>JAZKJV010000703.1:0-704496 GCA_037367405.1 Ottelia alismoides
TATTTGCGAAATCAAATGCGATAAAAACTTTCGCGACCATAACGAACCCAAGTCGTCCTCGATTAGCGAATCATATTCGAAACCGTCGACCTAAGGCTCTGATACCACTTGAAGGATATGGTTAGATCCTCAAGCGCATCACGGAAGTGTGGGCGTCATATCGAATACGACGAGGAGCGACTAGTCGGACTAGTTGCTCGGTGCAGCGGAATTTAAAACATTTTATACGACGAAACCACGTGATCCAAGAACACTTCTCGAATCGTTTCGTCTAAACCACAAACAAGTGATAGGATTACCTCTTGAAGCGTGGTTGCGATCGAGTCTCTAAACGAAGAGACCTCCTGTCTCAAGTCCGATCCGACGGAGGAGACTCTTGCGAGCGCGGGGATGAACCGCGTGCTTCTCGCAATCCATGTTGATGATCCAAGCGGTGGATCTCCTGATCTCGACACACGAGATCCGACATCTTCTTCACGAGCGAGGCGCACCGAAGGAGACGGAGATCCACGAGCAGAAGAACGGGCAGCATAACGACGATGCCGCGGCGATGGAGAACCTCTCCATGGCATCCATGGTGGACGGCCATGAGAGGGAGAGAGAGGGCTGACATCTCTTGAGAGAAAGAGAGAGAGAGAGATGCTTCTCAAGCATTGTGTGTAAAATAGAGAGTATGGTATGCCTCTCTATTTATTGGGTTTTGGGATCCATGGATCTCAATCCATGTGACATATAAAATCAATGGATGAGATTGATTTATGTCAATCCAATGGTCAAGATTATTGTTGGTAAAAACCAACAACTTGTGATTTAATTTTGATAAAATATATTTGATAAATCAAATAAATATTAATACCAAATTAAATCAATCAAATTAAGGAGAGAAAATACAAAGGAGATCAACCTTCCCCTTTAGAGGGCAATCTCAGGATTCCCATGAGATTGGACATCTCCTTGATTTTCTCTCTACTTATTTTCCAACAACTATTTGTTGTGATTTTTATTCACCAAAATAATTCTCAATTAAATTTGGGAATATTGCAATCTTGCCATAGAAAAATTGTGAATCAAATTCACAACCCAAAACAACATATAATTTACTATGTCAATTAATTACACAATGTGTATCCAATACACATAATAATTAATCAACTAATATAAATTATATTTTACTCTCTCTAATACATTATAAATCACATTTATAATATATTATGAACAATTGGATATTACTATCCACATTATTCTTATCCTTGATAATTAAATCATATTTAATCATCTTGGATCTCTTTATCTCATGTGTTCAAATAATATGAATCACATTCACATTATTCACATCTTTGATAATCAAATCAAATTTAATTATCTAAGATAACTCTCTTTATAATATGAATCAAATTCATATTAATCTTGATAATTAAATCACATTTAATTATCCATTTTCTCAATGCTCGGATACATAAATCAACAATAGAATTATCCATGAACTCCGTAAAGGATAATGTGCTTTCTCCGCAGATACTTGGAGATAAGGGACAGGGCGATTATATTGTTCCATGTATAGTGACATGGATGTTGAGATCATATCTCAAATCCTGATCTCGGGCCTCCCATAGATGCTTGATTAAATCAAGACCGTAAATCTAATCTCTCATTGAACCTAAATCACATTCAGATTAATGTCCAACATTTGGACCAAGATCAGATTACTTCTCTACTGAGAGGAGTCACTAAAATCCAGACCCGTTTCATCACTCCCTAGTAACGGAAGGCGTCATGGTTATACAACCATTTATGATC
Organism: Ottelia alismoides; assembly: GCA_037367405.1. Classification (NCBI taxonomy): domain Eukaryota; kingdom Viridiplantae; phylum Streptophyta; class Magnoliopsida; order Alismatales; family Hydrocharitaceae; genus Ottelia; species Ottelia alismoides. The sequence goes on from JAZKJV010000703.1 coordinate 1,798, forward strand.
ACATCACCCTCAGGCATTCCCAATACCTGTACATCCTGCATACTGGAAGATTCAGAATAAACCCGAAGTATTAGATCAACTTTGGCACTATCTACTTCATGGTTCTATCAGCAAGTTTCTCATTTGATCATTGGAAGTCATTATCGATCATATACTCTCCAAAAGCATATATCATACCTAGGTCTTGATCATATACTTTCCAAAAGTATATATCAAACCAACAAATTCAGTCGAGCTTCCAAAGCGAGACGACCGTGCGCACGGAATTTGATTCTTCCCAATATCTCATGAGTGAGCTCATGTCTTCCAGTTCAGTAGTGAACCTGTATGATCCCTTTGAGAGATTGTATTACTCATATGCCCTTATATGCACACCAGCGTGCCGGTGTATAGACCTTGATTAGGTCATCAACCTATTGGTCTGCCAAATGTACATACTCAGACATATAGTAACACATCTGTTCTCCGGTCAGAGGATGTGTGCCTATATCATGACAGCATATGATATAGGACTTTGGTTATCTCGATCTCGTTAAGTCAACTCTTTGACCTAACTAATCTGACACCTCCAATCTCTATTCCTATGTAGAGGACCTGCATCAAGAAGTCGATCAGATATCAGCCTAACTGAGAAAGGATTGCCATCTCCTACTCAGGCTGGAGATCATCTCTTAATAATCATTTGACGGTGCTTGATGAGTCCTCAATCTAACTCATTAGATATTCATCTAAGCACCAACCTCTATGATTCAATAATTGAATCAACAGCTGTATGATCATTAAGATGGCCATGGTACATAACCCTAATTGCACTAAGGGACCTATTTTGCAAACTATATACTCTTTATTTCAGATCAAGGAGTGAATTGCAATAACATTTATTGCATAATGGCTCGACGTGGGCTCGCATGTCCAACAGTCCTTATCTCCAAGTATTCGCGGAGAAAGCGCATTATCCTTGAAAGAGTTCATGGATAATTCTATTGTTGATATATGTATCCGAGCATTGAGAAAATGGATAACTAAATGTGATTTAATTATCATGAATAATATGAATTTGATTCATATTATAAGGAGAGTTATATTAGATAATTAAATGTGATTTGATTATCAAAGATATAAATAATATGAATGTGATTCATATTATTTGAGCACATGAGAATAAGTTATCCAATATTAAATGTGATTTAATTATTATGGATAAGAATAATGTGGATAGTAATATCCAATTATTCATAATAAATTATAAATGTGATTTATAATGCATTAGAGAGAGTTAAATATAATTTATATTAGTAGATTAATTATTAATGTGTATTGGATACACATTGTCTAATTAATTGAAAATGTAAATTACATTTTTTTTGGGTTGTGAATATGATTCACAATATTCCAATGTCAAGATTGCAATATTCCCAAATTTAATTGAGAATTATTTTGGTGAATAAAAATCCCAACAAATAGTTGTTAGAAAATAAGTAGAGAGAAAATCAAGGAGATGTGCAATCTCATGGGAACCCATGAGATTGCCCTCTAAAGGGGAAGGTTGATCTATTGATTTAATTTGGTATTAATATTTATTTGATTTATCAAATATATTTTATAAAAATTAAATCACAAGTTGTTGGTTTTTACCAACAATAATCTTGACCATAGGATTGACTAAATCAATCTCATCCATTGATTTTATATGTCACATGGATTGAGATCCATGGATCCCAAAACCCTATAAATAGAGAGGCATACCATGCTCTCTATTTTACACACAATGCTTGAGAAGCATCTCTCTCTCTCTTCTCTCTACTCGACAGCCCTCTCTCTCCCTCTCATGTGGCCGTCCACCATGGATGACCTAAGAGAGGTTCTCCATCATCGCGACATCGTCGTTATGCTGCCCGTTCTTCTGCTCGTGGATCTCCATCTCCTTCGGTGCGCCTCGCTCCTGAAGAAGACGTCGGATCTCATGTGTCGTGATCAAAAGATCCACCGCTTGGATCATCAACATGGATTGTGAGAAGCATGTGGTTCATCCCCGCGCTCGCAAGCGTCTCCTCCATCGGATCGGACTTGAGACAGGAGGTCTCTTCGTTTAGAGACTCGATCGCAACCACGCTTCAAGAGGTAATCCTATTACTTTTTTGTAGTTTAGACGAAACGATCCGAGAAGTGTTCTGGGATCATGTGGTTTCGTCGTAAGAAAATTTTTTAATTCCGCTGCATCGAGCAACTAGCGCGACTAGTCGCTCCTCGTCGTATTCGATACGACGCTCACGCTTCCCTGATGCGCTTGAGGATCTAACCATATCCTTCATTCACCACTCCAGGCCGGTCCTCCTCCAACTCTGATCGTCGAGTTCAACTACACCACTATCGACTCCAGCTACAGCCAAAGCCAACGTCTCCGCCACTTCAAGCTCTCCCGACCTCCCTTTCACCATCTTCACCACGCCACCGGAGGTCCGCCACCGCCAGCCAGAAACACCGCCGCCAGCCACCGGGCGGTGGGACCGAGACCCCTACATGTGCTTTGCGCATGCATGGGGGGGACGTCATCAGCCCTTCATCCCCAAGGGTCACGTGATCTGCACATGACCTGCTGGGTCAATTGCATCCTGACCACCGGTCCTCCTCCTTATTGCGTCGCAGTCCAAGCCAGCAAGAGGTCACGTGCAGCGCACGTGACCCTCTGGTAAATTTTCAGAAGACCCTCCTCTGTTTCTAGGTAATGCACGTACGTCCCCCCTTGTTTTATTTATTTTTATTGCATTTATATCTTTGTGTTCCTCATTACTTTTAAACCTCTACAAGACTTCATTTTATTTATACAAAAATAGCATGATGTATGTTGATTAATTCTCTACATTTTGGCATATTATTGACATTTTTGTGATTGATGGTTAATCAATAATAAATATTTGGTGGAAATTTGCAAACTTTTCCCATGTTATGTTCTTCAATTTTTATTTAATAAATTGTTGCTCTAAAAATCCTCGAAAAATCACTAGTTGTAGAGATAATTTTGCTTGACATTGTGCCCAAAAAGATTTGCATTTAAATGCATAATTTGCCCTGTAAAAATCATTTTGCATATTTCATTATTTAATTTTTAATAGGTATTCAACCTCACATTTTCGAGGTCTATGATTTTTCTAAGATCCATCACCTAGTGATAGATCTTAAATAATTTTATTTTTTGAAAATAAGTAGGTTTATTATTTATTATAATTAAATATTGAAAATCATTCTGTTTGCATTTAAAAATCCATAAAAATTCATATTGCATCAAAAAATTCCCAAAAAATTACAGTATATTTATTTCATCAAAATATACATTGTGGCCAAGTTTCGTATTTTTCGGACATCGTTTGAACATAGTCGATATTTTAGTCCCTAAAATAGGCCGAAATTGCGTCTTGCATCCCTTATTTGCATTAAAATTCCAAAAAAAAGACCGCCTTGAAAACCGTGCATGAATCTTGATAGATATAATTCTAGGTTGTTCCTTTGCCTCCTTGTGATCGACCTTGCGACTTGCCCAAGTAAAATAAACATAAAACCACTCGATTAAAAATTAAACATTTGTGATTATTTCTTGATGGATTCCGATCGCCGCCTACAACGAACGACATTATTCTTTTAGCACGAACAAATTAAAAACACTTCTTAACTCAGCGGATTTCGGACCTGTTAGATGGCACCGTTGTCGGGGAGGTCAACGGCTTACTCTTGTGTTTTGAAATTTTTTTCGGTTTTCCACATTCGCGTAGTCTGACCCTCGAATTTTTCATTGTAAATTCTATTTTATTTCCTGCATTAATTTTTCAGCATTTATTTTGCTTATTATTTTTTTGATTATTTTCTGAGTCACTCTCTTATACATATCTCTCTTATTTTTCTTGCGAGGTACCCGGCGTTTGTGGAGCGGTTTTTCAAGAAACCGATGCATCATCACTGACTTCCGAAAATCCGCAATTAAATTAAGATCGAGTCGAGTCGTGAGAGAGCGTAGAGTCTAGGTTTTCAATTTTTGCAATTTTATTTCACTGCTCATTTTTTAGCGGTGTCTGTTTGGACTCTCGCGGGTGTAAAAAGGACTATGAACTCTATTTGTGGTGTGTTGTGGCCTATTTCACTCTCCGATGAGGGTGGTGCCCGATTTGAGTGGCGATTAGGATAGACCTGCACATACGTCTCTCAGAGCATTTTTATTTTTTGATTGTGCTCATAGGATCTTAAGCCACACTGCACATTAATCGAGACGTACATAGATCGTTTAACTTAGCCAAATTTAACTCAATTCTTTCCCGCTTATAGAACTTTCTGTTTAGGTGAGGTTTTTCATCGGCTCGCATTCATTTAGAATAACGTTTCAATTTTGTCTAGCATCTGACATGAAGATTGCGAGGATTCACTATAAGTCTTCTAACTAAGCATTCATCATAGTTTTCCGCGTGCATTGGCTTTTCACGAATTTCTCCCTCTTATTTTATCACATAATTATAAAGGAAATTGGGACTGGACGGTAGATGTGTATTTGTGTTCATTTAAATTCTTCAGTGATCACCTAATAAAAATTAGGACTGCTAAATATAGCTGATTTCAAATTAACCCATAAAATCAAGAATTTCTACGGGAGAGCAACCCCGACCTTGGATGTTTCTATTTTTCTGAGTGAGCGAGAGACGACACTTAAGGCTAGAGCCCGAATCTGAAAATTTGATGCCTAACAGCTTGTTAAATTTTTGCCAAGATTGAATTATCGCCAACTAAAATTTAAAAGATAAAAGCCGAACTCATACAGCTTCATTGTATGAGTTGGTGAACCTGGGGTTTGAATTGTGTTTTCATTAGTGTGCGTGAACCGATATCGAAGATCAACAACCGTACATTTGATAAAATTTCCCTTGCCTATCTCGTGCAATCATCTCTCTTCTTTTCTTGATAATGGAACTCTTGTCTAAAAACTTTTGCAGATCCAACCCCCCATTCCTTTCAAAAATGATAGAACATTTATCCGAAAATCCATCAGAGCTATATTATGAAAATGAATTTGTTTCGATTAGGCCCAAATCAACTAAATCCTTTTCTTTCAATAATCCTCCAACATTGGCGGGAGACTTTCACCCGCGGATGAATTCGACCTCCTCATTGAATTCTTACTCAAATCATCCAACCACTCATAACCACCTACCATCTTGGACTGAACTGCCTTATTCTCAGTTTCTTACCAATGAAACATTTCAAAAACAAAATCCCTTTGAGCCTCATGACTTGCAGAGAAACAAAACCTAGATGGAAAAACATGCACTGAATGATCATCGGCATTGGATTGACCATGATAGACCCCTCGTCAGACATGATACTCAATTAGAGGACTGGACTGACTACCTAGAAACACATAAACCCTATATGCTGACTCCACAATATCAAGGTCTGACCAATCATTATCAAAGGATTGAACTCCACACAGATCAAATACACATGCCTGGACCATATGAGCAGCCTCCTTCCATTATTTTTGAGGAGAAATTTTCAGAAAATAATGATCATATGTCGGATATTCCAAGAAATTCTCCTCTTAGCACAAACGGGAAAATGGAAGATGAAATTATCGAACACACACCAACTGCTCCCTTGATTGATCATGAACAAAGTTTTGAGGATGACATTTCGAGGATAAATAAGAGATTCAATTCAATAGAGGATATATTTTAAAAATTTATCGACCGATTAATTTCACTCTATGGGAGTTCGGACATAAAAATGAATGAGAAAATGATTGCATCTCATTTTGACCATTTTGTGTCAGAACATCAAAGCCCCTACTCATCGACGGAAGAAACCACATCACCACATCACACACAAAAAACCAAAAAAATCAGGATATTCGAAAATCACAAAAAATCGAAAATCTCGAGAAATACATAAAAATTGAATCTGAAGAAGATCTGAAGAATTTGGATCCTACTGTACGGGAAGCACTAGAAAAGAAATTGATTTTTGAACTTCCCTTTATAGAGGTCATTGAACACTTCCCCGAACTTAAAAGATTTTTAATGGAAAAATTAACTATGAAAAAGTCAGGCAGGATTAGAACCAAGACCGAGAGACATATTTTGTCAATGGCCTCCTCCCTGGTGTTGAGGAGAAAAACCAAGAGCCGCATAGTGAAGCGGTTGCCCAGATTTGACTGTGTAATCAAAGACACGATTTTCACCCATGCTCGGATTGATGACGATTCACCGATCAATATCCTCCCGACCTCTGTATTCCATGAATTCAAACTCGGACCAATTCGGAAGATACGAGAGATTATTAAATTGGTGGACCGATCAATAAAGCGGCCGAGAGGAATCATTTCTATCATCATAAAATTCTAAGGTGCTCCGCTCAAAGTAGAAGTCACGATCATTGATATTGAGCATCAAAGAGAATTCATCCAGTCTCCAATCATTCTCGGAAAGCCATTCTTGGCATTGGCCAAGGCAATTATTTATTGTGAGACTCGGGAAATAAATTTAACAGCATTGGAAGCACTTAGATCTAACCTGTCTTTGAGGAACCATGATCTTCTGAGGAAACTCACGAAGTCCCCGACAACCACATCTATGAAGCGGTAGAAGAGCCCACCCCGATGCTACACCGGAGATAGTGGTTGTTGATGAGACTATTGGTTTAGAGACTCTCCCCAGTATTTCCATTCCTGCAGATCTCAAAATAGACAAATCCTTCTTCTATGATCCTGAAACATATGCTTGGTCGCACCCTGGAGCAACATTCTCTGAATACCAGGACCAAATCATCCCAAATAGAGAGTGCACCAACATTCAGAAAACCAAGAACAAACAAAAACCGACTAAAGAGAATTCCAATGGCTATTTATCTGGATACTCAAGTGAACTGACTCCTTCACGAAATAAGAAAAAGAGAGTGACCTTTGACCTTTCGGAAGAGGAATCAGCTGATGACCCCTCATCAGGTCCAGAAAAGGTAGTCTACATGAGTGAAGTCTGTTCGACAACCCTAAAACCATATCTTCGCAAGGATCCAAAATTCAATTCTCGTTGGACAACTCCCGTTCCTAACTACTATTCATCCAAAGCTGTTGCTCCTGCCCTCTTCAAGTATACTGGAATTATTTCGTATAAGCTGACTGAGACCGGTGCTTCTGAGTATTCATCTGAGGACAAACCGCTTGACCCTAAGAAGGAACGAATTCTGAGGAAACAAATGAAGAAACAAAAAGACATGAATACTTGGAGTATGTCCACTTTCAAATACTATTCCTCTGAGGATAACTCTGATGATGGATATCTTTCATCTGACTCAAACACTTCATCTATTATCCATCATGATTTTTTGAAGATGGCACTGATTATAGTTGGGAATCATATGCCTCATCTTCATCTCATAATTTGATCTCCCAACGCAGGATCACAAGAAGATCAGCCGAAAACCACCTTAATCATCAGCTACCCACCCTCCCTCCTGACCACATCGGTCTCCTTGTACAGCATCTTCCTCTACTTAGGCCAAGGCCTAAGTATGGGGGGGGGATCGATGCCATCTGTATATACCATCCTTCTCATTCTCCCGATCGCTCCATTTCCACCCTTCTTCTATATTTAGGCTGGACAAAGCCTAAGTATAGGGGGGACCGACATCCACCTGTTTATACTCTCCTCATATCCTGACCACTTCATTTTTCTTTTCGTTTTTCTTTCTTCACTCCCTAACGCTTAGCCCGAGCTATGTCTTCCTTCCGCATCTTGTGCTCTGAGAACACAACACTCGCTAAGTATAGGGGGGTCTGTGCATATACTTCTTATATATTTTACCCATATCTCGTACTTTTGCGTAAGTCTATATGTATTTACGGCTTGGGTAACTAACTTGAAAAAAAACAACAAAACAAAAAAACAAAAGAAAAAAAGAGTTTTGCTACTAACACTGACTGTGCCAAAATTTTTTGAAAAAAAATGGCTTCTTATTCCATTTTTTTGCATAAATAAACTAAAAAAATAGAAAAAAATCCATTGCATCAAAAAAATTTGTGTCTGCATTTCACACACCTGCACTTCATCCAGTACCGCATTCATTTGCATCTGTGAAAAGTCATCGGGTTCTGAACCGAGTTATGAGCTGAAACCGAGAGTGGTCTAGACTTGACCTTAATACTTTTCAGAGGAACTTCACCGAGAAATAGGATTTTAAGAGCTTCAGGTCTTTTGACTTAATTCCTTAAGTTCCACATGACAATGTACAGCGTTTGACTCTTAGTGTCTAACCTGTCTCTTCAATCTAGGTACAACTCTGGAATAGGGAATTAATTTGTACTCTCGCACTATGCACTTAGCTCAACTTAGACTGGATGTTGGAAGATTGTGTGAGTCTCTTTTCTGGTAGCATGGAAATCTAAAGACCGGGGTATGGGTTGAAATAAAGCTTCGGAAAAGGGATGGACGGTTGGGCACAATTTTTTCTAAGACCCCAAAAAATGTACGGAACAAAAAGATTCTATATCCGTAGGGGCATGACAAGAACCAAGTAGAACCAACTAAAATTCCAAATACAAAGAAGCAACTACCAAATAAAATCTGACCAAAAAGGTCCAAGCTTCAAAAAGAAACCTGCAGATCTTGGTGGAGACTCGGCTACGCTGGCCAGCTTCACAAGGAGAGGTGACTACACTGGCCACCCTCCAGTTCCTTTCCCCTTCTTCTATCTTCTCCCCCAATTTGATTGTGAACAAAGCGCGACAGACCTTAGAAGGAAATACCTGACTCCCCGAGGACAAGTTACTGGAGAGGAGAGGAGCATGGTAGTACGACATTCTGGATGGGAAGAGGTAAAACCCTTCAAACACATGAGTCGGTTGTTCAATATTCATAGGGTATACTTTGGGAAGAGGATTGATCTAAGATGACTTCTGAGCCGAAACTGTGACAATGATGTGTAAAACTTAAGGGCTGTTGATTTTAAAATTCTAAGTCTCACAGAAGTTCCGTCACACTATTAATCCAAAGGTCGAGTTTAGTTTCATTTTCACCTTCAGCTCATGGTCTTGGTATGGAACCCAATCTCATTTCACCTCATGGCATTTCTTTTTGATGCTCAGGGACGAGCATGGTTTAAGTATAGGGGGATGATGAATCCCAAATTCATCACTCTAAACCTCATTTATTAAGCTCCATTCCCTCAAAATCAACAACATATTTGCATCTATTCTCCATATTTAGCATTCATGCATGTTTTTATAAGAATTGCATGTTATCCATCATTTTTGCACAAAATAAGAAGACAAAAATCCAAGCCAAAAATGACTTGTAAATAGCCTAATTTCCCAGATTTTTAACTCCTTCATGCTAACTTCGATTGACACAAAACGACCTCCACTGTGTACATATCACTAACAAGAATAAATGAAAAATACAAAAAAATCACTAACCCAAATAAGTGGAGCAAAAACCCTAACCCTAGTTTCAGGATTTTCGGACTAAAAGCGACATATCTTCCTGATCCAGTGTCTGATTTGATCCTACTTACTTTTGAACTAATGCACATTCAATTACTGAAGAAACTCAGTTTCATCATCGTAATTACTCATTATTAACCCCCTTGCTTAGTTTTGTCTCAATAAAACCCAGTTAGTGTCCTGTAATTATTAGAGTCCTTAATAAATTAAAAACCACAAAAAAATGACAAAACTAAGTTCTGTGGTATTTTTAACCTTAAAAATGCCTTCAAAAATATTCCGGGTCCTTGTTTGATTTCATCTCCTGTTTTGGTCAACATGAAACTTGTAGATCTCATCAAGATCTACAACTTTCATATTTTGAGTTTTCCCAAAACCGTCCATTATCGCCCTCAAAAATAAAAAAAAATGTCCATAAATAATCTGATTGGGCCACGTGGCCCATTCTGGGGGAGCCACGTGGCCCGGCCCCCTTTATCTCTTCCGCCTCCATAACTGGCCGTCGGATCGCCCTCTTGATCCAACAGCCAGTTGCCTTCCATGCGCTCCCAATTTCTCAGTCGTTTGATCTAACTTGGCCCATCTATCACCGCGTGTTAGCGCCTAAGCCAGAAGCCACCACATGTTACGTGGAGGGCCACTCGATCCCGCTCTCGATCAGCAATCTCCACCATCCATTGCTGACGGATACTCCACCATCCGATCACAGGTAGTAATTTAATCTTACCGTCCATCAGCGCCCTTCTCTCAGCTCAACACGTGGCAGCCCATCTGCCATCGATCGCTTCGCCATCGATTTGATCAAGACCGTCGATGCGCGCCTTCATCCTCGTCGTTGGATCTCCAGATCCAACGGCCCCCGCGTCATCGTCAACCTCCCGACGACCACCTCTCCCACGTTTTCCACCTCGCGACGACCATTCCCCCTTCCCTTTTTCTCCGCCACACCAGTCGACTTTCATCACTAACTACCTCTCGGTCTTCCCCAGTCATCCACCATCCTCGCGCATCATCCCACGACCATCATCGTCATCCCAGTCACCCCACATCTGCCTCGAAACCCACGCCCTTCACCTCTCCAACCGCCGAGCTCGATCCTTAAATCGCCGCCCCCTCCGTCAAATCGCCTTGTCCACCTTTACATGGGGGTTCGCCCAGCCCTCCGCCACCTCCCAGTGACAGGGGGAGGTGGCCAGATTGAGCGAAGATGACGATCTCCCTGGTGAGACCCTCCGACCACACACGGCGGAGTTGCGGCGCCCCGGCGACCGCCCGAGCTGCACGGCCCGGCTGACCGTGTTCAGCGAAGACCCGGGGCTCGATTCGAGCCCCAGCCCAAGCCCCTCGCTCCGCCTTCGACCAGGTAAGCTCCCTCCGATCTTCCTTTGTCTTTTTATTCAATTTCGTCGATGTAATTAGGCCTCTCCGGCCATCCTCTCGCTCCATTGCACCTCTCCAAAGCTTCGCCTTTACTACCCCTTTCACGCGCTACCACCGACCACCTTCTTTCTCCATCGCAGCCCCAGACCCCTGTCACCCATCTCCTCCGCCACTCACGGCGGAGGAGCTTCAAGCTCTCCGTCTTCTTCGCCCAATCGAGCTCCCACTCCATTCACGACACGTTCTATGCTTCGGCTAGGAGTTCCTAACACTAAAGGTCATTAAAGATTCAATGATCGGACTATCATCGGAGCTCTCCTTCATCAGCTCCGACTTCGACGTACGGGCTCCGATGGGTCACGCCAGGAGGTCCATCACCTCGCCCGAGCTCCCAGCTTCATCGACAGACCTTCAGGAGCCTCGGGCGAGCTCCACTGTGCCAAGGATGGAGCGGCGGAGCTGGAGCTCCTTCACCGGAGGTCAGTTCCCGCCGCCAGCTGAAGGAGGATGATGGAGGAGCAGTGACCGTTGGATGCACCTCACCGGTGTTCATCCAACGGTCACATTTCAGCCACGTCGCCCGCAAGAAGCCACGTCCAGATGCCGTCGGATCCTTGAAGATCGGACGATGCACACTCAGCCACGTGTCGGATCCAGAACCTCCCCGAGCCTAGCGTCCGAGCTTCTAGGCTTGGATACTCCCGAGCCAGCTACAAGCCTGCATCGAGCCTCGAATCTCCCGAGCCTAGCTGAAGCTTCATCGAGCCTCTACCGAGCCTGACCCGACCTCCGAGCCTAGATCGCACGTGCCTAGCATGTGCGTATCTGGAAAAATTGCAGAGACGTCCGCCTTCTTCTTCAATATTACATTCAGGTCCAGATCACGTGCAGATCTCGTGGGCATGGGGGTAATTTGCATCAAAACCCTCGCGGGTTTTGAAAATTGCAGAAAGGCCCCCTGTGCGTTAGAGTAATTTACAGGGAAGGTCCTATACTTTTTATATTTTCATGTTTTCTTTCGTTTATGCCCCTAGTTTCTTTCATGCATATCTAGAGCCTCGTAACTCCAATTGAGATGATTTCAGTTTCATTTTAACGCTTGTTTGACGTACTTTTCAATGGCATATTTGTTCTCTTGTTTTGATACTGTGATCTCAACGTTTTTCTTTAAACAACTCGAGTGACCTTTATGCCTATCTAACTAACCTTGCAATTTACGTCAAATGAGTTATTGCTTCAATTAATTCTGAAATTAACTTGTGGTTTAGTTGGCTCATCCTTCTTAACGTATGTCATATTTGTGATGCATTTCATGATGTTTATCTGCATGATAAAAAATGATTAAAAAAACGCATGTTTAATTAATGCATTATTGTGTCTTTGCATGATGTTGACCAATACATGCTTCAATTCAACACCTATTTAAGTAGATAAAAATCCGAATATTTAGAGAGAGGCTCGTGTCCCTGAGTTCGACCTTGGTTTCTTGCCAAGTAAAATAAAAAAAATGATCATATCATTTTGATCTATCATATACATATTTAAATGAGATGATCTCTTTGATGAGCCCGAATTGGCCTGACTTCTACGACTATTCCAAGTGCTAATTTTGCACTTTTAAAGGGCCGATTTTACGGTTTATCAAATGGCGTCGTTGCCGGGGACACGGCTCATTTCTTTTATTTTTTGGATTTTTTGTTTATTTAATTAAGTGTATCTTTTTTATAGGTCATTTTTGTTCATTTATTTCGCATTATAAAATTTCCTTTTCGATTGATCTCTAATCATTGTTTCTGTGGCAAGGCCCTTGATGGTTCAAGGAGGCGAGGAGCAAGATGCGACCCGCTGCGAGGAGCCGCAGAAGCACACTTGGTGTACGTCGAGAAGAAAGAAAAAAAATGTGTGTTGCATTTTTTTCCATAGCCCTTGATGGTTCAAGGAGGCGAGGAGCAAGATGCGACCCGCTGCGAGGAGCCGCAGAAGCACACTTGGAGTACGTCGAGAAGAAAGAAAAAAAATGTGTGTTGCATTTTTTTCCATGTAATAATTCATCTTTTATAGCTGTCTTCGATCGAAGGCTCGCGGTTGTAATCAAACGATCATGGTTGTGTGGGGATCGTCCCCACTTTAGTGTCGACCTAGGACCAGGCACGCGGCTCTTTGAGCGGTCTTTCATTTTTTATCTTTACGTGCTTGCTCGTAGGTAGGACACACTTTAAATTTAGACGCACATAATCTCGCATCACTTAGCTAAAATTAATGAAAATCAATCACCGCTAATAGATGCATGATTAGGTGCGGCTTTTTCGACTTGCATACTTGTTGATTTTGGTTTTCAAAATAGCCCAAGTTTTCACGTGTTTTTGTCAAATCACTGCATGTTTTATCGCTTAGCCTAGATCGCGGTTTTTATCGAATACATGTTTTTCTCGGCTTTCTTTTCCTAACTTGATCACCTAGGATTAATGGAAAAAAGGGAATGAACGGTAGACGGTGATTTCTTGATTTATGTGCTAACCATAATTCAGTGATAACCTAAAATAAAATTGGGACTGTTAATTGCAAGTCAACCTAAAATGGAGTAAAATTCGGTTTTGGGAGAGCAATACCCTCGCTTACGCAATGATTTTCACTTCACATCTTTTCTTTGCGTAAAAAAAAATCTGATTTTTTATCACCAATAAAACTGACAAGATAATAAACCCACCTTGGTTGGTTTCATGTGTGAGTTGGTGAAACTAAGGGTTTGCTTGATTGATTGAGCCATGTTTGCTACATTACACACCCCAAAACCTTAGTCAATCCATTCATCTCCGAAGATTCAACCGTTCACTTGTAGATCCATTCCTCTTCTTCATTCAACTTGGGTCCCTCCGAACATCAATTCTCATCTTTATACTTAGGCTAATCTCAGCCTAAGTATAAGGGGGACTCGAGTCCCCGTGATTTTTCTCTACTCATCTATCATTGCCTTTATACTTAGGTTATTTCTAACCTAAGTATAGGGGGAGCCCCTCTTAGCTCCCATATATTTCTCTATATTTAAATGGACCTATGTACTTGTAACATCTAGTTCTATGAGGACATAGCAAAGTTTAAGTATAGGGGGGTATACCGTATACTTACTTTAGCTATAATCTGAAAAATTTGAAAAATTTAAAACTTTTTGGCTAAGGTAAAACTCTTTGGACTAAGAGTCTTAAATTATTTCGCGGCTTTTTGATATTATGTTACGCTATTTTCATAAAAATATTTTCGAAAATGTTTTTTCTTTGTCTTAAAAAAAATCTTTTGAAAATGTTTTGAAAACTTTTTATTTGCGTGACATGGTTTTGAAAGTCTTTTCAAGGAAAGTTGAGTCTAACTTGTGTTTTAACCTTTTTATTAAAATCCATAAAAATGAGAAAAACCGCAAAACCCTTTAGGAGCCGTTAGTGACTACTAAGCCCAATTAAGTAAGCTGCATTCAGTGAGGGTTCGCCCTTAGCAGATTGGATGGTTTAGAGGACATCGTGTAAGGCCCCGTCCTCAAGCAACGGGCTTCGGCATGTACTTACATCCATACTGGCTGAATTGCAGATGCTCAATTGAGATTAGGCAGCTCTAATATCTCTTGAAGTTCAAAAAAAAATTTCTTGTTTTTGAATGAAGGAGTTGGATTAATCCTTTACACTTACACTTTCACCCAGGATCTGAATTGGTCAAGGAGACTTAGCTTTTTGAGGTCTTTGAGATTTTTAGGTTAACCAACCTTAGCCATCAGGGTCATAGACTTAATCGTCCACATTCTCCTAGGTTTCTAGATTTGCATGCTATATTCCATGCTTAGTCTCAGACAAAAAAATATGATCAGCACATCACATGCACGACTGCGGTTTTGATGAGATGAGTTGAATTTTCACTCGAGGAATTAGAATGAGGAAGTCAAGTTTGAATTTGATCTAATGATGCCCGAGGATGGGATAAAATCTTTGGAGGCTTCATGAAACCTGAGTGTCAGCATTATTAGCCAGTATGAGAACTTGGTTCTTATACTAATCTCTTGATATTGACTAAGTGCCAGGGTGTGAAATAAATACAAAATGTTGATCAGTGTGCGCCAACTCTTGGTAAAAGCAGTGGAGCTAGCCACAAATTATACAAGTCAATGAAATTCCAAAGAAAAGCTCTCATTCCACAAAGTCAAATATCAAAGAGCTTCCACCAAAGGCGAGCGCTCCCAGACTTTTCAAAGTGTCCACTTGGACCACCGCTATTAGGACCAGGAGTCAGGCTTGCACCAAAAAAGGGCTCTGCATCGTAAATGCTACAAGTCTGGGTGTAGAAGGTATAATAGGTACTCAAAAGAGACACACCCCGGTGTACTCCCAGGAAAACAAGTGCAGACGGCTCCAACTTCTCTTGACGGACGCACTGATCAACACCAAAAAAATGTGTTGCGTAAAAGGCACTAGAGAGAATCCTTGTTCCAATGAGAGGGAGAGAAGAAATGACACAATCCCATACCCTCCATTACTAGCCTTCCATTGACATTTTCTAAGTCTGACAACTAAAGAGACGGTGGATCGAAAGCAAGATTTGATTTATTCCCTAGTGCTAAGGATTGGGTCCTTAGGAGATTTTCTCTGACCAAGACTTTGGGTGACGAATTGACTCTACTCTCAGAATCACAGTCAACACTAAACTTTCATATCCTTTAGATTATATGTACATCAGAGAGAGTCTGGAGAAGTAGATGAATTGGATGCCTCTTGATTAAGGCTGGGTTGAACTCTAGAATTTTGGATCTCTAAAGTCGAGTCAACTTGATCAGATTAGATCCTGTATTCACATGAACAAGGGGGTTAATCCAACTTAGTCAATTTTTTTGATAATCGAGGACGAGCATAGTTTAAGTATAGGGGGTGATTAATCTCAGTTTCATCATCGTAATTTCTCATTATTAACCCCCTTGCTTAGTTTTGTGTAAATAAAACCCAGTTAGTGTCCTGTAATTACTAGAGTCCTTAATAAATTAAAAATCACAAAAAATGACAAAACTAAATTCTGTGGTATTTTTAACCTTAAAAATACCTTCAAAAATATTTCGGGTCCTTGTTTGATTTCATCTCCAGCTTTGGTCAACATAAAACTTGTAGATCTCATCAAGATCTACAACTTTCATGTTTTGAGTTTTCTCAAAATCAGCCATTATCGCCCTCAAAAATCAAAAAATGTCCATAAATAATCTGATTGGACCATGTGGCCCATTCTGGGGGCGCCACATGGCCCGGCCCCCTTTGTCTCTTCCGCCTCCATAACAGGCCGTCGGATCGCCCTCTTGATCCAATGGCCAGCTGCCTTCCACGCGCTCCCAGTTTCTCAGCCGTTTTATCTAAACCTTGGCCCATCTATCACCGCACGTTAGCGCCTAAGCCAGAAGCCGCCACATGTCACGTGGAGGGCCACTCGATCCCGCTCTCGATCAGCCATCTCCACCATCCATTGCTGACGGATCCTCCACCATCCGATCATAGGTCCTAATTTAATCTTACCGTCCATCAGCGCCCTTCTCTCAGCTCAACATGTGGCAGCCCATCTGCCATCGATTGCTTCGCCATCGATTTGATCAAGACCGTCATTGCGCGCCTTCATCCTCGTCGTTGGATCTCCAGATCCAACGGCCCCCGCGTCCTCGTCAACCTCCCGACGACCACCTCTCCCAAGTTTTCCATCTCGCGACGACCCTTCCCCCTTTCCTTTTTCTCCGCCACACCAGTAGACTTCTTCCATCACTAACCACCTCTCGGTCTTCCCCAGTCATCCACCATCCTCACACATCATCCCACGACCACCATCATCATCCCAGTCACCCCACATCTGCCTCGAAACCCACGCCCTTCACCTATCCAACCGCCGAGCTCGATCCTTAAATCTGTCGCCCCCTCCGTCAAAGCGCCTTGTCCACCTTTACATGGGGGTTCGCCCAGCCCTCCGCCACCTCCGAGTGATAGGCGGAGGTGGCTGGATTGAGCGAAGACGGTGATCTCCCTGGTGAGACCCTCCGACCACACACGGCGGAGTTGTGGCGCCCCGGCGACCGCCCGAGCTGCACGGCCCAGCTGACCATGTTCAGCGAAGACCCGGGGCTCGTTTCGAGCCCCAGCCCAAGCCCCTCGCTCTGCCTCCGACCAGGTAAGCTCCCTCAGATCTTCCTTTGTCTTTTTATTCGATTTCGTCGATTTAATTAGGCCTCTCCGGCCATCCTATCGCTCCATTGTACCTCTCCAAAGCTTCACCTTTACTCCCCCTTTCACGTGCTACCCCCGACCACCTTCTTTCTCCATCGCAGCCCCAGACCACCGTCACCCATCTCCTCCGCCACTCACTGTGGAGGAGCTTCGAGCTCTCCGTCTTCTTCGCCCAATCGAGCTCCCACTCCATTCACGACACGTTCTATGCTTCGGCTAGGTGTTCCTAACAGTGCAGGTCATTAAAGATTTAATGATCGGACTATCATCGGAGCTCTCCTTCATCAGCTCCGACTTCGACGTACGGGCTCCGATGGGTCACGCCAGGAGGTCCATCACATCGCCCGAGCTCCCAGCTTCATCGACAGACCTTCAGGAGCCTCGGGCGAGCTCCACTGTGCCAAGGATGGAGCGGCGGAGCTGGAGCTCCTTCACCGGAGCTCAGTTCCCGCCGCCAGCTGAAGGAGGAAGATGGAGGAGCAGTGACCGTTGGATGCACCTCACCGGTGTTCATCCAACGGTAACATTTCAGCCACGTCGCCCGCAAGAAGCCATGTACAGATGCCGTCAGATCCTTGAAGATCAGACGATGCACACTTAGGCACGTGTCGGATCCAAAACCTCCCCGAGCCTAGCATCCGAGCTCCTAGGCTTGGATACTCCTGAGCCAGCTACAAGCCTGCATCGAGCCTCGAATCTCCCGAGCCTAGCAGAAGCTTCATCGAGCCTCTACTGAGCCTGACCCGACCTCCGAGCCTAGATCGCACGTGCCTAACACGTGTGTATCTATAAAAATTGCAGAGACGTCCGCCTTCTTCTTCAATATTACATTCAGGTCCAGATCACGTGCAGATCTCGTGCGCATGGGGGTAATTTGCATCAAAACCCTCACGGGTTTTGAAAATTGCAGAAAGGCCCCTGTGCGTAAGGGTAATTTACAGGGAAGGTCCTATACTTTTCATATTTTCATTTTAGTCCCTCCTAGGGACCTTTATGTAATTATGTTTTCATGTTTTCTTTCGTTTATGCCCCTGGTTTCTTTCATGCATATCTAGAGCCTCGTAACTCAAATTGAGATGATTTCAGTTTCATTTTAACGCTTGTTTGACGTACTTTTTAATGGCATATTCGTTCTCTTGTTTTGATACTGTGATCTCAACGTTTTTCTTTAAACATCTCGAGTGACCTTTATGCCTATCTGACTAACCTTGCAATTTACGTCAAATGAGTTATTGCTTCAATTAAATCTGAAATTAACTTGTGGTTTAGTTGGCTCATCCTTCTTAACGTAGGGCATATTTGTGATGCATTTCATGATGTTTATATGCGTGATAAAAAATGATTAAAAAATGCATGTTTAATTAATGCATTATTGTGTCTTTGCATGAATTTGACCTATACATGCTTCAATTCAACACCTATTTAAATAGATAAAAATCCGGATAATTAGAGAGAGGCTCGTGTCCCTGAATTCGACCTTAGTTTCTTGCCAAGTAAAATAAAAAAATGATCATCTCGTTTTGATCTATCATATACATATTTAAATGAGATGATCTCTTTGATGAGGCCGAATTGGCCCGACTGCTACGACTATTCCAAGTGCTAATTTTGCACTTTTAAAGGGCCGATTTTGTGGTTTATCAATTACCTTCAAAACAAGGACAAATTCAAGTGAATCAGAGCTCGTATGTGAAAATTGGGTTTTGGGCCTCTTTTGTACATTGTGTATTTTAGCGGTTTTTGACCCATATTTTTTGTATATATTTTCTTATTCAATAAAAATCCAAAACAAAAGATTAAGGTGTCTTTATTTGTCTTTGATTTTTCTGGATTTTTATCTTGTTTAAAACTGACAAAAAAAATACAAAACCCAAAAATCAAGGTATTTTATGTACATGGGATACCCCAAAAATATCGCTTTGTGAATTTGGTCGATTTTGGCTTTGATGTCTTCATGAAAGTTGTAGATCTCATCGAGACGAGCATTTTCGTGAAGAAACTTTTTTGATCCGAGGTCGTTTGCTATTTGTTTTGCATTTTACAAAGTCATTTATTTCGGATTTTTATGGTGCTGACACGTGGCAGCCCCAGAGGTCGCCACGTGTCAACGTTTTTTGGGTTTTTTATAATTCATTTTTTATAAAAAAAAAAAATTAAAAAAAATAATTAAGGGATGCACGTGCGTAGCACGTGCCTCCAAGGCACGTGCTTCGCACGTGCCCCTCACCCTCTCTCCTACGCCACGTGGCAGCTCTACGGTCGTTCGATCAGTGGTTGATCGAGCGGTCGTTGTGCATCTTCAACATCCCAACGCTTTCCCCCCCGATTCAGCCGCCTCGCAATGGTCGTCACCCATCTTCCATATATCGCACCTCTCCGCGCCCTTCGCTCGCCAACCATCTCTGCCTTTGACCCCGCCTTCGTCGCAACGCCCAAACCTCCATCGCCAACCTCGACCCTCGCCCTATTTAAAGGCACAGCCACAGACGAAGACATCCATCTGCTGACTATACCGCAGACCTCCTCGAGCGGTGACGGCATCTACGAGAGGCTCCTGTGCGGCGAGATCCAAGGCAGCGACACCTTGCCGTACACGGCGCTCCTCCGCCGCTAGTGCCCAGCTCTGCGCTTCGCGCTGTCGAGCCACCGACTGACGACTTCAACTTCAACTACCTCCATACGCCTCTGCCTCCATCAACGACCTGCTCGCCATCAAATTCATCTTCATCGACCTCCAGCGCCGCCACCGTCCTCAACTTCATCTCCGACTACTCGCCAACGACTTCACCACTCCAGGCCGGTCCTCCTCCAACTATGATCGTCGAGTTCAACTACGCTTCTATCGACTCTAGCTACAGCCAAAGCCAACGTCTCTGCCTCTTCAAGCTCCACCGACCTCCCTTTCACCATCTGCACCGCGCCACCGGAGGTCCGCCATTGCCAGCCAGAAACACCGCCGCCAGCCACCGGGCGGAGGGCCCGAGACCCCCGCAAGTGCTTTGTGCGTGCATGGGGGGACGTCATCAACCCTTCATCCCCAGGGTTCACGTGATCCGCACGTGACCTGCTGGGTTAATTGCATCCCGACCGCCGGTCCTCCTCCTTATTGCGCCGTAGTCCAAGCCAGCCAGAGGTCACGTGCAGCGCACGTGGCCCTCTTGTAAATTTGTAGAAGACCCCCCTCTGTTTCTAGGTAATGCATGTAGGTCCCCCCTTATTTTATTTGTTTTTATTGCATTTATATCCCTATGTTCCTCAATACTTTTAGACCTCTACAAGATTCATTTTATTTATACAAAAATAACATGATGTTTGTTGATTAATTCTCTACATTTTGGCATATTATGGACATTTTTGTGATTGATGATTAATTAATAATTAATTATTTGGTGGAAATTTGCAAATTTTGCCCATGTTATGTTCTTCAATTTTTATTTAATTAACCTTTGCTCTAAAAATCCTCGAAAAATCACAAGTTGTAGAGATAATTATGCTTGACATTGTGCCCAAAAAGATTTGCATTTGCATTATAATTTGCCCTGTAAAAATCATTTTTCATATTTCATTATTTAATTTTTAATATGTATTCAACCCCACATTTTCGAGGTCTATGATTTTTCTGAGATCCAACACCTAGTGATAGATCTTACATAATTTTATTTCTTGAAAATAAGTAGGTTTAATATTTATTATAATTAAATATTGAAAATCATTCCGTTTGCATTTAAAAATCCATAAAAAATCATATTGCATCCAAAAATTCCCAAAATATTACAGTGCATTTATTTCATCATAATCTACATTGTGGCCAAGTTTCGTATTTTTCGGACCTCATTTGAACATATGCGATATTTTAGTCCCTAAAATAGGCCAAAATTGCATCTTGCATCCCTTGTTTACATTAAAATTCCAAAACAAAAAGACCGCCTTGAAAACCGTACACGAATCTTGATAGACAAATTCTAGGTTGTTCCTTTGCCTCCTTGTGATCGACCTTGGGACTTGCCCAAATAAAATAAACATAAAACCGCTTGATTAAAAATTAAACATTTGTGGTTATTTCTTGACCGATTCTGATCGCCGCCTACAATGAACGACATTATTCTTTTAGCACGAACAAATTAAAAACACTTCTTAACTCAACGGATTTAGGACCCGTCAGAGATGTCCACCTGAGTACCTACTTCAAGATATGTCTACGTTGATTACAAACACTTGAATTCAACAATCAAGAAGGATCACTTTCCTTTACCGTTTATTGAACAAGTACTAGAAAAGTTGGCATGGTAAGAGTTCTTTTGCTTCATGGATGGGTACTCTGGATATGACCAAGTGGCAATCGCTCTTGATGATTGAGATAAAACTTCTTTCATCTGTCTGTTCGATACCTATGCTTTCTAGCAAATCCCCTTTGGATTATGTAATGCATCCGCTACATTCTAGAGGGGCATGTTGGCTATTTTTTCCGACATGGTTCATAGTTTCCTTTAGGTATTCGTGGACAATTTCTCGATCCATGGTGATAGTTTTGATGTGTTATTGCACACCTAGAACAAGTGCTTATGAGATGTTGTGAAGTCAATTTGGTTCTATCATGGGAAAAGAGTAACTTCTTGGTAACCGAATGAATTATGTTGGGTCATGCCATCTCCAAGCGAGGCATGGCAGTCGACCTGTCGAAGGTTGATTTGATATTTAAACTCAAGCAACCTCAAATAATGAAGAATGTGAGGTCATTTCTGGTGCATGTTGGTTTCGACAGAAGATTCACGAAGGACTTCAACAAGATCGCCAGACCTCTCATAGATCTTCTAGTCAAGGAGAGTGACTTCATTTTTTATCAGAATGTTCTCCAAGCCTTTACATAATTGAAATAACTTGTTACAATGCTTCCATCCTATAAACACCTAATTGGTCCCTCCCATTTGAGATAATGACGGATGCTTAGGATTTCGCCATTAGGGTTTTATTAAGAAAAAGAAGAGATAATTTGCCCTGTGCCATCCATTATGCTAGTAGAACACTAGATGATGCACATAAGAATTATGCAATCATAGATAAAGAGCTGCTGGAAGTTGTTTTACCTTGAGAAATTTAGATCTCATATCGGATCCAAAGTTATTATCTACAGTAACCACTCTACTATCTGATATTTATAGCCGAAGAAGGATTCCATGTCACATCTACTTAGATGAATCCTTCCCCTCTAAGAATTTGATTTGGAAATTAGAGATAAACCTGGCGTTAATAATGTGGTAGCAGGTCACATGTCCATAATTGAATGCACATATACTCAGTTGAGCAGTGTATCTATATCAAAAGCCATCCCTGATGAATCAAATCTAAGTGTTTCTTCTTTCCCCTAGTATGCCGATATTGTGAACTATCTCATTTCTGAGAATGTTCCACGAGATTGGAAAAGAGTAAAGAAGGAGAAATTTTTGTTTGATATTCACTTCTACCAGTGGGAAGATACATACATTTTCATGGAAGGTGCAAGTTGCATTTGGCATCGGTGCATTCCTTATGTGGAGTACACTGGTGTCCTGGAGCATTGTCATAAGCTCAAACCTGGAGGACACCATTCTGGAAGCAGAACATCAGTGAAAGTATTGTAGTGTGGACTTTGGTGCCCCACAGTCTTCAAGGATGTTGCAACTTACTTGAAAGTTTGCATTGATTGTCAGAAATAGAGAGGAACCCTCTGTTCCAAATATTCGATGCCCCGTAAGATTATCCAAATATCATATGTTCTGATGTTTGGGGCATTGATTTTATGATCCCGTTTTCTAACAGTCAAGGATTCAAATACATCCTACTTGCCATTGATTATGTGAGTCTTTGGGTGGAGGCTATTGCAACTTGATCTGCTGATAGTCGTGCCATTTATCTTTCTCAAGGAAAACACTATTTCGTAGTTTGGTATTAAAAAGATTTTAACTTCAGATGGGGGTAACCATTTTTTGAATAATGAAGTCAAAAAGCTTATGAAGGAGTATGGCATTGAACATCATGTCACATCTCCTTGACACCCACTGTCACTGGCTTGGTTGAGCTATCAAATAGGGAGATCAAGGCAATCTTGCAAAAACTTGTTAGACTAGATTGGAAGAATTTGTCGCAATTGCTTAACTTAGTTCTATGGGCTTATCAGACTGCCTACAAGCCTCCACTCAGTATGTCTCCTTATCATATGGTTTATGGAAAGTCATGCCATTTGCCGGTTGAACTCATTCACAAATCTTTATGGGCATTAAACATCTATAGTTTATACTCATACCAAGGTGGTCAGAACCGAAAGACAGATCTGAACATACTCCATGAGTTTCGAGACTCTACATATGATAATAGTCTTATATATAAGGAGAAAGTCAAACATTTGCATGACAAGCACATCAGACGAAGATTTCGAGCCTGGGCATAAAGTGTGGTTACTTAATGAGAAGTTAAAGATATTCCCCACCAAGTTGAAGAGCAAATGGACAAGGCCCTTTATTATGAAAACTATGTGTGACAACAAAAGCATGTTAATATCAGAATTGTCATCTGACGCACAAGCATTTGTAGTCAACAGATAGTTGCTAAAACCTTATATAGAGCATGATATATTCATGTCCTTTGTCGATTCAATCAATGTTGTAATTGATGAATATCTCCAATTCGCAACATCAGAAGATTCAAATAGTGCATATAAAAATCATTTTTGATTGATTAATTATTTCTATTTCAATTTCAATTCTTTCATTCTTCTGATTATTTCTTTCATCCAATTCATATATGTTATACTTAGGATGACCATATCCTAAGTATAGGGTGGATGAGTGCATTCCGGCACTCTTTATTTATTCTCTAGCTTGTCTTCTAAGTTGTTGATAATTCTTTTCTATACTTATGGATATTTCACCCAAAGCGTTGAGGGAGGCAAGCCGATTCGTTGATTTCTGAATTTGAATCCTCGATCATCCATGCCTTCTCTGTAGTCTACTATATATAGGATTGACTTATCTTAAGTATAGGGAGATGATCGACTTCTTCTTCTATCATTGAGTCATTTTAGTATAAACTTCTCTATACTTAGCACAAGTTATGTCTTTCTTTTTTATCTTTCATCGCTATAAGGATATAATTCGAGATAACTATAAAGGGGTCGTACACATGTATATATATGTTAGCCATAACTCATGCTTTTCTACCTTTCAATAATAACTCTAATATACTACATTGGGTAAGCATTTACAATAAATCAAATGCAAAGAATAAACTCTTGTAAATATGTATAAAAAACTTTTGAAAAAAAATGTTTGCAAAAATTGGTTTGAAACTATTTTGCAAAGTACTTTGGATAATTGTTGTAAACATTCGTGAAAAATCTTTTGAAAATCATTGGAAAATGTTTCAAACCATTAAAAAATAAGCATTGTAAATGTTTATAAAAAGGTTGTAAAAATTATTTGTAAAAATATTTTTGAGAAAATCTTTGAAAAATTAGTTGCAAAAAAGGTTTTCAAAGGTTTGACAAATGTTTGCAAAAATTTTTCAAATTATTTTGAAAACCTTTTAGATAATACACTGTTAAAATTATTGAAATAAAATATGTACACACTACATAATAAACCTATATATACTGGGTACAAAATTATTTTTTTAATATGTGTAAAATCTTCTAAATTCACGAACTCTTTTATTTTTTCAAAAAATCCCATAAAATTTTCGAAATTCCAAAAGACCAAAAAGTTCAAAATACTTTAAAATTCCATAAAAAATTGTAAAACATTTTTCAAAAATACATAAAAAGTTCAAAACCAGAAAATGATTTCATAAAAATATTTCCCTACTTTGCATAAAGATTTTTTTGAATTATTTAAAAAAATAAACCTGTTAAAATAAAATATGAAGATCGGTGCTTGGGCTAAACCGTAATCCACTTAATTTCACTGGAGCCTTATATAAATTGGAAATGATACTTTTTATTGCCAATGAGACTTAAGTCTTTATGTCCACATAACTATGTCCACATGTCCCCTTGAATAGCCTAAGTATAGTATTTCAAGGCATGCACACGACTCTTGTTGATAATGACCTAACTTGAACACCACACGCTGCACTTAGATCAACTTTGTGGAGGTGGTGAGGGTAGGATTCTTTAGCTTGAGGAAGCACACATGTGGAAACACACGTAGCCCCAATAGGTGGCTAATGCCTCTAACTCGGTCTAGTGGCATGGACGTCTAAAGATAGGATGGTGGGTTGTGATAAAGCTTCGAAAAAGGGATGGTCTACTAGGTCAAGAGGGAAAATTCCTTATGTAAATGTTGATGTATATAGTCTCAAAAAGTGCAAAAATCAAAAACTCCAAAAAGAATAGATGGGGGAAAGTCAATGAAAAATCTAATCATGTTGGAGTATGTATGAAATAAACAAGGCATTATGCTTCAAAGTCAAATATTCCAAAGTTTCCTACAGCAGGAGAATTGGCTACACTGTCCAAGATCCATAGTATATGTGACTACACTGGTCACAATCCATTCTTCTCTCTACCCCCTTATCTTAATTTGTTTGAACTTGAACTTAGAAGGTAATACCTCGATCCACGTGGAAAGAGTAGCTAGATTGGTGAATTAGGGTTATCTTGTTGATGGAGATTGTTCCTTGCTATTTATGATGAGAAGAGCTACATACACTTACATTGTTTAAGTGAGAATCATACTCATAATGGTTTGCGTATGAACATACTTATTCTGACTTGTCTATTAATGCAACCAAAATTGAGATTTGTGGAACTTGAGGTCTATTAAGTATTAGATCTTATTCCCAATAAGGTACCGAATAAACTAACATTCTAACGGTCTTAACTTGAGCTCCAAAACTTTGATTTTGTAAAGACAAGTTTAATAACTATAATCACTCTAAATTTTTTTTTCTGTTTTTACTTTTCTCTTTTGCAACATTTATTATTCTAATAAGTGTTTGTTGGGGACTAGAAAAGATAAGTATATGGGGGTGATGAATAGTTATTCATCTACCTTTATCCTTCCATTTTGTATTTAAATCTCTATAAAACACTTATAAATATCAATAGATTGTACAAATTAACAGTCTTTATTCATCTATAATTATTACAAAATTGTATTTATTTAAATAACAAAATGAAAAAATAAAGAAAGGAAAAGTAAATTAAATGGAATATAAAAGATCTTGAATGACCCCACACCGTGAGACTAATTTAAAATTTAATGGGTCGACAATGAATAATGTAGAGGGAGATAAGGGTCAATACTATACAAAGAAACCTTATCTTTTACATCCAAAATATCCATTTTTCACATAATTTTATTCTTTTATTTTACACACTCTAAATAGTAAAATGATATACATGAAATTTGTACAAAAAAATTGCACATAAAAATAATGCACTGTGCAACTACGACACATGTATGAAAAAGTAGCAAACCAATCTTCACATATCAACATCTTCTCCAAATAAGCTCAAAATTCTCCAAACTCACCTCCATTATATTCCAAATTAAATTATTTAGCTAATGAAGGCATTCAGAAAAATTGGAGTTAAGAAATAAAATATGATTTTCTGGTCACATTTTACTGTGTATTTGTAAATTTTATTCTTATATATTATATTTACATTTTTACTCTTTTCATATTTCTAAATAGGTGTATGTATTATTTGAAATATATTGAAAATATAAATACAAAAGAAAATAATTAAAAATACATCAAATAAATAATGCATAAAAATATGTATAGGTATACTATACCTATAATGTGCATACATGTAATATTTATGTATGTAAATGAAATAGAAAAATGAAAAAATATATGTAAACATGTATTAAATTATAATTTAAATATATAAAATCTTTACATATGATAGTCAAAATTAAAAATAAAAATAAAAACAGAATACCCAAAATATAGGTAAATATACCTATGTATATACTTCTAAAAATAACATTCAATGAATGAGGTTGTAAAATAAAAAAATCACCATAAAATAGTTTGAAAAAAAATGTTATCATGTTTAAGTTTAAAGTAATAAAATCATTTACTATTTACAATCAAATTTTAAAAACATTTATTTTTTTTATTGCATTTAGTCCTACGTGGACCAATGAGGAGACTCCAAATGTTAACCTCTAGTCAAATGTCCTCTCCTCGTCTCTAACCTAGCTAGAACTCACGACCAGCGCGACTTATCCAAATTCTTAAGCATGATTCCCTACTCGATGCATTGTGATTCCTTCATGAAAAATCTTCAAAATACAATGCTCCATCACATCATACCCTGATCATCACAGCACATACATCCAGAGGTCACTAAAACCCTTATTTATAAAGCCATCTCCCCTATGTATAATTAAGCCCCCACCGTAATTTTTTGCAAGTTGATCCCTCTACACTACATGTAACCCCAATCATAGCAACAAGTTAGATTCGTGGAGACAATAGGCTATCCTTGCGGGTGTCGGCGAGGAAAAAGGTGGTCGAAGAAGCGATCGAACCATCGTCAGTTAGTAGCTCTGACGAGGTTCCTTAGCTTCCAAGTACACCCCTTGTCGAGGCTTAGATTTAGGTTCTTTAGCTCGCATTTTTAATTATTTGCATAATCTAATTGTTGGTTTAGCTTATTTTGTTATCTTTAGCATACATTAGTTGACTCCTAATTCGCCAGAGTACTATGCTCTGGCCCCCTATTTTTCCATGCTTCCCTCATGTTCCGACCCATTTGACACCACCACCACCTTTCCCCACATGTTCTTCATCTTGTATGACCCTCATATATCCTTGATCTTGTTCAGATCAGGTCCCTTGACTTTCATCCATCACTTATCATTAGAGGTTATCAATTTCCCCCATTTCATGTGCTTTTGACTTTATTTCAAGTCGATGAGAGTCACCCTCGATCCTTGAATACTCTTGTGCATGGTAGGACTTAATAGTAGCCACCTAGAGTGAGCTTGATCCCTAAATAGGAGATCCCAAGTGGTCAGACAAAAAACTCCTTCCAGGTCTCCTCCGATGAGACCTGGACCTCTGTGAAACCTCCTACAATTGCGAGAGGACCCTAGGAAGCAAAAGAGTACTTCAGGAGGATCGAAGTATGCTGGAAAGTCGAGCAACCAATGACTGAAGCGAAGATAGGGAAGAGTTCTTCCCTGTTGTTTGTGGTATACTCCTAGTCGTCAGATCTAAGGTGCGAGCAAGATCTAATCTAGGACTCTCATTTAAAGGTATACCATTACGTCCTCTTGATTGTTGGATTCAAGTGGAAAACGTGTTGCACGCTCTCCACCACACGATCAAGATGCGCGTGCAAGGCATGCGATTTTTAGGGAAAATCACAAGAAACCATCCTTGTTTGGGTTTTATTATTTTAAACATGTAAATACCATTCCTTTGTATAATAAATTGGAGATTTTACAAGAAGATCCTCATAGATCACTATTACTACAATTTAGTCCTCCTACCACATATGTAGTGACACGTGAGTCCCTGTAAAATTTTCATGCATGTCTCAATGTTTATTGGACCGATTATTAAATGTATTTAAAGTTTTCATAAATTACAATTAGGTATCTATAACTGTGGCATTTTCTTTTTATGTATATTTGCCATTTGAAATAATTTTATTACTAAAAAATTTGTAGGAAAATTAATATAAGTGCATGTAACATTGCTTGATCACGTATATTTTTTGAATGGCATTTTAATTAATTTTCCTATTTATAAAAATACAAAAAGAAGCATTTTTGTCCTATTTAGATATAAACACATAAAAATTAGGAAAACATCACCATAAGTTCTGAAAAATATATATATTATCTTTATTATTATATCAGCTACATATATATAAAAATCACTGAAAAAAACATAAAAAACGAAAAACCCTAAAAACCTTATAAAATTATCAAAATAGAAAAATAAAAAATATTAGTTTCAATTTGTGAATTTTCATTATTATATATATTATATGCTAAAAATGGTTTTAAGTTAATTTTGGACTTATTTATATTTATTAAACCTAAAACAAACTGGGATATTTATATTGTTCATTGTTTTATTGTATTTATTACTTTAAAAGTACCTAAAAATTAGCGAAGCTTTTATTAATATTTCCAAAAGAAAGAAAGAATCTAAAAGTCGAAAAAATATTTTATTTTATGTATTTTGAGTTTATTTTGATATATTTAAAATATTGTACTATATATACTATATATCTAATATATTACTTATATTATCTATGATATCTATATTATTATATATAAATATATATCCTATTTTAAAAATTAAAAAGAAATTAAAATTTGCAAAATTGAACAGAGTATATAAATTAAAGTTAAAATTATAAAAATATTAAATATAATTTAAAAACTTACAATAATTATAAAAAGAAAATGACAAAAGGGAAATAAATAAGAAATTAAAATTATTTAGCAATAATTAATTCTTAATTTCTCAATGTACACCATAGATGTATGTATTCAACACCCCATCAGACTTACCCTATACACATCTATTGTGGAGTTATAATAAATTTTGAGTCCCGTTCGCATCGAATCAATTTATTTATTATATTGTCGGTAGGTCGTTGATTGATTGAGGATTTGGTCAATACATCGATTGTTGATGTATCTTATTAAGTCAAAATATTAGATCCTTATCATTAGTAGCTTATCATGATCCCCCCAAAGTGTCACGTATAAGTACTTTAATTATGTTATCTAAAATTGTGACTCTAAGGAGCGGTAGGGCATTATAGTCGTCAACTACGGCGAAAGGGAAAAATAAAGCTTCAGAAGGTCAATCGTCATCATCCATAGCAGCTAATCCTGTTGTCAAGCCATAGGAAGAAGAAGAAGATGAGGAACTACACACCAAATTCAAAATATTAAAAAAGAAGAAAATGAAAAATACCAAAAAGAGAATAACATATGAGGCCAAGCCATGCAAGACAAGGAGACGCCAACACCTGCAACTAACCTCATGCCTACCGAGGAAGATCATGTTTCTACTTTTTGCTCTCCCCCTAGAACGAATGTTTGTTCCACTTCTTATCATTCATCTATAGAAGTTGATTCCCATGAACATTTAGCTTTTCGCAAAGTAAATATTTTATTTCCTGATGTAATGAAAAAACAAAAATTAGACAATAGAAAACTACTTTATTAGATTATAGATTTGTGGAAATATTACAAAATTTATTTTTGGAAATGATATTATTGAAAGCCATGTTATACATGCTGATTGTGAACAAGTGACTAAAAGAGGCATGTACATCAAAGTGTCAGACCCACAAGAACAGACGCAACAGAAAACAGAAGCATACCTTGACCTTGGCCATCGTGAATATGGTCAGCAATCTCCCAACCAAAAAGAAAGACATGGGAGCTTCTTTTAATCAAATGTAAGATCTTTAAACAAAATTTTGAGGGCACTCTTCTTGATAGCAGCTTTTCAATAAACATCATGCCCACATCTCCTATCAAGAAATTTGGGTCAGGTTTGTTGAAATCAAGCAGGATGATCCTTCAGTTTGCTGATCAATCTATTAAGAGACCCTGAGGTATATTACAGGAAGTTATTGTAAAAGTTCAATGTATGGAGATTACCAGTTGATTTGATTGTCTTGAACATGGAATCCTCAGCACTGTTACTCCAGACTCATATCATAATTGGTCAGTAGTTCCTTCAAACTGCTGAAGTGGTAGTTGATTGTGACTCTGGAAAGATTACCTTTCGCTCCTGCAGCAACAAGGTTGCCATAGAGATGACCTCAGAGCCAAAATCAGTGGATCACACATCTGAGAAAAGTGAACCTGATGCATCGTGTACATAAGACAATGACATCTTTGAAGAGAACACAGATCCAAATATATCCTTGAATGATATTTTGACTCAAGAATTCCTCTTTATAACTAAGATCTAGATAGCACAATCGAATTTTGTTCCTATACTGACAGGAGATACACGTAGAAGAGATGATCGAGTTATTTGGAGAAAATTCATCTTAAAGAGAACATGAGGAAATAATTGTAGATCTTTTAGGTATTTAATTATCTGAGCAAAGAGTGGTCGATGTGGACAAAAAATCATTGTCAAACAATGAACCAAACACCACCCCAGTTTCAGAGGTTGTTAATAAATTGATTCAGACTCCAGCAGAATTAAAGCCACTTCTGGCAAATCTGAAGTATGCCCACCTTGTGGGTGAACCTGAACAGTATCTTGTCATCATAAGTTTGTGATTAACCATGGATCAAGAATCTCACTAGCTAGAGGTTTTTGAAAAAACCTTAAGGCTCTAAGTTAGAATGTTTCTGATCTCTGAGGGATAAATTTGACCATGTGTTCACACCATATCTGCTTAGAGGATGTCATGAAGTCATTCTACGAGTTTCAATGTAGGCTGAACCCTAATCTCTGAGAAGTTATCATGAAAGAGATCATGAAGTGGTGTATGTTGGACATGTGTGCTGACAACAAGCCATTATGCAATAAATATTATTGTAATTCACTCTTTAATCTGAAATGAAGAATAACTAATTTGCATAATAGGTCCCTTAGTACAAATAGGGATATGTACCATGGTCATCTTATTAATCACTTAGTTTTTGTTTCAGACGTTGAATAATAGAGGTCGGTGCTTGGATGATATCTAAAGAGTCAGATTGATGAATGATCAAGCTCCATCAAATGATTGTTAAAAAAGGATCTCCAGCCAGAGAAGAAGATGTCAATTCTTCTCTAAAGGCTAATATTTTGCTGACCTCTTGATGCAAGTCCTCTGCCTAGGAATAGAGATTCAGAGGTGTCAAATAAGTTAGGTCAAAGAGTTGACTTAATGAGATCGAGTTAACAAAGACCTATGTTCTACATTGTCACGATATAGGCATGTACCCTCTGATTAGAGACAGATGTATTGCTATATGTCTTAATATGTACATTTAGCAGACCGTTAAGTTGGTGATCTAACCAAGGTATATATGTTGGTGAGCTGGTGGATATGAGGTTATATGAGTTATATGAGCTCAAAAGGATCATACAGGTTCATTGCTAAATCGGAAGACATGATCTCACTCATGAGGCATTGGGACCAACCAAATTCAATGCTTGGTCATCTTGCTTTGGAAGCATGACAAGAATTGGTAGGTATGACATTTGCTTTTGGAAAGCATATGATCGATACCAACTCCCAATTTCCGAATGAGAAACTGAATGATAAAACCCAGAAGAAGACAGTCCAAAAGTGATCGAAAACTTCGGGTTTAATCTAGGTCTTCCAATATACAGGATATACGAGTATTAGGAATACTCGATGGTGATGTGATCATAACTGATTGTATAACCATGACACTTCCATTCCGAGAGAGTGATGAAATATGTTTGGATTTTAGTGACTCCTCTCAGTAGAGAAGTATAGTAATCTCAGTACGAATGTTGGATGTTGATATGAATACTATTCAGATACAACGAGATGGTTGGATTCACAGATTTCATTTAATCAAGCAACTTTGAGAGTTCCTCGAGATCCAGATTTGAGATATGATCTCAATATCCAAGTCACTATATGTGGAACATACAATCACCCTATCCTTATCTCCAAGTATTTGTGGAGAAAGCACATTATTCTTGAAAGAGTTCGAGAATAATTCTGTAGTTGAATTATATATTTAAGCATTGGGGAAATGATAATGATTGTTATTTAATTATCATGAATAATATGAATGTGATTCATATTATTCAAATACATGAGAATAGAAATCTAAGATAATTAAATATTATTTAATTATCAAGGATATGAATGATATGGATATCATTATCCATATAATCATATATATTGTGCATATGATTTATATTATATTTGATAGAGATAATTGTAAATGGTCTTTATGAACTAAATGTTGATGTGAATTGGATTCACAATGAGTAATTAATTGAAAATATAATTGTATTTTATTTCAGACGTGTGAATATGATCCATATTTTTTCAATGTCATGATTAAAACTATCACAGAGATCATTTTGATTATTTTTGTTAACTAATTTGCAACAAAAGTTGTTGTAAATAATGAAGGATTATGTACGATATAATATCTCACATAATTGGAAGAAGGTTGACCCATTCCATGATTGGTGGGTGGACGGCCACCCTTTGACTCCTAAAATAAAGGGGTCGTCCCCTCCAATATTTGAAGGTGGCTAGCCTCGTTCTTTATCCTTCTATGTATATTGATTTAATCGATTGATTATATTGATGACAATTCAATATATTTAATTTAATTTAAATTAATTATTATTGCATTTTTACGCAACAAAATCATGGCCATTTATATAAAATACAAACAATCTCAACCATTGATTTTGTGTTGCACATGGATTGGTATCCATGGACATCTAACCTATTATAAAAAAAGAGGCAACCCTAGCTCTTCTTTTACACAACACAATTGCAAGAGAACTCTCTCTCCCCCTCTCATTCTCATCACACCCCTCCCCCTCACTCTCAAGAGTGATCATCCACCCACTTGACCTAGAGAGTATCACTATCGTTGCTACGCCACCGTGTTGCTGCTTTGACTGCTCATAGATATCCATCTTCTTCGACGCTTCTTGCTCATAAAGAAGCCATCTGATTTTGTGAGACAAAATAAGTAGATTCATTACTTATATATTTGACCTGCATTGCGAGAAGCACGTGTCTCATCGGCATGCTCGGAGGTGTCTCCTCCATCGGGTCAAACTAGAGATTGAAGGTCTCTTTCCTTACAGACACCGATCGCAACCACACATATTCCTATATCTTCTTCATGGTATTGATGAAATGATTCGAGAAGTGTTCTCGAATCATGTGGTTTAATCTATATGAATTTGTAAATACAACTATCCCGAGCAACTAGTATGACTAGTCGCTCTAGATCGCATTCGATGTGATCTTCACGCTTCTGTGATGCACTAAGGCCTAAACCCTAGCCTTCAGTATGAGGCTAGGTTTATTTATCCCATATCTGATTCTAAATGGGCAAGCCCATTGCACGTGGTTCCGAAGAAATTCAGAATCATAGTGGTTACAAATGATTAAGGAGAGGAGATCTCTACCCGAGCACCTATGTCATGGCGTGTTTGTGTAGATTACGGACATCTAAATTTAGCTTCTAAGAATCATCATTTTCCTTTGTTATTTATTTATCAAGTTCTTAAAAGGCTGGCAGTGAAAGAGTTCATTTATTTCTTGGATGAGTACTATGGGTACAACCAAGTGGTGATCGATCTAGAAGATAAAGAAAAGACCACTTTCACTTGTCCATTTGGCACCTATGCCTTGAAGCGGATACCCTTTAGATTGTGTAACACACCTACTACATTCCAAAGGTGTATGTTGGTTCTGTTCACCAAAATGGTGGGTAGTTTTCTGGAGGCTTTTATGGATGATTTTATGGATGATTTCTCGATCTATGGTAATAGTTTTTATGTCTATCTTTCGCATATAGACCATTGTACTATAATGGGAGAAGATTCACTTCATGATAACAAAGGGATTGTGCTGGGCCATGTCGTCTCTAAATAAGGTATGGAGGTTGAGGTGGATCTCATTGATAAACTCGATCCACCGAAAACACTGAAACAAGCAACTTTTCTACGGCATGTCGGATTCTACAAAATATTTCTTTATAACAACAGGATTGCTTGAACAATCATAGAACATCTAGGCAAGGAAAATGATTTCATTGTTGACAAAAAGGTCTTCTAAGACTTCAATCAATAGAAAGATCCGATCACTCAATATGTTATACAACCACTCGATTGGTCTCTCAAATTCAAGATCATGATAGATGCATCATACTTTTCCATTGGGGAGGTTTTGGGACATTAGATGAGGCTCTGGAAAATTATATCATTATAGAGAAAGAGTTGCTGGCAGGGGTTTTCATCCTCGAGAAGTTCATATTTCACCTTCTTGATTTCAAAGTTATCGTATTCATCGAGCACTTTGTTATCCAATACATACAACAAAAGAAGTATGCCAAGTCACGACTACTCTATTGGATCCTTCTGCTCCACAAATTCGATTAGAAAATAAGAGATAACCTGGAGTTAGGAATGGTTTAACAGATCATTTATGTAGAATTGAAAGTTCAAAGACTACATTGAGTAATGTGCCAATCATAGACACTTTCACTCCCCTGGTATGTTGATATTATGAACTATCTCATCTCTAGGAAAGTTCTCGAAGATTGGACACGAAGAAATGAGGACAAGTTTTTTGTCTGATATTCATTTCTACAAGTGGGAATATCTGCATCTTTACACGGAAGGTACTGATTGCATTTGGTGTTGGTACATTCCTTAGGAGGAATACACTAGTGTCCTCGAGCATTGTCCTAAGCTCGATATAGGAGGACACTATACTTGAAGTAGAATGGTAGGGAAAGTATTGCAATGTGGCCTCTAATGGCCTACACTATTTAACGATGCTACAACATATGTGAAAGGTTGCATTGATTGCCAGAAATTGAGAGGTATCATTGGTTCAAAAGATTCAATGCTACTCAAGTTCATCCAAATATCTGATCTATTTGATGCTTAGGGTATTAGATTTATGGTCCCATTTCCTAACATTCAAGGATACGAATACATTTGTGTTGTCGTGGTTATGTGACTCATTGGGTGGAGGCTATTACCTCCCGATCCGCAGATAGCCATACAATTTTTTGCTTTCTCATGGACAACATTATCTTATGGTTCAGAATTCTAAAAATCTTAATATCATATGGTGGTAGCCATTTTATAGATAGAGAAGTTAAGAAACTTGTGAAGGAGTATGGTATTGATCACCATGTTACATCCCCTTACCACCCACAATCTAATAGCTTTGTTGAGCTTTCAAACAGGTAGATCAATACGATTCTATAGAATCTTGTACGATCAGATAGGAAGAACTAATCTTAATTACATGATTTCATTCTCTAGTCTTATCAGACTGCCTACAAGACTCCATTGGTTATGTATCCCTATCATGTTGTTTATGTAAATCCTTTCCATATACCTATTGAGTTAATTCACAAATCTATTTGGGTTGTGAACATATGTAATATTGACTCACAAGCAAGTGCTCACATCCAGAAGATTGATCTGAACAGACTCTTGGAATTTAGAGACTATGCATATGATAGCATCTTGATGTATAAGGAGAAAGTCAAACGATGGCACAACAAGCATATCCGATGAAAGACTTTCGAGCATGGTCAAAAGGGGTTGCTATTTGATGCAAAGTTGAAGATATTCTCGAGCAAATTATAGAGCAAACATACTAGGCCATTTATTGTAAAGACTGTACGTGACAATGGTAGCACCATCATATCTGAATTTCCATCAGACACACGACCATTCATGGTCAATTGATAGTTGCTGAAGCTATATTTAAAGCATGACACATTCCTATCTGTTGTTGATTCAATTGATGTGGCATTTTAAGAAGAACTAAAATCATCACAAGATTCAAACAATTAAGCACAAAAATATTTTTCTTTTTGTTTCTTTTCCAAATCTTTTCATTTCTTTCATTCTTCTATATTATTCATTCATCCCTTTAATCAGTGTTATTCATAGGATGACCATATCCTAAGTATAGGGGGGATGAGTGACTTGAGTTTTCCTTTTCATTCCCTCGTTTGTCTCTGAACTTGTTGATATTCTATCTATACCATGGGACTCTTTACCTTGAGTATAGGGGGAGACTATCTGAGTCATTGATTTCATATATTCTCACCCTGATCATCCTCATTTAGTGTACAATCTTATATATTTAGGATTAGTTGATTCTAAATATGGGGGAGACAATTGGCTTTGTGTTCTTCTATTGAGTTATTTTTATATAGTATTCTTCTATTCATAGCACTAGTTATGTCTTCTTTGTTGCCCCTTTGTCTCTATGAGGACATAGTTCAAGCTAAGTATAGGGGGTCATATATATTGTATATATACATTACCCATAACTCGTACTTTCTTATATTTTAAATAATATGGCTATAATACATTGGGTAAGGCTAATCAATAAAAAGACAGAAAAATTCATGTAAATATGTGTGAACTTTATTGAAAAATTGTTCGTATAAATTGGTTTGAAAATGTTTTGCAAATGATTTTGAAAAATAGTTGCAAAATGTAGTGAAAGATCTTTGAAAAACCTTTGAAAAATCTTTCTAGAATGTTTGCAATCTTTGGTAAAATATTCATTTAAAAGTATTTGGAAAACGTTTGAAAACATGTTTGAAAATTTGTTGTAAAATTATTTGCAAAATTAGTTTTCAAAAACATTTGTCAAATATTTGTGAAAATATTTTCAAATATTTTTTGAAGACGCTGTATAAATCATGTATATACTTGTATATCATGTAAAGATATACATAATCCCTGAGAATACTTGTAAATATATGTAATTCACTGCCCCTTTTCATAAACACTTATTTTTTTTTTCAAAATTCATAAAAAAACTACATCTTTTCAAAAAACACTTAAAATTTTAAATTAGAAAATCTACTTCACAAAAATATCTTTGCATTTGCATCCACATTTTTAAGAATGATTTTGACAATTGAAATAGTCTAGAATAAAATCTAAAAATTTGGAGCTTGGTTTAGATCATAATCCACTTAATTTCGTAGGAACCTTATCGAAACGGGAATTAAGACTTTTCAGGTCAATGTGACTTAACTTTTGAATCCACATGACTACATTCACATAACTTAAGTATAATATTTCATGACATGTACATGACCCTTGTTGACAGTGGCCTAACTTGGACAAGCACTCTACACATATCTCAACTAGATGAGATGGTGGAGGGTTGTATTCTTTAACTTGAGAAGCACATGCATGGAAATGTAAGCCACCCCAACAGGTGGCCAGTGCCCCCCAACTTAATCTAGTGGTGATGATGTATAAAGACAGGATGTTGTGGGTTGCAATAAAGCTTCAAAAGTATGATAGTTCTCTGGCTCAAAAAGAAAAACTCCTTATGTAAATGATGTTGTACATATATTAAAAAAGTATGAAATAATGACCCCAAAAAATGTTAGATGAGCAAAAAGTCAATGAAAAATCATTCATGTCAGAGTTACGTATCAACAAGCAAGGTTTATGCTTCAAAGTCAAAGTTACAAGTTTCTATATAGATGGAGACTTCGCTACACTGGACAAGCTCCAAAATATGTGGTTACACTGTTCACATTCCATCCTTCCCTCTACTCTATCTTCTTTGAGCCAGTTGCACTTGAACTTAGAAGCGATTACCCCACTCTTCGAGGAAAGAGTAGGTAGATTAGGAAATTAGGGTTACCTTGCTGAGGATTGTTTCGTTGCCACATCAGATGTGGGGAGTTACACTTCACATTCACTATACAAGTGAGTTTCATAGTCATAAGAGTTTGTGTATGAAAATACTTGTTCTGACCAGGTGAACTAAATAGTGGATTGTGGAACAAGAGGATTGTTAAGTTTTAAATCCTATTCCCAATAAGGTTCCGACAAGCTAA
This sequence comes from Ottelia alismoides, assembly GCA_037367405.1. Taxonomy (NCBI): domain Eukaryota; kingdom Viridiplantae; phylum Streptophyta; class Magnoliopsida; order Alismatales; family Hydrocharitaceae; genus Ottelia; species Ottelia alismoides. Next base: position 40,431 of record JAZKJV010000703.1, read on the forward strand.
CAACCCAAAAGTCTGACTGAGCTCCAAACTCTGATTTTATGAATATAAGTTTAAGAATCATAGTCATTCAAAGTTCTTTATTTTTCTTTTATTTATTTTCCCTTTCAACACTTATTCTCCTAATAAGTTTTTGCTAGGGACTAGCAAAGATAAGTATAATGAAGTGATGAATAGCCATTAGTTCACCCTAATTCTTTCATATTGGCCTTAAATCACTAGTAAAATACTTGTAAATATCAGTAACTTGCATGAATTAATATTATAAATCGATCTATAAATGGTGTATAAATACATGTATTTAAACACAAAATAAAAGAATAAATAAAAGAAAAATAAAGAAAGTATCTATGATAATGACCTTGAACCCCAAGACCAAGTCAAGAGATGATTAGGTCGATCAGGAATAAAGTAGGGGGAGATAAATTGAAATACTATGCAGAAATACATAGAAAACCCTAATTATTCTAAGTATAATATATTCCATAAATAACTCAAACATGTTCTATTTTATTCATCATCACACATACTTCAAATAATAATGTGTTCAACATAAAACTTGCACATAATCATGTATATAAAATAAGAAAATTATGTGCAAAATTAAATCATGCACAAGACACACGGTACACTAAGATGAAAAAGATGCAAACAGAACTTCATTGATCAATATCATCACCATATGAATTCAAAATCAACCAAACTCACCTCCATTGTATTTAAAATTCAACTATATTTGAAATGAAGGTCTTTGAATTGGATGTTAAGATTCAAAAGCCAACTTTTTGGGGTATTATGTTACTTATACATATGTATAATAAGTCATCATATTTATTCTTTATATTTTCAATCTCTCTACATATTAAAATAATTGTACATATTATGTAACACCTATAAATAATACGATTATAAATTAAAAACACTTAAAACTTCCAAAAATATATCATAAAGCTTAACACTTACGCATAATGTATGTATGTTATAAATGCATCGATTTGCTTGTACATATAAGTCAAATAATAAAAATCCTATAAAAATATGTAAATATGTGTTATAAATTTTTTAAAAAAAGTAAATTATGTAAATATAGTATTACGTTTAAAAATAATAAAATACGATTACAAATACATAATAGACACGTATAAATACCTAGGAATATAAGTACATAAATATAAAAATATATTAAATAAGATTGTAAAAATAAATCAAAATCACTACAAAGTAGTTTAGAAAATAAGGAATATTTTTTATTTTTTATAGTTTTTCAAAATGAATTCATCTACTATTTTATTTATAATTATTTTGTATTTTTAATATCTATTTTGTTGTTTTGTGGTGCACATAGACCAATCGAGTTGCATGGAGTGTTGATTGATACTCGCCTAGACCTACTGTACATGCCAAACTCCCTCTCTTCTCCAATTTTGCATGCTTAGTTCACACCTTTGATTGCCTCAAGCCCTTAACGAAAAGTTTTCCTTGGACTATACTCTACCATGCCCAATCTATAGTTCTCATTAACCACCATCGGTTTGAGTGAAACCTCAGGACGAAAATACCTCTTCCATATCTTCTATAAATCACATTCTTCCTCCTCCTGCTCCACCTAATCCATTTTGATCCCCAATAACCCCTAGAATCAGTAGTTGGAGAGGTCACCTTGTGACAGGAGGCGAGCCTCGATGGTTCCAAGTGAGGAGAAGGCTGATTTGGTGTGATTCCCATCGCAAGAGATCTTCTCAGGCGAAGGTCAGCTTCTCGGTTACTCACTAGTTGAGGCATAGGCAATTTTAGCTAGTTTTGTTCACATTTCTAGTTCTATTGTAAATCTGCTCTTTATTTCAGTATAATATATTTAGATTTCATCAAAAATCCAAAAAATTTATTAATTGGAGCTCTAGGCTCAGGCCACCGTTTACCACGATATATCGTTATTTCTGACGCACTAGTCACTCCACCACGTTCCCCATCATGTTCTCGATATGATCAACCTATTAGACAACATTGATATTGCTTAGATTGGATTCCCGACCTCCATCTTCTACTTTTCATCGAAGGTCTTCAGCCCATCTCATTCCCAGTGTTGTTTAGTCCTATTTTTGGTTGGAGAGATTCACTGTCGAGCCCCGAGAGATTTTGTGTAGGTTTGTGTCAAGAAGACCACATTTGGGGAGGATTTGAGTCCTACAAGTAAGCTCCAGGTGACTCGAGTCGTGATGCACCTCCAAGCCTCTTCAAGTGAGGCATGGACCGTCTGACCACCACCTATCGAGTGGACGAAGCTTAACAACGTCTTGTGACCGTTAGCCGCTCGTGAGGAGCTTGGTCGGAGGAGAATAGACTGGAGGAAACTCAGCCCAGGACATGTTATTCTGTGTTCTTCCGAAGGATCTATCTTCTGTTGGAGGAAACACTGCTCCCAGGTCTAACCACTAACCTCTAATCTTGCCGAAGCAGATTCTCATCTCAGTAGTCGATCTCGTTTAAGTGAGGCACAATTCACCATCTATCAGTGTGGAAGTAGGGGTATATTGCACATTAAACCCCTCCTATTTTGTATTTTATATTTTAGTACTGTAATATTAAGTAATGTGTAATAACTTTAATAAATTTTACTGTTTGGCCCCGAACTTCTATTATTTGCACTTTGGTACTCCACCAAGACACCTCATGCACCGTCCCACATGAGGCGACTTTGGACATTTTGTGGGGTATACAACTATAGTTCTACGACAAGCTATTAAATAATGTTATATTTCTGAAAATTGCAATCTCGTCCATGTGTTGTATTATTTTATTTTGCGTTTTTATTATTATTAAATGATTGTTTTAAGCTAAAAAGTATCAGAAAATTAGTTTAGATGTTTGGGATGATGATATATCACATATAATTTTCGTAGGCATTTAAACACATTTTCCTATTATAAAAATAAAAAACATGTCTATTTTCCCTATTTCATAATTAAAAATCCAAAAAATTTAAAATATATCTCCAAATTTTTCAAAAAAATATATCAGCTAGATCACTTATCGAAAAACCATTTAAAAGTACAAAAATAAAACTCTAAAAATAGAAAACATAAAAAACTTTAAAAATTAGCAAATATTCTATAAAAATCTAGAAATATATATTTCTATTTTTGAATTTTCTTTATTATATATAGTTTTATATCAAAAATCATTTAAGGATAATTTTGGACCTATACATAATTAAAAAAACCCTAAAGAAGATTTTATACTTAATATATTCACTATTTTATGTTTTTTTAACTTTAAAAATACTTAAAAATTAGAAATAAAGCCCTAAAAGTTACCAAAATAAAAAGAAATTGTTTTAAATCCTAAAATATTTTATCTCTCTTATTTTGACTTAGTTTAACTTATTTAAACAAAATCAAAAACATCCTTCATCTTCTTTATCTATATTATTATCTATACATATCTATATATCTAGAATATATAAATTACAAATTATATTATTTTAGAACGGAATTGACATTTTGCAAATTAAAAAACATATAAAAAAATTAAAAATCCTAAAAAATTCATATAATTAAAAACCCACAAAAACAATTAAAACAAAAAAGGATAAAAATTATAAAAGATAAAAAGTCTAAAAAATAACTATTAATTATCAATAATTAATATTAATTTTTTCTCTACCCTAATTGTTTCCATGTGTTCGACACTCTTCTCTACTTACACATATACACTTTATTGAAGAGTTATAGAAAATCTTAACCCATGCACTTTGATTGATTTATCTATGTTATGGGATGATTGTTGTTGATATAATGTCGGTCGCCGTAGTGACTAAGTGTCCTATCTTCTTAGGATACCAGATTGGTTTCATCAACATGTGTGAAGATGCAACTCATGCTCGTACTCGTCATGAGATTGGATCAACACATCATCAACCACTCCAAAGCTGTCTAAATATGGATAAAAGATCCTATTCATTAAGTCCATGAAAGACACAGGTGCATTCATCAGCCAAGACAGCATCATGACTTGGAGAATAATGTTGCTACCTGTAACTGATCAAAGAGATCATTAATACATTGGAGGGGATAGCGATACTTGACTATTCGTTTGTTGAGATGCATGTAGTTAATGTACAATCGCATGGATCTGTCCTTCTTCTTTACAAAGAGGATTGGCACTCCCCATGGTGTTGTACTGGGCAGACGAATCCCTTCTCAATCAAATCCTGCAGCTACATTTTGACCTCCCTAAGCTCGGCTGGTGCCACTCGATATGGGGGAACAGATCTATTAAGTGTCAGTTAGCAGTACAATCTTGAATTCTATCTCCCGCTCTGGTGGTAATCCGGGAAGATCATCAGGAAACAATTGGGGAACTCTCCAACGACCCAAACGTCCTCAATCATCATGTCTAGGTGTATGAGTCAACTATGTAGGAAAGATATCGCACACATCCCTTCTTAAGGTGGTGTTGTGCTCTTAAAGCGGATATGTACTCAACCTATGTATCTGATTAACGTCTATTGAACTTGAAGGTTGATATTCTATGCAGATGGAAGGCAACTATCTTTCCAAAATAGTCTAAGCGTATGTGATGCTTCTCTAACCTATCCATGCACAGAATAATATCGAAATCATACAAATATATCAACAATAGAAAAGCAGGCATAAGATGCCCACCGATTTGTAATGCTACGTCCTCAACGACCTATTTGATGACAAGTAATATGCCTCAAGGGCCCTGATGAATTTGCATTCCTTCATCTTTATTCATTTATTTTAGCTTAAAATCCCTTATAAAACACCTGTATATATTAATAAATCCATATTCTCACTAACATGCATCTATGTGTAAATATTTTACATTCATTACGATTTTTACCTAAAATTAATAAATAAAGAAATAAAGCAAAAATAAAGAAAATAAAAAGACTGTATATTTGTAATAGATACATGCTGACGTCAAGACTTTACTTGATCGACCATGAATAAAGTAGGGGGAGATACAGTCTTTAATTAGGAAATCCAAAAAAATATTTTGTAAATACCTTTCTATGTATATTTGTATAAAACTTACACTATTTTATTTGTCCATAAATAGATCTCAAATTAAACAATTTTCTAAACAAAAGTTGTAAATAAAATTATTTTTTAAATAATAAAAATAATTGCAAAATAAAATCATTTATAGAATAAAAGAAATCACACTTGGAAAAAGGCGTAAAGTTATAATTGAAAGACCAATTCTGGCTCCGTATGAACTCAAATTGAATCAAACTCACTTCCATTATATTCTAAATTAAATTACCTTTAAAATGGCAGTGGTTTCATAATTTTTGGAGTTACTATTAAAAGTCGATTTTCTAGGTGGTTTTTATAATTTGACCATTTATTTATTGTATTTATTATTTTTTATTATTTTACATATTATACTTTTATAATTGTAAATAATGTTAGTAAAAATTTATAGTAAATAAAAATTTTAAAAATTAAATTTATTTTCTTATTTGTACATGTGTATAATATACTTTATGTATATATGATATGTATGTAATTAACCACATTATATAAAAAGCACATTGTATAAATTAATCTAATTTCGAAACTATAATTTAATTTATATAAATTACTGTGAAAAAATGCTTTTGTATATAAATTGAATATATGCCTTTAATAGCCACCATTAAGGTGTCTAATTAATTTTTTATTTTAATTATTTTTTTTAATTTATTTAATTTCGAATTTTGTTTTTACTTTATTTAATTTATTTATTTAATTACACCACTAACTCCATTCCTTATTTTTCTCTGCATTCAAATTTTGAAATTCAGATTCATTTTTTTCTATTTAATTGACTCCTCCTTTCTCATTCTCACTTGATCAATCTTTTGGTGAGAGGAAACTATTCTCCGAGAGCATTCTTATTGTAGAGAGGTGCCCAACTTATGATTCGTTCGGTGATAGCGAGTCTAACCTCGTCGAGGCCATCACGGCATTATCCACTCTCATTCGGTGAGATCCAATTTTTTCTCATTTTTAATCTAGGTTAATAGTATTTTAATTTTTTTACATTTTTAATTTCTTTATCAATTTTTAAATTTTAGATCGTAGTTAATAATCATAGTTAATTATCCTAATTCATCCTCATGATTTGATCCACTCCCGAGTCCTGTTTTGCATATCATATTCTTGATCTACACACGTTCTTATTCTACCTCACGTGATCTCTCATCATTGACTGCGTACGGTGGTCGGAGACTCGGTTCCATTCCATCTCACCACCAGAACCTCCTAACCCACTAATCTGTTTGATTTTTGGACTGAGTCGTCGTGCCCGAGTTGTTATCTTTTGATTTCATTATAGGTTCATGAATTAAAAAAATAATACAAAAAATAATTTACAGTTTCTGTTTTTACATTAAATAAAAAAATTCTATATAGTTTATTTTTTTAACAAAAAATATAAAATTTTTCTCCAGTTTCTGTTTTTACAATTATAAGAAAAATACAAAATTGGGGCTGCAACACTCCAGCCACCGCCGCCCATCTCCATTCATCGGCCTCCATCATCTCCCGCGCCTTGTCGACCTCCTACACAGGTGTTCACCTCCACTACGAGGACCGTGCCCACCACAGACTCCTATTACCTCGATCGTCATTGCGAAGCAACCAACTCCCGTGCGAAACCACTGACCTGGGCATGTGTCGCCCAGCACCTCCAGATCCACCAACCGTTCCTCGCGCGAGCCTCCTTCTGATCGCGACCACCTCCGCCAGCCAAGCTACATCACCTAGCCACATGTCCTAGATCTGCCTCCCACACCCCGACCGAACGGGAACATTGATCTCCACCATGGTCGCACCATCCTCTCCACCTGATCCATTCTCACCTTCGTCAACCGTGCCTCCATCCGTCGCAGAGCACCTGCTATTCTACACTTGTCATTGTTTTCCTCCAGCAATCCATCGCCATCCAGCCTCGATCGGGCACCACCGTAGACTTCACCGCCATCGTAGAAACGTAGTTGGATCATCCGTCGACAGGCCCGTCAACCATCGACCGCAGGGGATGTATGTTGCCCCCTCGCGCAGACTTGCCGTCTGCCCGTAACGCACGTCGTTTACCTCCTTGAGCGAGCACCTCCGTTAGGAGCTTGAAGCCTGCGGGAAGGCCCTCTCCAACCCGTGTAAAGGACCAGCCAACTCCCATCCTACTGCCCAAGCACTCCATGCCCAAAGCCCCTCTCCAACCGGTGCCCTCTGCTCTTCGATGCGAACCTCCATCCCGTGCTGAGGAGCCGCCACTTAGACTCGTCGTCATTGCGACTTGGGAGAGAAGGAATGAAGGGGCGACACACCCCCTTTACCCTTTAGAATAAGAATGAAGGAAGGAGCTCCCTCAACCCTAATTTTTGGGTAAAATAGCAATAAAAGCCTCGGTATTTTCTCAAATTACACAAAAGCCCCTGCCTTTCGAGCCACACACGTGCTTCGCATGCGTCATCTGTGTATTTGTGATTTCTACTTGCAAATTATTTTTGTTATATTTTTGATACAAAAACTTGAAATAATTGCATTTTAGTTCTTGAATTTCCAGACTTTAACATTGCATGTTCTTTTTATTGAGATAAAAACTTTTGTTGGTCAATAAATTTTGCAAAAATCATGTTATGCTTCAGATTTGTGTCTCTTTCTAGTGTAAATTTCTTATTGAGTTTATTGTCATTTGATAATGTTAAAAAATAAAAACAAAGCATTTTTCACTACTTAAAATTTGAAAATCATAAAAGTTCAAATATTGCATATAAAATTCAAAAAAGTATATTACCTTCCTATTTGTTTATTTAATTTTCTATCCAATTTAATGCATTAAATATTTTTAAAACTCAAAAAAATGTAAAATATCAAAAATCTTAAAAATCATAAAAAATTGTAGAAAAATCCAAAAATAGTGATTCCACTTCCTACTTGTCGATAATTTCTCATAGTTTTTAGGAAAAATAAATTCATAATTTTTTGTTTTGTTTTATATCTTTAAATTGCAAAATAATCATATGTGTTCATTGTTTACTTGATTCTCTATTTTTATTAATTTCAAAATTTTAAAAATTTAAAAAATCACTAAAATGATAAAAATATAGTAAAAATAAAAAGATTTTATTTGGACATTGTGATCATTTTCGTCCTATTTAAAAAAATCCAAAACAAATGCATTCCTTTTGTGTATAAAATTGTTATGAAAATTATATTTTTTAAAAAATTAAAATATACAGAATAAAAATCATTAAAATTTTGAAAATTAAAAAATAAAAAAACAAGAAAATAAAAAACATAAAAAATATGAAGATAAAAATTTCACAAAAACCAAGATTGTGTTTGAATTTCCTTTTCCTTTTAGTTGATTTTTTCAATTATTAGAATAAACCTTGAGAATTTGTAGCCTCCCTGAGTTCGATCCTATTGCTATGCAGGTAAATTAGATAGCAAATTCTCTTGCTACATTTTTGTACATAATTTTGTTTCAGAATAAAATATTTTGTTGAGGGATTCTTTGGCTTGCAACGATAGTGGATTTATTTCATTTAATAATTGAAACCTCAAAAATACCGACTGACAGGCCCTGGATGTAGTATGGGATAAGGACGCTTGCGGTTGGCTTACCCAGAGATGACAATAAATGGTATGCAAAAAACAAATGAGTGGTGCCAGAATCAAATAGACCATGGAATGAAAATCCAGGAAACCATACCTCTAGCGACTGAACCATAGGCATGGGCATGTACCTTAGTGGCGTACCACAATTGCTTGGCACAACAAATACTCTGCAAACATCATCCAGATATCATCTGGACCACTGATGAATCTGTAATTCATCACTATGAAAGTTGAAAATAGAGTCTTGTTCCCGAGTAATTAGCTGCATATTTCTCCTTATATTGCATAATTAGCATTCATGCATGCATAAGTAATATCTGCATTTTAGCATTCATACTTGCATTAAATAAGAAGCCCAATTCACTTGTAATTATTAACCTATTTATTTGTGTTTTATACTCACTCCAACGTCAATAAAACCAACTCTATATTGTATATATTACTAACTAATAATACAAAGAAAAGGACAAAAATTTCTAACTTGTAAAATTACCCAATAAAACTCCAAACCCAATTGGAGACCTTAGGCCATAGAATGCACATATATATCTCACACAACCTCCGATCTAGGTCTACTCACTTTTAAATTAATACATATTCAGATAGCTTCAAATGAGACCAATTTCATTTAAATCGGAGCTCGTATGCAAGACTTGGGTTTTGGGACCTGATTGTACATTATATGTATGAATATTTGTACCCTTGTATTTTAGTATTCTATTTGACCTCATCTCCATCTTTGGTTAACATTAAACTTGTAGATCTCATTGAGATCTACGACTTTCATGTTTTGAGTTCTTCGAAATTCGATCTTCTTCTCTCCCTAATTTCACATTTTCTTTCGCCATTCATATTAGGCCACGTGGCGCCCTCTGATTGCGCCACGCGGCCTGCTCATTACGCGCCACATGCCCCTCTTTCTCTGACGTCCGATCCCTTCCCTTCTCTCCAGATCTGAGCCACCCACTCTCGCAGCCAGTCTCCACCCTCCGATCATCTCCAGATCTCATCCCAATCGTTCTTCAGCGCCGCCCTCTCCTTTCGCCACGTGTCGCACCCCTACCCCTTCGATCATACCTCCCCAATTTGATCCAAGTGACTCCTTAGCGCCTCGATCTGGGTTGTTGGATCATAGGATCCAACAGTCCTGAGATCGTCTTCCACCTCAGGCCGCATCCCTCATGCACGTCGCCCACTTCGCGCGCTCGCCGCCCCCTACCTATTTTCTCCTCCACCACAGCCACTCTCTCCACCAATTGATCTCCCCACGATTAAGCCCCCACTCCCTTCATCTTCATCGACCTCCATGTCCTCCATGAACCCCTTCCTCCTCTCTTCATGCACCCCACAAACTTCACGCCTCCATTAATGCCACATCTACCTTCTCTCTATAAAACCCCTGCCTCCGGCCACCTTTACGCCTATCCGCCATTGCAAGAGAGAACCTAGAGCTACCATCTACCTATCAGTGACAGTGATTTGTGCTTAGAAGCGAGCGGCGACATGATTCATCTCCTGCGAGATCCATGGCCAACTCCGCCGTGCTGCAGCTCCACTGATGAGTTGCACGAGCTCGGGAAGCTACCAGCCCTGAGCGAAGACCAGGAAGCTCCACATTGATCTTCTGCCCCCAGGTAGACTCCTCCATTCTCCTCCGTTTATCATTTTCTTTTCATCTCAGTTTTCTCGCAATTTCGCTACTCTCTCCGATCAAAATCACCTTCCATCAACCATCCACCGAGCTTCACCTCGAAGCTCCGATCTTCGTGCGCTCCTTCGTTCGCCCGATGACCCGTCGCACTACACTCCGATCACAGCTCCGCTGGTCATGGTGGAATACCACCTCCGGTCGTCACCACTACACACCCCAGGCCTCACCGCACTCGCGCACCTCCCGCAAACACGAAGCACTCGCTGCCTTGCACAGACTAACCCTGCAGGTGCCATCCTATTCACTGGTCGGAATCTCCACCGGAGCTGCATTAAACTTTGTCTCCACCCACATTCAGACCCCCCCAACCTCATTCATGACCTCCGGTGGATCCCCGACACTCCCACGATCAATCCGAGCATTTCTGGAGCCATCGACGAGCCTCATCAATCACTGGCCAAGGAGGCTGAGCAAGGAGCTCTTGGGTGGAGCCCCGCCAAGTCCACCGCAGGAGGAAGCGGACCGGAGAAGAAGAAGCCCAGTTACAGTTGGATCTTTGTGATCCGACAGTCCTCGTCTCGCTACGTAACCCCGAGTCCATCACCATTGGATCATCCAGATCTAACAGTCTTTGACCGCGCCACGTAGCAGCCGCCCCGAGCTTCAGCCCCCGTTGGATCCATCTCGATCCAACGGCCAATATTGAGCCACGTCGCCATCAGCCGCAGCCCCAGATACCTTTGGATCATCTGAATCTAACGGTTCCTTGATCACTCCACATTTCCAGCCTTCACCACCATTGGATCACTTCTGATCTAGCGGCCCAGCATTCGCTACATGAAGACTCCAAGGCTTTTCCCCGACCCTAGGATCTGAGCAACCGAAGCAGACCCGAGGCTGATCCGAGCCTCCAAAGCCTCCCAAGCCTCCTCCCGTGCCTCGATTGACGTTCAAAAGCCTAGCCTGCACGTGCTTTCCACGTGAGGACTAGATATTTTGCATAGAGGTCCTCGAAGGTTTTGGAAATTACAAACTGGTCCCTACCAAGCGTATCACGCGTGGAGCATGTGTTTTCTTGGGAAATTTGCATCCACCTCCTCCGCATTATAGGTATTGCATTTAAGTCCCTGTCAGTACGTTTCATTTTCAAAACTTTTACTTTTTCTATTTACAAATTGGTCCATGTCTTTGCACGCATAATTTGGTGTTCATTTTGCATCATTTTTAAAGTCTAAAAATTACACGTTGTAGCCCAACTTGTCCTCTATCTCATGTGACATGTGTTTCATTTTTGTGACATCTCTAAAATTTAATATTATTAAATTGGTGAAATTTTCTATATTTTTCCCACTGTGTGCTTTTTAATTTATATTAAATTCCTTATTACTCCAAAAATCACCATAAAATCACATTAGACTTAAGTAAATTTACTCTACATTGGGCCCAAAAATCACTACATTTCCACGCATCACAAGGCCTGAATAAATCAAATAGTGATTTTCTTAATTGATTTCTTTAATAGGTCCAATTCACATAGAATTTTAGGTTTATTAATTTTCCTGGATTCATCATACTTAGATCCATCTAAGATAATTTTTAAATCTGGAAATAATGTGTTTTGGTATTTATTGAAAATACATTTGTAAAAATCACCTTGCATTCATATTTTATTCACAGTCAGTTCATTTAGAGTCGAAAAATTCCAAAAAAAGTGTAGACGCTTAGGTTCATAGCATTCCATCATCTGGCCGAGTTTCATAATTTTTGGATTTCATTTGATTATCTTTCTAATTTAACTTGTAAAATTGGCCTGAAATTGCATTGTTTCTTTCCTTTATTGCATAAAAATCACTAAAAAGACAAAAATAACCCCCTAAAAATCTGACCTCTGAATTCACTTAAAATTCGCCTAAGGAGCCAACTGCCTCCTTGAGTTCGACCTTGGGCTAGCCCAAGTAAAATAAATCTGTTGCTCGCAATTCACTAAACATTAATTAAAGTGGTACTTTTGGCATAGCCTTGATTACCCGACTGCAACGAATCTAACTATTAATTTGACCATTAATTTTATTAAATTAACAAGGGTTGTTCGAGCACCGTCAAAATTGCGCTGTTGCCGGGGAGGTACGGCTTAGGTTAATTTCTAGAGAATTTGGAGTGTTTGATTTTCCTTCCCTGAGTAGTCTGATTCCCGGTCGTTCTTGTTAATATTTCTCTGTCATTTATTTTTTAGTATTTTGTGTTGTCCTTTATCTAACCTCATTTTATTTTTGTGCGAGGAACAAGAGGAGTCGAAGGTGCTTCGACGAGCTTGCATTTGAACATTTTGAGTGATTGTGAGGACTTGTAATTGTGTCATTTTTCATTATTTTTGCATTCTTTCCAGCGGTTCCCGTTTGGGTTCTCGTACATGTAAAAATAGTGGAAAAGTGTCCCCGTGTGTTGTGTGGATTATTTTTTAGATTAGGCTTGCACTTGCGGCTCTAGAAGCCACTTTAGGACTTGCTTGTGCTTGTAATATTCTAGGACCACACTTCACACATAAAAGACGCACTTAGACCGCAGATCTAGTCAACTTTAATCTGTGCTTCACTCGCTAATAGAGTTGCCTGTCTAGGAGCGGATTTTATCGCCTGCATTTCTTATAGTGTAAAAAGTTTTCAATTCTGTTCGGCATCCTGCATAAAAGCGAAGGGATCACTGTAAGTCTTCTCAGCTTTGCATACCATCATTGATTTATCATGCATCAGCTTTTCTCGACTCCTTTATCTTCGTTTTTCAAACTTAGGAAAAAAAGAAATTGGGACTGGATGATGGGCGTGCTTTGTGGTTGGACTAAATCAGTGATAACCTAACTTAAAACCTGGACTGCTTAACAAAATTGACCAAAAAATCAATAAAATCGGAAATTCTGCTAGCGAGAAATCAACCCCGACCTTGTTTTCAGGCTAAGTGAGGGTACTAGAGTGTGTGAGCACCCTAGGGCAGAGCCAAAAATCCCCGATTACCATATTGCGTACCCCGATCTGAGCAAATATCAATGAGTGAGCTTTGGGTTCAACTGACCAGCGCCAAGTAGCCTCCGCCTACTCTGGTAGGTACATAGGGGTAAAATTGTGGTGCACCACGACAAGTTGCTAGTAGCATCCACCTGCTCCAGCAGGTAGATAGAGGCAAAGTTACAGCCTTATCATCCTCCGTCTACTTTGTAGGTAGATAGGGGCAGGTCCTTGAACTTTCGGCTGGGGATAGGAGCGGAGATAGGAAGGGTGTTGGTATCTAAGGCAACTGATTAAATAGGGGAGACGTATCTTTCTTTTAGCCGACTCCCCTCTAGGCCATGTAACCTTTGCTATTTATCTGATAAACTTACACTTAAATTCAACTAGATTAATCGGACTCAGTTTTGAGTCCTTCATTGTATTGAGTGTGAAAATACACGGTTTGGATTCAATTGCTTGCTTCAGGTAGGAGTAAAATCCTATCTAAAACTTAGAACTCTCGATTCTTCTTCTCGCCATCCAAGATGACAGACTGGGGAGATATCTACTCCTAATTTGCCAATCTGTCTTGGAGCCCCCAACGAAGCTCTTCTTCACCGTCCCAAGTGCAACTTGGACCAACTAGAGCTCATGACCCTCTTGAGTTCTGGATCCCTCAAACCGAGGGTGGTTACTCTCAAACCAACACTTTTCTCTCCTCTGATCTCATCGAGGAAGACCATCGTCTTTGTAAGAATCCCTTCCTTGATATATCCTCTAACCAATACCATCTTCTTTACCCAGGAAAAGAGGACAAAATGCAGAAGAAAAACCCCGACGATGAGGAACACAGAGAGGACCCAATGATCCAAATCCTGACCCGACTAGCTAGGGACAAGCAGCTAAATGCAGAACTAATAGGCAAGAATGGGATAGGTGATCGAGGCTGAAGGAATTGACCGACCGATGGTAGACACCTACAATCCCACAGAAAATGAAATACAAAGCTGGCTAGTACCTGAGGTCCCCCCCTGAAGCTTTCGAGCTGAAACCCCACTTTCTGAGCTTGCTGCCGAAGTTCAATGGAAACACCAACGAAGAGCCATATGCCTTCCTTAGAGACTTTGAGCTAGTTTGCAACAACCTTAGTCACCCTAGGGTTGGGCAAGATTACATCTGGCTGAATGCCACCCTGTTTGCCTTAGGAGTTAAGGTCGCACATTGGTTGAAAAATCTTGGGGTGAGATGTACGACCTAGATGCAGTTCAAGGACCTATTCTTGAATAAGTTCTACCCACTCAGTAGGGCTAACCAGATAAGAACCAAGATCGCTTGTTTCTCCAAGGGACCCAATGAATCATTCCATGAAGCCTGGGACAGATTTAATGATTTAACGCAAAAATGCCCATGCCACGGCATTACAAAAGCGATCTTAGTCTAGACCTTGTTCTGTGGCATGACCCCGGAGATGCAGGAGTTAGTGAGTGCCGTCTGTGGAGGAAGCTATCTGAACAAAAATGAAGACGTTGTATGGAAGATCCTAGAGCAGATGGCGGAAACAGGCAGATCTCAGGCCACCAGGGACTATTAGTTGTCTCCTTCAAGACTATCCAATGAGACAACTAGGACTGTAGCGGATCTTACGGACGACCTCATCCCTAGCATGGGAATAATAGCCGACAAAATAACCATGGTCTAGCAAATTCACAAGAGGGCCACTAACCTTGAGGCACTCTCACGATTGCAGAAACAAGTGGAGGAACTTACTGAGAAGGTAGCCAAGATTCGGCTACCTGGCCCTTCTGCACCACATGTACCTGTACACCAAGTTCATCTTGTACAGGAACATGCACGGGGCCTCAAAGTAGTTAGGTAGAGGAGTAGACATACACTCAGCAGGACCAACATGCACCCCCACAAGTGGATACAGGATACGAGGAGCCTCCGTAGGAGTTCGACATCAACGAGATGTGGTATAGCCATGACCCCGTCGGCAGACAATCGAGGATAGGGAATGGTCAGCCACATCGACCTTCCCTAGATTACCAGCAAAACAGCTCCGCCCCCGTACCACACTTTGTACAGTCCCGTCCCGGACAAGGGTACCAGCCTCAGCAGAACCAACAGCATCGCATGTTCCACTCGAGCCAACAAGGCCCTCCACCTTCCCATCAGCAGCAACACTACCGGCATGGCTAGCAGGGCCAATATAGGAACTCATCCTCAAGTCAGCTCCAACCAGCCCAGCCCACTAGTGAATTGGAGTCCCTTACCTTGGCGATCTAGACCCTGCCTGATAGGGTCCAACAGATTCAGAATGACTATCTGGATATGAGAACCGTTTTGAATCACGTCTCCCGTACCCAGGACCAACAGATAGAGCCAAAGACCTCAATTCCCTCCCAGGTTCAGGCCAACTCGAATAGCTTAAATCAAGGCCAGAACCGACCACAAGATCAGGTATACTATTCAGATAACTAATTATCTGAACATGAGATCCTTTCGTATGATAATTTCCATCATATGTCCCTCAGGAGCGTAAGGACCGTTATCGTACCTGATCGGGCACAGGCACTAGAGGAAGAAGCCGTCAAGTCTCTGCCTGAGGAGAACTTTGAGGCAGAGGAGCAGCACCACCGCCACCACCTACAGAAGAAGAGGACTTCTGCGTCCTCAAAGAA
The DNA here is from genome assembly GCA_037367405.1 of Ottelia alismoides. Lineage (NCBI taxonomy): Eukaryota > Viridiplantae > Streptophyta > Magnoliopsida > Alismatales > Hydrocharitaceae > Ottelia > Ottelia alismoides. The sequence goes on from JAZKJV010000703.1 coordinate 56,380, forward strand.
GCAGGAGAACCGCACTAGCAGTGAGTCCGGTGAGGCCGATGAAGAGCCCACTCCTCCATCTGAGGAGGATGTCCCAGCAGTCGCAGAGAACGCATCACCGGTTTTGCGGCAGAAATTTTCTTTTAGTCATAGTCAGAGTCAGAGTCCAAGTAAGTCTTAGTTTCAGAGTCATTACAGAACTCAGTTCCTGGTTTAAATGAAAATCTTTCAGTTTCGAAATATGAGTTGGCATCAATAATCCCTTTCCTAAGAGCTCTTAAGGGTGGAAAGAAGAAAACTCAAAAAATACAAAAAGATGACCCTGAGATGGCAGAGTTGTGTAATAAACACATCAAGGTCACAATCTCTTTTTATAAGTATGTGGAGATGACACCTGCATTTCAGAAATATCTTAAGGTGAGATGCACACCTACTAGTGTCAGTAGGAAGACCAAAAGCCGTGTTGAGAAACACGTTCTGTCAATAGCCACTACTTGAGTAATAAAGAATTCATTTCCGAGGAAACTAAGAGACATGGGTGCACATTATGTGGTGAGCCATGTCGATGACACTACGTTTGCACGCACTCTCGTTAACAACGAATCCTCAATTAACTTAATGCCTACAGTCCTCTATGAGCGGCTTAATCTCATACCTCTTAGGAAATCCAAAGCCTTACTTAAGTTTGCGTATAAATTAACCAAGAGGTCCCAAGGAGAATTGAGTAACATCATCATAAAAGTCGAGGGTTAGGAATAATAGGTGGACTATACAGTCCTCGATATGAAAACCACTCGCAATTGAAGAGATTCCCAAATCATATTAGGAAGGCCCTTCCTCAGAACAGCAGGGACCTTGTATGATTAAAAGATTGGGAAAATCCAGTTCGAATTTCCAGACGGAGACGAGGAACTTGAGATGAAGCAGACCAGATGGCAGAGACCAGATTCAGAATCTAGCACCGAGTACTCTTCATCCGAAGCAGATTGTATTCATGTAGACCCCGTTGGACCACGGATACAGAACCCAGCTAGCACCGATGAGTCCATCTCCTCTAGAGAAGATCTTATGCATGAGTCAGTTTGTGAGGTCCTTAGATATGAGTGCAGCACAGAATATGCAACCCCCGACATCTTCGATGACTTAGAGATCCAGCCGGTCCTATCGGTCCTTCCCTCTTAAGGACAATTAGAAGACTAGGATGATGAGTCGGACGTGACTTTTGCCGATTGCTTTAAAACCTTTGACGATCCGACTCTAGAGACGAACGAGTTGGTAGCAACAATTTCACAGACAGATCCAACCACTACTAGCACAGAGCCAGATTTGATTGAGCCAAACTTCCTTGATGATCATACATTACCTGAGCTCAAATCTTTACCCACAACGCTTAAGTATGCCTTCCTTACGGGACAAGAGAAGAAGTATCTGGTCATCATCAGCTCGTGATTGACCGAGTAGCAGGAATCTCCCTTGCTAGAGATCCTGGAGAAAAATCACAACGTAATAGGCTGGAGCATCTCCGATCTCCATGGGATAAATCTCGCTCTGTGTTTGCACCATATCTACTTGGAGAATGAGGCTAAACCCTCTCGTGAATTCCAAATCCAAATTTACGAGACGTAGTGAAGAAGGGAATAGAGAAATGGTGCGACGCGGGTTTAATTTATCCCATCCCTGACTCCAAATGTGTGGCTCCAATCCATGTTGTCCCGAAAAAGTCGGGAATTCAGACGACCAAAAATGAAGACGGAGTGGAGATCGTGACACGAGTACCCACGTTGTGGCGCGTCTGTGTGGATTACAGACGCCTGAATGCTGCGAAGGATAAGGATCACTTCCCCCTACCATTCATTGATCAGATCTTAGAGACATTAGCGGGGAAAGAATTCTTCAGCTTTTTGGACGGGTTCTCGGGCTACAATCAAGTAGCCATAGCTCCTGAGGACCAGTAGAAAACCATGTTTACATGCCCCTTTGGTATAATGCTTTCAGGTGCATGCTCTTTGTGTTATGCAATGCTCTTAGTACCTTTCAAAGGTGCATGATTGTTGTATTCTCCGAAATAGTCAGCGAATTCCTAAAAGTCTTCATGGATGACTTCTCGGTCCACGGTGATTCCTTCGATTCCTGTCTTAGGAATCTGGACCGAGTCCTCAAGCGATGTTGTGAGGTCAATCTGGTGCCCTCCTAGGAGAAAAGTCACTTCTTGGTGATGAAGGGCATTGTGTTGGGGCATGTCATCTCCAAAAGAGGAATTGAGGTTGACCCTGCCAAGGTGGACATGATCAGACGACTCCAGCCACCAACCAACGCGAAACAGTTGCGGTTTTTCCTCGGGTATGTCGTATTTTATCGAAGATTTATCAAGGATTTCTTTAAGATTGCCCGGCCGCTAACTGAGATTTTAGGCAAAGACATAGAGTTCATTGTTGATAACAAATGTCTTAAATCCTTTAAGCTATTACAAGGAATGATCATTGACGCCCTAATCCTACAAGCCCCAGATTGATCTCTACCTTTTGAGATCATGACGGATGCCTCAGACTTTACTGTTGGGGTTGTGTAAGGACAGAGGAGGGATGGCGTCCCGTTAGCCATACATTATGCAAGCAAAGTGATTGATACTGCTTAGCGTAAGAATACAGTTACAGAAAAGGAGATGCTTGCGGTAGTGTTTGCCTTGGATAAATTCAGATCTCACTTAATCGGATTCAAGGTAGTTGTGTTCACAGATCATACAACTCTACAATATTTAATGGAAAAGAAGGATGTGAAGGTGCATCTTCTTAGGTGGATTCTGCTTATCTAGGAGTTTGATTTGGACATTCGTGATAAACCTGGAAAGAAGAACGTAGTAGCTGATCACCTCTCTTATCTCGACGATCTTAATGCTTCTGAGGATACACCGATTCGAGACTCCTTCCTTGTTTAGTTGATTTTTGTTGTCGACTCGCTCCCATGGTACGCCAATATCGTGAACTACCTTGTCTCCAAGAAAGTTCCTGAAGATTGGCCCAAGAGCCACATAAACCGATTGAAGTCGGATTCGAAATATTACAACTAGGAGGATCCGATCTTTTTCTTTGAAGGATAGGATTGTTTATGGAGATGGTATATTCCTCAGGAGGAATATCAGAGTGTCCTTTCTTTATGCCACAGTCATGAGGCATGAGGAAACCACTCCAAGAAGAGGACCGCATGGAAGGTACTTCAGTGTGGCTTATACTGGCTGACTCTATTTCGTGATGCGGTCACCTTTGCGAAGTCGTGCCCAATATGCCAGCGAATGGGAGGAACCGTTGGTTCCAAGGATGAGATGCTGATGCATCCTATCATCATTTGTGTTGTCTTTGATGCTTGGGGCATCGACTTCATGGACACATTCCATGTTAGCCACGGATTCGAATACATCCTTCTTACGGTAGACTATCTATCCAGGTGGGTGGAGGCTATCCCAACCCGATACGCAGACAGCAGGATTGTCTGTAGATTCATTAGAGATCACATCATCTCTAGGTTGAGGATCCCCAAAATGTTGATATCAGATGGGGGTAGCCACTTTGTAAAACGAGATGTGATGAAGCTCTTGAAGGATTACAACATCGAACACCATGTCACTAGTCCTTACCACCCACAGACCAATGGCATGGCTGAGGTGTCGAATAGGGAGGTGAAAACCATATTGCAGAAGCTTGTCCGCTCAGACAGGAAGGACTGGTCTCAGATCTTGGATCAAGTCGTGTGGGCTTATAGGACAGCTTATAAGACACCGTTAGGAACCTCCCCATTCATGATGGAATTTGGGAAGCCGTGCCATTTGCCTGCAGACTTAGTGCACAAATCAGAATGGGCAATCAAAAAGGTCAATTGGAACACACACCTAGGGCAGAAACAGAGAGACATGGATCTGAATTAGCTTGTGGAAGTCAGAAACCGAGCATACGACGACAATTTGGTGTACAAGGATAAAGTAAAGCATTGACATGATAGATATATCAGACGAAAGACCTTTGTTCCTGTACAGAAGTTATGGTTGTTCAATACAAGGCTGAAGGTTTTCCAAGTCAAGCCGAAATCCAAGTGTACGGGCCCATTCATTGTCCGTGATGTGCATGATAGTGGATGTGTTGATATCTCAGATCTCACAGATGACACACAGACATTCCTAGTCAATAGACAACTATTAAAGCACTTTATCAAACCCAATGAACATTTAGTCCATGTTGAGGAGATTGTATTCATGCGCGAGACAGATTTAGTAGATACACATAGAGCCACGCATGAGACCTTGCAGCAGTGAACTCTTGCCATCAGTTGCATCTAGAAAGATTCAAACCGCAATCCTTGTATATACCCATCATTCTTGTACATTCTTCTCCTCCCTCCCGCAACTCTAATCACTCACCCCAACTTCATATATTTTCATCTACGACTATACTTAGGATGACCAGAGCCTAAGTATAAGGGGGAGAGTCACCTGAGTCCATTTACTGTACATCCTGCATATCACATCGGTCCTCATACCACTCCCGTACTATACTTAGGCTTACCTAAGCCTAAGTATAGGGGGACTGATGCCCATTAAGTATATATATTCATCCGCAGGACGACTTAGGTTGTTTTTGACCATCCACTGCCCCTATTGACCTCGTCCTGTTTTTTGTCTTCTTCTACACTTAGGCTGCCAGATACTAAGTATAGGGGGGTGATGAATATGTTATTCATCACTCTTAAAGTTGAAAATAGAGCCTTGTTCCTGAGTATTTAGCAACATATTTCTCTTTATCCTGCATAAATAGCATTCATGCATAAATCCACAATACATGCATTTTAGCATTCATATTTGCATTAAATAAGAAGCCAATTCATTTGTAAAATCACTTATAAAATATACTCCAATAATTCACCTAATTATTTGTATTTTTATCCCCTTTAAAAATCAAATAATACCTTCCTTACACTGTGTATATTACTAGCAAATAATATGAGGAAGAAGGCCAAAATACCTATCTTGTAAATTGCCCAATAAAGCCCCAAACCCAGTTGGAGAGCCTGGACCTTAAAATGCCAATATCCCTCTCATACAAACTCCGAATTAGGTCTACTCACCTTCAGATTAATAAATATCCAGAGACCTTTAAAATTAGACTATATTCATTCAATTTGGAGCTCGTACGCAAAACTAGGGTTTTTGGGCCCCTGTGTATACTATATGTATGTATATTTATACTCTAGTATTTTTGTATCATATTTGACCTCATCTCCATTTTTGGACAACATAAAACTTGTAGATCTCATCGAGATCTACAACTTCCATGTTTTGAGTTTTTCCAAATTCGGCCTCCTTCTCTCTCTAATTTTATTTTTCTTCTCAGCCAGTCAGAGCTGGCCACGTGGCGCCCTCTGATTGCGCCACGCGGCCCGTTCTTTTGTGCGACACACGCCCGGCCTTCCCCGTCATCCGATCGCCTTTTCTCCCTCTTGATTTAGGCCATTCAAGCCGCAACGCTTCCTAGCCCTTCGATCAGGCCTTGGGCTTAATCTGGACCGTTATCCCATGCCACATCCTTAGACCGCCACGTGTCTATATCCACACCCTCCGATATTCGCCAGAAGCACTGCATCCTGTCCCTCCATCTCGCGCAACCTCTGGACCTTTCGATCAAGACCCCATTCCTCATCAGGACCGCCCTTCAGCGCCATGCTTGCAGCCTACCACGTGGTGCACCCTGCGCTTTCGATTTCACTCCCTAGATCTAATCCAAAGCGTCCACCTGCGCCTCCATCTGGGCTGTTGGATCGCCTGATCCAACAACCAAGGCATCATCTTCCAACTCCCGCACGTCACGCGCCCCACATCGCCAACCTCGCGCGCATGCTGACCCCTTTCTATTTCTGGAGCCACACTGACCACCATCTCTGCCCCCTGGCATCACCACTACACACCCCACTCTTCCCTCATCCTCGCCAACCCCCTCGATCTCCATGAACACCCTCCACTTTGCTCCACGATGCCCACCAACTCCACCTCTTCGCCATCTACGTCGTCACCTCCATCCTTTAAATACATTGCCTCCGGCCACCTTCACTACTATCCGCCATCACAGAGAGAATCCCCGAGCTCCAATCTTCATCTTGGTGACAACAATTTGAGGAAACGTCGAGCGAAGACCGAGATCCACCTCCGGAGAGATCCACGGCCCTCCACCACCGTGCCGCAACTCCTTTGCGAGCTGCACGAGCTCAGGACCGCCTACCGTCCTTCGAGCGAAGACCAGGGGCACTTCATCGTGCTCCATTCCCCATGTAGACTCCTCCATATCCCTTCCGATCTCCTTCTTATTTTTCTTACTTTTTCTTCCATTTTATTCGCCGTCCACAACCCTCTTCGTGCTCCGCCAACCATCCTCTGAGCTTCGCGAGGGAGCTCTGATCTTCGCACCATACTTTGTTCACTCTGACGAAGCACCCCACCTCACGTCGACGCCAGCTCCGCCACCTTGGCGGAGCTCGATCACCGGACCCCCACTTCACCACTCAGGCCTCACACCTCACTCACGATCACTCCACGTACACGTACATGTTGCATGCCTTGGCTATACCAGTAACCCCTTGCAGGTACATCTACTTCGAATGGCCGGAACTTCATCGGAGCTTCCCTCGAGCTTCTCCGCTACTGTTCTCCAGAGCCGCTCAGTCGCTCATGAGATTGCCAGAGGATCCCTGACACCTCCACGAGTCTTCCCAGCTACTTGGGAGCCTCCAGTGAGCTTCACCGACGACCAAAGGAAGAGGCGGAGCTCGAGACCCTTCGCCGGAGCACAGCCCTCTCCGCCGCAGGAGGCGGTGGACCTGCTTGAAGACGAAGCCCAGCAGCCATCCAATCCCCTTGATCGGATGGTTCGGATCCATCCACGTCGCCATCAGCCGCAGCCGTCGGATCAGGATGATCCCACACTCCAGAGCACGACACATCACCGCTTCCCTCGCGCTTAAGATGTCATTGGATAATCTAGATCCAACGGCCATTGATCGTCCACACCTTCGTCTTAGGAGCGAACTACCGCCGTTGATCTTTATCAGATGTAACAGATCCAGTCGTGCCACGCCTCAGCATCCACAAACCGTTGGATCTTCACATGATCCACGGTCCATATCGAGCCACGTCGCCCGATCCGAGCCTCTTCCCCGACCACCAGGCTCGGATCCCCAAAGCTACTCTGAGCCAAGTCCGAGCCTCCATAGCGCCCGAGCCTCGATCCAAGCCTCTGAAGTCCACCGAGCCTAGGACCCCCACATGATCTGCACATGCAGCTTGGGTAATTTGCAACGAGGTCCCTGGAGGTTTTCATATTTGCATTCCAGTCCCTACCAGGAGCCCCCACCTGAGGAGCACGTGTTCTGTGGGAAATTTGCATTCACCCCCTCAACATTATAGGTAATTGCATATACGTCCCTGTCAGCACGTTTTATTTTTATCTAATTTATTTCCTGTAATTTCATTTAGGCCCATGTCTTTGCACGAATCTTTAGGCATTCATTTTAAATCATTTTCAAGTTTGAAATTTGCATTGTGGAGCTTATTTTGTCCTCTTTTATATGTGACACTTGGCACATTTTTGTAAGATCATTGGATTTTATTATTAATTAATTGGTGGAATTTTGTCATATTTATCCCATATATGCCTTTTAATTTGTAGTAATTTCTCTGTGACTCCTAAAATAAACAAAAATTCACACTAGACCTAGGATAATTTAGTTCACATTGTGTAAAAAAATCAACTCATTTGCACGCACCCCAAGGTCTGGATAAATCATTTAGTGATTCCTTAATTAATTTTTAATAGGTTCATCTCACATAGAAAATTAGGTTTATTAATTTTCCTGGATTCCTCACACTTAGATCTTTCTAGGATAATTTTTATTTCTAAAAATATTATGATTTGATATTTATTAAAATTAATTTAGTTAAAATCACCTTGCATTCATTTTTAATTCACAGTAAATTTATTTAGTGTCAGAAAAATGCAAAAAATTTAGAGTAGTTTAATTTCATTGCATTTCATCATCTGGCCAAGATTCATAAATTTTGGAATTAATTTGACCCTATTTATGAATTAACTTGCAAACTGGCTCGATTTTTGCATGTGCCTTCGCATAAAAATTGAAAAAGACCAAAAAATATCCCATGAAAATCAGACCTTGGAATTTTCTTAAAATCTACATAAGGAGACAGCTGCCTCACTGAGTTCGACCTTGCGCTTACCCAAGTAAAAAAATATCACCACTCAAAATTAATTGATCTTAAATAGAAAGTGGTTTTTGATTAGCTCTTATTATCTGACTGCAATGAACGACAACACATTAACTTAAATTAACAAGGGTAGTAAGACGCTGATCAAAATGGCACCGTTGCCGGGGAAGGGGGCAGGACGACTTCTATACATTTTTTTCTCTTTTGGCTCTCCAACGCTTAGCACGAGCAATGTCTTCTTCCTCGCTTTTCGTGCTCTGAGGATATAGCACACGCTAAGTATAGGGGGGGCGTGTATATATTACATATATACTTTACCCATAGCTCGTACTTTCACGTATTTTTGTATATAGTACGCAATAATTACAGGACGGGTAAAAATGGAGAATGTTTTTTGTAAAATACATGTATACTTGTATATTGTTATAACAATTGTATAATTTGTATATTACTTATAAAACTCTTGTAAATTGTTGTAACATAGGAGGTATACCATATTTTTGAAAAAATGAAAAAATGAAAAAAAAATCAAAATCAAAGGCTTCTTATTTACTCTTGCACATCATCTCTACATCTGAAAAGAAAGAAAGAAAAAGAGTCTTGCATTTCATTCATCTACATAGCATGTCATCTACACCTCATCTGCATATCTTACATATGGAAGGTGAAAAGCTAGTCGGTTGTGAACCAAGTTATGAGTAGATATTGAGGAGGCACTTGATTTGACCTTAATCCACCTAATTTCATAGGAACCTTATAGGAACTGGAGTTAATATTTCTCAGGTCAATTGTATTAATTCTTTGAGTCTGCAAGTCTATGTTCACATGTCATCTTGATTAGTCTATGTAGAATATCTCGTGCACGTGCATGATTCTTATAGACAATGACCTAACTTGGACAAGCACTATGCATGTAGCTCTTCATTGATGAGGTGGTGAGGGGGTAGAATCCTGTAGCTTGGAGTAGCACATGGGTGGAAACATTTGTCCTCCTTTAGGGAGGGTAGTGCATCTCAACCTAATCTGGTGGTGTTGACGTCTAAAGACAGGACACTGTGAGTTGCAATAATGCTTCAAAAGAGGGATAGTCTACTGGCTCAAGAGGAAAAACTCCTGATGTACATGATGCACCTTGTATATAGTTCGAAAAAAAAGCAAAAACTCCAAAAAAATAAAACAGATCAAACTGAATATAAAATACCTGTCGGAGTATGTATATTAGCAAGAAATTTGCAACTGGATGACTTGGCTACACTGGTCAGGCATCCTGGATAGGTAGCTACACTGGATACCATCCATTCTTTATCCACCCCTCCTCTTGAGCTGGTCGCACTTGAACTTAGAAGGGAATACCCCGCTCCTCGAGGAAAGAGTTACTGGACCAGGGAATTAGAAGTACCTTGTTAGAGGAGGCTGATTCTGAGCAATTTCTAATGTGGAGAGCTATTTAACACTTACATAGTACAAGTAAGAATCGTAGTCATCAGAAATTTATGTTTGAGGATTTGTTCTAACCTGACTATTAAGGAGTCTTGAATAGAAGACTTGTGGAACTTACAGTCTGTTAGGTCTTAAATTCAGATCTCAATAAGGTTCCTCCATACAATTAATCCAAAGGTCGAGTCAAGCTCCATTTTCAACTTTTTTCATGACCTTGCTATGGAACCCAATATCATTTCACTTTTGCATTTCATTTAGTAACTCAGGGACTAGCAACGTTGAAGTATAGGGGTTTGATGAATCTGTAATTCATCACTCTCACAGTTAAAAATAGAGTCTTATTCCCGATTAACTAGCTGCATATTTCCCCTTATATTGCATAATTAGCATTCATGCATGCATAACTAATATCGGCATTTTAGCATTCATACTTGCATTAAATAAGAAGCCCAATTCACTTGTAATTATTCACCTATTTATTTGTATTTTATACTCACTCCAAAGTCAATAGAACCAACTCTATACTGTATATATTACTAACTAATAATACAATGAAAAGGCAAAAAATTTCTAAATTGTAAAATTACCCAATAAAACCCCAATCCCAGTTGGAGACCTTAGGCCTTAGAATGCACATATCTATCTCATACAACCTCCGATCTAGGTCTACTCACTATTAAATTAATACGTATTCAAAGACCTTCAAAATGAGCCCAATTTCATTTAAATCAGATCTTGTATGCAAGACTTGGGTTTTGGGACCCCATTGTACATTATATGTATGTATATTTGTATCCTTGTATTTTTAGTATTTTAGTTGACCTCATATCCATTTTTGGTCAACATGAAACTCGTAGATCTCATTGAGATCTACAACATTTATGTTTTGAGTTTTTCCAAATTTGGCCATCTTCTCTCCCTAATTTCACATTTTCTGTTGGCCGCTCTGATCAGGCCATGTGGCGCCCTCTGATTGCGCCATCCGACCCGCTCATAATGCGCCACGTGCCCCTCTTTCTCCATCGTCCGAGTTGTTATCTTTTGATTTCATTACAGGTTCAAAATTTAAAAAAAATAATACAAAAAATAATTTACAGTTTCCGTTTTTACAATAAATAGAAAAAAATTCTCTACAGTTCATTTTTTTTACAAAAAAAAATATAAAAGATTTCTCTAGTTTGTGTTTTTACAATTATAAAAAAATAAAAAAATTGGGGTGGCAGCACTCCAACCACCGTCGCCCATCTCCACTCACCGACCTCCGTCATCTCCTGTGCCTTGTCGACCTCCAACACAAGTGTTCACCTCCACCACAAGGATCGTGCCCACCACGGACTCTTGTTAAATCGACCGTCAATCGTGAAGCAACCAACTCCCATGCGAAAAAACCGACCAGGGCGTGTATCGCCCAGCACCTCCAGATCCACCAACCATTCCTTGTGCGAGCCTCCTTTTGCTTGCGACCACCTCCGCCGACCAAGCTACATCACCTAACCACATGTCACAGATCCGCCTCCCACACCCCTACCGAAGGGGAGCATCGATCTCCACCACGGTCGCACCATCCTCTCTGTCTACCGTGCCTCCATCCGCCGCAGAGCACCTGCAATTCTACACTAGTCGTTGTTCGCCTCCAGCAATCCATCACCATCCAGCCTCGATCGGGCACCACCGTAGACTTCACCGCCATCGTAGAAACGTTGTTGGATCATTCGTCGATAGGGTCGTCCTCCACCGACCACATGGGGTGTGTGTTGCCCCCTTGCGCAGCCTTGTCATTAGCCCGCAATGCCCGTCGTTGGCCTCCTTGAGCGAGCACCTCCGTTAGGAGCTTGAAGCACGTGGGAAGGCCCACTCCAACCCGCGCAAAGGAGAAGCCAACTCCCATCCTATTGCCCAAGCACCTCCATGCCCAACGCCCCTCTCCAACCGGTGCCCTCCGCTCATCGATGCGAACCTCCAACCCACGCGGAGGAGCCGCCACTTAGACTCGCTGTCGCTGCAACTTTGGAGAGAAGGAATGAAGGGGCGGCACACCCCCTTTCCCCTTTAGAATAAGAATGAATGAAGGATCTCCCTCAACCCTAACTTTTTGGGTAAAATTGCAATAAAAGCTTCGGTATTTTCTCAAATTACACAAAAGCCCATGCCTTTAGAGCCACACACGTGCTTTACACGCGTCATCTGCGTAATTTGTGATTTCTACTTGCAAATTATTTTTGTTATATTTTTTATACAAAAAACTTGAAATAATTGCATTCTATTTCTTGTATTTCCAGACTTTAAAATTGCATGTTCTTTTCATTGAAATAAAAACTTTTGTTGATCAATAAATTTTGCAAAAATCATGTTAAGCGTTTGATTTGCATCTCTTTCTAGTGTAAATTTCTTATTGAGTTTATTGTCATTTGATATTGTTAAAAAATAAAAAAACATAGTTTTTTTCACTGCTTAAATTAGAAAAATCATAAAAGTTTAAATGTTGCATAAAAAATTCTAAAAAAATATATTAGCTTCCTATTTGTTAATTAATTTTCTATACAATTTTAGTGCATTAAATATTTTTAAAACTAAAAAAAATTGTAAAATATTGAAAATCTTAAAAAATCACAATAAATTGTAGAAAAATCCCAAAATAGTGAGTCCACTTCCTACTTGTCGATAATTTCTCATAGTATCTAGAAAAAATAAATTCATAATTTTTTATTTTGTTTTATATCTTTAAATTGCAAAATAATCATGTGTGTTCATTGTTTGCTTGATTCCCTATTTTTATTCATTTTCAAATTCTTAAAAATTAAAAAAATCACAAAAAAGATAAATCTATAGTAAAAATAAAAAGATTTTATTTGGACATTGTGATTGTTTTTGTCATATTTGAAAAAATCCAAAATAAATGCATTCCTTTTGTGTGTAAAATTGTTATGAAAAATATATTTTTTAAAAATTCAAAATTTACAAAACAAAAAATCATTAAAATTTTGAAAATCAAAAAATAAAAAAATAAGAAAATAAAAAACATTAAAATTAGAATATGAAATTTTCACAAAAACCAAGATTGTATATGAATTTCCTTTTCCTCTTATTTGATATTTTTCAATTATTAGAATAAACTTCGAGAATTTGTAGCCTTCGTAAGTTCGATCCTATTGCTATACAGGTAAATTAAAAAGCAAATTCTCTTGCTACATTTTTGTACATAATTTTATTTCTGAAAAAAATATTTTTTGTTGAGGGATTCTTTGAGTTGTAATGACAACTCATTTATTTCATTTAATAATTGAAACCTCAAAAATCCCAACCAGCAGGCCCTCGATGTAGTATGGGATCGGGACGCTTGCGGTTGGCTTACCCACAGATGACACTGAATGGTATGCGGAAAACAAATGTGTGGTGCCAGAATCAAACAGACCATGGAATGAAAATCCAGGAAACTATACCTTTAGCAACTGAACCATAGGCATGGGCATGTACCTTAGTGGCGTACCACAATTGCTTGGCAAAACAAATACTTTGCAAACATCATCCAGATATCATCTGGCCCATTGATGAATCTGTAATTCATCACTCTTAACGTTGAAAATATGGTCTTGTTCCTGAGTAATTAGCTGCATATTTCCCCTTATATTACATAATTAGCATTCATACATGCATAAGTAATATCTGCGTTTTAGCATTCATACTTGCATTAAATAAGAAGCCCAATTCACTTGTAATTATTCACCTGTTTATTTGTATTCTATACTCACTCCAATGTTAATAAAACCAACTCTATACTGTATATATTACTAACAATTAATGCAATGAAAAGGCCAAAAATTTCTAACTTGTAAAATTACCCAATAAAACCCCAAACCTAGTTGGAGACCTTAGGCCTTAGAATGCACATATCTATCTCATACAACCTCTGATCTAGGTCTACTCACTTTTAAATTAATATGTATTCAGAGACCTTCAAAATGAGACCAATTTTATTTAAATCAGAGCTTGTATGCAAGACTTGGGTTTTGGGACCCCATTGTACATTGTATATATGTATATTTGTATCCTTGTCTTTTAGTATTTTATTTGACCTCATCTCTATTTTTGGTCAACATGAAACTCGTAGATCTCATTGAGATCTACAAAATTCATGTTTTGAGTTTTTCCAAATTCGACCATCTTCCCTCTTTAATTTCACATTTTCTTTCGGCCACTCAGATCAGATCATGTGGTGCCCACTGATTGCGCCACGTGGCCCGCTCATAAAGCACGACGCGCCCCTCTTTCTCCACCGTCCAATGCTTCCCTTCTCACAAGATCTGAGCCGTCTACTCTAACAGCCAGACTCCACCCTCCGATCACCTCCAGATCTCATCCCAGTCGTTCTTCAGCACCGCCCACTCCTTTCGCCACGTGTCGCACCCCTACCCCTTTGATCATACCCCACCCCCCCCCCCCCCGCTGATTTGATCCAAGCAACTCCTTAGCACCTCGATCTGGGCCTTTGGATCACAAGATCCAACGGTCCTGAGATCGTCTTCCACCTCGGGTCGCATCCCTCGCGCACGTCACCCACTTCGCGTGCTCGCCGCCCCTTCCTATTTTCTCCGCCACCACAACCACTCTCTCCACCCATTGACCGCCCCACGATTAAGCCCCCACTCCCTTCGTCTTCGTCGACCTCCATGTCCTCCATGATCCCCTTCCTCCTCGCTTCACGCACCCCATGAACCTCATGCCTCCATCACTGCCACCTCCACCTTCTCTCTATAAAATCCCCGCCTCAGGCCACCGTTATGTCCATCCACCATTGCAAGAGATAACATAGAGCTACCCCCTATCAGTGACAGTGATTTGGGCTTTGAAGCGAGCGACGACAGGATTCATCTCTGGCGAGATCCACGGCCAACTCTGTCGTGGCGCAGCTCCACCGACGAGATGCACAAGCTCGGGAAGCTACCGGCCCCTGATCGAAGACCAGGAAGCTCCTTTTCGAGCTTCTGACCCCAGGTAGACTCCTCCATTCTCCCCCATTCATCTTTATCTTTTAATCTCAATTTTCTCGCAATTTCGTTGCTCTCTCCGATCGAATTCACCTTCCATCAACCATCCATCAAGCTTCACCTCGAAGCTCTGATCTTCACGCACTCCTTCGTTCTCCTCGACGACCCGTCGCACTACACTCTGATCACAGCTCCGCCGGTCATGGTGAAATACCACCTCCGACCGTCAACACTACACACCTCAGGCCTCACCGCACTCGCGCACCTCCCACAAACATGAAGCACTCGCTCCCTTGCACAGACTAACCCTGCAGGTGCCATCCTATTCATTGGCCGGAATCTCCACCAGAGCTACATCAAGCTTCGTCACCACCGCCATTCAGATCCCCCAGCCTCATCCAGGAACTCCGGCTAATCCCCGACACTCCCACAATCAATCCGAGCATTTCAGGAGCCATCGGCAAGCCTCATTGATTACTGGCCAAGGAGACGGAGCAAGGAGCGCTCGTCCGGAGCCCCGCCAAGTCCGCTGCAGGAGGCGGCGGACCGGAGAAGAAGAATCCCAGTTACCGTTGGATCTTCCTGATCCGAAGATCCTCGTCTCGCCATGTAACCCCGAGTCCATCACCGTTGGATCATCCAGATCTAACAGTCTTTGATAGCGCCACGTAGCAGCTGCCCCGTGCTTCAGCCCTCGTTAGATCCATCTCGATCCAATGGCCAATATTGAGCCACGTCGCCATCAGTTGTAGCCCCAGATACAGTTGGATCATCCGGATCTAACGGTCCTTGATCATGCCACGTTTCCAACATCCACCATCGTTGGATCACTTCTGATCTAGTGGCCCAGCATTCGCCACTTGGAGACTCCGAGCCTCTTCCCCGACCCCACGCTCGGAGCAACCGAAGCAGACCCGTGGCTGATCCGAGCCTCCAGAGCCTCCCGAGCATCCTCCCGTGCCTCGATCGACGTCCGAGCCTAGCTTGCACGTGCTTCCCACGTGAGAGCTGGGTATTTTGCATAGAGGCCCTCAAAGGTTTTGGAAATTACAAATTGGTCCATGCCAGGCGTGTCACGCAAGGAGAGCGTGTTTTCTTGGGAAATTTGCATCCACCTCCTCCGCATTATAGGTAATTGCATTTAAGTCCCTGTCAGCACATTTCATTTTCAAAACTTTTACTTTCTGTATTTGCAAATTGGTCCCTGTTTTTACACCAATAATTAGGTGTCTATTTCGCATCATTTACAATTCTATAAATTGCACATTGTAGCCCAACTTGTCCTTTATCTCATGTGACATGTGTTTCATTTTTGTGACATCTCTGGAATTTAATATTATTAAATTGGAGAAATTTTCTATATTTGCCCACTGTGTGCTTTTTAATTTATACTAAATTCCTTGTTGCTCCAAAAATCACCATAAAATCACATTAGACTTATGAAAATTTACTCTACATTGTTCCCAAAAATCACTGCATTTGCACGCATCACGAGACCTGAATAAATCAAATAGTGATTTTCTTAATTGATTTTTTTAATATATACAATTCACATAGAATTTTGGGTTTATTAATTTTCCTGGATTCATCATACTTAGATCCATCTAAGATAAATTTTATATTTAGAAATAATGTGTTTTGGTATTTATTAAAAATACTTTTGTAAAAACCACCTTGCATTCAAATTTTATTCACAGTCAATTCATTTAGAGTCAAAATATTCCAAAAAATTGTAGACACTTAGGTTCATAGCATTCCATCATCTGGCCTAGTTTCATAATTTTTGGATTTCATTTGATTATCTTTCTAATTTAACTTGTATAATTGGCCTGGAATTGCATTGTTTCTTTCCTTTATTGCATAAAAATCGCTAAAAAAGACAAAAAATAACCCTCTAAAAATCTAACCTCTAAATTCACTTAAAATTCACCTAAGGAGACAATTGCCTCCCTGATTTCGACCTTCGGATTGGCCAAGTAAAATAAATCTGCCGCTCGCAATTAATTGAACATTAATTACAGTGGTATTCTTGACATAGCCTGGATAACCCGACTGCAATGAATCTAACTATTAATTTGACCATTAATTTGATTAAATTAACAAGGGTAGTCCGAGCACCGTCACCCATGAATCATTCTAAGCACCTAGGACGCATGATCCATTCATAACTCTATTTTGTTTGGTGTAGATATCTAGAACTATGCCATATGTAGTTTACTTCATCTAATTCTTTTGTAAAGCATCAAAATTCTCGGCCCCTTGCAACTCCAAAGACATCGAAGAGCAGACACTATCCTCCTCTTCATAAGAGGAATGGTATGAAGCATCTTCCTACTATTGGGGCCTCTTCTCTATGGTCTTTTTGCAGCATTATATACATGAATGGTTTGAACAGGTGGGGTCAACTAGTATGCCATATGAGTCTCTACTCAAATTAGCATGGTTCTTACAAAGCAAACAATAAGATTAATACGTGTTCAAGTACTCAGAGAGACATAGACATGGTTATGTCATGTTACTTTTATTATTTTCCTTGGAATCATGTCAAGCTCATAAGACCATAGCCACTATCATTTGTTTTGAATACCTATGAAAATATGGTGTTTATGAGAAGGATGGAGTATCATTGCTCTAATACAAGCCGCCACATGCCACAGATCTTGACACTCAACAGCCATCCCATAAATAACACATTTACATTCAAAACACACACAATTTAACAAATCAATCTCTTGTAGGAAAATAAACAAGTAAAGAAGGAAATACATGAGCATACTTTATTTCATTCACAACATTATATACCAACAATATATCAATAGCACCATGTACCCAATATGTGCAAAACATAAAAATGTCCATCAGAGTGTAAGTACAAAAATTGTCACTCACGGGTACTAAAGCATGAGTCAAAAACTACTACAAAAGAACTATCAAGCATGCACCCTGGAAGTGCAATTGAAACTGAAATGCTCCAAAACGCCAAAAATTGCACCCCTACTATTGTGGTGGGTCTTGCAAACCTGTTGTATCACACAAAATAGTATATGTTATGAGTAAAGTTGCCCAGTATGGATATACTTCAATGATAGATAAAACAACAAGTAACTAGGTAAAGTTATCAAGCAATGTACATATTGAATTGAAGCCGGTGCACGTGAGCGTAAGTCACTCTTATAAGTAAAGCCTATAAGTGGAATCCTACCTTCATATTACTATAAGTTTTTTAGTTGATCTTCTCTTTTAAGGCTTTCCAATACAACTATTAGTAATGGAAATAGACTATGGTCTAGACAACAAGGGTCTCACCCTACGGCTCCAAGATACATCATATCTTAGGGTTGGGAGGCCTCTATAGGCATGCGTGAAGTAGATGAGCCCTAACTAAGTTTCCAACACTTTCCTTTACTAACCTTCCCACTTTCCTTCTAGATTATCATTCTCATTTTTTGATAGTTCTCTTGCCTTTAGAATTAATCGCATTTCAACTGTATCGATCTAATGTATAACATGATTCTATTTCAAGTAATCTAACACTTGTACAAAGAGATTGATCAAAGCAACTCATAGAAAACCACTACACATTGACATCCTTGATGGTAAGCACAATTCAAGAGAGATATGGAATTATAAGATATGTTTTTTAACTCAAACAATAATCGAACCAATGACCACCTTCCATTTTCTTTAGATACAGGGTAAACTAGTAAGAACACCTCCTTCACTAGTCACATCCCAGAACTCCCCTCATAGAACCGAGATGAGTAACCAACTCGAGTGATTGGTCCTCATTAGCCACTCGTGTTAATCCTATGATGCAATGCAAAGGTCAGACTACCAAGCGTGCATCTCAGAAGGCAACATCTCACGGTAACCTAACAAGAACCTCAGGACGTCGTCGAGAACTACGTGTCACCAAGTTAATGCAACTGGGGTCACAACCATTTAGTTTTCTACCTGGCGTCCTAGGGGTGCAAGACTGTCCCTTGGTGGCATTTACTCCTCTACCCACGGTGACATGAGAAACTACATCGTATGCACAATAACCCTCAACAAAAGTGAACTCCTTGACTGTGGAGACTACCAAAGGACAAGGAATGTGAGCAACCAGATGTCATACATGTTCAAAGTACTTATATTGGAATAGATTTAGCATTGATCAAGGACTTCACTTAGTTACATGATTTCATTCATTATCCAATTAGCATCTAAATCATAAACCATGATCCTTCATTTAATCCATTTAGTATTTATTGGTAAAAGGTCTCATTATAGTTAGGTAATTAACTTATTTCGGTTACAAACATTTGCAAAGGTAAGGACTCATTACATTGATCAGACTTGGTCAGTCAAAGTCATAGACCGTGAGTCGGTGCTACTATTTGGTATCCAACCTTTCATCTCTGATTTCGAAATAAATTAGATGTGTGGATAGAGCATTCAACAAGGACAAATACAACTTATATTTCATATTTTTTATTACGGGAACTCTTGGAAAATGCAGTTGAATGTGGTGGGCAGTCTGATATTGTGTTCGATTTTTCATCTTTGATCGAAACAAATTACCTGTTTGTATAGATCATGGAATAAAGATAAATCTAACCTATGTTTCGAATTTGTTTGATCATCAGATCTCTCGAAAATCACAATTGAATGTAGTGGGTGGTCTGATTTCGTGTTTGATTTTTCATCTCTGATTTCAATGCAAATTACATGTATGCATAGATCATGGAATAAGGATAAATTTTACCTAAATTTCATATTTTTCATATCATCGAATGTTGTGAAAATCACACACAAGTCAACAATACAATCTGGAATATGACTTTACATACATAATCCTAGATGATCCGAACATCAGATCGACGTGAAAACTATGATTACACGGTGTAAAAAAGACATTCGACCCAACAACATGGCGGAAACCCAAAATCCATACTTATAGAGTCATTCCCTGGATATCTACTCCACCATGAAATATGTCATTCCAAGTGCTTAGCATGAAACACATGCTAGTATGACGTGGACCTTGTCATCCTCTTCGAAATGACGTCTTCAGATCTCTGATCGGAGGTCGAATAAGTCACCGATGGTGGAGTTCTAATGAGCTCTGGGACAGAGCTCAAGTAATGAGCTTAGATATAATGGCTAAGAGGTTCAACCACTTAGACTTATATAGGCTCAGGTTCACGGCTAAAAAGAGGTAAACTGCCTTATTTCGTGCATAACTTTCGCATATGGTGTCCAATTTTATGTTCTTAGACTTGTTGGAAAGATCTCAAAGAGTAATATAAGATAGAGTCCTTATTTGTCCAATTTTTATACTAGATCAGGTCCATAATTAAGTTATAGTAGTTTTAGCATTTTGGGGTTTCACAATTAACAAGCTGACGGATCCGAAAATGTCGCTTTTAAAAATGTGTTTTTATCGTGTCGTGCGTTGTAGACAGCAATCGGAAACAGTCAAGAAATTACCACAAATAAGTTATTCAATTTTTACTCTCGTGGTTTTATGTTTGTTTTACTTGGGCAAGTCCCAAGGTCGATCACAAGGAGGCAAAGGAACAACTTAGAATTAAGTCTATCAAAGTTCGTGTTCGGTTTTCGAGGCGGTCTTTTTTTTTGGAATTTTCAATGCAATAAAGGATGCAAAATGCAAATTTGGTCTTATTTTAGGGACTAAAATGTAAATTTCAATCAAACGATGTCCGAAAAATACGAAACTTGGCCACAATGTAAATTATGATGAAATGGGTGCAGTGTAATTTTTTTGGAATTTTTGGATGCAGTATGAATGTTTTTGGGATTTTTAAATGCAAACAAAATGATTTTCAATATTTAATTTTAATAAATATCAAACCTACTTATTTTCAAGAATCAAAATTATCTGAGATCTATCTCTAGGTGACGGATCTCAGAAAAATCCTAAACCTCGAAAATGTGGGGTTTAATACCTATTAAAAATTAAATACTAAAATGTGCAAAATGATTTTTACAGGATAAAATATGCATGCGAATGCAAATCTTTTTGGGCACAATGTTAAGAATAATTAACTCTACAAGATGTGATTTTTCGAGAATTTTTAGAGCAACGGTTAATCAACTATCAATTTCAGAGCAAGAAATGGGTAAAATAAGCAATTTTCACAAAACAATTATTTATTAATTAACCATCAATCAGAAAAATACCCACAATATGTCAAAGTGTAGAGAGTCAATTAACAAACATCATGCTATTTTTATATTGATAAAATAATGTAGAGAAAATGTTCAAAACTGAGGGAGAACACAGGGGTATGATTGCAATATAAATATAAATAAATAAATATAAAATGCAACTGGGGGGTTTCTATGTAATTACCAATAGTCCGGATGGTGTTTCTGCAAAATGACCAGTAGGTCACGTGCCAAGCACGTGACCTTGGTTGGGGGGCTGTAGTGCGAATAAGGCGGAACCCGGGGGCGCTTCTATAAAATCTCCAAGTTGTCACGTGCTGGGCACGTGACTTTGGACTTCAGTGCGAATAGGTAGATGCCCGGTGTGCTGGATGCAATTGACCCAGTGGGTCACGTGCGGATCACGTGACCCCTGGGGATGAGAACGGGTCGTAGAAGTTCCCTCAGCACGTGCTTCTCACGTGCGAGGGCCTCGGGACTCGTGCCCGGTGGTGGAGCGGTGAAGGTGGCAGAGGGCCGAGGATCGGAGAAGAGGGCGGTGGCATGGTTGGAGCTCGGCGATGATGAGATGGCTGAAGGCGGAGCTCCGGTCGTGCTTCTGTGGTTGATGGCGGCGTCGCGACGTTGATGTAGTTTACGGAGGAGTTGAGCGTCGTCGGAGGCGTAGCAGGTCGGGGAAGATGGAGGAGCGGAGGCGATGTCGTTGGCGTCGCGATGGTGTCGATGACGTGGTGAAGGCGATGAAGCGTCGTTGGCTCAATGGTAGGCGAAGACCGGAGCAGGGGCACGGAAGCACGAAGCTGCGAGCGGCGACGGTGGCTGGAGGAGGAGCCACCGGACCTCGCCGATGAACGAGGGGGGCGCTGTCACCGCCCTCCTCGATTGCTTGCTATCGGCGGATGCTTCTAGAGGTGTGCGGCGGTGGTCCTTAAATACGAGAGAGAGAGGCCGGAGATGGAAGTTCGCGGTGAGATTTGGGGGTTTTGATGAGATCGCGGAGATCGATGATGGAGGCGGCGGCCGATTCGCAGCGTAAATCACGGGCGGCGGCGATCTGTGACGAGGCGGAGAGGGCGAGATTCGCGGGCGGCAGAGTTCCCTGATTGGGAAAGGAGCTGAGGGGGACGACGCACAGGCGCCGTCCGATCGAGTTTGATCGGATGGCGCCCGTTGCGCCACGTGGCGTCAAAGAGAGGGGGAAGAGGCGGGCAGGAGGAGCGCACGTGCTTGGCGCGTGCCTGGGTGGCACGTGCCTCGCACGTGCGTGGTTTTATTTTAATTAATTTTTTTTTAATAAAAACGAGTTTAAATAAAGCCAAAAATGGCTGACACGTGGCGGCACCAGGTGCTGCCACGTGTCAGCACCAGAAAATTCCGAAAATAAATATCTTGTAAAATCAAAAATAAATAGTAAATGACCTCGGATTGAAAAACTTTCTTCACGAAAATTGCTTGTCTCGATGAGATCTACAACTTTCATGAAGACATCAAAACTAAAATCGATCATTTGCACAAAGTGAATTTTTGGGGTATCCTATGTACATAGAATACCTTGATTTTTGGGTTTTATAATTTTTATGTCATTTTTTTTATCAGATAAAAAATCGGAAAAATTACGGCAATATCAAAGATAAATAAAGACACCTTAATCTATTTTTTTGGATTTTTATTAATTGATAAAATATATACATAAAATAAAGGTCAGAAAACCGCGAAATATACAATGTACAAAAGAGGCCCAAAACCCAACTTTCACATATGAGCTCCGATTCACTTGAACTTGGTCTTGTTTTGAAGGTAGTTGAATGTACATTAGTTCAAAAGTGAGTAGGATTAAATCGGACACTGGATGGAGAAGATATGTGGCTTTTAGTCCGAAAATTCTGAAATTAGGGTTTGGGTTTTTGGTCCACTTACTTGGGTTAGTTATTTTTTTGTATTTTTTTCTTTATTCTTGTTAGTGATATGTACACAGTGGGAGTGGTTTTGAGTCATTCGGAGTTAGCATGAATGGGTTAAAAATCTGGGAAGTGAGGCTATTTACAGGTCATTTTTGGCATGGATTTTTGGCTTCTTATTTTATGCAGAATTTTGTGCTAAAATGCAATTCTTATGAAATCATGCACTAATGCTAATTATGCAAAATAGATGCAAGAATGCAGTAGATTTTTAGGGATTTGAGCTTAATAAATGAGATTTAGAGTGATGAATACGAGATTCATCACAAGCCTAGTTTTATATTTGGTTTACACTAAATTTTAATGTATGCATGATAAATACACACCTATTGTAATTCCATATTCCTTTTAATCCTAAGTTGATAAAAAATCAAGAGGGGAAAGTTGAGAAAAATGGAATGAAAACATGGATCAATGACATGTACTCAATTATAACGCCTATAGTGCTTTCCAACTCTCTCCATGTGAGATGCTCAATAGAATATTTAATTCTAACTATGTGAGATGCAAGTCAAGGAAAGCCACACCTATACAAAAGTTTTATTAGTGATGAAGAATTGAGTTAAGTTTGAATCTAATCAGAACAATTAAGTTCATTTTATTAATAATTTATTTCATGTGTGGCCTAAGTTACTCGACCACAATAAATATAACCTAAGTAGCTCTAAGAACCGTTTGCACATCCTTAGTAACTTGGTCACTCAATTCCAGTCCATCCTTTGGTCAAGAGTGAAACAGGTATCGACAAACCATAATTAATAATCAGTGTTAGTATGTCTCTTCTACACTGTGAAATCAAGTCAAAATCACTTAAAATAAGATAATTATCTATTACAATTAAATACATAAATAATGAAAAAATAAACTAAACTAGATCTCTCTCTGTACTTTATCAGTTGAAGTGGATCTTGCGAGCTGCTCCAAGTTCCTCGCCTCCATGTCACCTCAGTCTTCCTCAGCTCCGAGGGCCCTGTCACAATAATAATATGGTTAAATATAAAAGAGATATCAATACTAATTAATAGAATAAAACATGGACAAATAACAAAGTCAACAAAACTCAACAAAGTCTACAAAATAATAACTTAACCTAAATGACACAAAAATCACTTCATTAGATACTTAAACCTAATTAAGTAACCCAATAAAGTTGTGTCCCCAACAACTGCACCATCTAATGGATCACTAGGACCGCTATCTAAATACATCGAATTGTAGTATAAGCAATCAATGGTTCAACCAGAACCTCGCTAAAAGAATCTATGCGAAGAGAGTGAGGTATAATTTGTACCTTTATATATCTAGGATTGAAAAAAGTACGAGCTAATTAGGCTATCTAATTAAGGTCTAAATAATCTAGGTTAAGTAACCAAGTGTATGTAGGTCAATAATGATGATGATAATATTCAAATCATAATGATATGAAACTAGTAGATTAATCACCTAATAAAATTCTACATTTAATAAGCAAATCAGGGCCCCTTTTATTTCACAAATTGGAGATAAGATGAATTAATGGCTATTAATCAATGTGAAATAAACCATACATTTATCTGATTTTTAGATTAATATTAAAGATCAAATCGGAAATTGAAGTACGCCATATCAAAGACAATTAATAAATCTTTTAAACAAGACCAAAATCACTTAAAATGGATTAAAGATGCTCAAGTTATTTAACAATAAATCTAGAGGCTTATTTGTAAATAAAACATAATTAAAAAATATATAAAATCTTCATAAGCAGGTTTTAAAAGGACTGAAATACAAAATCAAAGAGCTAAAGAGCTTATATTTCAAAATATCCACACACTAGGATAGAAATGTAATTACGAAGACATGGTGAGGTGGTTCTACAATTCTCCCCATGCGACACTTGATGGAGCGTGTTCGGGCTAGGTATAGATGACGCCTCGGGAGCACTAGGTGGCTCAGGCCACATAGATGGTTGTGATTGCTTTGTCTTGAGGCCAGGTCCCACAAAGTCAAAGGAGTGGAGCGGAACTTCGGAGTATATCTGGATTGTAGGAACGGGTGGGGAGTGTTTGATCGTATAGGATATGTACTTGATCGAAAAAATGCTCCTCCTCGAACGTGGGCACAACGGTCTGGACTCCAGCGAGCCTGTTGCTCCTCCTCCGTGCTTCTCAGGCCTTGATGATGGTTAGAGCATATGGTTGGAGTCATGACGAAGTCAGTGGAGAGTCTCGGAAGCATAAGTGACAACCTGATCCTTGGGTAGACCGCTCCACATAGGAGGCGGAGAAGCAGATCTGAGAAGTCTCATGGATTCCCATCAATGAATCCTCAAAGTTACTTTAAGGTTTCTGATTATAGTCGAAGTAAAGGGTAAGTGTTCTAGGGTGTCTTAGTGGTGAGTGGAGGGTTGAACTTAGTGGTCGGAGATGAAGCCCTAATGAGTGATCTTCTGTGCAAGAAAGTGAACTTGATCGAGAAGGAGAGGGTTCTATAGAAGGGGAGCGGCTCAAAGTGGTGCATGAATTTGTGTGATGTACAATGAATATGGACAAGCATTCAGTTGAAGGTAAAGGTGTGTGTATGTGATGAATACAATTTGAAAAAATATGGAGGGGGAAACTAGGATCAAACCTGGAGATCTAAGAAGAAGGTTGGAGGCAATCAGGGGCCTGAGATCAAAGCTTCTGAAGCTTATGGGTCCTTTCTTGATGCACATGGATCGCCTATGAAGCTTGAGCAACACTCAGATGGGCTGCAATACAACCACGAAGGTAATGGATCTCGCCAGAGGTTGAACTCTATCTTAGCTTTTCTTATCTCAGTCTGAATGTCACTAGAAGGAGAAGAATGCTCAGAGGGATGTGCATGTAAGGCAGATATATCTCAACTGACGGTCATCGAGTGGTTCTAATCGAGGCACTAGTGGGTTATGGTATCTGTTTTAACTTCAAAGGAAGTTCTTATCTGACATGGATGGCCAAGGATAGAGGGCTGACGTGAATAAAGGGTGAACAACTCTCGGTTGGTATCAAAATCATGTGGTGGAGACACATGGAGAAGCATGGGTAATTGATTCAAGTGATGAAGGCGATGAGTTGCATCTCTTGGGATAAGAACCATAAAAGGTTGAAGATGTACATGTACTGTTGGATCAAGTGATCCAACAGTCCTAATCAATGTGTGTAGAGCTGAAGGGGAACCATTATCATTTGATCAAGCGGTCTAGATGAAGGCAATGATGGAGCGCTAAGGATCATCGTATGAAGAGATCAGATGGCTGAGAGAGAGGATAGAAAGTAAAGAAAGGCTGGGTACATAGCTAAATGAGGAGAAGCCATGTGGCCCAATCAGAAAATAGAGAAATGATGACAATATTGTAAAATGAAAATAAAATAGTAAATAAAGTCAAATCAAAATTCTACATGAAAGTTATGTATTTTTAAAGATCTACAACTTTTATTCAGAATCCAAAACCAAAAAAATATCTTGGATAGTATTGTTTTTGTATGTTTTTTATAAATATAGAAATACCAATTTTATTTATTTTATTATTTTTTATATTTTTGAATAGTAATTATTATGCAATATATTATTTACAAGACTACACTAACTTTTATGCGCTTTTAATATCCTGAAGACACATAAATTTATATTACAAATAAACACTCACCCACACACACACATAGAAACTAGAGTCTTTATTTATTTACAATAATTGGCCTTGATTATCTAAAAGTTGTATAATGTTAATTATCTTTAGTCAATTGTTAAGTCACTTGAATAGACTAAGATAGAGGGTTAAAGGATACAGATAATTTAGATGAATATGAGATTCATCGGGTGCTCAACACCATAATTATCGCCTCCAGAAGCTCGGTAGAGATCAAAGTTTCTCCAACATTTTCCAAAGTACCTTGGATCTCACCAGGAGCATATCCTCAACTCTTCATCTCCTCGGAGGATTCCTTTGCCTACTATCATCAAAGGAATACAATTGATGTTGGAGCTTAAGTTTTCCAAAATTGCATCTAAGGGGAAATTAGGGGGAATTGGGCTTGAAATTGGTGTAAGGATTTGAATGGAGAGTTTGGAGATGAGGTATGAGGATGAGATGTGGGTGTAATCATGAAATAAGGGAACTGGAAGGTGATGGCAGTGGTATCGGTTCCAGATATGATAGGAGACTGGTGATTTTCTTGGCAGGTGGTTGAGGTAAGGAAATTGATGGGTGTAAGACCCCTAAGAATTGATTTCACAAAAAAATAATTTCTGTCCTGATACAATATTCAAAGCACACAAATAATGTTTCATTATAGGAAAATTGTAGTAAAAAAACTTTTAGTTATAAATCTGAGTTTACATGCAAAAATAACAATACTGCAGAAAATTTTTAATTTTAAAATGATGCCAATTTGTTGCCAACGATAGGAGAATATTTTGGAGACATGTTCAGACATTCTAAAGTATTTATGTATCCCAAAAATTCATTCAAACAGGGCATAAACAATATCATTTCATATGAGCAAAAAACTATTCGAAAAATGCATCCATGCGAAAAACAACAAGTTCCCATGCATTCAATATCCACAATCTTGGTCCCTTAGGGTTTGGATCACATACTCACCCTTTGAACAAGGATATGATACCACTTGAAGGTAAGGGTTTTTGCCTCGTGCATCGTGAAAATGTGGATATTGCATCGTATGTAATCTAGGTTGAAGAGTCATAAAAGTACTAAGGGGCAGTGGAAACTAAAAATTTTCTATGAAATCACATGAAATCGGAACCATTCCCATGTCATTTAATCTAGATCACAAATAAGTATTAGGGTTAGATCTTGGAGTGTGCATGCTATCCACAAGTCTCTAAGCGAAGGTACCTCCTATCTCAATTCCAATCCGCCGAAGTGAGCACTTGCGGGCTCATGGATGAGACGTGTACTTCCCGTAATATGACTTGATAATTTGAGTGTGGAACCTCCTGATTTTGTCTCACGATATCCGTAGTCTTTCTCATGATCATGGACCATCAAAGAAGATGGAGATCTAAGAGCAATTGATCAGATAACACAACGACAAGATTACTATAATGAGGCTCTCAACAAACCCTGGATTGGACGACCGCCAGAGTTTGAGAAGGAGAGAGATTCGACGTATATGAGAGAGAGATATGTTGCTTCAACTTGTGTGTTTTGAGAAAGGGCTAGGTTTATCCTTTCTTTTATAGCAAATTAGATGGTGGAGATGCAGTCCTAATTGAAATCGGTTGCCGAGATTTTGTTGCAATAATTTGCATCAATTATTAATTAATTTAAAAACAAGATAAATATGTTGAAGACATTCTTCAGCAAATTCATTTTCAATTAAATAAATTACATGTGTAATATATAGGAAGGATCAAAGCCTCCTTTCCATTATAGGGTAGATGGCCACCATGAAATTGATTATGTGGCCGTCCACTCCTAATGGGATTAGAGAAACTCTCTCTCCCCCCTTTCCCAATTGATGAGATACAAATATCAATCATATTTCCACATGTTCTAACAACTCTTATTGCTTGAATTTTCACTAATTCCAAATTATTTTGTGACAATTTCAATCATGCCATTGATAATTATGAATCATATTCAACCACCGAATATGAAATGTAAATTACATTTACAATTAATTGTATATGAATCCAATTCACATTAACTTCCAAATTGTCAATCTTTTTTACTCAATCTTGTAGTACTCATCGATACCTTTCCAACAAGCCTAATAACAATGAATGTTGAGTTCGTATGCGAGAGATATGCGTGAAATATGAATGGGATGCAGCTATTGGGTTTCGATCAGGATCGGATTAGACTCAAACCTACATAAAGGGGGAGCCAATTAGATTTGCTTAATCAGACCACTCCACCCTCAGCCGAAGCCATGCCACTAGAGATGATTTCTAGCCACTGATCAAGGATCTAAGTACATCAACTCAAAGAGCTCGATGCAAGGATCGATGTAACCACATCAATGTTTCATGAAACGTCACTGAAATCTCATTCTAAATGAATGAGGTCACAGAACTCCTCGTAGGTACGGTATTAGCCTCTTATTACTGTCAGATTGACAAAATTTTCGCACCATGGGATGTAGATAAGGTATATTACCTACACATGGCATCGGTTTCACATTTTATTGAGTTTTATGCTAAAAGTCCTATTTTATCACGTCACCTTTTCACGATTTCCCATTGAATGACCATGCTCATAGAAGAGAAAAATACATTTTTGTTATGTAGGAAACAGTAGGATGAAGGGAGTGTAATTAGTTTCACGATCGGAAGTACTTTTTGGATGTTGCTGGAGAAAATCCGACCACTATCTAGGTATGATCGATCATGCCAATTGGATGATTAATCATTTGACACCAAAATGATAAATCATAGTTTATTTGTTTATCGATCAACAATGATGGATCTTAAAAATTAGATGATCGATCATTCTGTAACTGTGGACCCATATGGACCTTAAAGATGAGGTAAAACGACTCTATGAATATGTAGAATCATCTAGGACATTGATATATGATCATTATAAGGAATAATTAAAATGAGTTGATAAATCACTGAAATGAGTCCATTATAAGATAAATTGAATTACAACTCGATGCAATCAGCATCAGTGAGTGAGAGCATATTTAGCATCATTCGAACAACTGTGGGGGATCTTGAATCTGTTTATATCATGTTTGCTGAGATCTTATTATTCTGAGACCTGTGGATGATTTGTCCCACAAGGTCTTTACTTCATGCACAGTTGTGGTCCTTTGCACATGGGTAATGATAATAGACATCCCATATCTATTCATGTAATTAATTAAGTCAACAAACATCTATTCCTGCATTGATATTATCATGTCACATTAATCTTCGTTGAAGTGACATAGGGAAGAGTGGGAAACACATACTTAGCGTACATATGTATTTGATGTACATTCTGACTTCTCTGTGGATTATTATAAATCATGGTTAATAATGGATGGATTATCCTAGTTAATAAATTCTTAAAAATAGTTGAGATTAAAATGACTATGGGAAATAGGTTTCCAAAGAAAATAATGATCTAAATGTGGGTCAGGGTTCATTGAGTGAATAGGTAAGTAATCCCATTTGAGGTTGGAGGAGCTTAGAAGTATAAGCCCTAAGATAATTAAAAATAAGTATATATAAGGGATTGTGAGAGTGTTGGGAACTTAGCTAGGATGCATGTACTTCAAATGCATGCCTATGGAGGCACCCTAACCCTAAAGTGATAAGCACTTTTGAGTCATAGCATGAGACCTAGCATGGATCAAGAAAGTGCCCTTACCACAATATTAAAATCGACAAATGGAGCACATGGAGCGTTGGAAACTTAGTTAGGATACACATACCCAAAGCATGTCTACGGAGGCACCCCAACCCTAAGGTACCTAGTACATAGGAGTCATAACATGAGGCCTAGTATGGGTCAAGACAACATACTATCCATGTTGCTATTGTTAGATAATTGAATGGATATACCATGAGAGGTCAAGTGCCCTAGATGGACCAACTGAAGGATTTATAGAGTACCCGAATAAAGGGTGATTGACTTAAAGTGTATAAGTTTGACAATATGGATTCTCCTCCTACAATTGTCCGAGTGTGTGATTAAATAATATGAGATGTATGGTGACCTGAGTTTTACTAGGATGATTATGAGAAATGATAACGGTTTCTAGTATCTTGAGGAAAAGAGGAAATTGTACTTTCCCACCACTGCTTGGGATTATGATTTAAAGGATCAGTATGTGGGCTATTATACATTGACCCATGACCTACCCCATCACAGACCTCCAACGATGGGCAGTGGACTTGGGTGGTTCCACGATGGTGTTCGCGTAAGTGGTTGTTATCTTACCTTTCAGACTTAGTTAGGCGAGAGTATAATTATATTCAAGGTAATGCAGAGTTATGAGAAGTATACCATACGTCTGGGTTGTACCGGTGAGATGAGTATAATGAATAAAGATATTAAGAATCGTGACGAGAGCTAATACTCCGTCTAGGTCTCAATGAGTCCTAGATGGAGTATTAGCTCTAGTCACGATTCTGTCGATGTGTCGCAACCATGTCGGGTAGCATAGTGCTACAGATACTATCGATGTACTACGTCCTTAGTATGGCACTCGTCAAAGACTTGTACTTTGTCATAAAAGTGTATTTGTTGTAGTACCATTTAGTTGTTGTGTACTCATTCTCGGGTATTCCCCTTGTGGCAAGTAAGTTGGGGGTAAATTGTTTGAGAAGTTGAAATTTGGTTTGAAAGAGTTAGTTTCTCCTTTTCACGATATGTGACTGTAGAGGTTAAATATTTGGTTTTATAAGTCAGAGAGTCTGAATGATTGTTGTCTTGTATGGTACTCTTATGTGTATATACATGTATAATAATAATCTCCTTGGAATACTCAGATAACTATAAAAGGAGTTAACGATATGACCAATTATAAGGGAAACTTTTGGAGAATACAAATGGGGAAGTGTTTAGAACATTGAACTATTAATCCTTGTAAAAGGTTGGCTCTAGTAAAAGGCAGTATGTATTATTAAATAGTATCAGCTAACAATAATAAATGAGTGTAATCATTTCTCATGTTGTTCATTGAATGTGACTTGAAGAGAGATTATTAGAGATTTAAAATCGATAGCCAGATCTTTTAGGTATTATGTATGTTTGAACCCTAATTAATTGTCATAAAGCTTGAGTTTGTGCCAGGGAATATGTATCTATATTCAGGACTAAGATGCATAGTTTTTGTATGTTAGTGTTGCAGTTTGGTGTGAGTTGGGTTGCACCTGGTGAGATTGTTTGGCCATCATGGGGAGTTTAACTTTGTCACTTAGTGGCACACTTTAAAGTCTTTACCTTGCTATGTTTAGTTGTTTTTCACCGCACTGGGAAACTTGGCTCATAACGTACCCTTTGCATTGGATCCGACTAGTGTTGTTGGGGCTACCATGGTAGTGATCGACTTTGGGATTAGACTTGGCTTATGGTTGTTGCATTGTTCAGAGTACATGTTACTTATAGCTTACTTTTTGTAGCTTCCATATTTTCTAAATTTTCAGTCATATAAATAATCATCAAAGTTGAGGAATTTGTTCATAAATGGTTATGTTTGCACTTTTGGGAACCATGAATAAAGTGTATTGTTGGAGCATTTTAATTTCAATTCTTCCCTTACTACTTTGCATTCTGAATATTAATCTTGATATTAAAAATGTGGCTAATGACGAGTATCTGGGTCTCATGGGGATATGCACCACAATATGGGGGTCAGAGATGATGGTACTGGTTTTTCAACTAAGAGAGAGCTAAGGACTGGAGTGGTCAACTAATTGTGATGGTGTTGGGGATTATGTTGGACTTGCAAGCCCACAGCGAGCCATTATGCAATAAATGTTATTGCGAATATGATTCCCTGATCTGAAATGAAGAATAGATAATTTGCATAGTACAATTAGGGTTATGTACCATGGCCATCTTGATGATCATACAGTTGTTGATTCAAATATTGAATCATAGAAGCTGGTGCTTGGATGAACATCTAAAGAGCTAGATTGAGGACTCATCGAGCACCGTCAAATGATTGTTGAGAGATGATCTCCAACCTGGGTAGGAGATGGCAATCCTTTCTCATTTAGGTTGATATCTGACCGACCTCTTGATGCAGGTCCTTTGCATGGGAATAGATATTGGGAGGTGTCAGATTAGCTAGGCCAAAGAGTTAACTTAACGAGATCGAGATAACCAAAGTCCTATGACGTATGCTGTCACGATATAGGCACCCATCCTCTGACCGGAGACAGATGTGTTACTATATGTCTGAGTATGTACATTTGGCAGACCAATAGGTTGATGACCTAATCAAGGTATATACACTGGCACGCTGGTGTGCATATAAGGGTATATGAGTAATACGATCTCTCAAAGGGATCATAGAGGTTCATTATTGAACCGGAAGACATGAGCTCACTCATGAGATATGGGAAGAATCAAATTCCAGGCACGGTTGTCTCGCTTTGGAAGCTTGACTGAATCGAAGGTTTGATATATGCTTTTGGAAAGTATATGATCGACACCTGGGTATGAGATATGCTTTTGGAAAGTTTATGATCGATACCAACTCCCAATAATCAAATGAGAAACATAATGATAGAACTCTGAAGTAGACAGTGTAAAATTGATCTTATACTTCAGGTTTATTCTGAGTCTTCCAGTATGCAGGAAGTACAGGTATTGGGAATACATGAGGATGATGTGATCATAAAAGGTTGTATAACTATGATGCTTCAATTCCTAGGGAGTGATGAAAAGGGTCTGGATTTTAGTGACTCCTCTCAGTAGAGAAGTAATCTGATCTTAGTCCAAATGTTGGACATTGATCTTAATGTAATTCAGATGCAATGAGAAGATTAGATTTGCGGTCTTGATTTAATCAAGCATCTATGGGAGGCCGGAGATCTGGATTTGAGATGTGATCTAAATATCCAAGTCACTATACGTGGAACAATACAATCGCCATGTCCTTATCTCCAAGTATCCGTGGAGAAAGCGCATTATCCTTGAAAGAGTTCAAGATAATTTCACTGTTGATATAGGTATCCGAGCATTGAGAAAATGGATAATTAAATGTGATTTAATTGTCATGAATAATATGAATTTGATTAATATTATAAAGAGAGTTATCTTAGACAATTAAATGTGATTTGATTACCAAAGAGGTAATAATGTGAATGCGATTCATATTATTTGGGCACATGAGAATAGAGATCCAAGATGATTAAATGTGATTTAATTATCATGGATATGAATAATATGGATAACACTATCCATATTAATCATATATATTATGAATGTGATTTATAATATATAAGAGAGAGCTATTTGTAACTTACACTTGTTAATTAAATGTTATTGTGAATTGGATTCACATTGACAATTAATTGAAAATGTAATTTGCACTTTATTTTGAGTTGTGAATGTGATTCAAAAATTTCCATTGGCATGATTGCAATGTTCACAAAATAAGTTGGATTTATTTTATGAATTAATTTGCAACAAAGGTTGTTGCAAATATTGGAGAAATTAATGGAATAATGTGTCTCATGGAATAAAAGGAGAAGAAGCCACCTTCCTTATAGGGAGGGTGGACGACCACATTTCCTACATGGAATGTGGTGGCCGTCCACTCCTTTCATGGAAGGAGGCTTGCCTCCTTACCTTTTCTCCAATGAGGATTGATTTGATATAAATCAAATTATATTCTATATATATTTGATTTTTATTAAATTAATTGTTGCTGGTATTATCAACGCAAATCTTAGCCATTAAAAGAAGCACAAATCAATGAGAGCTATTGGATTTGTGTTGCCCATGGATTGAGATCCTTGGATCCCAAAATATTATAAATAGAAGGGAAACCTTTGCTCTTCAGATGCTAATGAGAAACACAGGGCTCTCTCTCTCTCTCTCTTTGTCTCTCTTTCTTTCTCTCATTCTCTATACACACCCTCTCTCTTCCTCTCTCATGGTCGTCCACCATGGATGCCCTAGAGAGAGTCTCCATCGCCGCAGCATCGTCATTATGTTGCCGGTTCGATTGCTCGTGAATCTCCATCTCCTTCGGTGCACCTCGCTCGTGAAGAAGACGTTGGATCTCATGTGTTGAGATCAGAAGATTCTCTGCTTGGATCATCAACATGGATTGCGAGGATCACATGTTTCATCAACATGCTCGCAAGTGTCTCCTCCGTCGGATCGGACTTGAGACAGGAGGTCTCTTCATTTAGAGACTCGATCACAACCACGCTTCAAAAGGTAATCCTATTACTTGTTTGTGGTTTAGACGAAACGACCTAAGAAGTGTTCCTGGATCATGTGGTTTCGTCACATAAAAAAATTTAATTTCTGTTGCATCTAGCAACTAGTACGACTAGTGGCTCCCGATTGCATACGATGCGATCAACACGCTTCCGTGATGTGCTTAAGGATCTCCCCATATCTAATAGCTTGAGCACAGGTGGGTGCAATGGGGCAGGGGGAAGATTGTTGTAGAAGGATCTATTCGAGGTTGAAGACGAACATGAGTTGGGCTTCGATGAATCTTGTGTAGCTAAGTCAACTTAGAGGAGTCTAGGCCAATGGCTGGTCAAAGGAGTTCACTAAGTTGATGTTGCATGCGGCTAGTGGTGAATAGGGATTGGACACATGGAGACAAGTTAAGGTTGACAGATACATGTGAAAAAAATCGAGGAAAATATAAAAAATATTAATAAAATGATATTGACCTTAAAATAAAATTTATCAAATACCACAATTTTATATCACGGTGAAATGTGTAACTTTCCTCAAGAACTCAATCACATAATGAAATACATAAACAAACTAATTTTTTTATGTATTTCAAAAGTATGAGATACTTGATTTTGGGTGTTTTATTTTATTTTTCTTTTTTTCTTCTTAAGAACATATACAAATTATATTCTTTGATAATAGTACTATGTGTTGAGCGCTAAACATATGGTTTTTATTTCAATGAATTAATCACAAAGGTCATCGCAATCTAAAGAAGCGCAAAACAAAAATTTTATTTAATCTCAAGCAAAAATAAAGAAGAAAATGTAGGAAGAGTTTTTTTATTTAATTTACCTGTGCAGCTAACATGATAACTCAGGGAGGCTACAAAAATTCCGATGGTTATTCTATGCAATGAGAATTCAATGAAAGAATAAGGAATTTCTATTCACACTATGCTTGGATATTGTATTTTCTTTTCAGATTTTTAATTTATTATTATATATATATTATTTTTTAAAAATAAAACAACAAGAGAATTAAAGAGAAATAAAAACACATGCACACTCAACTCTTTTTTATTTTTCAATTATGTTTAAAATAATAAGAAAATTTAAAAATTATATTTGGGGTTTTAGATAAATTTTTAATGTTTTTTATAATTTTCTAGATTTTTTTCCACAATTTTCAAAGCAAAAAATTAAAAAAAATGGGGAATTAAAAAAATAGAAGATAAAATGTATGTTTTTGAAATTTTAAAATAGCAAATAAGACCAAAAATAATTGAGTTGCATACAGAATGATAGACATTTTTTATAGTTTCCAAAAAGCTCTTTTATGATTTTTTATATTATGAAAATAATTTTTGTGAATTTTTAATTTTTTTTAAGAAATATATACTTTCTATGTGTCTATTGAGGCATAAAAATGCAAAAAATGGACAGAAATTAAATAAATTTAAAACATATAAAAAAATTTTAGAATTTTTCAATAAAGCCTAATCATTTTTATGACTTTATCAATGCAAAGAAGACATTTTTATGGGGTTTTTGAATTTTAATAAATAATAAAAATAAAGAAAATGTGAAATGAAAAATGGAGGTGCAAGATGAATGTGACACAAGCTTATGTGAATTTTTGCAGAATTTTTAAAAAGGTTTTGCTAATTTTTATTTAAATTTAAACATGCAAAAATAAAACAGATTTACAAGGACTAATATGCAATTATTTAATGCATGCGGATTGAATAATTGATAAAAATAAAAATGTAGGGTTAAATATACAAAATTCTTTATAACTCACATGTAAGGGCATGTGTTACCTGTTGGATAGGACTTAAATGCAATTAATTTAACTTCAAGGTCCAGACAAAAACTCAAAACATCTAAACTTTTATTGCAATTTTTGCAAATCTCATGTGCACAACACATGCTGAAGTTCAACAGGATAGTTATGCAAATAAAATAAAATATCAAGGAAAATACTTCAATTGTTCAATAAGGGAAAAAACGACATGTGTCCTCGAAGGGAATTTTTTAAAAATAAAATAAATATAGGGGTATATGCATAAATATACTATTAAATATATGGGACAAGGAGCGACGCTAATGTGTTTCCAAACTATTCAAACGGTTGATGTCAAAATCTGAGGTGAATGGCATCGATCAGATCTGGAATGTGGATCTCAAGGTTGAGAATTGGGGATTTTTGAACGTCTTAGATCAAATATGGTATCGTGTTCTTCATCATACGGTTGCAATTTTGCCTGGAAGAACTGGGAAGCAAATCTTCCCAAGCTAACCACTTGCAAGATCTCGCTCGTCTTAGCTCTGAACTTCCTCATCTTGGTCTCAAATCAAA
This sequence comes from Ottelia alismoides, assembly GCA_037367405.1. NCBI lineage: Eukaryota > Viridiplantae > Streptophyta > Magnoliopsida > Alismatales > Hydrocharitaceae > Ottelia > Ottelia alismoides. The sequence continues at coordinate 93,367 of JAZKJV010000703.1, forward strand.
GAACATGCAAATCCGTATCAGTTGTATACCTTGGATCTTCGTGAAATCACCAAGGCATGGATCTGGAAGGTGATGAAGAATTCTACTCCAAGAACCTACATCAAATCTCAATATCAACTCTTTCTGTTGTTTCTGGAGCTACTTTGACCTGCAAGGGAAAGCTCGTGCTCGGATGTATCCTCCGACCAAGAAATTAGGACAATAACGTATGATACAGGGACTAAATGGAGGTCTCCAACGTAGGTGATCGGAGGGGAGACCAGGCACCTGATCTGTGAGAATCTGGAGGTGGGCAGAGGGTGTGAGAGATGGAGAAGTGTCAGGCACATGTGTAGGCGTAGTCGAAGGAGATTTTGATGATCGAAGCTCCCCTGATATGTAGATCGGAGGTGGATAAAAAGGATTTGATATATGTGATTAGGATGAAATTAGAGTGCGAAATAAATGCTAAATCTAAGATAGATTTCCTACGTTTGCTAAGGAGAAGAAAGAAAGAGGAAATCGCCTCGATCTACGATGTGGTGGAGAGGTAGAGACATACGACGAAGATCGTTGGCGACATGGTTGAATCAGGACTTCACTCGAAATGTTCTCACTCCAAATCAAATAGCAGCTACTCTATCACCGCAACTATCTCCAAGAACCGATCGCAGGCAAAAATATGGGCCAAGGATGGATTACGAGCTCGTCGGAGGTGAAGGGATGGTATTTATAAGATGAACTCCAACATGGATTTGAATTAGAAAATGGGTGTTGATTGAGGAAAGTTAGGTGGAACTAACACGTGGGCGTGGGAGGAGAATGGATGAGCGAAAGAATCAAAGAAGGAAGCGTATACGGTTAATGATCGAGGCATGTGGGGAAAATGGTTGAAGTAACGACGGAGGGCAGAGTTAGCAGCGACAGGTGCAAACCAACCAGTTGACCCGGGTCAACAAACCCGGGTCGACCAATCAGATCACGTCGAGGATGAGGACAAAATACACTAAACGATAAAACAATAAATAAGAGTTAAATAATTCAATAAAAAAGAAATGAATTTATTTAATTACATAATGTAAATAAAAATTGCTAGGAATAAATTAAAGTTAATTTTGGTAATTTCTAATTAATTAAATATTACAATTACAAGGGTTTAAATAAATATAGAGTGTTATTTAATGGTATGTATACAGATATATACATTATTCTAATTTTTAAATAATTATTTATATACATGTATACATAATTTAATGTTTTATTTATTTACAATATTTTACAAGTATTTTACTGAATATTTTATTTGATTTTTAGGTGTTATATAATTAGCTTAATTAAATAGGTACATGTACAATATATACATGGTGATACATATACAATATATAGATGATTTTATTTTTGTTGATTTTTGATTTTGTGATTTTTATTTGCAATTTATATTAGTTAAAAGCAATATTTATTTTAAAAAAATACAATATTTACAAATATGTAAAAGAAAATGAATAATTAAATGGTATATATATTGTGTATAGGTATAATATATAATAACACCCCAAATTGCCACATTTCACACCTTAACTCTGAATTTTATGAAATCACCTCCATTTTTTAAGATAATTTAATTTGGAGTATAAAGAAAGTGAGTTTGATGAATTTGGAGTCTTGATGGAGAAGATATTGATCTTGGAAGTTTGTACTTTATGGATTTTGAAGAGTGATGTTATTTATATAATATATAGAAGTTTTTATTGAAATTATTTTTAGTATTTACACAAGATTTTTATTCACAAATATCAAGAAGAAATAAGTGTTATTTACAGAGATTTTGGTCATGAATAAAATAATAAAAGAATTGTGTATTATAGACAGTAATTTATAGGTGGTGAATAATTACAAGTGACAAGTGCATTTTCTGGGATTTTTGGTGTTTTTGGCCTTATATTCCCCTACTTTATTCCTTGTCGATCAGGTCAAGGCTTGACCTTCTCTTGGGGTCTACTTCAGCCTGTATCTATTGCATGTATACAATATCTTATTTTCTTTATTCTTTCTTTATTTCTTTATTTATTTATTGTAGGTTAAAATAGTGATAAATATGCAATATTTACACAAAGATGTTGGTTAGTAAGAAGATGGATTTATTGATATATACAGGTGTTCTATAAGAGATTTAAAGCTAAAATAAATGAATAAAGATGATGAAATGCATATTCATCATCCCCCTATGCTTTACCTTTGCTAGTCCCTTAGCAATCACTTATTTGAAAGAATAAGTGAATTAAAGAAAAAGAGAAGAATAAAGGAAAAATAAAAAACATAGAACAATATTGAATATTAAACTTATCTTCATAAAATTGTAGTATGGAGCTCGGTCAGATCTTTGGATTATTAATGTGGCATAACCTTAATGGGAAATGGATTTAAAACCTAACAGTCTTCAACTTCCACAAGACTCCTATTCAAGTCGCCTCAACAGTCAGGTCGGAACAAGTCTACATACACAAATTCTTATGATTATGAATCTATACGTGTACGGTGTAAGTGAAATATAGCTCCTCACCTCAAAAGTAGCAAGGAAACAACCTCCCTCAATAAGGCAACTTTAGTCCCCCGATCTAGCAACTCTTTCCTCGAGGAGCGGGGATATTCCCTTCTAAGTTCAAGTGCAGTCAGGTCAAGAAGAAGAGATAAAGGAAAGAATGGACAGTGGCATGTGTAACTACATATCCTTGGATGCATGACCAGTGTAGCCAATTCATCCAGCTGACAGCTCACAATAATTTAACTTTGAAGCTCATCCTAGCTTATCGATTATACACTCCGGCATGCATTTTATTTTCAATCAGGCATGTCCACTTTTTTGGAGTTTTTTTCTTTTTTTATATAATATATACAAAGGTGCAACATCTGCAAAAGGAGTTTTTCTTCTGAGCCAGTAGACTATCACTCTTTTGAAGCATTATTGCAATCCCACAGCATCTTGTCTTTAGACCTCAATGCTACTAGACCAGGTTGAGATACACTACCCTCCCTAGAGGAAGATGGATGTTTCCATTAGTTGTTACACACATGTGTGCTACCCCAAGCCAAAGGATTTTGCCCCCTCACCACCTCATCCATGAAGATCTATGTGTAGAGTGCTTGTCCAAGTTAAGCCACGGTGTAGAAGAAACTTGTATGTGTTGTTACATATTCTACTTAGACTAATAAAGATGGCGTGTGAACATAGTCTTGTGGACTCGAAGAATTAAGTCGCTAGGACCTGAAAAGTCTCAACTCCAGTTCTTATAAGGTTCCTCAGAAATTAAGTGGATTAAGGGCATAATCAAGCTCCATCTTCAATTTTATTCCAGACCAGTTTGAATGTCAATAGTATTCTCGAAAATGCACATACAGTTGCAAGGAGTATATACAAAACATTTTTAAGGGTTAATAATTATATATACAAGTATATATAAGAATTATACAATTTTTGTACAAAATTTTTCAAGGGAATTTTAGATATGAGTTTTTATTAACGAAAAAAGAATATTATATGAGGGGAGATGATCAATGTTTATATACACAACTGGTTTTATATAAATCCCATAATTTATATATCACTAAAAATGCTTTTACAATAGTATAAAACACATTTTTAATAGCCATTTTAATTAATAAAAGTATGAGTTATGTCTAAAGTATATATACAATATATACGACACACCCCTATACTTAGCTCGAACTATGCCCTCGAAGTGATCAAAGAGCTACAAAGGAAGACATGACTTGTGCTAAGTATAAAAAAGTGAAAATAATGTTATACAACAATGACTCAATGAACAGACGAAGATGATAGAAGTCGGCGATTCCCCCTATACTTAGGATCAAATAATCCTAAGTATAGAAGACTGTACAAGTAGGGAAAACCGTGGAAGAGAATGAACAACTCAACGACTCGACTTGTCCTCCACAATGCTTAGGGTAAAAATCTCTAAGTATAGAAAAAGAATATCAACAAGTTGAAGGACAAATGAGATATCTGAAGAAAAGTAAAGAAAATAAAAACACGAAAAGATAGTATGAACAACATCACTCCCCCCTATACTTAGGTTAAGGGATCCCTAAGTATAAGTAACAACAAGACTGATGAAAAAGGAGGAACGTGAACAACTCAAATCATTCACATATCCTATACTTCGGATAGAGTACATCCTATGTATAGAACACACACACGGAAAAGAGGTGAACGATAAAAATGAAAGAAGAAAGAATAATATGAAAGGATATATATAAGTGAAAATGAGCTCATGTATCAGACATAGAAAATGTCAACAAAAATCATCTTCTGATACCAAAGATATAGAATCGACCACGGACAAGAATATATCATGATCTAGATATGGCTTCAGCAACTATCCATTCACAATAAATGGTTGTACGCCAAATGACAACCCAGATACAACAATACTACTAATGTCATGCATAGCTCTCATAATGAACGGTCCTGACCATTGCTTTTCAATTTGCCTGGAAATAACTTCAATTTGGCATCAAACAACCAAACTTTCTAATCAGGGGAGAACGTATTCCTTCTAATGTGTCTATCATGCCAACTTTTGGCTTTCTCTTTGTATTTGAGTGAGTTGTCATATGCAAAATCTCAAAATTCCAGCAATCTATTCAGATCCAACTTCCTATTCTTTTTTGCTTTTTATAATCAAGGTTGCACACACGGAATGCCCATAATGATTAGTGAATTAATTCTACTAGCAGGTGGCAAGGCTTTCTATACACCAATCTGTAGGGAGACATACCCAATGGTGACTTGTACATCATCCAATAAGCCCATAGAACTGACTCAAGCATCTGGGACCAGTTCTTCCTATCTAGACATACAAGTTTTTGCAATATAATATTGATCTCCCTAATTTGAAATTTCAGACAAGCCATTAGCCTGTAGGGTGATAAGGAGATGGAACCCTGTGCTCAATGGCATACTCCTTCACAAGCTTCTTGATTTCTCTATTAATAAAATGGCTTAACCAATCTGAAATGAGTATCTTGGGAATCATGAACCGCGCAATAATATGGTCCTTGAGTAAGGAACACACTGTATGACTATCAATGGCTCGGGTGGAGATAGCCTCCACTCATTGACTAACAAAATCCACGACAAGCAGGATGCACTCATATCCCAGATTGACAGGAAATGGGCCCACGAAGTCTATGCCCCAAGCATCAAAAACATCAGAAATATGCATATATCTCAGGGGCATAATATATTTGGAACCATTGGTTCCTCCCATCTTCTGACAGTCGGTACAACCTCGAACATACTCTATAGCATCCTTAAATAATGTTGGCCACCATAGGATGCTCTGTAAAATCTTTACTATCATGTGCTTCCTTGAATGATGCCAACCAGACTCTAATTTGTGGCAATGCTCAAGTATGCTGGTGTATTCCTCCTGAGGAATGCACCTTCTCCAGATACAATCTGCACCCTCACGAAATATGTACGGATCCTCCCATTGGTAAAAATGTATCTCAGACAGAAATCTCTATCTTGTGCTTCATCCAATATTATGGAACTTTCTTGGAGACAAAATAGTTCACAATATCAGCATACCATGGGAGTGAGTCAACGGACCAAATGGTCTCATCTGGAAAAGTCCTAGAAATAGGGATCATGCTCTACTCAGAAGTATCTGCATCTGTAATGCAGGAAAGATGATCTACCACAACATTTTTCACTCCAGGTTTATCTGGAATCTCCAAATCAAATTCCTAGAGAGAAAGGGTCCATCTGATAAGGCATGGTTTGGCATCCTTCTTTGCCTGTAAGTATCGTATGGCAGTGTGAACCGTGTACACAATAACATGGGAACCAAGGAGGTAAGATTTAAACTTCTCTAATCCAAACACAACTATTAACATATCCTTCTCTGTCACAGTATAATTTTGTTGTGTCTCATCCAGAATCTTGATAGCATAGTGTATAGCAAATGGTTTCCCATTCCTTCCCTACCCTAAAATAGCTCCAACTATAAAATATGATGTGTCCGTCATGATCTCAAAGGGAAGAGAACAATGAGGTTGTTTTAGAATAGGAGCACTCGTAACCATTTCTTTCATCAGATGAAATGCAAGGACTTTCTCATCAACAACAAACTCACTCTCCTTCACAGAAGCTCAGTCAAAGGTTTGGCAATCTTGTTGAAGTCCGTAATGAATCGCGTAGAGATCATACGTGTCCCATAAATAACCACAACTGCTTCAAGTTCTACGATGGCTCAAGCTTAGATATCATATCAATCTTAGTTGTGTCAACCTCCATACCATGTTTGGAGATGACATGGCCCAATACAATCCCATTAGTCACCATAAAGGGGCTCTTCCCCCATGAGAGCACTAGATTTACCTCACAACAACATTGAAGGACTCGATCTAAATGAGCAAGACATGTGTCCAAACTATCTCTGTAGACCGAGAAATCGTCCATAAAGACCTCAAGGAAACTACCCACCATGTCATCAGGAAAAGCCAACATACACCATTGGAATGTAGCGGGGATGTTACACAATCCAAAGGGCATCTGTCTGAAGGAATAGGTGGCAAACGAACAAGTGAAAGTAGTTTCTTTTTTATCCTCAGGAAAGATAGCAACTTGATTAGACCTCGAATACCCATCCAAGAAACAAAAGTACTCTTTCCCTACCAATCTCATAATAATCTGATCAATAAAAGGCAACAGAAAGTGATCCTTCTTAGTAGCTGAGTTTAGGCATCGGTATCTACACAGACATGTCATGAAGTAGATTCTTAGGTCAGAATCTCCTCACCACAGTCATTCTTTACGATAGTAATCTCAGATTTCTTCAAGACCACATGCAAAGGATTGGTCCACTTTGAATCTGAAATGGGATAAATAAAGCCAGCATCACACCCCCATAGATTAGGATATAAATGGTGCTGACACTCACGAGAGGGTTTACAGTCATTCTCTAAATAGATATGATGCGAGAACAAAGCTGGACTAATCCCATAGAGATTCGAAATATTCCATCCAATGGCGTTGCGGTTTCTCTCAAGAACCTCTAGCATGCGAGATTCTTGTTCATCGGTTAACTGCGAGATGAGGATGACGAGAACATTTGGGGGCGCAAGGAAGGCATACTTCAATGTTGATGTAAAGTATTGAGCTCGGGTGGGGTTTGAATCAGCTCTATAACGACCTATGTAACTGCACTGGTAGAAGGTATATGATCTGTACTCTGTGAACTGTCCACCATGGCTACTAACAGCTCAGTCAATAGAATTTTCGAAAGATTGCAATGAATGATCTATGTTTAGAAAGGAATGGCTCATCAGGGTGATCAGAATCCTAGGTAATCTCAGAAACAAGGGCTTCATATATCTCAGCAATAATCTCTGAAAGGTCTCTCTCATTAGTGCATATGCCAGGAAACTTAGCATGTGGCTCAGATATATGTACCTCAGAACTCTCAAAAGGAAGTATATCATCAGTATTCTCAAGATGATGTGTCAAAGGAATATCAAAGGTTACCTTTAAAAACTCAGATTAATCCTCAGAAATAAGCTCAAACTGCCCATCAACTAATAACTTAGAAGAATCAATAAGGGGACTCATGTTGACTTTGCTTTCCAGAAGGTCCTTCTGAGAAAGGAACTCTTATGTGTCTATGAAATCGGTAAAAAGATCTATCCCTATGAACTCGATAAGAAAATCACAGTCCTCAAGATCTGGTGTAACTGTCTGTCTCTCATCTGCTATTGCTGGTGGCGATGATGGTCTAGGACTAGAGATCATCTCAATTTTCACCTTGTCACTACTAGAGTGAAAGATGATCTCTCCAGTGTCGTAATCAACTACCGCTTCGGTCGTTCTGAGGAACAGTCGACCTAGTATGATTAGGGTATGGAGTAATAGTGCAGGTGTATCCATATCCATGACATCAAAAGGTAATTTCATTTCCTCCACCATTACAAAAACATCCTCAAAATGCCCCTCAGCCTCTTGATCGATCTATCAGCAAACTGAAGGATAATCCTGCTCGATCTAAGAGGTCCTAACCTAAACTCTTTGAGTAGAGAGGATGGCATTAGATTAATGGAGGATCCACTATCAAGAAGAGTTCGATCAAATTCTTGATCAAAATTATGGCAATGGATGTGAGGTGCACCCTTATCTTACTTTTTGGGTGGGTGGTTGTTGATGGCATGAACCATGGACATGGTCAAGGTATGTTTTTCTGTCTTCTTTCGTTTGTTCTACTTTATTTGTTGCATTTGTGTACATGCTTCTTTCATTCCCTTTTTCACCGTAGGCATGTACTACATGGCCTTAAGAAGTGACATCTCTAAAAAGATGTTCTATAAAATCTCAACCACTCTAGGATTAGATAAGGTTGTTTTTAGTTATTGGATTTTCTTTATTTTATTTAAGGCAGACGAAAATGACACAAAATCATAATCAATATTCAAATGCGCATTTCTATTATTCAAAGTAGAGTCCTAGTGTACAATAGGACAACCAGAATCAGTTTGTACAATGTTGTCCAAAACAGGGGAAGGAAAAACAAAATCTAAATAAGGATGGGATGTTGTTGTTAGTGGAGAGGAAGAATCCACGACTGGTGTGTTCTCCCTTGTTGATGGTGATCTGCATTTATCTAGTGCATGTGAAGGTGATGATGGTGAAGATGAAGATGGTGAAACTCCATACTTAGGTGCTGGTACAATATGTTTCGGTAATGATGGTGAAGAACATGACATAGAAGGTGAAGCTTTCTCAGTGGATGGCTCTCTCAATCCCAACGGTTGTGAAGGCGGCTGCAATCTCCTACCGCACTTGAGATGAATGGCGTCAGATAAACATGTAAAATTAAGGGCCATACATGTCTCAGGTGTTGATGGATCTTGGGATACCTACTCCTTACGTCTTATGTTGTTGGCATAGGCCTCGACTTGAACTGGGATAATTGTCTTTGTAGTGGTCAAGTCGACAAGCCTCTACGTAAGGTCATTCATGTTCTTCATCAACAATGCCAACTGATCCAGTGGTGGATTCACTGAAGGTGACTCAGGATGCTCAATGATAGGTTGTCGCTGAGATTGGTAGTGAGGAGGTTGTTGGTATCCATACTGTTGGTAATGAGGAGGAGGAGGAAAATATGCAGATTGTTGCTAATGGTAAGGCTGTGGAAAATAAGCAGATTGCATCTGCTATTGGCCATGTCTCCAGTTCTGGAAGTGATGTAGAGACTGATACTGAGGCTGGAACTGCTGGTGCAGGTACTGCTACGGTCTGCCTCCCTGAAACTGATGGGTGGATCTCTAACCCTGTTGGGAACCCAACTGGGCTTTCCCTGACGGACGGGGCTAGTTGCGCTCTCGGTCAAACCAGATGTCGTTCACCTCCAGAATGATATGGGGAGGTGGATCTTGCTGCTCAGCAATTTATGGACCTTCTTTCTAGTAGGGGACAATATGCTATGAATTTTGTGTGACCTGGTCAGGGGTCTGCATGTAGTAAATGTGTTGAACTGTGTATGGTCCTCCGGTAACCTATTGAGTGGAAGAGGAAGAAGCATGCTCCCGGGCTCGTGCTTTGGCGTGCGCTGAACGTACTCAAAAGAAGCTCCAGATACCTCATTATCTCATCAGCTTGTCCCGGTTCTTTGTCCTATGTTCGATCACTTGACCTTCTCAAGCTCCTTAGATCATTTCTCAATTATATCTACTTTGGATAGGTGATTCCCAATGATGGTCAGATAAGAACTATCCACCCTTTCCACTTCATGTGATGCCGTCATATTGATAGACTTGTGGGGTGATGCAGTAGTAGAAGAAGGCACATGATGTTTCTGGAATTCACGTGAAGAAGAAAGAGTTGCAGAGCTCTTTGCCATCTCCTCGAAAATCTGGTATAGGACATCCTCATCCTTGTTGAAGTGACTACCCCCACAAACGACATCTATCAGCTTCTGATTCTCATGACTCAAACTATGAAAGAAATTTTGCACTAGGCTCATCTTGGGAATAACATGATGGAGGCACTTCTTCGTTAAATCTTAAAATCTTTCCCATTCCTCGTGAATAAGCTCACGGGACATCTAGGAGAAGTTTGATATCAACCATCACATTTGGTAGAGGCGTCCAAATGGATAATATTTGCTTAGAAAAGCAGACCTCAACTCTTCTCAATGTGACAACTTTTCCTAGATGATTTACCCAATAAAGAGCCTAGTTCATCAGGATAAAGGGAAAAGTCGTCATCTTCACTACCTCTAACGGGATGTTAGGGTAATGGATTGTGTTGCAGATGCGATCAAATTGCTGGAGGTGTACATATGGTTCTTCATTAATATGCATGTGGAATATGGGGAGTAATGGTAAGATAGTTGGCTTAAGCTTGAAATGCCAATGAATTGCATGAATTTGAATCCATGTATTCGTCTGTCCTGCTCCTGGATTATAGGATTCCCTTAATGAGAGCTTAGATATTATATCTACAGGCTCTTCTCCCCCATTCCCACCTCCTCTATTGTTTCTATCCTCCTCTCTCTAATCTTGCCTCAGTTCGAGAAACATATCTCTCAATGTTGTTTGGAAGTTAGCCTATTCTATTAATTGTGCTTGAATAGACTGAATGGAGGCTAATATGTTAATGTTCATCTTGGACTGTTGAACCATGGAACCCTTTCCCTTAAGTGGCATCAAGTGCACTATCAGTCTCTATAAGTATAAAATGCACTGGATTAGTCTTTAGGAATGATGGAATCCCAAATAATAGTTCAAGATTAGAGTCAATCTTAAACAACGGATTGATGGATGAAGTGAAAGGTGAAGTGGAGAAAGAGGAATAGTTGGGAAGTGAGTCTTCCCGAGTAGAAGATGACTGATTTGGAGTGTGAAATGAGTCCGCAAAGTCCGAACATGAAATACTCCACTCCAACATGCTCGATATGAAGAGGCAAGATGCGAGAACACAAAAGTCAAACAAGAAGAGAATGAGTAGAAGGCCTGAAGTGCACGGAAGGATCTCTAGCACTAGCAACCAACACAAATCAAACCCCCTGTTAACCAACTCAACACAAGTAAATACTGTAAGAGTTCAGGATGTTATCTTTTCAATTTTATTTGGTGATAAATACAATCTTTGAAAGAGTTAACGAGCTGTTAGGTGCATGTATTTCCCTAAAGACTGGCCCGAGTTCTTATGACTAGTTGCATCCACTTTCAGCCAGTATGGATGTAAGTATGGACCATAAAAATTGCTATCCGTTACTTAAGGACCGAGCCTTACACAGTGTCCTTTAAACCATATATTGTGCTAAGGAAATACATACCGTTTACCATCTATCTGTATTCCCTCACTTAGAAGTAGCTAATCATTTTTATAGAATCAGTAATCTATATGAAAATCCCGGCTTAGCTCTATCCTAGTGTTTGTCTCTCTCTCACACATTACAAGTAAATTCAAACAATGAGGGGTTACTCTCTCGAAAACAATTGTGATTGTGCTTATGTTTAGTTTTAGGGTCGAGTTTTCTTTAGCAATCCCAATTTTACAAGGTTATCACTCTTTTTGAATATTTTGCAATGAATCGCATACTGTGTGTCCACTTTCCTTTAAAATTATGTGATAAAAAATAAGTAAGGAAATAGGAAATGCTAATGCGTGATTAAATACAATGGTGAATGGAGGAACTGAGAGATGCATACCTTTCCGCCGGCAGTCTAATGTAGGGTAATCCTTGCAAAATTTAAATACAAAAAATAAACTATCATATATGATGCACGTGAACCATCCTAGCAATAACTTCTATCGATGGGCAAGAACCAATTAAATTTGACTAAGTCCAATTACGCTCTACTCTATAGGTACAGAAATTCTTGTTTAGGTCTTTGGACCTAATTAATTACTTGGCTCAAGCAAGTTAATAAAGCGATCACTAAGAGCTCGAGCATAAAAAACTGTGCGAAAATAAAGAAAAAGAAGGCGATGAAAACAAAACCAATGAGGTCCCCCCAAAGTGCACCGGCACTTGGTGAAACCGACCCCTCGCACAAGATATATAGTGTCCTTTTACAAGAGTTTTTGAATTAATAAAATTATAAAATAAATCAAAACTATCTACGCTCAAAATGAATTGTCTCCTCCAAATTTTCTTTTCCTCCTCCGACACTCTCCTATGGCTCAGTGAAGAATCAAGACGCCTCCGCTTTGCTTGGGTGCGCCGACGCTCCTAAGAATACTACCCTCGCTCGTCGGGTCCTCAGAAGAAAGAGAAAACAAAACAATGAGTAAGAGACACTGATGTTTGAATATGAGCCAAAAATAATGAAAAAAAATACAATGAATATGAACAATGAAATGAATGAATAAAAATATAGACAAAAATATACAACCAAGAATAGAAGCTCAAAGGAAAAACCAAACCACCCTCGTCATGCCTCCCTGGCAACGGCTCCATTTTGTTGAGCACTAAACTCAGGGTTTTTATTTCAATGAATTAATCACAAAGGTCGTCGCAACCCAAATAAGCATCCCAAATAAGCATCAACAAAAATTTTATTTAATCTCAACCAAAAATAAAGAATAAAATGTAGTAAGAGATTTTGCTATTTAATTTACATGTGTAGCTAACAAGATCGAACTCAAGGATGCTAAAAAATCCCGAGGGTTATTCTATGCAATGAGAATTCAATGAAGGAATAAGGAATTTCTATTCATATTATGCTTGGATGTTGTATTTCCTTTTCAGATTTTTAACTTCATATATATATATATATATATTATTTTTAAAAAAGAAAAAAATAAGAGAATAAAGAGAAATTAAAATATACGCACATTCAACTCCTTTTGTATTTTTCAATTATGTTAAAAATAACCAGAAAATTAAACAAAAATTATTTTGGGGTTATATATTTATTATTTTTAAAAAAAGAAAAAAATAAGAGAATAAAGATAAATTAAAATACACGCACACTCTGATGCGCTTCCATTCTATTCGGACGGTTGATATCGAAGCTGAGGTGAATGACGTCAATCTGATCAGAAATGTGGATCTCACGGTTGAGAATTGGGGATTTCTGAACAGTTGATATCAAATCTTTTGACGTTTTCTTGATCATGCAACTGCAAGTACGCCTGGAAGAACTGGGAAGCAAGTCTTCCCTGGCTAACTTAATATTGCTAGATCTCGCTCGTCTTTGCTCTGAACTTCCTTGTCTTGGTCTCGAATAAAAGCTCTTACAAATCCACGTCAGTTGAGTACCATGGATCTTCTTGAAATCACCAGGGAATGGATCTGGAAGGTGATGAAGAATTCTTTTCAGGGAAACCTTGCTCTTTTTGTTATTTTGGGGCACCTTTGACCTGTAAGGGAAAGCTCGTGCTCAGAGGTATCCTCCTGCTAAGAAATTAGGCTAAGAACATATGAAATGGGGTTGAATGGAGGTCTCCTGCATAGGTGATCGGAGGGGAGACCGGGATCCTGATCTAAGAGGAACTGAAGGTGGGAAGAGGGTGTAAGAGATGGAGAAACTTTCGGTGGATGTGTAGGCATAGTCGAGGGTGATTTTGATGATCGGAGCTCCCCCGATCTGGAGATCAGAGATGGATGAAAAGGATTTGATCTATGTTATTAGGATGAAATTGAAGCGTGAAATAAATGCTAAATCTAAGATATATTGCCTATGTTACATAAGGAGAAGAAAGAAGGTGGAAATTGCCTTGATCTGCGATGTGGCAGAGAGGCAGAGATGTGTGGATGAGAACGCTGGTGACGTGGTTGAATCACGATCTTCACTCGAAATCTTCACACTCCAAATCGTAGAGCAGTTGCTCTATCACTGCAACTATCTCCATGAACCGATTGTGGGCAAAAATATGGGTCAAGGACTGATTAAGAGCTCGCTGAAGGTGGAGGGTTGTTGTTTTTAAGATGAACTCCAATGTGGATTTGAATTCAAAAATGGGTGTTGATTGAGGCAAGTTTGGTGGAACTAACACGTGGGTGTGGGAGGAGAATGAATGAGCGAAATAATCAGAGAAGGAAGCATATGCGGTTAATGATCGAGGCACGTGGGGAATTGGGTGAAGTAACGACGGAGAACGGAGTTAGTAGCAGCAGGTGCAGACCAACCAGTTGACCCTGGTCAACAAACCTGGGTTGATCAATTAGATCGCACCTAGGATGAGGACAAAATACACTAAATGACAAAACAGTAAATATAAGTTAAATAATTCAATAAAATATAGAAAATGAATTTATTTAATTACATAATGTAAATAATAATTGTTAGGAATAAATTATAGTTAATCTTGGTAATTTTTAATTAATTAAATAGTATAGTTACAACGGTTAAAATACATATAGAGTGTTATTTACATGTTTGTATACCTATGTATACAGTATTCTGATTTTTAATTAATTATTTATATATATAAATACATAATTTAGTATTTTATTTATTTACAATATTTTACAAGGATTTCAATGATATTTTTATTTGATTTTTAGGTGATAATCAATTAGGTTAATTAAATGGGTATAGGTCAACATATGTGGTAATACATATACGATATATATATATATATGATTTTATTTTTGTTGATTTTTAATTTTTTTATTTTTATTTGTATTTTATATGAGTTAAATACAATAACTATAATTAAAAGAAAATACAATATTATAAATATATAAAAGAAAAAAAATAATGAAATGGTATATACAATGTATATATGTATAATATACGATAACACCTCAATTGGCCACATTTCACCTCCATTTTAAAGATAAGTTAATTTAGAGTATAATGAAAGTGAGTATGATAAATTTGGATCTTGGTAGAGCAGATATTGATCTTGGAAATTTGTACTTTGTGGCTTTTGGAGAGTGATGTTATTTATATAATATATACAAGTTTCTAATGAAATTATTTTTATGATTTACACAAGAATTTTATTCACAAATCTCAAGAAGAAATAATTGTTATTAAAGAGAATTTGGTAATGAATAAAATAATGAAAGAATTGTGTATTATAGACAGTAAGGTACATGTGATGAATAACTACAAGTGACAAGTGTATTTTCTGAGATTTTTGGTGTTTTTAGCCTTATCTCCCCCTACATTATTCCTTGTCGATGAGGTCATGTATTGACCTTCTCTCGGGGTCTGATTCAGCATGTATCTATTGCATATATGCAGTCTCTTATTTCCTTTATTTTTCATTGATTTCTTTCTTTATTTATTTTAGGTTAAAATAGTTATAAATATACAATATTTACAAAAGGATGTTGGTTAGTAAGAAGATGGATTTATTGATTTACACATGTGTTTTATAAGGCATTTTAAGCTGAAATAAATGAATAAAGATGTTGAAGTGCAGATTCATCACTATGTTAGTTAGATATTATCTCATTTTTTGGATTTTTAGTGTCTAAGGAAAATATAAAATAAAAATATGATCTTTATAGGTGGATGTATATATATAGATGATTCTTTTTTTCCTTTTTAGTGGTTTTCTATTTTTTGGGAATTTCTATATTTTGTACTTAGTTATACTATAAAACAAATAAATAAAAGAAAAAACAGTCTACACCAAGCAAGGACATTATATACATGAAATACTAAGGTTTTGAATGCACAATTGTACTATAAACATTAATAACCTAAATCCAAGTTTCACATCTGAAGTCTGATTCCTATGGATTGGTCATATTTTGTAGATATTGTATACTGCAATATTTCAAAAATGAGTGGAGTTTCATAGTTGTTTGAGAGAGAAATGTTGCTATAAAGAACAAGCATACTCAGAGTAGGGTTTGGATTTATTTTCCATATGTGTGTGTGTGTGTGTGTCTGCGTGCACACATGTGTGTGGGTGTGTGGGTGTGTGTGCGCGCGCGAGTGTTTGGGGGTGGGTTGGTGGGAGCGTCTGTGTTTGTGTGTGTATGTGGGTGTTTGTGTGCATTTTTGTTTGTGTGCATGCACGTGTGTGTGTGTGTGTTTGTGCGTCTGTGTCGGTGTGTGGGTGTATGTGTGTGTGTTTGTGCATGTGCGTGTTTGTGCGTATGTGTAGGTGTGTGGGCGTGTGTGACCCCATGTGTATGCACATGTGTGGGTGTGTATGTGTGTGTGGACATATACGTGTGTGGGTGGGTGCCTATGTTTATGTCTATGTATGGTGGGAGGGTGTATGTGTTTGTGTGTGTGTGCAATGTGCGTATGTGTGTGTGTGTGCACGCGCGCGCGTGTGTGTGTGTGTGTGTGCATGTGTCTGTTAGTACTTTTTAAGTCATTTCATGAATTTAGGGTAATTATATGTATACTATAGAGTTTATTTCATGTTAATTGGTTTCTCAATGAATTTATTTAAAATCAGTAAAGTTTGTAAAGTATATACAAAGGTATATATACATGCTTGTAAAGCATGTTATTTTTTTATTTATTTCTTTTCTTGATTTTATTTCTTTAGTGTTTTACACTTATTAGTTTTAATTAATGCTTCTTTTTCCAAGGCATGTATTTACAAGAATGTTTTATTTGTGGATGTATGCACTTGTTTCTTCAAGTTTTAATCTCAATTTTCATGTATTAGTAGTATGAAAACATGGTTTACCACAAGTCTCATGCTTATATACGTTGCTCTTTCACCGTATCGAATAGCTAGCATGTATCTATTTTGATCAACATACTCTAACTACCACGAAATTGACCAATATCTTTGAATAATTTGTATATGCATTGTTATATCTTCTAATGTTAAATTTATAACAACCAATTTTATTCAATACAAAGTTACTTTATTTTTCCTCTACATGATACGTGTCATATTCATTGCTAATGGATAATACACGACATTGATTTTTGCGAGAATTTGTACTAATCACTCCTAATTTACAACAACAAGAAAAGCCAAGGGATAAACTTTGTTGTATGATTTATTTCTAGAATAATAATATATCAAACAACTAAGATGATCGGAAACCAAACTTGGGATCTAAGTACAATACTAACTAACATGTGTAAAATAAATTATTGATGACATTGTGATGATACCACTCATAAGTACTGTGGTCTCTCATTCTCTACTAGGTATGCCCTCTTCTACTCTTATTTCAGCTTTTGTGCATGTTCACTTGTTCAAAGATTGCTCTCCAGTTCTTCTATACTCTATATTTTAGATCCATCTTCCAAAGTTTTGACACCTTATGGAGTGTAGAGGTTTTAAGAGAAAATTTCGGAAGAAGTTCGGAAATCATAACATGTGCAACAAATCCGATAAAAAGGCCAGTCCTTCTCCTCCTCTATCAGTCACACATCGGCATACTCCATTAGGAAGGTTTCTCTTGCCCCAATAAAAATAGTAACATGCCTCGAAAACTCAAAGAAATCTGCATACCATCATGATCTTTGTTCCTTTCTCATTCTAATAACTGAAGAATCTACATTTCATCTCTTTTATTCTTTCATTTTGGCCATTAATCCCTAGTTAAATGCATGTAAATGGCACTAATTTGCACAAAATAACATTCACTATTTATAATGTATTTATTGTATAAAATATTGTAATAAATGCCAAAAAAGAATAAAGCCAAAAAAGGAATAAAGGAAGAAAAGAAAAAGAAATAAAATTCCAAAGGTATTTTATAACCCTAAACCCTAATACCTAGGCATAATGATGAATAGGTCGACAAAGAATAAAGTAGCAGATGATAAGGGCTAATAAACACAATAAAAACCCTAATTTTTATTCTTTAATAATTCAATTTTGACACCTATTTTATTCTTTATGATTTATACGTCAAATCAATGAACTTTGTTCATGAAAGTAGTAAATAAAAATATGTAGAAAAATACAAAATTAATTTCTTATAAAAATAATGCATATTGTGTTTTTTACACTCTAAATAAAAATCAAAAACCCAAATCGTCTGGATCCCTAGCTTCTCCAAATGAATTAAAAGTTCATAAAAATACCTTAATTGTATATAACTTTTTATTAGATATTTAATGATGGCGGTTTCATATAATTTGGAGTTAAGATGCTAAATTAGGTTTTGGACCCCTATTGTACAATATACTTAAACAAAATATTCATCTTATTTATTTTTTATATTGTTATTGCTTTATATTTTATAGTTTTTTAAATAATGTTTGTAATATATATTCATGATAAAAATATAATGAAATAACTACAAATAAATTAAAATAAATATATATACTAAAAAATTGATGAATTGTGTAGATGTATACCTATAGAGAAAATGGCTATAATTAATAAGTTTACATATTATACCAGAAAAATAGCATAAAAATATATCTTCATGTATTTAAATAAGTTATAAATATATAAATAAGTGTATAAAAATAAAAAATACAAAATAAAAATAAAAATAAAATATACAATATATAGCTAAATATACCTATGATTATACATTTAAATATTAACTCATAATAAATAACTCTATAAAAATAAATGAAAATAGGAATCAAATACAACATAAAATAACAAAAAAATATTTTGTAACCTAAACTTAACTAATTCATTTAATAATTATTATTCATTTTACAAGGTATTTTCCCTTGCGTTTATCTGGTTGGTCCACGTGGACCAACCAAATTGTTTTGTTTGTTGATCTTGGGTCAACAGCCCCTCTCTCTTGCCTTGAAGCATCGAACATGTCAGAACCTAGATTTTCATCCACTTTTCTCGTTGAATCCACTCATCATCCAACTTAGCTCCTTAAACAAAAAATGTTGATCTAATACCCCTAATTTCTGCCCAAGTCTTTGATTCGATCAATCTACTTCAGTCTAAGCAAAAATCCAAGATCAGAGAGCTTCTTCCACCTTGTCTATAAAGAAATCCCAACTCCTTACCTCTCGATTTTGATACCTCTACAAGACCTATAACCCCCCTCCTATGTGTGTGTGTGCTTATGGGTGACAGCATGAATAACCCCCGAGGTGACAGTGAGGAGAAAGGATGAGAAGAGGTGGTCCACCATCGCTGAAGCTTCACAGCTTCGACGAGGGCCCATGCAACCTGGAATACCCAAGTACGAGCTGTTATTTTTCGCATTTTAGCTTGCTTTTCCCATTCCGAGGATAGTCATAGGGTTAGTTTAGTTAGGTTAGTAGTAAGCTAGCGTAAATTCCAGTATTTTTGATCGTCGAAGCTCCCTTCTCTTGCCATGTTCCGTCATCTTCTTTATTATTCTGTCCCCCCAATCCACATCCATCTAGTTCCCAATCACTTGTAACATATTTTCCACCCCTAGATCCAACGTGATCCTTTCAGGATTAGTAAATAAGAGTTCCTCCTCCACCCTTCACCAGAGCTCTTCCGTTCACCCTCATTTCTATGTGCAGCTGCTTCATTTTGGGTTGAGGTGAATTGCCTCAAGCCTCAGAGTCTTCCTTTGTAGGTAAAAACCACAAAGGACCAGAAGAGGGTTGATTCCCAGGAAGAAGAGGACTCCCAGGTGTCAAGAACTTCATTGAGCTCCAAGCCTCTTCTCAGTGAGGCCCGAACCTTCCTGATGGCAGCAATAGATGCGGAAATTCCCCTGGAATGATCAGAGACCGTCAGTCGCTTGGCAGGAGGTCGGAGGTACAAGATATCATCGATCGAAGGAACAACGGGCAGCTGTTCTTCCAAGTTCTTCACCATCTCCTATGTGTCGTTTGATCTAGCTGAAAGATCCAGGTTATATCAGTGTCATTGGATCAGATGTGAAGAGTTGCACAACCAATGGCCATCAGATGCACTTAAGTGACAATCTTTCAGCAGTTGGATGAAGCACGTGTTGGGGGTAAATTTCATGAAACCCTCGTAAATTTCTTATATATTTTCATTCAGTTTTTGTAAATAAAAATTATAGTGTAAATAATTATGTGAAATTGCACAGAACCCCTTTTCTTTAATGATATTTACTATTGGATCAATGCTAGCTTACCTCAAATGGTTGAGCATGTGAGGTGGGCAATTTGCTGGGAACACCCTCGATTTTTGTATGTTAAAATTAGTTAATAAAAATTGTATATACATGTTATATTTATAGTAACTTTGCATTGTGCCTCGTGTCTTTTACTTGTAAAAATACCCCTACTAGTTTAAGTATTTTTGGTGCTTATTTGTCTAATTTTTAAAATATCATCTATGCTCAAAACATTATGACAAAATACGATAATGTGACAACTTGCATGACCTTTCATGTCATATAATTAGTTTTTCATTTTTATACATTTTCCTATTTCTGAAAATAAAAATAGCAGGTTTATTCCCTATTTCCTTTAGAATTCCAAAAAAATTACAAAATCATATTTAAATATTCCAAAAAAATTAATATTTGTTTATTATTTTATTCTGAGCCTCTAAAAAAAATCCCTAAAAAGAGAAAAAATAGTAAAAAATTAAAAGTTTCCAAAATCCTCAAAAAATGATAAAAAAACCTCTAAATATCCAAAAATATTTATTTTTACTCTTATATATATATGTGTGTGTGTGTGTATTATTCATATTAAAATAAGTTCAGAATTGTTTACTTTAATTGGTATTTTCAGATCTCAAAATAATTTAGCATATTTAATTAGCCACTGTTATTGACAATTTTGAACTATAAAAATATTTAAAAATTAGCAAAAATCCTTGAAAAATCAAATAAAAACATTAGAAAATATAAAAAGAAAAAACAATTTATTCTGCAATTTTTCGATAATTTGTACCTATATTTATAGGATATAATACCTTAAATTGTATAATACATCTATATAAATAAATGTATATTTCATATTATTATTTATTATACATCTATTATTAATATTTTAAATCCTTTAGAAAATAATAATAAAAAAAGATTATTCTCAAAGTATTTTTTGATTTTTTGTATATTTATTATATATTTACTATTATATAATATTTTCATTATACATATTACATATATAGTTGTATATATACATTTATTATATATTAAAAAGGAAAAGAACTCAAAAATCAAAAAATATATTAAAACATTAAATAAAAATTCTAAAATAAATAAAAAAAGAAAAAGAAATGAAAAAAAAGAATCATTTATTTAATTAAAGAATCCACAAAAACATTAATCATCAATTCATTAAATGAATATTGTACAATATACACCTATATTATTTATTCATTATTTATTTATAAATAATATACCTACTACACTGACTTATCTCCCTGTGTTCGACACCCTACTCTACTTGTCTATATACACACTTGTTTGTAGGGTTATAACAAAATTTGATCCACACATATTTGATTTTACTGCTTCATGTTTATCTTATAGGTTGATTATTGTTTTAATCGCTTGGTCTTTGTGAGAGGTCGATTTAGCGACATCGGTCCCACCTTTTGTTGAGCGCATGACTCTTTTTTATTTAAGCGGATAAACAAATGGTGTTGTTGGCAGAGAGCAATGGAGTGTTGCATTTTTGTACATATTTATTTGCACATAATTTCTCCTTTTATATATCTTTATTTATTGATAATTTCTTATCTGGTTTTTACCACTTATCTCTTTGTTGATCTTTCCTGTGAGGGATCACGTGGTCAAGGATGCTTCCTAGGAGGCAGATGCACCGAAATCGTGCTTGGATTGGCTTTTCATACATAGGCCAATTGGAGAGAGCAGGGAGGAAGACAAAGAGAGAGGGAGGAAGAGCAGTTTAGCGTAGCTTTTATTTTTTTCCTTGTGAGAGAGAGAGATTTTCTTTTAGTTTCGTAAAATTAAATTGTAATAATTTTGGACTTGGACACTACTCTACCAATGAGGACCATTATCTAGGTGTATGTTCAACTGGGGATCTCATCGCAGTTACTTCGTGTTTTTATTACTTTTATTTTTTTATTTTATGTTTTTTGAGCTTTCTGTCTTTATTTTCCCTTTGTTTTCTGTTATTGAGACCTTAGATCTAGTATTTGCCTGACTCAATAAAATAGGTCCAAACACCTAATAGAAGCGTGTGCCTATAGACTTATATGTTTGGACTTAGTAAAAAATAACTGTTGATTATAGATTTGAGACCACATACCGCAAGAGACTCCATACATCGCTTGACGGACTCGTTGTGGCGAGCACCGAGGAGTCTCCAAGATCGGACCCTTAGGTTTCATCTCTAGGTAATCAACATTGGTTCTTCTCGATAATAGCAATTTTAGTTTAGGGAACTTTCTAACTTTGCATACCGCGCATGTAGTATAGGTTTATATATTCTTTTTTGCATACGACATGGAGAGGCCTGGTAAGCAATGTAAGTGATTCTAACTTTGCATGTATCATTAGTAACTAAGGTAAGATTTCCATCTTAGTGACAACTTGCATTGCTTTTTCCACCTTCTCCCCCTGTGTTTATATCATTTAGGACTCAAAAGAAAATACAAAGAAAATTGTTAGGTGGCTTGATTTGAAAAATACTCAAAAAAGTGAAAACCAAAAAATTTTAAAATAAGGGGACTACTAAATAAACTTTAAGTTTAATTAAAATCTACAATGGATCATTATCTTCGGTTCATAAAGCCTTCATTGTGTTTAGATACATTATAGATAGAGCGAGCCGCCATCCCTAAGGATTAGATCCAAAAAAGCCCATACTATGGTGCCTTCATTATGACTTGGGTGCGACAAAGTGCCGGTGCTTTTATCGTACGTGTACGAGTAGATACTGGTAGTCTGATGAGCCCTTGAAAACCCTACATTAATTTGTGACAATTAAGCTTTAATGCGTCGTTTTGTTGTAAGCAGGAATTCAGAATCGATCAAGAAATAACCACAAGAATTTATTCAATTTTTAATCAGCGTGGTTTTATGTTTATTTTACTTAGGCAAGTCCCAAGGTCGAACTTAAGGAGTTAAAGGAGCAACTTATAATTTTGTCTATTAAATTTTATGCACGGTTTTCGAGAAGGTATTTTTTGTATTTTTAATGCAATTTGGGATACAAAATGAAAATTAGGCCAATTTTTGGGACTAAAAAGTAATCTTCAATAAAATAATGTACGAAAATTATGAAACTTGGCCAAGATGTAAATATAATGAAGTGAATGCATTATAATTTTTTTTGAAATTTATGGATGCAAGATAAATATTTTATGAATTTATGAATGGAAACACAATGAACTTCAATAATTAATTACAATAAATATAAAACCTAACTATTTTCAAGAGATAAAATTATTCAAGATCTATTACTAGGTGATTGATCTCAGAAAAATCCTAAACTTTAAAAATCTGATGTTTAAAACCTATTTAAAATTAAAGATTAAAATATGCAAAATGATTTTTATTGGGCAAAAAAGACATGCAAATGCATTTCTTTTTTGGCACATTATTAAACACAATTAATCCTCAAATCTACGAATTTTTGGCAATTTTTAGAGCAATGGTTAATTAATTATGAATTTCAAAGCACAGAATGCGTAAAATATGCAATTTTCCACAAAACAAATAATCATTAATTAACCATAGTGAGTAAAAATATAAAAATATGCCACAATGTACAGAATTAATTGAACAACACAATATTATTTTTTGAATGATTAAATGATGCAATAAAATTGTTCAAAGTAAAGGAGGAACACAAGGGTATCACTGCAAATTATAACATTTAAATTAAAAATCAAAAATTGTAGAGAGGGACTATTCTGTAATTAATTAAACTTCTGGGGGGAATGTGCAAAATTTCCTGGAAGCACATGCGAAGCACGTGCCCTAGGGTGACTGGATGTATCTGCAAATACGAAGACCTTAAGGGGTGGCTTCGACAATTTACCCATGTGGTCACGTGCGTATCATGTAGCCCTTGGAAGTTGGACTGTTGTATAAATAAGCAGGTCTTCAGAGGGTTCGATGCAAAAGTTCCCCCAATGCACGTGCTCCTCACGTGCGTAGGGGTCTCGGGCTTCATGCCTGACTGTTGGCAGCGGGGAGGTGCGGAGCGGAGATGGGAGGCGATGCTCAGTCAGTGGTCACGCTCCTTTTGTGGTGGTGCTCGGTTGGTTGCTGCGCTCTGGTAGATGGTGGAGGAGTGACAGAGGTGGGGTGGCTGCAGAGGACGACTAGAAGATGAGGTGTAGGCACTGGGCGCCAATGGAGGCGTTGGCGGTGCTGGGTGGTTGCGGTCTTCAGGGATTGCTGGAGGAGACGAGTAGCAAAAGGCCGATGGCGATGATGATGTTGATGGCAGAGCGATGGTGGAGTGGAAGGTGTTCGTCGGTGGTTGACGTTTGTGAAGGGGGGAGGTGAACGTCGCATGGTGGCCCAACAGTCGCGATGGCCAGAGCAAGAGCAGGTCGCTTGGGAGCGTTACTGCAATGAGGTCGAAACCTTAGTCCTCGCCGGAGTGAAGGGCAGGGATCCAGGCTATCACCACCGGACCCTATGATTGGTTGTTGTGTAGACAATGGATGGGAGATCAAGGATGGCCGACGAGGGAGTTAAATAGGGAAAGTGAGGCGGTGGTGCGTCAGCTGAATTGAGAAGGGGGGGATTTGATTGAAGATCGTGGGGAATTGACGAGGGGATGGATGATTGATGGCGGCGACGGTAACCGGTTAGGAAGGTTGATGGTGCAAGGATCTCAGACGGTGTCCTATTTAAAAGTTGGTGGAGATCTCGAGTGGGGCGAGATTGGAGGCGGCACCACTCGATTGGGAAAGTGGGAGAGAGAGAGTCTGAGGAAGGACGGCCCACGTTGAGACATGTGGCATTTAATTTTTTTACTTTTTTTATTTTTTTAAAACTTAATTAATTTTTTAAATTAATGTTTTTTAAAATAAATTTATAAAAGGATCAAAAAGGGTGCCACTTAGCGGGTCCAAGAGCTGCTACGTGGCACCTCCAGAAAATTCAAAAATAAATGATAAAAATAAACTGAAAATAAAAAGCAAACCTCGAATTGAAAATTTTTCTTCACAAAAGTGGCTCGTCACGACAAGATACACAACTTTTATGAAGGGATCAAAACCAAAATCGATCATTTACATAAAGTGAGATTTTTGGGGTACTCTATGTACATAGAAGACCGTGATTTTTGGGTTTTCTAATTCTTTTATCATTTTTAAAGCATATAAAAATCTAGAAAAATATGATAAAATCAAAGATAAATATTTACACATTAATCTAAATTTTTTGGATTTTTATTAATTAAGAGAAAGAAGAAATGAAATAAAATGCGAAAATAACAATTTTTGTACAGACAGTTAGTGAAGACTCAGACTCAGTTAGTTTCTTTGATTTCAAGGTCATTTTGGATTTGAATTTTTGTGAATTTTAATAAACTTTGTTCAAAGAAAATAAATGAAAAAGAAATAAAATAAAATGGGTTAATTATGTACAAAAAATAATAGTCAAAAACAGCTAAAATACAAAATGTACAAAAGAGGCCTAAAACCCAACTTTCACATATGAGCTTCGATTCACTTGGTCTTGTTTTGAAGGTAATTGAATGTACATTATTTCATAAATGAGTATGATCAAATCAGATACTTGATGAGGAAGGTATCAATGTTTTAGACCTAGAATCCTGCAATTATGGTTTGGGTTTTTGGTCCACTTATTTAGGTTAGTATATTTTTTGTATTTTTCATTTATTCTTGTTAGTGATATGTACACTGTGGAGTGGTTTCGAGTCATTTGGAGTTAGCATGAATTAATTAAAAATCAGGGAAGTTAGGGTATTTTACAGGTCAATTGGACTGGGTTTTTTGGCTTCTTATTTTGTGCAATAATGGGTGATAAAATGTAATTCTTATCAATACGTGCAGGAATGCTAATTATACAGTATAAATGAAGAAATGCCAATGAATTCTAGGGATATGAGCTTAATTAGCGACTTTTAGAGTGATGAATAGATTCATCATCACCCTATACTTAAACCATACTCGTCCCTAAGCATCCAAAGAAATGCAATGAGGTGAAATGAGATTGGGTTCCATACCAAGACCATGAGAAGAAGGTGAAAATGAAACTAGACCTAGCCTTTGGATTATTAGTTTGGCGAAACTTCTGTGTGACTTAGAATTTTAAAATCAACAACCTTCAAGGTCTACACATCATTATCACAGTTTCGGCTCAGAAGTCATCTTAGATCAATCCTCCTCCCAAAGCATACCCCGTGAACATTGAACAATCAACTCATGTGTGTGAAAATTTTTAGCTCCTTCCATCAAGAATGTCAGACTACCATGCAAACCTCCTCTCCAGTAACTCGTCCTCGGGGAGTCAGGTTATTCCTTCTATGTTATGCCGCGTTGTGTTCACAATCGAAGAGGGGGAGAAATTAGAATAAGGATAAAAGAACTGGAGGGTGACTAGTGTAGTCACCTCTCCTTGTGAAGCTGGCCAGTTTAGCCAAGTCTCCACCAAGATCTGCAGGTTTTCTTGAATCTTGGACCTTTTTGGTCAAATGTTTGTTTGGTAGTGGCTTCTTTGTATTTGGATTTTTGGTAGCTCTGCTCGGATCTTGTTGTGCCCCTACTGATATGGAATCTTTTTTTCCGTACATGTTTTGGGGCCTTAGAAATAAATTGTGCCCAGCCGTCCATCCCTTTTCCGAAGCTTTATTTCAACCCGAACTCCAATCTTTAGATATCCACGCTACCAGAAAGAAACTCACACAATCTTCCAATACCCCGTCTGGTTGAGCTAAGTACAGAGTGTAAGAGTACAAATTAATTCCCTTTCTAGAGTTGTATCCAGAATGAAGAGACCAGGTTAGACACTAAGAGTCAATTGTTGCACATTGTCATGTGCAACCCGAAGAATTAAGTCAAAGACCTATCTATCTCAGTGAATTTCCTCTGAAAATTAGGTAGATTAAGGTCAAGTCCATACCACTCTCGTTTTCTTCTCATAACTCGATTCAGGAGACCAAGGATTTTTCACAAATGCAAATACAGGTTATGCTGACTGAAGTGAAGATGCGTGAAATGCATATACATTTTTTACTTTTATGATTTTTTTTGTGTTCTTTTTTCAAAAATGAATAAGAATCCATTTTTTTTTCAAAAATTTGGTTGGACACAGTCAGTGTTAGTAGCTGAAGACCTTATGTTCACCCTCTTAATTTAACCGAATTAACGATTAAAATAAATGTATGTTTGTTGCGATTGGGCAAAATCGAATTTATCAAAAATCACTTAATTAATAACACAATTAATAGCAAGCGGTAATTTTTATTTTACTTTGCCAAGCCCAAGGTCGAACTCAGAGAGGCAACTTTCTATTTAGATTTATTTTTAGTCTATCCAGATGTTGGGTTTTTCAGAGGAATGTTTTTTTATGATTTTTTATGCAATCAAAATGCAATGCAATCGTGGACAAATTTGAGGGTTAAAATGTAAATTATGATCAAATTAAGTCCAAAAATTCACAAACTTAGATAGAATGTGAAATGTGGTGAAATTAAGCTACTGCAATTTTTTGGAATTTTTCGACTCAATATGGATTAACTATGAATTAAATATGAATGCAGGGTTATTTTCGCAAATTTAGATTTAATAAATACCAAATTAAATGATTTTAAGAGTTTAAAATTATCCTAGATACTTTTTTGTGAGATGAATCCAGGAAAATTAATAGAACTCAAAAAAAATTAATTTCAGACTCATTAAAAATCAATTAATGGGAACATCAATTAATTTATTTATATATCGTTATGTGTGCAAAGCTAATGATTTCTGGGCATAAAGTAGAAGACACTAAAATCTAATTACTATGAATTTTCGGGAATTTTTGGAGCAACGGATAATTTAATATCAATTAAAGTTCACACGGAGGGAAAAATATGCTATTTTTACAAAAATAATTACATTAAATAAATAATGGCTCACAAAAATTCAATTAAATGTCCATAATGACCATCATAAGTGGTTCTACAGTGAGAAATTTTTGCAAATGATAAAATGATTGAGATGAACTTCAAATAAACATGCGAATACAAGGGTATGGATGCAATTACAAAAAATTAAAATTGAAAAAAATAATAATAAATATGTTGATCGGACTAGAATGCAATTACCTATATGTTAGAGGGTGTGGAAGCAAATTGTCCAGATCATCACATGTGTCACACGTGCTCTCCAATTGGCAGGGGCTATGGGCGTGAACAGTTGGAACTCCAGGGGCTTTGTTGAGATTACCCGCGCTTGCACACGCGCGGCAGGAGCCTTGGCTACTGGCAGGGGCTCATTTGTAATATGTCAAAATAATAGGGGTTGTCTTGAAATTTGTCACCCACTCACATGTATTGCACGTGAGCTTTAGAGCAACATTGGCTTCTTCTGTAAACTCTCCCCTACAAGAAGAGCATGGTCAGGAGAGTGGTGCACGCCGCGGTAATGGAGTTGGTGCAGCGTTTATGGTCGGGTTGGAGGTTGGCGTTACGAAGATAGTGACTGTGAAAATATTGAGAATCCTCAAGTGCATCACAGAAGAGCGATGATCGCATCTCATGCGATCGGGGCTACTAGTCGCACTAGTCGCTAGATGCAGCGGAATTTAAAAATTCTAAATCAAGTGATGAAACCACATGATCACAAGAACATTTCTTGGATCGTTTCATTAAACCACAAAGTATTAGAAATACCTCTTGAAGCATGGTTGCGATCACAAGATCTCTAAAGCAAGAGGTCCTCCTGACTCAAGTCTGATCTACGAAGATGGCACTTGCGGGCGTGATGATGAGATGTGTTCCTCCCACAATCCTCGATGAAGATCCAAGCCTCTAATCTCCTGATTTCATCCAATGAAATCTGTCGATGGAGATCCACGAGCAATTGAAGCGACAACACAATGGCGTGGAGACATTTGCTTGTTCCCTCAAAGCACAAGGTGGACGGCCACCTTAGAGAGAGAGACAGTAGTCGAGAATGAGAGAGAGAGAGGGTGTGTACTCTTAATGTACTCCAAAAGGGCTAGGGTTGCCCTCTTTATGTACTAGTTTGGGATCCAATGGATCTCAGTCCATGGCAACAATCGAATCAACGGCTAGATTGATCTATGTATCAATCAACGGCCATGATGATTGCTGGTCAAAAACACACAACATTAATTTATATCAAATCAAATATATGTTAATTATCATCAACATAATTTAATTTAACATAAATCAATTATTAAGAGATAACAAGATAACAAAAAAAGGAGGACAATAAATCACCCCCTAAAATTAGGGGGTGTCACCTATGACTAGGTCATTGGTGGTGCCACATCATTTTGGTGGTGATTATCTCCTTTTTATTTTTATCCAATTATTTCTTAATAAATTGCAATAACTTTTATTGCAATAATATCCATCAAATTAATTCCAAATTACATAGTGAATATTTCAATCATGCCATTGAAAAATATGTGAATCATATTCACAACCCAAATTAAATTGTAAATTACATTTTCAATTAATTGCTTAATGTGAATCCAATTCACATTAACAATTAACAAATTCTATTTACAAAGCTACTCTCTCTATATTATAAATCATATTTATAATATACTCACAGATATTATGGATAGCACTATCCACGATCTTTAATTCCTTGATAATTAAATCTCATTTAATTATCTTGG
Source organism: Ottelia alismoides (assembly GCA_037367405.1). Classification (NCBI taxonomy): domain Eukaryota; kingdom Viridiplantae; phylum Streptophyta; class Magnoliopsida; order Alismatales; family Hydrocharitaceae; genus Ottelia; species Ottelia alismoides. Next base: position 122,955 of record JAZKJV010000703.1, read on the forward strand.
ATGATCATTCTCACAATATGAATCTTATTCATATTATACTTGATAATTAAATTTCATTTAATCATCGACACCTTGTTGCTTGGATACAAAATTCATCATAGGAATTAATCTTGAACTCCTTCAAGAATAATATCCTTTTCTCTGCAGATACTTGGAGATAAGGACATGGTGATTGTATTGTTCCACGTATAGTGACTAGGATGTTGAGATCTCATTTCAAATCCAGATCTCACAGACCTCCCATAGATGCTTGATTAAATCAAGTTCGTATACTTAATCGTCACATTGCATCTGAATCTCATTCAGATCAATGTCCAACCCTTGGACTAAGATAAAGTTACTTCTCTACTGAGAGGAGTCACTAAAATCCAGACTTGTTTCATCACTCACTCGAACTGGAAGCATCATGGTTATATAATCGTTTATGATCACATCACCCTCAGGTATTCCCAATACATGCACATCCTGCATACTGGAAGACCTACGATCAACCTGAAGTTGAAGATCAATTTTACACTGTCTTCTTCAGGGTTTGATCACCAACTTTCTCAATCTTGGTCATTGGGGATCGGTATCGATCATATGCTTTCCCAAAACATATCTCATACCGTTAAATTCTTATCATGCTTCCAAAGCACGACGGCCATGCATGGAATTTGATCGGTCCCAATACCTCATGAGTGAACTCATGTCTTCCGGTTCATAAGTGAACCTGTATGATCCCTTTGAGAGATCGTATTACTCATATGCCCTTACATGCACACCAGCTCACCGGTGTGTACACCTTTGTTAGGTCATAAACCTATTGGTCTGCCAAATGTACACATTCATACATATAGTAACACATTTTTCTACGGTCAGAGGATGTGGGCCTATGCTGTGACGGTATTCAACATAGGACTTAGGTTATCTCGATCTCGCTAATCCAACCCTTTGACATAACTAATCTGACACCTCCGAATCACTATTCCCTTGTAGAGGAACTGCATCAAGAGGTCGGTCAGATATCAGCCTCTATGAGAAAGGATTGCCATCTCCTACTCATGCTAGAGATCATCTCTTAATAATCATTTGATGGTGCTTGATGAGTCCTCTATCTAACTCATTAGATATTCATCCAAACACCAGCCTCTATATTCATTTATTGAATCAACAGCTATATGATTATCAAGATGGCCATGATACATAACCCTAATGGTACATAGGGACCTTATAGTGCATTTATTCATTTAATTTCAGAAAGGGAGTGAAACAATCAATAACATTTATTGATAAAAGCATCTTTATTACAATAACATTAATCGTAAGAATGGTTCGCCTCGGGCTCACATGGCTAACAATCTCCCACTAGCCCTCAGAACCATTCAGGAATGGTTCACCTGTGGTCAGAGGTTTGGTTAGAGGATCAGCAACGTTGTCGGCAGAGGCCACCTTGGTGATGATGATATCACCACGCTTTTGAATCTCCGGAATGATGTGGTATTTCCTTTCCACTGCTTGCTCTTTTAATGCCATCTAGGTTCCTTTGCCCGGGAAATGGCTCTTGTGTTATCGCAGAGTAACAGGATGGGAGTATCAGAGGAAACTACGCCAAGCTCCAAGATGAACTTGCACAACCACACCGTCTCCTTTGCAACATCCGATGCGGCAATGTATTCGGCTTCTGTTGTTGAATCCACCGTAGTGTCCTGCTTCTTGCTTCTCCAGCTCATAGCACCACCATTCAACAGGAATACAAACCCTGATGTCGACTTTCGATCATCAATATCCAACTCGAAGTCTGAATCTGTATATCCCAAGACTTGGAGATCACCATCTCCATAGACAAAGATGTAATCTTGCGTCCGTCTTAGATATATGAATATGTTCTTTACTGCAGTCCGGTGTTGCTCTCCATAGCAGGATTGGTAATGTCTTACCACTCCCACTGCATGGCAGATGTTTGGCCTAGTACACATCATGGCATACATTAAGCTTCCTACAGCTAATGCATAGGGGCATCCAGCCATGGCATTCTTTTCCTCAACACTTTGAGGAACCATCCCTTTAGACAGATGGATACCATGTCTTAAGGGGAGGAATCCTTTATTGGAACTATCCATACGGAATCGTTCAAGAATCTTCTTAATGTATCCATGTTGTGACAATCCAAATATCCTCTTTTCTCGGTTTCTGAACAACTTCAGGCCTAAGATGTAAGAGGCTTCTCCAAGATCTTTCATCTCGAAGGTATGAGATAGCCAAATCTTCACATTGGTCATCATTCCTGTATCATTCCCAATGATAAGGATATCATCTACGTAAAGCACGATGAACACAATGGCGCTCCCACTAAGCTTCTTGTACACACAAGGTTCATCAGGATTCTGCACAAAATCATAACTCTTTATGGTTTCGTCAAAATCTGATGTTCCAGCTACGAGAAGCTTGTTTGAGCCCATAGATGGATTTCTATAGCTTGCATACCTTACCATCCTCAACTATGAAGCCCTGGGGCTGCTCCATATAGATATCCTCCTCGAGGTATTCATTGAGGAAAGTTGTCTTGACGTCCATCTGCCAGATGTCATAGTCAAGAGATGCAGCTATAGCTAGCAGTGTCCTGATGGACTTAAGCATAGCCACAGGAGAGAACATCTCATCGTAGTCGATGCCTTCTCTCTATGTGTAGCCCTTGGCTACGAGCCGTGCTTTGAAAGTCTCTACTTTCCCATCAGGTTCCCTTTTTCTCTTGAAGATCCATTTACATCCAATGGGTTTCACCCCTTTAGGTGGATCCTCTAGGGTCCATACACCATTCTTATGCATGGAGTCAATCTCTTACTTCAATGCTAGCATCCATCTATTCATGTCATGATCCGCGAGTGCTTCATCAAATGAAGTAGGATCATTGTCAGTCTCACTTGACACATGGAAACCATACCTTTCAGGTGGTGCAACTACCCTCGAACTCCTTCGAAGAGGTATGGGTGTTTCATCCTTATTTATCTCTTCAGTTTCTGGTTCAGGAATTTCAGAATCCTCAGGGGATTCAATGAGTTCCTCTACTTCATTTTTGTCTTGACCTTTAAGGAAATCATCCTCCACAAATTTCACATCTCTAGAGACAAAAACCTTTTGGGTCTCAGGGTCATAAAGTTGATATCCAATACCATCTTTAACATACCCAATGAAGTAACACTCACAAGTGCGAGTTTCTAGCTTACTTGTGTCCACATTCTTCACGGACCAAGAAACACCAATCCCTCAAGTGTCTAACACTAGGTTTGTTTCCATACTAGAGCTCGTGAGGAGTCTTGGGTACAGATTTGCTAGGAATGTTATTTAGGATATATATTGTAGTCTCTACTGCATTTCCCCAGAAACTAAGAGGTAAACGTGCTTTGCTCATCATTGAATGGACCATGTCCATGATGGTCCTGTTGTGTCTTTCAGCAACACCACTAAGTTGGGGAGTTCCAGGGAGAGTGAGATTGGAGACAATTCCATTCTCTTTAAGGTGTCACTTGAATTCATTTGAGAGGTACTCGCCACCTCGGTCAGATCGGATCCGTTTGATCTTCATATCGGTTTGGTTCTCAACCAAAGCCTTAAACTCTTTGAACTTTTCAAAGGTTTCAGATTTATGATGCAGTAGGAAGATAAACCCTTATTGCGAATGGTCATCAATAAACGTTAAATAATATTGATATCCATTTCGAGTCGCGGTACTGAAGCGACCACATATATCAGTATGTATTAGGTCAGTATGTATTAGGTCAAGAATACCTTCGCATCTTGTAACCTTGTTACGGAAAGGCATCCTGGTCATTTTACCTCGAATGCAATGTTCACAGGTAGGTAAAGATTGGACCTATAGAAAATTTAAAGGTCCATCCTTTATCAATCTCCTTATCCTATCAACAGATAAATGACTAAGCCTTCGATGCCAAATCATATTCGAATGATTTCCATTCTCCCTATTAGTGGTAGTGACATTCATGGCACATTCATCAATGCACAATTCATAGAGTCCATCAAAAGTCAAAACACCATCCGCAATAAATTTATCATATTGATTAATGATTAACTTATTAAAGAAAAGGAAGGAATATCCATGTCTAACAAGCATAGATACAGATATCAAATTCCTCCTGACTTCAGGTACATAAAGACACTCTTTATGTACTAAGACTCGACCACTAGATAACGATAGTTGGTAGGTCCCAATGGTGACTGCTGCAACACTTGCATCAGATACCATCTGGATGACTATCTCCCCTTTCTCCAGATTCTTAGTTTCCTGAAATAAATGCAACAAATTTCATACATGAACAGAAGCACCAGAATCTACAACCCAACTTCCTTCTCGTCCAATGAGAAAGTTAGTTTCAATTATGAAAGTAGATTTCATACTTGCCGGGGCTTTACCTCTGTCAGCAGACTTCAGGTACTCAGGGCAGTTACGCCGCCAGTGCTCCGGCTTCTTGCAGTGGTGACAGACATCGGTCTTCTTCGATGTCATCAGTGTGGAAGCACTAGAAGATGAACCAACTCCTTGATTCTTCTTCTTTCTCTTCTGGGGCGGGCCATTCCGAGAACCTTGCTTCCAGACGTGCTTTCCTTTTGCTTGTGAAACCATTGCACTAGCAGAGGGGTTGTCCTTCTTCATTATGTCTTCTGCAGACTTTAATGCAACTAACATCCCAACGTTAATGAAATCAACTTTGCTCATGTGATATGACACGGCAATGTTGTTGAAAGACTTAGGGAGCGATAGGAGAATGAAATCAGCTTGCATATTAGCATCCATGTAGGCTCCCAGGGTTTCCAATTCAGATAGGTACCCAAACACTTTGAGTACATGTTCTTTGACAGAGATCCCTTCCTGTATCTTGTAGCGAATAAGCTCTTTCATCACATTATAACGCAGTGTGCCGTTTATTTCACCGAACATATCTTTCAGATTCAGCTTGATTTCTTGGTAGTGGTTCATTTCCACATGTTGCTTCTGAAGCACATTAGACAATGAGCCAAGGATATAACACCTTGCCAAGTTATGATCTTCATCATATTTCTCATTAAAAGATTTATCTTCCGGAGTCTGAAGGTCTGCTATCTTGTCCTTGGTTAGCACATATGAGATGCGCTCCGCAGATAGGACAAGATCTAAATTTCGGATCCAATCCGAATAATTTGGTTCGGTCAACTGATTGACCTCCAGGAGCCTGCTCAGTGGGTTCATGGACTTCATTTTATGAAATTAAGAATGCACTATATTAGAACATATATTTATATATTCATATTTAAAACATTTGATTAAGGCATTTTAAATCAAATTTATCTTGCAATGTCAACTTTGAAAGATTATTCCCTTATTGTCTCTCAAAGTATGAGATATACTTACCTCTATATCTCAAGAAAGATCTGGGATCTCCTCTCTATCATTATCACATCCCAATAATATGAGAAGTTGTGACTAGAATAAAGAGAAGCGAGAACAAATTCTACCTTGCAAGTCCAACTTGCATTTCCCAATTCGGTCTTTAACACCCGGGCCCACCACCCCTAAGTTGATGTTGACTTGTCGTTAATTGGACCAACCATCAACAAGCTTAATACTTGCTATATGCAATCCAATATTGCTCCAATAATATGAGGACTCGATATTGGGGTCACTAATACGGCCTTACTCTTTCGAGAAGCAAAGAACCCGATCCAAATAATTGTATATATGATCTGTCACTTCGAACAGGCGTCTCCAATATACAATTTTTGGCGACGATATTCTTTGCCTTGACGGGAGACCATGGATGTCACTTATGTGATCCTCCACCTCATATTCAAATTGTAAATATATAATTATCGTAAATCATATTCACATAATTAATTCTTTCAAGGGAAATACACATATATTCATAATAGAGTGCTTTTAATAGGATATAATTAATTTATTCATATTAAATTAATTATCAATCCAATTTTCAATCAACAAACTTGATTATTACTTGAATAGTAGGTATATTCTCAAAGTACGTATTATTCAAATTTTAATAATTAGAAAAATACACTTTGATTTCTCCGGCATTATCGAGTCCCTACCCGTTGTCATGGCTAGTACCGACGAGAGTGGGACGAACCACATACGTTGCAACCCGCTACCCCAATGCTCTCCGACTAGACACCATATCCATCTCAGGAAAGGATAATGCAAGATAGATCATCATGTACTTTGACATGCTCATCGTTTCAACCGAAATTATACCATATAATATACATCAAAATAATTTTGATTATATTATAAGGAGATTTGCTAAACAAATCCCCAATCCTATTCAAGCGAGAAGGTTTTTCATGTAAAAGTTGTCCTACAACTATTGTAGGATAAACTAGGGTTTTGTATGCAAACAATGTTTGTTGTTGATTTCATATTAATGTCATTCAAGGAAATGATTATCATATTTAAATATTTCACAAATACTTATCAATAATCATTTCAGAAAATTAACAATTAATTTTCATCAATTTAATTGAATGACTATCATAAGGTTCATGATCAAGTTTGTAATTTCCAGCAGTGACCCCTACTCACTAAAATTAACTTATCTTGATCAATTTAAATCCAAAATTCGCAAAATCAGTTTCCTAAGATTACCAATTTGATTTATGACAGTAACCTCGTGATATTTCACGTCTTTCAAGGCTTTCAAAACAGTAATTAACTCATTAATCACGTTCAGATTTGCTGTTCCCGCAACAATGAATACATGTTTATTCAGAAGGCCATATCTTGAGCAAATGAAATCCAAATTTCGTAAACTCAGACACTATGGTTTCCTTATTTAATGGGGAACAAAATCCAATTGAATATTTCGTGTTTAAACAATTTAAACAGTTCCGAAAAAATCAATTAGACAGAGGTGCGAAAATTTAAATGCGATAAAACTTTCGCGACCCTTTCAAACCCAAGTCGTCCTAGGTTCAAGGATCGTATCCAAAACCTTTTCCGACCTAAGGCTCTGATACCACTTGAAGGATATTGAGAATCCTCAAGCGCATCACAGAAGTGTGATGATCGCATCTCATGCGATCGGGGTGACTAGTCGCACTAGTCGCTAGATGCAGCGGAATTTAAAAATTGTAAATCAAGTGATGAAACCGCATGATTAAAAAACATTTCTTGGATCATTTCATCAAATCACAAAGTATTAGAAATACCTCTTGAAGCGTGGTTGTGATCACAAGATCTCTAAAGCAAGAGATCCTCCTGACTCAAGTCCGACCTACGAAGATGGCACTTGCGGGTGCGATGATCAGACGCGTTCCTCCCGCAATCCTCAATGAAGATCCAATCCTTAAATATTCTGATTTCATCCAACGAAATCCATCGATGGAGATCCATGAGCAGTCAAAGCGACAGCACAATGGCGTGGAGACATTTGCTTGTTCCCTCAAAGCACAAGGTGGACGGCCACCTTAGAGAGAGAGAGTAGTCGAGAATGAGAGAGAGAGAGAGTGGGTGTGTACTCTTGATGTACTCCAAAAGGGATAGGGTTGCCCTCTTTATGTACTAGTTTGGGATCCATTGGATCTATTTCCATGGCATACATAGAATCAACGGCTAGATTGATTTATGTATCAATCAACGGCCATGATGATTGTTGGTCAAAAACATACAACATTAATTTATATCAAATCAAATATATGTTGAATTATCATCAACATAATTTAATTTAACATAAATCAATTATTAAGAGATAACAAGATAACAAAAAAAGGAGTACAATAAATCACCCCCTAAAATTAGGGGGCGTAACCTATGACTAGGTCATTGGTGACATCACCTCATTTTGGTGGTGATTGTCTCTTTTTTATTTGTATCATATTATTTCTTAATAAATTGCAATAACTTTTATTGCAATAATTTCCACCAAATTAATTTCAAATTAATTTGTGAATATTTCAATCATGCCATTGAAAAATATGTGAATCATATTCACAACCCAAACTAAATTGTAAATTACATTTCCAATTAATTGCTTAATGAGAATCCAATTCACATTAACAATTAGCAAATGCTATTTACAAAGCTGCTTTCTCTATATTATAAATCATATTTATAATATACTCACAGATATTATGGATAACACTATCCACGATATGCAATTCCTTGATAATTAAATCTCATTTAATTATCTTGGACGATCATTCTCACAATATGAATCTTATTCATATTATACTTGATAATTAAATCTCATTTAATCACCTTGTTGCTTGGATACAAAATTAATCATAGGAATTATTCTTGAAATCCTTCAAGAATAATGTGCTTTTCTCTGCAGATATTTGGAGATAAGGACAGGGCGATTGTATTGTTCCACGTATAGTGACTTGGATGTTGAGATCTCATCTCAAATCCAGATCTCATGGACCTCCCATAGATGCTTGATTAAATCAAATCCATATACTTAATCTTCTCATTGCATCTGAATCTCATTCAGATCAATGTCCAACACTTGGACTAAGATCAAGTTACTTCTCTACTGAGAGGAGTCACTAAAATCCAGACCTGTTTCATCACTCCCTCGGACAGAAGCGTCATGGTTATACAATCGTTTATGATCACATCGCCCTCAAGTATTCCCAATACCTGCACGTCCTGCATACTGGAAGACCTATGATTAACCTGAAGATGAAGATTAATTTTACATTGTCTTCTTCAGGGTTTGATCACCAAGTTTCTCAATCTTGATAATTGGGAATCGGTATCGATCATATGATTTTCGAAAGCATATATCATACCTTAAAATTCTTGTCATGCTTCTAAAGCACGACGACCTTGCAGGGAATTTGATCGGTCCCAATACCTCATGAGTGAGCTCATGTCTTCCGGTTCATAAGTGAACCTATATGATCCCTTTGAGAGATCATATTACTCAGATGCCCCTACATGCACACCAGCTCGTCGGTGTATAGACCTTGGTTAGGTCATCAACCTATTGGTCTGCCAAATTTACACATTTAGACATATAGTAACACATATGTCTCCGGTCACAGTATGTGTGCCTATGCTGTGACATTATTCAACATAGGACTTAGGTTATCTCGATCTCGCTAAGTCAAACCTCTGACATAACTAATCTAACACCTCTGAATCACTATTCCCATGCAGAGGACCTGCATCAAGAGGTCGGTCAGATATCAGCCTCTATGAGAAAGGATTGCCATCTCTTACTCATACTGGAGATCATCTCTTAATAATCATTCGACGGTGCTTGATGAGTCCTCTATCTAACTCATTAGATATTCATCCAAACACCAGCCTCTATGATTCATTTAGAGAATCAACAGCTATATGGTTATTAAGACGACCATGGTACATAACCCTAATTGTACAGAGGGACCTTATAGTCCATTCATTCATGTAATTTCAGAAAGGGAGTGAAACAATCAATAACATTTACTGATAAAACATATTTATTACAATAACGTTTATTGTAAGAATGGTTCGCCTCGGGCTCACATGGCTAATAGACTGCACGAGGGGGATTAAGTGTACGTCACGACTGCTGAGCTGGGGACGTACGACCAGGGATCTGGTGGTGGTTGAAGCCGCTGCTTTGAATGGTCGGCGATGAACTAGAGGTTGTGAGCGATTGGGAACGCGACATTTGGCTGCGGGGGACAGTGGCGAGCAGTTGAGAAAGAGAGCACGCAAGGAGGCGCACGTGTTGAGGCTGCTCGCTGCTCTAGGTGGGGTGCACGTCTGCGAGCAGTTTGTGCAACAACACCAGAGGCAGCATAGGTGATGCTTGGCGAGCAGGCGGAGGTTATTGCGAAGGTGGGGGGTCCACGTGCTTGAGCGATGCGATGATCTGTGTGGCTGGCAGGGCCCGAGGGTTGCGGCATCGAAGACAAAGTCGGTCCAGCCAGGAGGTGTTGGCCGATGGCACTTCGATGGCCGACACACGGCCAAGGGTCGTCGGTCGAGCGGTTAAGCGGAGTGCGGTGAGTGACAAGGCGGTAGCGGCGAAATAGAGGAGTGGCTGGAGTGTGATAAGGCAGAGAAGAAAGAGGAGGAGGAAGAAGAAGAAATGATAGAGAGAGAGGGTGTGAAGATGTCAAAGAAAAAAAACAGGGGAACTTCCCCTATGAACAGGGAAAGTGACCGAATTTGTTTCCTTGCCGTAAATTTTGGATTAAATGGTTGAAGGAAGATCCTCCAAAAATTAAATAAAAATCACCATTACATCCGTAATGTGTTATTTATCTGTGAAAGTGCAAAGAAATATTAGATTTGGAGTATGGATGAAGGTGGTTTTGAAGAGAGAGAGAAAATAAAATGCTAATAGAAATGAAGATAGGGGATGAGGAGGGATGGCAGGAGAGGAAGATAGAGAAAAAAACAAAATACATGAAGATGTGTGATCGAGTATGTGGGTAGGAGGTGTAACACCTCCGATTCTCGCTTAGAAGCTCCGGTAAGAGCTGAGCTGGGTAAGCTCCTTGAAGCTCACAGCGACGGAGATTGGATCCTCGTCGGATCTCTCCCACAGCAAGGTGTCTTCGCTTGACCTTGAAGGACTCTCAACTGTCACCTAAGATGAACCAGGGAGCTCTCCCTCTCTCGCGTTAGTTGGCAGATGGTTTGTGAGCGGGGCAGCGGTCGCCTTTTTAAAGGAAGTTGTTGGGAGTGGGGAGCAGGCGCTGCAAGGCGCGTCGGAAGAAATGGGCCAGAGCCGCCGCATGAAGCAGGGCGCAACAGTTGCAGCTTAACCGAGAAAGGAGGTGGCGACGTGGGTTTCGGGATGGGGTCGTTGCTCACAGTCGCGCAAGGCATGGGTGACGGTTGCAGGTTGAGGAGCGTGCTCCGCAAGGTGCGGAGGAGGAGGTGAGACCGGCAGACATGCATGGGTAAGTAAAAGTATAGAGAAAGAAGGTGAGAGGAGGGGAATGGGAAGGTGCCACGTGGCGCGCCCAAGAGCGGTCACGTGGCAGGTTATTTTAATTATTTAAAATAATAATGACAATTATAATAATAAAATGAATTCATTAAAATAAATTAATTAAAATAATTAAAATAAAATAAAATAAGTAAAATGATTAAAAATGGGTGACAAGTTGCGGCTCCAGGAGCTGCCACGTGTCTCTCCCTAAAAAATCCAAATTTAAATTAAAAGAAAAATCAAAAAGAAATATCAAAAGAGGTCAAATCAAAAAGTGGACAACAAGAAAGTTGCTCATCTCGACAAGATATACAACTTTTGTGAAGGACCAAAAACCAAAATAAGCCATATATACAAAGTGCATTTTTAGTTGGTATCTTATAGGTATAAAATACTGCATTTTTGTCTTTTGCATTTTTTGAAATTTTTAAATAAGAGAAAAATCAAAATAAAAATAAAGAAAATATGAAAGGAATATTTACAACATAAACTAGTTTTTTTATTTTTAATAATCAAGAAAATGAAGAAATAAAATACAAGGGCAAAAGGGTCAAAATGTACAATAAACAATAGGCGGCCAAAACCCAAGTTTCACATACGATATCCCATTTTTATGAAATTGGTCTTGGTCTTTGAATGCATATTATTTAAAAATGAGTAGACCTGAATCAGACACTATATGAGAGAGATATGTGCATTTTAAGGTTCTTTGTCTTAAACTTGAATTTGGGTTTTATTGGACAATTTTAAAAGTTAGTATTTTTTGATATTGTTCATTTATTAGTGATAATAATATATACACTATGGATTGATTTTATTGGATTTGGAGTTAGTATAAAATATATATAAATAGGTGAATTTAGCTAATATACAGGTGAATAATTTCAAGTGAATTTTGCTCCTTATTTAATGCAATTTTGAATGCTAAAATGCAAATATTATTAATACATGCATGAATGCTAATTATGCAATATGAGTCATAATATGCAACTAATTACTCGGGAACAAAGCTCTATTTTCAACTTTTAGAGTGATTAATCACATATTCATCAATAGCATTTTTTTTTCACGTTAGTTACCCACCCCGTAAATACATATAGACTTACGCGAAAGTATGAGCTATGGGTAAAATATACACACAGTACATGTATACACACACCCTATACTTAGCGAGTGTTGTGTCCTCAGAGCACTAGGAGCGTAGAGAAGACATAGCTCGGTCTAAGCATAAGAGAGTGAAAAAGAAAAATCACCCCACCCCCCAATACTTAGGCTGTGAATAGTCTAACTATAAAAGAAGAGCGAAAATGATGCGATCGGGACATGTGAATGAGGAGAGTATATACAGATGGGCATCAGTTCCCCTATACTTAGGCTCTTGGTCAGCCTAGGTACGGAAGAAGGGTGGAAATGGAGTGAATGTGAGAAGGAGTTTTATGAGAAGAATGGTATATACATATGGCATCTGTCCCCCCCCCCCACCATACTTAGGCCTTGGCCTAAGTAGAGGAAGAAGATGTACATGGAGACCGATGGGGTCGGTCGGGAGGGAGGGTAGCCGATGATTAAGGCGGTTTTCAGTCGATCTTTTTGTGAGCCTATGGTGGGAGATCGTAATGATAAGGAGATGAAGCATATGATTCCCAACCATTATCAGTGTCATCCTTAAGAAATCATAATGGAGAGTAGATGAAGTATATGAATCAGATGAAAGATAGCCATCATTGGAGTTATCATTAGAGGAATAGTATTTGAAAGTGGAGGCACTCCAGATATTCTTGTTCTTTAGTTTCTTCAGTTATTTTCTCAGATTGTTCCTTCTTGGGATCAAGCGATTCGTCCTCGGATGATGAATACTCTGAAGCGCCAGTCTCAATCAGCTCATAAGAAACTATTCCAGTATATCTAATGATACCAGGAGAATCAGCTTTGGATGAATAATAGTGAGGAACAGGAGTTGTCCAACGGGAATCGAATTTTGGATCCTTGCGTAGATAGGGTTTTAGACCTGCCGAACAGACCTCACTCATGTAGATTTCTCTTTCTGGACCTGATGAGGAATCATTAGATGATTTCTCTTCTGAAAGGTCGAAGGCGACTTTCTTTTTAGATGAAGGAGCAGCCATTTTGTTTCGTGATTTCTGTGAAGGTGCTGGTCCTGGGAGTGAGGTGTTGACACTCGAGTCTCTAGATGAATAAGCATTGAAATTTTTCTCCTTGGTCAGTGCACGTCCCACGTATTTGTTCTTGGTTTTCTTAATGTTGGTGCATTCATGAGTTGGGTTGATTTGATGAAGGTAGTCAGAAAAGGTTTCAGCCGACTCAGGGTGAGCCCATGCATATGTCTCAGGATCATATAAGAAATACTTTCCCATGGTGAGAGCAGCGGGAATTGAAACAGGAGGGAGAGTCTCTGCATATTCATTCTCAATTGACTTGATGTTGGTGCATTCCTATGTCAGACTGATTTCATCAAAGTGATCAGAGGCGATTTCGGTCGACTCAGGATGCACCCATGCATATGTCTCAGGATCATATGAGAAGTCATTCCCATGGTGAGAGAAGTAGGGAAGTGGAATAGTGGGGAGAGTCTTTGAACCAATAGTCTCTTCAACAGTCGTTATCTCAGGTGTAGGAGTGGGGTAGGGCTCATCTACCGTTTGATGGTTACAGCTGTTGAAGGCTTCGTGGGCCGCCTCAGAATATCGTGTTTTCTTAAAGATTGGGTGAGATCAAAGTGCTCCCAATGCTATAAAATTGATTTCCCGAGTTTCACACTCAATAAGTGCAATAGCCAATGCCAAGAATGGCTTTCCGAGAATGATTGGAGACTGGTTGAATTTTCCTTGATGCTCAATATCAATGATCGTGAAGTCTACTCTGAGTGGAGCACCTTGGAATGTAACAAGGAATTTTTCCTCTCAGTCACTTTATAGATCGATCAGCCAGTTGAACGATCTCTCCTATTTTCCTGATAGGTCCGAGTTTGAGCTTGTCAAATACAGAGGTCGGGAGGATGTTGATTGGGGAGTCGTCATCGATTCGAGCATGGGCAAATATTATGTCTTTGATTCCACAGTCAAATCTGGGCAACCGCTTCACTATGCGGCTCTTGATTTTTCTCCACAACACCAAGGAGGTGGCTGTTGACAAGATATGTCTTTCAGTCTTCGTTCTTATCCTATCCGACTTTTTTATCACTATTTTGATCATTACAAATCCTTTAAGGTCGGGGAAATGTTCAATGGCATGTATCAAGGGAAGTTCAAAAATCAGTCTTTTCTTCAGTGCTTCCATTAGAGTGGGTTCCAAATTCTTCAATCCTTCTTCAGTTTCATTTTTTATGAATTTTTCTGGTTTTTCAATTTTTTTTGGTGTTTTTGAATATTTCATTTTTTTGGTATTTTCTGTGTGGTCTGGTGATGTTATGTTTTTTGCAGATGATGAGGGGTTTTGATTCGTCGAGTAAGAGTCACAATCAGAGTCATCCCTAGGGGACTTATATGCCAAAGTGTTGCTATCAGAGTCATCCCTCGGGTAAACATTGTCTATGGGTTTCTGAATATCCTCGAGGTTTTCAACATTCGATCAAGTTATTTCATCCTCCACTTTCATACCCGAGTTTCCAAAAAATGAAATTAGTCGATCAGTGAAATTTTTGAATTTTTCCCCCATCAATTCGTATCTCTTACTTATCCTCGATATTTCATCCTCCAAAGAATTTTCAGGAGATTTCTATGTGGTTTCTCGTTTTTTAATTTTAGATCTAGTCATCACATCTTCCATTTTTCATGTATGACATGGGAGAAGATTCTCTTAGAATATCCATTGTATGATCGTTCGAAATTTTCTCCTCAAAAATCATGGAAGGAGTCTGCTTAATAGGTAGAAACCATTTGTCTCATAGTGTGATTCAGGCATGTATAGTTGGTCTGAGTAGAGACCATTTCTTTGATCATGATTGGTCGGACCCTTATACTGTGGAGTCAACATATAGGGTTTATGTGTGTCGATATCCTCAGTCCATTCCTTTGTATGACTGTCATATCTGAAGATGGGATTGTCACGGTTAATCTAATATGGAATATTATCAGGTGCAGGCCAATCCTCTTGATCTGTTCGGATTTCCATTTTATTCCCAATGATCAAATCGAATTTTGGAGTTGTGGAGTATTGAACTAATCCAACAATATGGTGAGGCGAGATTGGAGTCTGTTGGAGTTGTTGTCTCGGCCGATTATTTGTCTCAAAATTGATTTGATCTTCAAATGGTCCATGAGTTTCGACAAGAAATGGGTCAATCAAAGATGGTAGTTGCTTATTTATTGTCAAACGTGGCAGAGATGGAAGATGTGAAGAAGTGATATATTCAATCGGATTCATCCTGTGGTTAACGTCTCCCACGAATGAAGGATTAACATTCACATAGTAAGAAGGATTGATTGTATGATCAGAATATAAAGGATTGGCATTCATGGAGTAGATCAGATTTGTAGAGAGGGCTGGATCTCGTTGTGGATGAGAGTCTACTGTGAAAGTTGGATGATGACTGTCAGAAGAGGTTTTAGATAATTTTGGTATGACCGAGACAAATTCATTTTCATAGTATAGATCTGATGGATACTCGGTCAAATGTTTCGTCATCTTCGAAGAAGGTGGATGAGTTGTCATGATAGATCTTCGTTGAAAATGTTCAAGTGTACAAGATACTCAATAGTAGAAGCCTGAAATTTTAAATCTAGAAGAGTGATGCACAAGTGTGTGGTTTTTTATCTTCGAATTCGTTTCACTCACACCAATACAAACACAAAATAAACACTAGGTTCAACAACTCACACAATGAAGCTGTAAGAGTTCGGCAATTATCTTTTCAATTTTTAGTTGGTGATAAATCAATCTTGGAAATAATTAGTAAGTTGTTAGGTGCCAGAAATTTTCTTAATGATTGGCCTGAATTCTTATGACTAGTTGCACCTACTTTCAACCGGTATAGGTGTAAGTACGGACCGTAAATCGTCTACCCATGTTACTTAAAGACGGAGGCTTACGCAGTGTCCTTTAAGCCACCCACTCTGCTAAGGAAACCCGGACCATTTACCGGTTGAGAAGTAGCTAATTATTTTTATAGAAATAGTAGTCAATATGAAAAATCAGATTTGGGCTCTAGCCTTTAGCGTTGTCTCTCGCTCACTCAGAAAATAAATGAATCCAAGGTCGGGGTTGCTCTCCTGCAAAAATTCTTGATTTTATGGGTTAATTAAAGTCTGCTATATTTAGCAGTCCCAATTTCAATTAGGTGATCACTGAAAAATTAGGTGAGCATAAATACACGTCTACCATCCAGTCCCAATTTCCTTTAAAATTATGTGACCAAACATGGGGGAGAAATTCAAGAAAATCCGATGCACATGAAACAATGATGTATGCTCTGATAGAAGACTTATAATTATTTCTCACAATCTCCATGTGGGATGCAATACAAGAATTGAAAAAATTAATCTATATGAATGCAAGCCGATGAAAACCGCGCCTAGCAGAAAGTTCTATTAGCTATGAAGAATTGATTTGAAATTTGACTAAGTTGAATGATCTAATGTGTATCTCAATTAATGTGAAGTGTGGTCCTAGGTTCTATGAGCACAATCAAAAATTTAAAAGCTCTAATAGTCGTATGTGCAGGTCTAACCTACGAGCCTCTCAAGTCGGGCCCCACCATCATCGGAGAGTGAAACAAGCCACAACACACAATAGAAAAAGTTTGAGTTACACGCACGAGAGTCCAAACGGAAACCGCTACAAACGAACAATTAATTACAAAAATTAAATTTTGTAGAAAATAAATCTAGACTCTACGCTCTCTCACTACTCAACTCGATCTTAATTTAATTACGGTTTTTTGGGTGTTGGTGAAGATTTGTGTCAGTTTTGTGAGAAGCCGCTCCTCGTCTGTCGGGTACCTCACAAAAAAATAAGAGGAGAATGTAAGAGAGTGACAAAAAAATAATCAAAAATAAAATAATAAAATAAATGTTGATAAATAAAATAAAATAAATGTAGAGAAAAATGGAAAATATACAGTGAAGATTCGGGGGTCAGACTACCCGAATGTGGAAAATCGAACAAAATTTTTTAGACAAAATATAATCTGTTTGCTTCCTCGATAATGGCGCAATTTGACGAACCGTGAAAACCCTGCATTAATTTGTGAGAATTAAGCTTTAATGTGTCATTTCGTTGTAGGCGGGAATTCAAAATCGATCAATAAATAACCACAAGAATTTATTCAACTTTTAATCAGTGTGGTTCTATTTTTATTTTACTTGGGCAAGTCCCACGGCCGAACTCAAGGAGGTAAAGGAACAACATAGAATTTTGTCTATCAAATTTAATGCATAGTTTTCAAGACGGTATTTTTTTATATTTTTAATGCAATTTGGGATACAAAATGCAAATTAGGCTAATTTTATGGACTAAAAAGTAATCTTCAATCAAATAATGTCCGAAAATTATGAACTTGTCCAAGATGTAAATTATGATGAAATGAATGGACTGTAATTTTTTTGAAATTTTTTGATGCAAGATAAATATTTTATGAATTTATGAATTCAAACACAATGAATTTCAATAATTAATTATAATAAATATTAAACATAATTATTCCAAGAAATAAAATTATCCAAGATCTATCACTAGGTGATTGATCTCAGAAAAATCCTAAACCTTAAAAATACGAGGTTTAATATCTATTTAAAATTAAATATTAAAATATGCAAAATGATTTTTATTGGGCAAACCATGCATGCAAATGCATAATGTTAAACACCATTAATTCTCGAATCTATTAATTTTAGAAATTTTTAGAGCAATGATTAATTAATTATGAATTGGAAAGCACGAAATGGGTAAAATATGCAATTTTTTCACAAAACAATTAATCATTAAATAACCACGAGTAAAAATATCACAAAAATGCCACAATGTAGGGAATACATTAAACAACACAATGTTATTTTTGGAATGATTAAAACATGCAATAAAGTGGTTCAAAGTAAAGGGGGAACACATGGGTATCGGTGCAAATTACAACAATTAAATTAAAAATCAAAAATTACAGAGAGGGACTATTATGTAATTGCCTAAACATCTGGGGGGAATGTGCAAAATTTACTGGAAGTACGTGCAAAGCACGTACCCCAAGTTGGTTAGATGTATCTATGAATAGGAAGACCTTCAAGGGCGGCTTTGACAATTTACCCAGGTGGTCATGTACGTAGCACGTGACCCTTGGGTGTTGGACTATTGTGCAAATAAGCAGGTCTTCAAGGGGTTCGATGCAAAAGTTCCCCCAATGCACGTGCTCCTTACGTGCATGAGGGTCTCGGGCTACGTGTCTGGTTGTTGGCGGCAGGGAGGTGGAGAGCAGAGATGGGAGGCAGTGCTCGGTTGGTGGCCACGCTCCTTCTGTGGCGGTGCTCGGTCGGTGGCCACGCTGTGGTAGACGGTCATGGAGTGACGGAGGCGGGGTAGCTGATGAATCTACATTTCATCATCTTTATTCATTTATTTTAGCTTAAAATCCCTTATAAAATACATGTATATAATACTAACTCCATATTCTTACTAACTTGCATTTGTGTGTAAATATTATATACTTCTTACAACATTAACCTAAAATAAATAAATATATAAATAAATAAAGGAAGAGAAGGTCAAGACCACCTGATCGACCAAGAAAAAGTAGAGGGAGATAGGGTCCTTAATAAAAAAATCCAATAAAATGTGTGATGTGTATGTTTGTATACTACACTATTTTATTTGTACAAAAATTGACCTCAAACCAAATAATTTTCAAAACAAAAGTTGTAAATAAAAATGTGTTCTAATTAATAAAACTGTTTTGCAAAATAAAATCATGTACAGAATGAAAGCAAACCACACTTGGAAAAAAGCCACTAAGCGATAATTGAAAGATTAATTCCGGCTCCATATGAACTCAAATTGAACCAAACTCACTTCCATTGTATTCTAAATTAAATTATCTTTAAAAAGGACGTGATTTCATAATTTTTGGAGTTACAGTTGAAAAGTCGGCTTTCTGGGTGGTTTATGCAATTTTACCCTCTATTGTACATATTGTATTTGTAAATATTTGTAAATATTTTTACTAATTATTTAAAACAAAAATAAAAAAATAATAATTTTTTAAAACAAAAAAAACTAATTTCCTTATCTGACTGTGTATATAATGTACCATATGTATGTAGTATATGTATATAGCTGCTATTCGTAAATAACCACCACAAAAGAATTAACGTTTTTATTCAATTTCATTAAGTGGCGAAAATACAAAAAAACTATTTTTTGTAAATAATTTTAACATTAATCTCTTTCTTATATCTATCTCATTTCAATTTTTTTGCTCATCTCTTTATCTCATTTCAAATTTTTTAATTTCAAATTCTTATCTTATCTATCTATATGGCTCATTCTCCCTCATTTCAACTTGATCAATCTTTGGTGAGAGGAGCCCGATCTCCGAGAGTCTTCTTGTCGCAGAAGGGTGCCTAGCCTCCAAGCCGTCTAGTGACTGCGAGTCGGCCTTCGTCGAGGTGATCACGGTCTTTTCTGCTCCTAAGATGAGATCCATATTTTTTCTCTTATTTTTATCTTAGGTTAATCTTAGTTTTATCTTTCGCCTATTTATTTCATCGTCATTTTTTTCTCTAGATTTTAGAATCCATCACGATTTGATCTGACTCCAATCCAATTTTTCACCTTCACATCTCGATCTATTCGCGTTCTTCTTCTACCTCACGCAATCTTTCAACTCCGGCCACATACGGTGGTCAGAGACACGGATTCAGTCCACGTCGTAAGGATCCGCATCCACTGACATCTCCGTTTGATTTTTCGCATTTCCAATCATCAGGATCGAGTCATCATGCTCGCGTCCTAATTTGTTTATAAATAAAAAATATAAAACTATAAATAATATATATCTATTATTTTCTTTAACATTTGTTTTGCAGAAAATTAAAAAAATAAAAAATAAATAAATCGGTCGTTCTGTTTTCAAAAAAATAATAATATAAAAAACATTTTTCTACAGGTTCTCTTTTTTACAAAAAAAATTAAAAAAATGGAGAGGCGCACTCCCCCGCGCGAGGTAGCATGCCCAGACGCCCACCTCTGCCGCCCACGAGGGTCATGCCCTTCAGACCGCCAACACCAGTGGCCATCTCCGCCCTGCCATCAGTCACTCTTGAGCGCGGTTGCCTGCCGCCCATCCACCGCACCTGCAGCGCCGCCCCTCGCCACGCCACCGTTCCTCATTCTTTTACACCACCTACACGAAGGATTTCGCAGCCCGCCATCGCCGCTCCATACATCCCACAAGCTGTCGTGCCTCCACTGTTGGGAGAATCGCTCGTGCGAGCCAGTCACCGCCCTCCAGCACAGCAGCCCTTCTCCTCCAATTCCTCCGTCCGCCGAGCCCGCGTGAAGGTGCCTCCACTATAGTCGCCTCGCCATCAGCCACTCTAGAGCACGACTACCCGCCGTCTGGAGCGGGACTCCACCACTGATCGCCTTCGACAACTCAGTCGCGCCCCCGTGCAAGCTACCTCCGCCTAACCAGACTGCCCGCGACGTCCCGCTGTCGTCCACCGCCCCCAGGCTTGAGAGAAAGATAGGGAGAGCATCGACGATCCCTGTTTTGGTTGAAAACGCATGAACAAAAGAATCCTAGGGGGATTGTAAAAAAATTAGAGAAATTACATATATACCCCTAGGCATTTCTGAAATTTCAAAAGAGCCCCTGCTAGCACTTAGCACGTGCAACACACACACTTTATTTGGGTAAATTTACATCCAGCGCCTTGCAGATTCTAGAATTTTCTCAAAGATCCCTGCTCCAACACAAGCACGTGCAACACACGCCCTGCCTGGTAATTTTCATTTCATGCTCTGCAAGTTATTTTAATTATCATTTCATGTAAAAACTTTTAACATTTGCATTTCAGTCCCTAAATTCGACCTTCATTTGCATGCTCTTTTCAATGAAATAATTTTTTTTGTTGGTCAATAAATTCTGCAAAAATCATACTATGCTCCTGATATGTGTATCTTTCTAGCATAAATTTTTCATTGCATTTTATTTCCATTTGCTATTATTATAAATAAAAAACAATGTCATTTTCTCTTCTTGAAATTCAAAAATTCATAAAATTTTGAGTATTGCTCTAAAATTCCAAAAGAAATAGATTAATTTCCTTTCATGGACTTTTAATTTCTGAGCAAATTTTGTGCATTAATTCTTTTAAAAACCCAAAAATTTTGAAAAATACTAAAAATATTGGAAAATTACTGAAAATTCTACAAAAATCCAAAAATTATAATTTTACTTCCTGTTTGTAGATATTTGTCTAAAGTTTAACATAAAAATAATTTCCAAGAGTTTTGGACAGTTAAAATATTTTTAAGTTGGAAATTACTCTAGGTTGTACACTGTTTATCAGTTTTTCCACTATTTGATTTTTAGAGAAACACAAAAACATCTGAAAATTCTATGAAAATTCCCAAAAATATTTCAAATCCTTTAAAACCAAAAAAAATATATTGATTTTTCTGAGCATTTCTAACTATTTTGAAAAATACAAAAAGAGTGTGGTGCACATTTTTCTTACCTTGTGCATATCGGTCCTTATTTATTTAAATAAAAAAATTGAAAAATTAAAATCACTAAAAATTTGAAAATAAGAAAATAAAAAAATAATATATATATATATATATATTAAAAAAGACAACAGTTCACAAAAAACCAAGATAGTTTGCCTTTGAGATCCCCTTTTTATTAATTTATTTTCGATTAATTGAATAACCCTCGGAAATTGTAGCTGCCTTGAGTTCGATCTTGTCAGCTATACAGGTAACTAAGTAGAAAAAATATTTCTCTTGCTCCACTTTATTCTTTGTGATTATTATGCAGTGAGAGAAGAAAAAAACCTTTGTTTGATGGTGCTTGATTGGGTTGCAATGACATTGTTCATAATTAATATAATTAAAACCCCTCAAAAAGCACGAGTAAGAAAATGGCGTCATTGCCGGGGAGGCATGGTGAGGGTAGTTAGGTTTCGCTTTTGACCTGCTATTCTTAGTTGTAAATATCTGTTTATATTTTTCCACATTATTCCATTGTTCATATTCACTATTTTTATTTCATTTTTTTCTTGCTCATATTTGATAATTTTGTTTCTTACATATTCTCTCTTTTCCTTTTCTTGCGAGGGCCCGCAGAGTGACGGAGGCGATCCTAGGATATCGAAAGCACCCAAGCGATGCGGAGGCGACTTGATTCTTCACTGAGCTGCAAGATAGCGTGAGAGGAGGAGAAGAAGAATTGAAGGAGACTAGCATTTGAACCCTTGTAAACGGACATTCATTTGTTGCGGGGTCTGTTTCGCCAAGTGCCGGTGCACTTGGGGGACCTCACCGGTTTTGTTTTCATCGCCTTATTTTTCTTTATTTCACGCGGATTTCGTGAGCTACCTATTGATTGCTTTAATTAATTTTCTTGAGTCAGGTAATTAATTAGGTCCAAACACCCTAAACAAAAAATTCTGTACCTATAGAATAGAGCGTAATTGGACTTTGTCAAATTAAACTATTCTTGCTCATTAATAGAAGCTATTGATTAGGACAGTTCACTTGTATTTGCAAATAGGTTAGTTTATTTTTCTGTATTTCAATTCTATACGGATCACTTGCATGTAGAGTGCTGGCAAAATGGTACACATCTCTAACCCCTGCATGCATCATTGTATTTAATCGTGCATTGGCATTTCCGATCTCCTTCCTTGTTTTCACCCACATAAGTTAAAATGGAAATTGGACACTCGGTAGGATATTCATTGAAAATATTCAAACCAAGTGATAATTGCTTAAAATTGGGACTGCTAATATCACTTGACCCTAAAATAAAAGTAAGGAAAATCATTATTTTGGGGAGAGTAACCCATGTCTTGTTTGATTTATCTACAGCGAGAGAGCGTCCCGCACACTAGGATAGAACCACGCACGAACTCTCTTCAGACTACTATCTTGTGATTAGTTGTTCTTCAGTAAGGACTTCACTGGGTAGCCGATAATCGGTCTGGCATTTCCTTAGTAGAGTAGGCAGATCGGGTAGCTGGTAAACGGTCTGTAGCCATACTGGCTGGCAAAACTCTAAAAATTGACAAGATAATTGACTGAACCTTTACAGTATTCACATTGCATTGAGTTCGTGAACTGGGTGTTTGTATTATGTTTTATTGCTTGTGTGCATACTAGATCCTTCTGTGCATGTGCACCTTTTTCTCCATGTATTTTGACTTGACCCTTGTGCTCTCTCAATCCCATCTTTTGTTTCGGAGATGGCCGACTAGAGTTATTTTAATCTGATCTTCACGAATACCTCGTACCCTCCAACCGATCCACCTTCCTTTTTCCAAGAGGACTTTCCCCTGATTTTTGTGCATATACGCCTAACCCATTATTTCAAGAATCATACGACGATTTTCACCCACCCTCGTTCCACTCACCTGATCCTAGGATTTTGGAGTCACCTTTCATGCTTTCCACACTTGAGACCCTGAACCAGATGATGGAGCATATGAATTCAAGGATTACCAATCTATTTAACATAAAAAAGAGCTAGAACGTTGCTCCCCTGTTTGAGGATATGGATTCACTTTAGGATAATCATGAGGGCTTGCAATCATCCAAAATACAAAAAAATGAGAAAATTTTAAAAATCCAAAAAGATTTTGGGAGACACGCTGTTGATTCATTTTGTGAGGAGAGGGCACCCATGCCAAATCATTTTCCCACACAGTCATTTACCACATATCCCAACCATGACCCCGAGGATGCTACTGTACAGACTGCTCTTGGCAATCCTCGTGTATATGATGATTCTGATCTCCTCCCTTCTATGGAGGAGGTCCAAAAACTCAAAAATTGTTGACTGAACCTGAAGTGGTTGCCACCCTTCATGAGATCATTAAAGCCCCACTTCATAAGGCCATGACCCATTTATCTGCTCCTCAACACAAGAAGAGAAAGCGAAGAAGCAGATCTGAGCATCAAATCTTGACCGTGGCCACTGCCTACACCATCTTCCATCGTCCACATTTTAAGAAAGGGAACACTACCACACCTCTTGTGTGTTGCTCCATATCTGACTATTCTTGTGATAACACTCTGCTTGACGGTGTTTCGTCCATCAATATAATACCCTTATCTATGGTACAGTCTCTTTATCTTGGGCCTCTCAAGAAAATCAGGATGATAGTTCAATTTGATGATGGATCTATCAAGAGGCCGAAGGGTATTCTAGAAAACGCTGTCATTTTTATTCAAGGCATGAACTTCACTTCTAATTTTGTCGTATTGCCCATAGAGGCCTCCAACCCTGTGGAGCACCATCCAATCAACTTGGGACGGTCATTCATCGCCTCTATGACAGACGTTATTGATTATGGATCAGGAGAGATTCGCTTCCGTTCTGATGCAGGGAGCGATGTGTTGATCACTACACCCATAACTGACCAGAGACTTGCATCCCATGAGAGCCCGCCCATGTTAGCCAACCCCAAGAAGTTTGACCTCGGTGATAATATCAGAGATTCTTGTTGTATGTTGTATGATACTGAAACCCAAGAATTCCTCTTCAAGGAGGAAGAATTGGAAAGCATTGACGTTGGAGTTCCCCCTTCTGGTATGTGGCGATGCATTGATGACATCCGTGTATTTACATGATAGACACTCTAGAGCAAAAGGCAAACTCTGAGACTAGACAGGACAGACATGATTTGACTACTTTCACAGATGGGTATGTTCCTATTCACCCTGATTTAGACGAGACCGATAAGGCCAAATTTGATTTGATTGCTTTTATAAAGGAATTTGGGCCTTTTGATAAAGATGATGATCTAGTAGAGGCTCGCCAGGTTGGAATTGATCTTACTTTTTCTAATAATGATTTCGAGCCTTTTTACTTTGATATTTGTGAGACTTCCCAAGCAGGACATGACCACACTACTTCCACTAACCGATTCATGCCTGCACACTCTAACATTGCTGAGGATATATTCTTGATCGATCCCGATCAGCTCATGTCTAATGATAACCCCAATATCGACATACACCTTGTCAGATCCATACCTCAATGGTCCCGCAAGAAGGTTCGCTTTCGACCTTCTTGACCTTTGTACATCCATTCCTTTTGTATATCCTTTTGTTTCATTCTTTCTTCTTCCGTTTTATCATTCACCCCTTTTCTGTGTGTATATATATGTTATACTTATGATGTGCTTTGTCCTAAGTATAGGGGGTGAATGAGTTGTGTTTTTCATATTCATCCTTTTCATTACTCTTGTTGTTGCCTATACTTAGGGATACTCTATCCTAAGTATAGGGGGTGATGTTGTTCATATCGTCTTTTATTTTTGAGTTCATACATTCGTTGCATCGGTTTTCCCCTTTTGTACAGCCTTCTATACTTAGTATTACTTGATCCTAAGTATAGGGGGATCACCAACGTCTATTCCTTTCAATTTCTCTTTAAATCAACATAGCATAGGAGTCTTTTCACTTTTCTATACTTAGCATGAGTTATGTCTTCCTTTGCCGCTCTCTGATAACTATGAGGACTTAGTTCGAGCTAAGTATAGGGGGTGTCGTATATATTGTATATATACTTTAGACATAAATCATATTTTTAATGATTATTTTTGGGGATATGTATATAAGTTTGTAAAATCCACGTATGTGTATATAGACTTTGATCACCTTAAAAAACAAAAAAAACAAAAACCAAAACCAAAACCAAAAACCTAAAAAACTATAAAAATCAACAAAAAACAAAAAAAACAAAAACAAAACAAAAAACCAAAAAAACAAAAACAAAACAAAAACAAAAAAAAAACAAAAACAAAAAAATAAAGACACGTGTATATACTTATATATATTTTACTAACCTTTTTTTCCTTTTTGAAAAAAAACTACAAAACCAAAAATCTATAAAAAAAGTTGCATAAAAAACTCTTTTTGCATGTGCATCATTTTTCCTTTCTTTTCCACAAATGCATAAAAAGTTCAAATTTAGAAAATTGTTTCAAACAAAAAAATGCTTGCTTCTTGCATTTGCATGTGCATTTTTCCGGATAGTATTGACACTTAAATTAAGTCTGGAATAAAGTTGAAGAATGGAGCTTAGTTGGGCCTTAATCCACTTAATTTCAGAGGAACCTTATAAGAACTGGAGTTAAGACTTTTCAGGTCCTTGTTATTTAATTCTTTGAGTCCATAAGACTATGTTCACATGTCATCTTGATTAGTCTAAGTAGAACATTTAACAACACACTCATGATTATTTCAGACCGTGGTTTATGTTGGACAAGCACTCTACATGTAGCTCTTCATGGAGGAGGTAGTGAGAAGGCATAATCTTTTGGCTAGGAGTAGCATACAAGGGTAGTACTTCTAGGCGGAACCTCTCGTCTTCCTCTAGGGAGGGAAGTGCGTCTCAACCTGGTCTAGCGATGTTGAGGTCTAAAGACAGGATGTTGTGGGGTTGTAATAATGCTTCAAAAGAGGGATGGTCTACTATCTCAAGAGGAAAACTCGTTATGTACATGTTGCACCTTGTATATACTTTCAAAAAAAGGAAACAAATGTAGAATCTCCAAAAGTGGATAGGCCTGATTGAAAAGTAAAAGGCATGTCGGAATGTATATACAAGGATAAAAAAGGAAAATAATAAGAGCTTCAAAGTCAAATTTTTGTAAGCTTGCAGCTAGATGACTTGGCATATTGGTCATGCATCCAAGGATAGGTAGCTACGTTGGTTGCCATCCATTCTTTTCTCCATCTCCTCTTCTTGAGCTGGTTGTACTTGAACTTAGAAGGGAATATCCCTGCTCCTCGAGGAAAGAGTTGCTAGATCAGGGGACTAGAGTTACCTTGTTGAGGGAGGCTATTTCTTTGCTACTTTTGAGATGGGGAGCAATATATTTCACTTACACCGTACAAGTAAAGATTCATAGTCATAAGAATTTGTGTATGTAGACTTGTTCTGACCTGACTGTTGAGGACACCTGAATAGGAGTCTTATTGAACTTAGAGGCCGTTAGGACTTAAATCCATTTCCCATTAAGGTTCCGCGACACTAATAATCCCAAGGTTTGACAGAGCTCCATACTACAATTTTATGAAGATAAGTTTAATACTCAATATTGTCCTAATTTCTTTATTATTCCTTTCTTGTTCTTTTTCTATTTTATTCACTTCTTCTTTCAAAAAGTCTTTGCTAAGGGACTAGCAAAGGTAAAACATAGGGGGATGATGAATCTGCATTTCATCATCTTTATTCTTTTATTTTAGCTTTAAATCCCTTATAAAACACATGTATATAATACTAACTCCATATTCTTACTAACTAGCAGTAGTGTATAAATATTGTACACTTCTTACCATTTTAACCTAAAATAAAGAAAGAAAGAAAGGAAGGAAAAATAAAGAAAAGAAAATAAAAAAAGAAGACTGTATATATGTAGTAGATACAGGTTGACACGAACCTCGATAGAAGATCAAGACTTGACCTGATCGATCAGGAATAAAGTAGGGGGAGATAGGGTCCTTAATAAAAAAACTCCAAAAAATGTGTGATGTGTATATTTGTATACTACACTATTTTAGTTGTATACCTACAAGTTATTTTTATTATCATTTCATGTAAAAACTTTTAACATTTGCATTTTAGTCCCTGACTTCGACCTTCATTTGCATGCTCTTTTCAGTGAAATAAATGTTTTTGTTGATCAATAAATTTCGCAAAAATCATGCTATTCTCCTGATGTGTGTATCTTTCTAGCATAAATTTCTCATTGCATTTTATTTTAATTTGGTATTATTAAAAACCAAAAGTGTCATTTTCTCTTCCTGATATTTAAAAATTCATTAAAATTTGAATATTGCTCTAAAAATTCCAAAAAAACTAGATTAAATTCCTTTCATTGTCTTTTAATTTCTGTGCAAATTTGTGCATTAACTCTTTTCAAAACCAAAAAAAATTGAAAAATACAAAAAATATTTGAAAAATCATAGAAAAATCTACAAAAATCCAAAAATTGTCATTTCAATTCTTGTTTGTAGATATTTGTCTATAGATTAACACAAAGATAATTTCTAGGAGTTTGGGCATTAAAATATTTTTATGTTGCAAATTACTCCGGGATGTGCACTGTTTATCAGTTTTGCCACTGTTTGATTTTTAGAAAAACGCAAAAACATCTAAAAATTATACAAAAATTCCCAAAAATATTTCAAATCCTTTAAAACCCAAAAAAAATGTCTCTGGATTTTTTGAGCATTTCTAACTATTTTGAAAAATACAAAAAGAGTGTGGTGCGCATATTTCTTATCTTGTGCATATCGGTCCTTATTTTTTTAAATAAAAAAATAAAAAATTAAAATAACTAAAAATTTGAAAATCAGACAATAAAAAAATTAAAAGAGACAAAGGTTCAGAAAAAAACCAAGATAATTTGTATTTGAGATTCCCTTTTTCTTTTAATTGATTTTCGATTAATTGAATAACCCTAGGGAATTGTAGCCTCACTGAGTTCGATCTTTTTCAATATACAGGTATATAAGTTGCAAAAACATTTCTCTTGCTCCACCTTATTCTTTGTAATTATTTTACAACGAGAGAAGAAAAAAAAATTTGTTTGTTGACACTTGATTGGGTTGCAGTGACATTGTTCATATTAATATAATTGAAACCCCTCGAAAAGCACGAGCAGCAGTGGCTACAGAGGATGACTAGAAGGCAAGGTGCAGGCACTGGGCGTCGATGGAGGCATTGGTGGTCCTGGGTGGCTGCAGTCTTCAGGGCTTGCCAGAGGATTCGAGTAGCAAGGGGCCGATGGTGATGATGAAGTTGATGGAGGAGCAGCTGTGGAGTGGAAGGTGTTCGTCGGTGGTTGACATTGGTGAAGGGCGGAGGTGAATGTCGTGTGGTGGCTCAACACTCGTGATGCCCGGAGCAAGAGCATGTCGCTTGGGAGCATTACTGGAAGGAGGTCGAAACCTCGGACCTCGCTGGAGTGAAGGGTAGGGATCCATGTTGTCACCACCGGACCATGTGCTTGATTGTTTTGCAGACAGCGGATGGGAGATCAAGGATGTCCAGCGAGGGAGTTAAATAGGGAGAGTGAGGCGGCAGTGCGTCGGTTGAATTGAGAAGGTGGGGGGATTGAAGATCGTGGGGATTTGACGAGGGGATCGGTGATTGATGGTGGCAATAGTAACAGGTTAGGAAGGTTGATGGTGTGAGGATTTCAGACGGTGTACGATTTGGAAGTTGGCAGAGATCTCGGGCAGGGCGAGATTGGAGGCGGCACCGCTCGATTGGGAAAGTGCGAGAGAGAGAGAGAGAGGGGGGCGAAGGAAGGAGATGGCATGGGAATCGTCCGATCAGCCGAGATCGAACGGCCCAGGTCGAGACACGAGGCATTTAATTTTTTATTATTTTTTTTAAATTTAATTAATTTTTTAATATTTTTTATTAAAACGAATTTATATAAGGCTAAAAAGGGTGCCATGTGACGGCTCCAAGAGCTGCCACGTGGCACCTCCAAAAAATCGAAAATAAATGATAAAGATAAATCGAAAATAAATAGCTACCCACCTCGAATCAAAAAGGTTTTTTCAGGAACATTGCTCCTCTTGACGAGATCTACAACTTTCATGAAGGGATCAAAACCAAAATATATAATTTGCATAATGTGATATTTTTGGGGTACTCTATGTGCATAGAATACCTTGATTTTTGGATTTTCTAATTCTTTTGTCATCTTTAAAGTAGATAAAAATCCAGAAAAAAAATATAATAAAATCAAAGATAAATATTTACACAATAATATAATTTTTTTGGTTTTTTATGAATTAAGAGAAAGAAGAAATAAAATAAAATGCAAAAATGACAATTTTTGTACAGACAGTTAGCGAAGACTCAGACTCGATTAGTTTCTTTGATTTCAAGCTCATTTTGGATTTTGATTTTTGTGCATTTTAATAAAACTTTGATCAAAAAAATAAATGAAAAAGAAATAAAATAAAATGGGTTAATTACTTACATAAAATAATAGGTCAAAAAACCACTAAAATACAAAATGTACAAAAGAGGCCCAAAACCCAACTTTCATATATGAGCTCTGATCCACTTGAACTTGGTCTTGTTTTGAAGGTAATTGAATGTACATTAGTTCAAAAGTGAGTAGGATCAAATCGAATAGTGGATGAGGACGATATCAAGGTTTTAGTCCGATAATCCTGTAATTAGGGTTTGGGTTTTTGGTCCACTTATTTAGGTTAGTGATTTTTTATATTTTTTATATTTTTGGTACACAGTGGAGGAAGTTTCGGGTCATTTGGAGTTAGCATGAATTAATAAAAAATCGGGGAAGTTAGGTTATTTTCGAGGTCATTTGCACTGGGATTTTTGGCTTCTTCTTTTGTGCAATAATAAGTGATAAAATGCAATTCTTATCAATACATGCACGAATGCTAAATGTAGAATAAATGAAGAAATGCCAATGAATTTTAGGAATTTGAGCTTAATTAATGACTTTTAGAGTGATGAATCTGAGATTCATCAGTCGACGATGGCGTTCCCACCTTGTATGGAACACTGACCCTGACTAAAGTACTGAGCTTTGGACATGCCCTCACGGATAATTCCATTGCAAGCTCAGACCGAAGTATTGGATTCACCACCATTAGCTTCCCCTCATTTATTCTTTGGTTGAGTAACCCCCCAGGAATGAGATCAAGGACCTTTAAGCGCACAGATCACATGTTACAAAGGAGGTGGAAGAAGTGTGTGACACTTTTCCGATAGAACACACTCCTATAGAGTTAGCCAATAAGTATTCATTGTCATATTTTCCTAAAACAACAACAAAAATTGAAAAGATAAAATTGTTGATCTCTTATAGCTTTACATTGTGTAAGTTGGTGAACCTAATTTTTTGGTGTGTTTTTATTGGTCTAGATTAAGTATACAGAGATCATGTCCCGCACACTTCTGCAAATTTTGTTTATGTATCCTTCTCTTTGATCCCCTGCTCACTTAGGGCCTTCTACTTTTTTGCACTCCTTTTATTTCTTATTAACCACCGTATCTTTCTTCTGGCATCTATCTTACTCTTGTTCCTCCAAGATTTCGACTCATGGATGGTTCAGTCGGGATTCCGCCGACACCCACATAGATTCCATGAATCTAGCATCTTCAATAAATTCGAGGCGATTCCTGAGAACCCGGTTCAGATCTTGCGAACTGATCTCAAGACTCCTCGTCTTCCTTTACCTTTCTACTCTACTAATAAACCGGGATCATTCTTGTCTCAAGCTCCACCCATTGTGAATGGAGGTCAATTACAATCCACTTAAATGCTCCATTCACAACTATATGGGATTGATCCTAATCTCAGATCCATCGAGTCAGTCGGTGCTCTCCTTCACAGTTGGTCTGATTGGGATACCTCTTGTATTACAAATCAAAGGAAGAACCAGGATCCCAATCTTGAATTTGTGTCATTTGACTCAAACCCTGAGATGGCTCCTCCAAGCGAAAAAGAAAAGCATAGCAGCCTCCATAGATGGAGCAGAGCCTGGTACCCAACCAAAATCAAATGAATTCTCAATTGTTCGCATCCATCTAAGCCATCCAACAACAGCTAACTGAGAAAGCTTTAGGCCAAACTGCATTCCAAGAGATGATGAATGATTTGAGGCATAGATTAGGAGGAGGAGATAATGAAATACCTTGCGATGACTGAGAGGAAGAGAAACAAGTACCTGAGGCTCCAAAGCCTATGCAGAAACAGACTTACAATCTTGGAGACAGTCACATGACCGAATGCATATGAGATCCATCGGTACATGCCCACTTCGAGCTCAAACCTCAGCTCCTTGCTCTTCTCCCCATATTTCATGGAGACACTGATGAGGAACCCTACATTCACCTGCAGGATTTTGCCTGCATTTATGGAACCATGCACTACCTTAACATTCCATTAGGCATAGTCAAGATGACCGTGTTTCTCTTCAACCTCCAAGATAAGGCCCTTTACTAGGTCAACCATCTAGGGAAGGTCATGATGACCTGGGAGGTCTTTAAGTCTTGTTCCTTCATAAGCTTTACCCTCTTGGTTGGCTCAACCAGATGCGATCCCAGATTAGCTACTTCTCCCAGGCTACCCACGAGTATATACATGAAGCATGGGAGTGATTCAAGGAACTGTAGGAGAAATGTCCCCACCATGATATATCGAAGACCAGCTCAATCCAACACTTCATTGAGGACCTAACTACGAGTCAAAGGCTAGTCGACGCCGCTTGTGGTGGATCCCATTTTAACATGGATGAAGATGTTGCCTGGAAGATATTCAAGGAAATGGATGAAGGAAAGGCCTCCCTCTCTTCATCCTGTGCATATCAGAGGAAGCCCCAGACCCTCCACAAGCTTGTCCATTTGGCAATGTCTCATGAAGTAGACAAAGATGAAAGCTCCAACCTTAGCATCATTGAGGCGCATCTGTCCAAAGTGGAGATCATTGAGAAAAAATTATAATATTTGGAGATACTAGCAGTGATCGAACAGAGAACTCAACATCTAGACAAGTTGGATCAGATTCACCAAACAACTGGAGTTGTTGATGAGTACCATCAATGCTTGCCAATCAACGACCACATCATTTGAGACTCCAACTGAGAAGAAAGGAGAGCAACCCACACAACATCAGCCTCAACCCAGTCCACAGCAACTAGTAGCCCAGCACGTGTACTACATGCAGGCTTCCGAATAGGCCCTGCCTCAATAGCAGTTGGTAGTATACCAGCCAGACCACCAGCCCTTATATGATCCAGTTTTCCCACCACCACCCATATCTAAGAAGTGAACAACATAGGAACAAATATTCATAGTTAGCCCATTCTGGTGGACAATCATAGGGTCAGTCTTCTACCATTCGGTTGTACCACCTCAGGGTTGTAGAAATGTTCAGCACAACCAACAACCTCAGCACCACCAGCCTCCGCAGTATCAAAATAATTGGAGACAGAATCAACCTTACCAGCAGTCACAGTACCGTCAGACGTATAACTCTTATGCGGCTGCTCTGCATCAATAGTACCCTCCTCCTCCATATCAGCAATATTAGCTTCCTCCTCCTCATCATCATAGCAACAACAAGAAGCCTCCTCATAGTTATTAGTATCACTGTGGTTAGCACGTTGAACCATTCGAGGCAGTTCTTGTGAACCCTGCCCTTGACATTTTAGCTCAGCTGGTAAAGAGCCTTGCTGATATGAACCAGAAGCTTGATAATCTAACTGCCACAAAAACTCTGGTCCAGGCACAAGTCGAAGCTAACCCCAATAACTTCAAAAGAAAGGAGCAGGTAGTGTGTGAAGTCCCATCCAACCCTACAAAGACAGACAACCATAATTTTGTTTTATCTAATGTTGTTACTCTCAGAAGCGGTAGGCCCTTGCCATCGTCTAAACAGTTAGGAGAAGAATAAAGAATCGTTTGGCAAATCATCCTCTTCTACATCAGTCGTGTTAATCGTGAGATCGGGTGAAGAAGAAGAAGATGGAGGAGCCCCACCAGCTACAACCAGCCACCATCACAAGCAAAAAGACCAAAAAATCAGCAAAAGGAAAAAGAACAAAAATAGAATAACAGCAAAGATAGAGTTGACACAACCAAGGAGATGCCAGCACGAGCAGTCGATCCCACGCCGATTGATGAAGCATAATTTCATGCTTTTCTTTCCACATTACCTGCCTTTTTGGATGACGACTAACCATCTTCTAGCTAGTCATTTGTAAATGATGACTATGATGTACAGAAGAACAATGCTTTTGGTTCTATGAATGTTCCTTTTTCTGATACTATTTAAAAATACAAAAAATTAAATAATGAAAAGTTCGTTGTCTGATCCATCTATTGTGAAAATTATTCAAAACCTGGTTTTGGAAGTAACCTTAATGAAAGTTATGGAATACATGCCTGCAGTTAATAAAGGATTGAAAGAGGCATGTACAACAAAGCGTCAACCACACAAGAACCGACACCACAAAGTCGAGAAGCATGTCTTTACCATGGATACAATCAATGCCATCAGCAACTTCCCTCAGAAAAATCTAGACAAAGGAGCACCTTTGAGAGATGCGAGATTTTTGATCAAA
This sequence comes from Ottelia alismoides, assembly GCA_037367405.1. NCBI lineage: Eukaryota > Viridiplantae > Streptophyta > Magnoliopsida > Alismatales > Hydrocharitaceae > Ottelia > Ottelia alismoides. Next base: position 157,181 of record JAZKJV010000703.1, read on the forward strand.
TATTCGAGCAAACTCTTTTTGATAGTGGCTCTTCAATCAACCTCATGCCCGTCTCATTGATTACAAACATTGGGTTAGGTCCGCTCAAGCCGACACGCATGATCCTTCAGTTTGTTGATCGATCCGTTAAGTGACCCAGAGGGTTGTTGGAGGACATTATTATGATGGTGTAGGATATGCACTTCCTAGTGGACTTTATTGTCATTGATATTTACTCGCCTACCCCATTTCTCCATACACTCATTATACTTGGTCAGTCGTTCCTTCAAACACTCGAGGCAGTAGTTGACTATAGGTCTGGGAAGACCACGTTCAGCTCATGCAACGACAGAGTCAACATAGATATGATCAATGAAATGAAGGTTATGTTTGATGAAAGCCCAACATAATCACCTATAGCAGATTGTGACGTTATTGCGGAAATTAGAGATACAGATTTATCTTTGAATAACACATGGACCTAGGAAATACTTTCTCCTAAGGAGGACCTAGAAAGCATGGTTGATACATACTCTAATGTCAAATAGGAGACCAATTTTTACTCGATGACGGGCCTTTTCGATTCAGAAAATTAAATACATTCTGAACATGATGAGTTCTTTGATGATCTTTTCAACACATCAGTTGAGCCATGAGTGATCGAAGTGAGCAGCACCTCTAAAATCTTGGCAAACCAAGCACCTACCAGCACTGTTTCGGAAGTGTCCGAGAAGCATGTTCGATCAGAATCGAAATTAAAGTAGCTTCCAACAGGCCTCAAGTATTCTTTCCTTGCGGGTGTAGAAATGGTGTATCTGTTCATCATTAGCAGTAGGCTGACCTTGGATCAGGAAACTCGATTGCTCGAGATTCTAGAGAAAAACTGCAAGGCACTCGGTTGGAATGTATCATACCTCTGTGAGATCAATCATGCTCAGTGTTCACACCATATTTATCTATAAGATAATGCCAAGTCGTCCCAAGAACTTCAAAGAAGACTGAACCCTAATTGCGAGATGTAGTCATGAAAGAAATCACAAATTAGTGTGATGCAGACTTCATTTATCCCAATCCCGACTCTAAATGAGTAAGTCCCTTGCATGTAGTTCCAAAGAAATCAGGGATCACCATAGTCACTAACGAAAGAGGAGAGGAGATTTCTACTTGGGCACCAACCTCATAGTGTGTATGTGTGTGTGTATTTACAACCGATTGAATGCCACAATAAAGAAGGACCACTTCCCGTTGCCATTTATTGATCAAGTTAAAAAGATTGGCCAGCAATTAGTTATTCTGTTTTCTTGATGGGTGCTCTGGGTACAACCATGTAGCAATTACCCCATAAGACCAAGAGAAGACCACCTTCACTTGCTCGTTCTGCACTTATGCTTTCAGAAGAGTGCCCTTTGGACTGCGCAATGAACCTACCACATTCCAGAGGTGTATGCTTGCAATTTTTGCAGATATGGTAGGCATTTTTCTCGAGGTGTTTATGGACGACTTCTCAATCTATAGTGCAGCTTCGAATCTTGTCTTGAGCACTTACACCATATGCTTCAGAAATGTTGTGAAGTAAATGTTGTGCAATCATGGGAAAAGAGACACTTCATGGTCACCGAAGGAATTGTGCTGGCCCGCGTCGTTTCCCAGTGTGGCATGGAAGTTGACCCGGTAAAGGTGGATTTTATTACTAATCTTGAGACACCACATAATATCAACAGTGTGAGGTCATTCCTGGGGCATGTTGGTTTTTACAGATGATTCATTAAGGACTTTAGTCCCATTTTCCGACCTCTCACTAAGCTACTCTGCAAGGAGATCAAGTTCAATGTTAATTAACAGGTTCTCCAGTTATTCAATAAATTAAAAGAGCTGGTCACTCAGGCTCCCATCCTACGGCCATCTGATTGGTCTCTCTCCTTTGAGATCATGACAGAGCATCATAGTTCGCAGTTGGTGCTATTTTGGGAAAAGAACTAAGATGCCCTATGCCATTCACTATGCCAGCAAAACATTGTACAAAGCTCAACGAAACTATACTATTATAGAGAAAGAGTTGTTGTTTGTGGTTTTTTCCCTTGAGAAGTTTGAATCCTATCTTCTTTGATCTAAAGTCACAATTTTTATTGACCACTCTATTATCCGGTATCTATAATAGAAGAAGGATGCGAAGCCCGGATTGATTAGATGTATCCTTCTCCTCCAGGAGTTTGACATGTAAATCAAGGATAAACCTGGATTTCAGAATGTGGTAGCAGATCACCTCTTCAGAATTGAATGTCAAGATCCTCCATTGAATGGTACACCCATCATAGAAATCTTTCCTAACAAATCAATTATCACTGTGGCATCTCTCCCTTGGTACGTAGATATTGTAAACTACCTCATATCAGGTGTAGTCCAACAAGATTGGATAAAAATCGGGAAGGATAAATTTTAATCCGCCATTCATTTCTACCAATGGGAAGACCCATACTTATTCGAGGAAGGGACAAACAGTTTTTGTTGTTGGTGCATTGCTCAGGAGGAGCATCGTAGTGTTCTCGAGCACAGTCACTTGCTCGAATCTGGTGGACACCACTATAGAGACCGAACAGTAGCAAGAGTATTGTAGTATGGCCTTTGGTGTCCCACACTATTCAAGGATGTCACAGCATATATTAGAGGATGCACTGATTGTCAGAAAATGGGAGGAATCCTCACTGCTAAAAATTCTATGCCCCTGAAGTTCATTCATATTTCAGATGTCTTTTATGCATGGGGCATTGATTTCGTGGGACACTTTCCTAAAAGTCAAGGATTTGAATATATCCTTCTTGTCGTTGATTATGTGAGTCACTGGGTAGAAGCTATCCCTGCTCGAGGTGTTGGCCACCGCATGGTATGTCGATTTCCAAGAGAGTGCATCATTTCATGGTTCGAGATACCGAATATTTTGATATCATATGGGGGCAATCACTTCATCAGTAAAGAGGTCAAGAAATTAATGAAGGAGTATGCCATTAAGCATCTTGTCGCTTCTCTATATCATCCTTAGATCAATGGCTTGGTCGAGTTCTCCAACAGAGAAATCAAGACTATCTTGCAGAAGTTTGTAAAGTCAAACAGGAAGAATTGGTCCCAACTTTTAGACTATGTCATTTGAGCATACAGAACTGCTTACAAGTCTCCCTTGGGCATCTCGCCCTATCATCTTGTGTATGGAAAGCCTTGCCATTTTCTAGTAGAATTAATTCATAAATCATTGTGGCCAATGAACATTTGCAATATGGACTCACAGAAAGGTGGTCATCAACAAAAAGTGGATCTGACAAGCTCCTGGAATATCAAGACTACATGTATGATAACAACTTGATGTACAAGGAGAAGGTAAAATGCGGGTACGACCGGCACATCAGACAGAACCTTCGAGACTGGGCAGAACGTATGATTATTCGACACAAAGTTGAAGATAGTCCCAAGCAAATTAAAGAGTAAAAGGACAGGGCCATGGTAAGAGAAATGTGTGGCAACAAAAGCATCTTGATATCTGACTTATCGCATGACGCATAACCTTTGTTGTCAATGGTCAGTTGCTGAAGCCTCATCTGGAGCATGATACATTCATGGACGTTGTTGACTCAGTTCAAATGGTGGCTAATGAAGAAGCCTCCACTACTATAGTAGCATCAAAAGATTTAGACAATGCAACATTAAAACTCTGTGTATAGTTTTCTTCTTTTCTTTTGTTATTTTCTTTTCACTTTTCCTCTTTCTTTCTTTCATTTATCTCAGTCATCATGGATATATTTAGGGCACGCTTCATGTTAATTATAGGGGGGATGAGTGTATCTAGTTGTTCATTCTTTGATCCCTCGCTTGTCTCCTCAACTCTTGGTTTTCTATATATACATAGGGATATCTCACCCTAAGTATAGGGAGAGACGGGTCGAGCTGTTGATTTCGTAAATTCTAATCCCTGATCATCCATGTTTGTGTGTAGTCTGCTATACCTAGGATTAATTTATCCTAGTTATATGGGGAGATGGTTGGCTTCTCATTGTTTCATTATTTATTCTTCAGTCATTTTAGTAAAGGCTCTTTTATACTCAGCACAACTTATGTCTTCTCTTTTCTTTTCAACCTATGAGGACATATCTCAAGCTAAGTATAGGATGTCATATGTACATTGTATATATCTTAGATAACTCGTGCTTTCATATTTTTAACATGGCTAATTTATAACAAATTAAAACACACAAAATTATTTGTAATTACAGTTAATAAATCAGTTCAAAATGTTTTACAAATGTTTGAAAAATGGTTGGAAAATCTTTTTGAAAAATCTTTTGAACACTATTTGGAAAATATTTTGTAAAATGTTTTCAACCTTTGTAAAAATGTTTTGTTTGTAAAATTTTCTTTTCTTTGGTTGAAATAAAATGTTTTGAATATCTATTTTCAAATGCTTGGAAAATGGTCACAAAAATAGTTTGAAAAATCTATACATACTGTTAATAAAATGTTTGCAAAAACTATTTGTCTAAGTATTCTTTTCAAAATATAGTTTTTGAAATGTTTGTAATAATCTTTCCAAAGTTTTTTGAGAACTGTGCAAATGATTCAAGCAAATAAAGATCCTTTACAAACCTTGTATATAAAACCTGTAAATTCCTAAAACCTTAACTCTTGTAAATAAGATGTACTCCTATTTAAATATTTGTTGAAGAGGATTTTTCATGGGTCTAAATACGTCTCACACAAGGTGGAGACGCAGTCGTTGTGGCGACCCGCAAGAAACCGATCTTCCGACAACAATTAACCCACAACAAGTAAATCAAGCAATGAAAGTAGTGCGGAATTAAAATTTATTATAACTCTACAATGGATGTGTATAGTGTGCAAACATGTAGAGGTCAAACACAAGAAGCAAGTAGGTAGATCGGGGCGAAATTGCTCAAAAATGATTGTGATGAATTTGTTTATGTGTGTTATTTTTTGTAAGTTTTTAATTTTAGATTTTTTATTTTAATTTTTGATTTTATATTTTTATATTTTGATTTTTGATTTTCTGAATTTATATTTTATTTTTATATTTTTTAGTTTTATATTTTCTTTTTCTGTTAATTTATAAAATAAAACATATATATACAATATAAGAAAAGAGAGAGATAATGTATTTATAAAAATATGTAAAAATAAGAAAAATTCTGGAAAAAAATATTTTTGCACTTTTTATATTTTTCTAATGTTTTTGTGATTTTTCTATATTTTTGCTAATTTGTTTGCTATTTTTAAAGTCAAAAATAATTAAAGCAGGGAATAAAATATAGGTCCAGAATTAAATTGGAGACGAAAAATTGTAAAAAGTACCCAAAATTTCCCCTAATTAATTTTAAAATAAAGAGAATAAAATATAGAAAATTTAGAGATAGAAAAAAATTTTTAGGATTTTTATGGATTTTTTATATTTTTATAAAGGTTTTAGGGGTTTTTTAATTTTTATGAGTTCCTTTTGTATTTTTAGTGATTTTTGGTCTGCAGGTAAAAGATACAAAAACACACAAAATATATTTTTGGGGGGGAATTTTTCGAGAAGTTTTTATAATTTTTATGGATTTTATAATGCAAACAAGAATGAAATAACGAGTTTTTGATTTTTTATAAATATTAAAAACTAGAAAAATGTGAAATAAAAATAGGGTGTGAATGTGCAATGAAACTGGAAGCTTGGGATATTTCGTGGGATTTTTTAGGATTTTATAGATGCATGAAATAAATGCAAACAACAAAGAGAAAATACACACTAGTAGGGGTAATTTGTAAATATAGAAAAAATCGAGGGCAAATGTGTAATTTTCCTAGAAATTATATAACTAATTAAAAATATTCCTAAACCAAATATAAATAATCAAAAGCCCAAGGTTATATCTGGAAAATTGCCAAAGTCACGTGCATGGGGCACGTGACCTGGTAGGGACTAAATAGCAATTAACGAAACATGGGGGGCTAATGTGCAAAAATACTAGAAAGTTTATAACTATCTTAAAAAGTTTTGGGACCAAAACGAAATATGCAAACCCCTAAGGGGTCCTTTGCAAAATAGCCACTCACCTCACGTGCGTGAATCACGTGAGGTGACGTGGCCAAGGACCTCTTTGCAATAATACCAGGTTCAAGGGCTTAAACGTAAATATTACAAAAATATTTAACTGCAGTTGAAAGATTAAGGTTCAAATATTAAATACAAAATTGGAGAGGGCCCGAGTGCAAATTACCCACGCTCGGGCAGATCGGACGGCTAAAGACCGCCACTTGGACACGTGGTGCGCCCGTAACGCACGATGATGGTTCGGATTCGACGGCCCAGATTAGATGATACTCGAAGTATCAGACGGCTGCGAAGCTCCGGATCGGACGACACCTGCTAGATCTAGAAGTATGCTCTTAATCGAACGACGATGAAGACCCCAGGACGAACAAGGAAGAACTGGAGCGCGGGGCTCCCTCGATCGCTCGAATCATGCTTCTCCTCCGACCGAAAGCTCCACGGACAGTCCCAAAAGCTTCGTGGAGAGTCCCTCAAGCGGACGGCGGCATCAAAATGGTGGAGAGACCACAGTGGGTCACCACGGAGTCGAGGAAAAGTTACGGCCCCAGGTACATGTTTCTTGACAAAATCCAACTACATGTGGAGTCTTTGAGCACCTGGGACCTGTAAGTAAACTTAAGAACAAAAAGGGACAACTTCCAGGGCTCGCGGGGAGCAAATGGGTGGCGATGGGTGAAATAGGAGCTCGCCGGAGTAAGCTCCGACGAGGTGGTTGCGAATGGTGATTGGATGGGTCACACGCGAAAATGAGGATAGGGATAAAATCCTACGACTAACGTGAATCTAAAAATGCATAAAAATACAAACAAAGTAAACCTCAAAAGCATGAATGCCAGAGATGGGTACCTCACAGCTGAGGATGGCCGGAGATGATGGAGCCACTCCTCGGCCCTTGCCTGGGCTCCGCTCGCAAGCTGGAGGATGCATGTCACGCCTTCGGTCCAAAGCTCGGCAAAAGGATCCAAACTAGGGTCAAAAGAGGGTTCAAAGATGAAAGTGAAGCTCAGGGGTGTTTTTGAACGAGTGAAGGACGTGGCACCAAGATTGAGGCGTAGCGGTCGTTTTGATGGATCAATCCTCAAGATGAAGCTTGAGCGTGTAAGGTCAATGGATGGGGAGAAAAAGTCGTGCAGAATACATCATGAAAGAGTGAAAGACTCAGCCTCGAAAAATCCGCAAACATGGCAAAAAATGAGGTTCTGATGCTGGGGCAGGCGCAGGTCAGAGAGTTGACTGCGTGTCAACTCTCTAGCCCTCCTGGTTGGTCCACGTGGACCAACCAGGGAAAAGCCTGGGAAAACATTTTGTAAAATCATTTAAAAATAGCAAATGAATTTATTAATTTTTGGTTATTAAATAAAAATAATTATTATTTTCTGAATTATTTTATTTTATTTTTATTAATTTTTTAGAGATATAAAATTATAAGTTACCTTTTATGGCCTATATAGGTATATTTTTCTATATATTTTAATATTTTATTTTTATTTTGTCTTTTTAATTTTATTAATTTTGTTTATTATTTTATATATTTAAAACTTATTTTTATATACTCAAATATATTTTTATTTTATTTTTTGATTTGATATATACAATTAAATAAATGGATATGTAGTCTTTATAGGTTTATTTATAGGTATTATACCTATGTATTGTATACAAGTATTTTATTTTGGTGTTTTATTTAGTGTTATATTCCTATTTTAATATGTACAAATGTTATACATAATATTTACAAAATTATAAAAATATAAAATTATAAAAATAATAAATAATAAACAAAATGAATATTTTAATCAGTACAAGTATACAATAGGGGTCCAAAACCTAACTTTCACACTGTAGCTCCGAAAAATTTATGAAACCACCTTCATTAAATAGGTTATTAAAAGTTATATACAATTAAAGGTGATTTTTATATATTTCGAGTTTTTATTTGAGAGATACAGGTCTGGGACGTTGGGATTTTGGAAACTTATTCAGATCATAACTTTTTATCTATACATTATTTTTGTATGAAATCAATTTTGTATTTTTCTATATTTATTTATCTACAACTTTAATGAGTTTCCTTTTTTGAAGTATAAAAAGTGGAACTAAAAATAGGTCCAAAAAATGAATAAAAAAAGGGATTTTTATTGGATTTTTGACCCTTGTCTCCCCCTACTTTATTCCTTGTCGACCTAGTCATCAAGATGCCCATGTCTTGGGGTTTCGGGTCATAAAATATTTGCAATATTTTTTCTTTTCTTTATTCTATAATTTTGGCTATATAAAATATATTTTGTATACTATTTACACAATAATGCATGAATGATAAAATACCTAAATTAACAGTATTTACTCACATTTATTAGGGTTTCTAAGGCCAAAATGATAGAATAAAGATGATGAAACGGAGATTCATCATCCCCATATATTTTCCTTTGCTAGTCCCTAGCAAACACTTATGTTATAAATGCATAAAAGAAAAACAAAGAAAAGAAAAAGAAGAAATATGGATTAAATTTAATCATCAAACTTGTCTTCACAAAATCAAAGTTTGGAGCTCAAGTCGTGCCTTTGGAATTTTAGTGCGAGCGAAACCTTAATGGGAATCGGATTCAAAATCTAATAGCCTTCGAGAATCCCAAATCTATGCTCAAGTCTCCTCAATAGCTAGGTCAGAAATATTTTAACTCATATGCAAACCCTTACGACTATGAATCTGACTTGCACAGTGTAAGTGATAGTGGCTCTCCCCAACTCGAATGACAAAGGGTCTGACTTCTCCAGTATGACAACCCAGTGATTCCCTAGTCCAGCAACTCCTTCCTCGAGGAGCGGGGTATTCCCTTCTAACTTCACGTAACAACCACCTCAAGAGGAGGGGTGAAGAGAAGAATGGACAGTATCCAGTGTAGCTACCTATCCTAGTATTCAAGACCAGTGTAGTAAAGTCATCCAGCTGCAGGATCACATGATTTGACTTTGAAGTTCAAGCTTGCTTATTCTCTATACCACATATTCACATACTCCAGCAGGCATTTGTTTTTTGTACAGGCATGTCCACTTTTTTAGAGTTTTTTTAAATACTACTTACAACAGCATTTACATAAGGAGTTTTTCCTCTTGAGCCAGTAGACTATCCCTATTTTAAAGCTTTATTGCAACCTACACTCTCTTGTCTTTAGAATTCCTCATCACTGGATGGGTTGGGGTGCACCTCCCTTCCTAGAGGAGGACAAATGTTTCCACTTTTGTGCATCTCATCTCGGCAAATCCAACCCCCTCACCACTCCAACTGAGTTAAGCCAAGTAAAAGGTGCAGGTGTCCAAGTTAGGTCATTATCAACAAGAGTCGTGCGTGTGCTCCGAAATACTCTACTTAGGCAGTCAAGAATCCATTAAACCAAGTCTCGTGATCCTCAAAGAATTAAGTCAATCTAGACCTGAAGTACCTCAATTCCAGCTCCTATAAGGTTCCTGTTATTAGGTAGATTTTAAGGTCCAAACAAGCTCCAATCTCTGGATTTTACTTATACTTATTCAACTATCAAACTCAATCCGAAAAATGCTCATGCTATGCAAATGCTATGCAGAATGTCGAAAATATTTTTGTGATGAAATTTTTTCGAAGATTTTAAACTTTTTATGGTTTTTTTAAATGGAAGATGCATATGCATTTTTTTGTTTTTTCAAAAGGCTTTTTCAATTTTTTTGGTATTTTAATTTTTGTAAATGTTTTGGGATTTTTAAAAATAAAATATTTTAGATAAAAACTAGGTCAAATTATTTACACAGGGATGCATTTTATATATACAAGAAATAGCTTTTAAGAATTTACAAGGGGTAAGTGGTCAATTTTATAAATATATATAACGAATTTTGGTCTGATGTATATATTCCTCATACTTATTTGAAAAAGGTTTTTCAAATAATTTTTAAAATTATAGTCCAAAATAATTTTTACAAACAATTTTTACAAACATGTACACACATTTGAAAATCATTTTGCAAAGGTTTTCCAAACAGTATATATAGATTTTTCAAAGTATTTTTGCAGCCATTTTCAAACCATTTCCAAATCATTTTTCAAACATTTTTATTTCACACAAAGAAAATATATTTTACAAAACAAAATAATTTTTACAAACGTTGAAAGTATTGAACAAAGTATTTTCCAAATAGTTTTCAAAATATTTTTCAAAAAGGTTTTCAAACTATTTTTCAAACATTTTACAAATAACATTTCCCCTTGATTTAGTAATCAGTAAATACAAAAAGAATTTCAAGAATAATATCTTTTTTTAAGTGATTGTAATGAATTTAATTGAATTTTTTGCCATATTATTAATAAAAATACGAAAGTACAAGTTGTGGCTAAAGTATATACGGAGTATATACGACCCCCTATACTTAGCTTGAGCTATGTCCTCATAGATCAGAGAGAAAAAGAGAAGACAACTTGTACTGAATATAAAAAAGTATAAAGAATAAAGAACGAATGAATGAGAAGTTGACCGTGCCCCTATACATAGGATCAAATAATCCTAAGTATAGCAGACTATACACAAAGCAGGGAGGGTCAAGGGTTGGAATGAACAGATCGTACTCAGACTGTCTCCCCCTATACTTAGGGTAAGATATCCCTAAGTACAGACAAGAAGAGGAGAAAGTGCAGATGATCAAATAATGGAAGACTCGAGGTGCACACCTCCCTATACTTAGGACAAAGTACGTCCTAAGTATAGAAGACTGACAAAAAGGGGTGACACCTTTTTGATAGAAAAAGATAATAGAAAAGAAGAAAAGAAGAAAAGAAGAAAAGAGATCTGAAGATGGAAGGATAGATGAGAATGTACACATCACTCCCCCTATACATAGGGTAAAAGAAGCCCTAAATATAGGCGACAACAGGAGTAATGAAACAAAATGATGAACACTCGGCTCATCCACCCCCTATACTTAGGACAAAGTGCGTCCTAAGCAAGGCAAACACGAGAATGGGTGGATGGGCAATACGGGAGATGGACAGAGATGAACAGAAGCGGATGTACAATAGAGATGGATGTACACATGATCAAGAAGGTAGAAAGCGAACCTTCTTACGGGGCCGCTGAGGAATAGATTCGGTATAGTGCAGGTCGACATCGGGGTATAGAGTGGACGGAAGCCGATCAGGATCGACACGGTGTAGGTCCTCAGTAGTCCTAGGGTGTAAAGGCATAGACTACTCAGTGGAAGTAGTACGACAAGGTCCGGCCTTAGGAGTCTCGTTGATGTCAAAGTGAAAAGGGACGAACTCATCATCATCGGAAGAAGTGTAGTCCGAGTCGTCCTGTGAGGTCTCATCTAGGTTAAAACCAAAAGGAACAAACTCATCAGTGGAAGTATTTGAACTATGTTCGTCCTCTATAATCTCAACCGGATCATCTTTGTCATCAATAGGCCCTCCCGAATAAAAGAAATCAAATCAAATTCAGTCTTTGTCTTATCTGAATCTTAGTGAACAGGAGTGGACTCATCGGTGAAAGTAGTTGAATCATGTTCGTCATGTCTAGTCTCTAAATGTCCCTCCTCTCAATGGTATCGATCATGTAAATCCCGTGGATTTCATCAGCACAACGCCAAGTTCTAGAAGGAAGAACTCCAAGGTCCATGCTTTTTGAGTCTTCCTCCATAGGGAGGAATTCTTGGGTCTTAGTAGAGTCCAACATGCAACAAAAGTCTCTGATAGTATCATCTAGGTCATGATCCTGGTTGTCATCCAAGATAGGTGAAAGTGCATCAGGTGACGGTCTCTGGTCAACTCTGGGTATGGTGATCAGCACTTCACTTTCGTCAGTAGGACGGAAACGAAACTCTCCTGATCCATAACCGATAACGACCTGCAGAGGCGAGGATTGGATGTCCCAAGATGATTGGAGAATGCTCCCTTGTAGAGATCTCCATGGGCAATACGACAAAATCGACACGATAGCTCATGCCCTGAATCGAAATGATGGTGCTTTCAAGGATACCCTTCGGCCTATTGATTGATCCATCAACAAATTGAACGATCATCCTGGTTTTCTTGAGAGGCCCTAAGTGAAGAGACTGTACCAGCGAAAAGGGTAATATAATAATAGGCACACTGCCGTCTAGGAGAGTGTAATCACAGGTATGGTCAAAGATGGTGCAACTAATGAAAGGTGTGGCAGTGTTCTTCTTCTTAGGAATGGGACAGTGTGTGATGGCGTGGGCAGTGGCCATGGTCAAGATATGATGCTCAGATCTGCTCCTTTGCTTTCTCTTCTTGGAAAGAGGAGCAGATAAATCGGTCATAGCCTGCTGAAGTGAGGCACGGATGATCTCATGAATGGTGGCCACCACTTCGTGTTCAGTCAATAATTTTTAAAATTTTTGGACCTCCTCCAAGCAAGGGAGAAGGTTGGAATCAACATCTACATGAGGCATGCCAAGAGAAGTCTGTACAGTGGCATCCTCGGGGTCAAAGGTGGGACAGGGTGTGAGTGCAGGTGTGGTCAAATGGTCTGGCAGATGGGCATTCTCCTCACAGTCTGAATCGACCCAAGGTCTCCTGAATTCTTTTTGGATTTTTATTTTTTTCTCATTTTTTTGTATTTTTGGTGATTACAAGCTCTCACGGAAATCCTCAATCAGTTCCAAATCATCAGATCGTGAAGCATCGATATGGCTCTTATTTAGGCAGGTGAGGTCGTCAATCCTCGAATTCATTTGCTCCATGAACTGGGACAAGGTCTCAAGTGTGGAAATCATGAGAGGTGACTCCAACAGATCACTCTTGGGTGGATGTGAAGGTGGAAGGTACGGAGGTGGTTACAGGTAAAAATCTGAGGTCTGATAATGCGGCTGAGGCAAATATGTACAAAAATCAGAAAAAGTAGGAGGAGGGTCCTCTTGATAAAAGGGAGGTGGACCGGCTGGAGTGAACGAGGGATCCGCAAAGTCCGGATAAAATATGCTCCAGGGGTCCATCTCGAAAACAAAAGGAAAATGATTCGGGAGAGCACGAAGGTCAAATCAAAAGAGTGAAGAAGAAGGCGCAAATGTGCAGAGGCGATCTAGGATGCACACAAGCAAACACAGACAAACTCACACAATACAAACCCTCAATTCACCTACTCAACTTGATGAAGATCGCAAATGCGGTCTTTTTATCTTGTCTGTTTTTGAGTTAGGTGAGAAGTCAAGAAGTTGCGCAAACACTTAGGGGCTAAATGGGATTTTGGCACTAATCCTTAGTGTGTGCGCGAGCAATGTAAAACAGAGACAATGAGGGGATTACTCGCCCCAAAACAATATTTTTTTTCTTTTTGGTTGATTTTAGGGTCGAGTAACGTTAACAGTCCCAATTTTATTGATTATCACCTTTTTGGATTTTTAATGAGAATGCACGTGCCTATCAAGGAGTCAATTCCTTTAAGCACCTAAGTTGGCAAAATTAGAGGTAGAGGAGCGTAAAAGAAATGCAAGTGGCAAATCAATGATGAATGCTAAAGAGAAATGCTCACCTTGCCTCCAGCACTCTACATGCAAGGATGCTCCGTTGAATTGAAACCTAACTGTATGCAGATGCATGCCGACGAAATCACCCCAAGTTCGGAAATTGCTATTATCACGAAGAACCGTATTTCAAAATTTGACTAAGTCCAAGTGTAGACTATAGGAGCATGCAATGATGATTAATGTGTTCGGACCTAATACTATCGACAAGCAACTCCTAAAACTAAGGGCTCAATCACACAAATAAATAAAACAAAACCAAAAAATATAAAAATTGCGAAAAAAAACCCGACAAAACCGCGGTGAGCCCCCAAGTGAACAAACACTCGGAAGTTGGGCCCGAGTGTCTAAAGTTTAGGGTACCTGTATTATTACAAATTAGAGTCTCTCTCTCACTTCAAATTACACAAAATAAATACAATAAAATGAATGGAGCAAAGTCTACAAAATTTCTCTAAGTCTCCTCAGTGCTAGGTCGACAGGCTGAAGCCGGCTTCACGTGGGTGCGTAAGCTCCTAGGGTAGAGTGCCTCCCTGGATCCGCGGTCCCTCGCACAAAGTCAATAAAGAGATGAGTTAGACAGCTCAACAAGATACATCAAATAAAAGAGAAAATAATAGAGCAAAAATATAGACAAATAATATCATAATCAATCAAGAAATCCCAATCTAAGCGTTGTTGCTCCCCGGTAACGGTGCCATTTATTGAAGAGGATTTTTCATGGGTCTAAATACGTCTCACATGGTAGAGATTAGTCGTTGTGGCGACCCGCAAGAAACTCGATCATCAGACAACGATTAACCCATAACAAGTAAATCAAGAAATGAAAGTAGTGTGGAGTTAAAATTTATTATAACTCTACAATGGATGTGTATAGTGTGAAAGCATGTAGAGGTTGAACACAAGAAGCAAGTAGGTAGATCGAGGCAAAAATGCTCAAAAATGATTGTGATGAATTTGTCTATGTGTGCTATTTTTGTGTGTTTCTAATTTTATATTTTTTTATTTTAATTTTTAAATTTATATTTTTTTGTTTTGATTTTTGATTTTCTGATTTTATATTTTCTTCTTATATTTTATTTTTTTACATTTTCTTTTTCTTTAAATTTATAAAATAAAAAGTATATATACAATATAAGAAAAAAGAGAGATAATATATTTATAAATATATATAAAAATAAGCAAAATTCAGGAAATAAAATATTTTTTTGCTTTTTAAATTTTCTAATGTTTTTGTGATTTTTCTATATTTTTTCTAATTTTTTTTGGTATTTTTAAAGTAAACAATAATCAAAACAAGGAATAAAATATAGGTCTGGAATTAAAATGGTGATGAAAAATACTAAATAGTACCCCAAATTCTCTAAATTAATTTGAAAATAAAGAGATTAAAATATAGAAAATTTAGAGACAGAAAATAGATTTTTTATGGATTTTTTAAATTTTTATAAAGGTTTTAGGGGTTTTGTAATTGTTATGAGTTTCCTTTTATATTTTTTAGTGATTTTTGGTCTGAAGGTAAAAGATACAAAAACACACAAAATATATTTTTTATGAATTTTTCGAGAAGTTTTTATAATTTTTATTGATTTTATAATGCAGACAGGGATGAAAATGCGTGTTTTTTATTTTTTTAGAAATATTAAAATGCTTCAAAATTGTGAAATAAAAATATTCCATGATTGTGCAATGAAATAGGAACCTAGGGTAATTTTTTAGGATTTTTTAGGATTTTATAGATGCATGAAATAAATGCAAACAACAAAGAGAAAATACACATTGATAGGGGTATTTTTGTAAATATGGAAAAGTTCGAGGGCCAATGTGCAATTTTCCCAGAAATTTAAACTAATTAAAAATATTCCTGGACCAAATATAAATAATCAAAAGCCCAAGGTTATATCTACAAAATTGTCAAAGTCACGTGCACGGGGCACGTGACCTAGTAGGGACTAAATAGCAATTAACGAAACCTGGGGGGCTAATGTGCAAACATTCCAGAAAGTTTATAACTATCTTCAAAAGTTTTGAGACCAAAACAAAATATGCAAACCCACAAGGGGTCCTTTGCAAAATAGCCACTCACCTCACGTACGCGAGTCACGTAAGGTGACGTGGCCAAGGACCTTTTTACAATAATACAAAGCTCAAGGGATTACAAAAATATTTAACTGCAGATAAAAGATTAAGGTTCAAATATTAAATATAAAATTGGCAAAGGCTCGAGTGCAAATTACCCACGCCCAGGCGGATCGGACGGCTGAAGACCGCCACTTGGACACGTGGCGCGTCCGTAACGCACGATGACAGTTCGGATTCGATGGCCCGGATTAGATGATCCTCGAAGGATTGGACTACTGGGACGCTCCGGATCGGACGGCACCTGCTAGATCTGGAAGTAAGCTCTTGATCGAACGGCAATGAAGACCTCGGGACAAACAGGGAAGAACTGGAGCTTGGGGCTCCCTCGATCGCTCGAATCACGCTTCTCCTCCGACCGGAAGCTCCACGGACGGTCCCAAAAGCTTCCTGGAGAGTCCCTCGAGCGGACGGCGGCGTCAAAATGGCGGAGAGATCACCAGTGGGACACCGCGGAGTCGAGGAAATGTTGCTGCCCCAGATACATGTTTCTTGACAAAATCCGACTCCATGTGGAGTCTTTGAGAACCTAGGATCTGCAAGTAAACTCAAGAACAAAAAGGGACGACTTCCAAGGCTCGCGGGGTGGAAATGGGTGGCGATGGGTGAAATAGGAGCTCGCCAGAGCAAACTCCGGTGAGGTGGTGGCGAATGGTGATTGGATGGGTTACTGGAGAAAAGGAGGGCATGGATAAAATCTTACGACTAACGTGAATCTAAAAATGCATAAAATTGCAAAGAAAGCAAACCACGAAGGCCTGAATGCCTGAGATGGGTACCTCACAGTCGAGGATGGCCGGAGATGATGGAGCCACTCCTCGGCCCTCGCCTGGGCTCCGCTCGCAAGCTGGAGGATGCTTATCACGTCACCGGTCCAGAGCTCGGGGAAAGGATCCAAACTAGGGTCAAAAGAGGGTTTAAAGATGGAAGTGAAGCTCGAGGGTGTTTTTGAACGAGTGAAGGACGCGGCTCCAAGATCGAGTCATAGCGGTCGTTTTGATGAATCAATCCCCAAGATGAAGCTTGGGCGTGTAAGGTCAATCGATGGGGAGAAAAAGTCAAGCAGAACACATCATGAAAGAGTGAAAGACTCAGCCTTGAAAAATCCGTAAACATGGCGAAAAATAAGGTTCTGACGCTGGGGCAAGCACGGGTCCGAGAGTTGACCGTGGGTCAACTCTCCGGCCCTCTTGGTTGGTCCATGTGGACCAACCAGGAAAAAGCCTGGAAAACATTTTGTAAAATCATTTAAAAATAGCAAACAAATATGTTAATTTTTATTTATAAAATAAAAAATATTTCTTATTTTATGAATTATTTTATTATGATTTTTATTTATTTTTTGGAGGTATAAAATTATAAGTTACCTTTTATGGCCTATATAGGTATATTTATCTGTATATTTTAATATTTTAATTTTATTTTATCTTTTTAATTTTATTAATTTTGTTAATTATTTTATATATTTAACACTTTTTTTTATATACTTATATATATTTTTATTTTATTTTTATGATTTGATATATATAATTAAATAAATAGATGTATAGTCTTTTTAGGTATATTTACAGGTATTATACCTTTGTATTGTATACAAGTATTTTATTTTGGTATTTTATTTAGTGTTTTATTCCTATTTTAATATGTACAAATGTTATACATAATATTTACAAAATTATAAAAATATAAAATTATAAAAATAATGAATAATAAACAAAATGAATATTTTAATCAGTACAAGTATACAATAAGGACCCAAAACCTAACTTTCACACCATAGTTCTGAAAAATATGAGACCACCTTCATTAAATAGCTTATTAAAAGGTATATACAATTAAAGGTGATATTGATAATTTTGAGTTTTTATTTGAGAGATACAGGTCTGGGAAGTTGGGATTTTGGAAACTTATTCAGATCATAACTTTTTATCTGTACATTATTTTTGTATGATATCAATTTTGTATTTTTATGTATTTATTTATGTACCATGTACAAAGTTTCTTTATTTGAAGTTTAAAAATTAGAACTAAAAATATGTCCCAAAAATGAATAAAATAAAAGGGATTTTTATTGGATTTTTGACCCTTATCTCCCTCTACTTTATTCCTTGTCGACCTAGTCATCAAGATGCCCAGGTCTCGGGGTTTCAGGTCATAAAATATTTGCAATATTTTATTCTTTTTCTTTTCTTTTCTTTATTCTATAATTTTGGCTTTAAAATTTATATTTATACACTATTTACACAATAATGCATGGATGATAAAATACCTAAATTAATAGTATTTACTAGGATTTTTAAGGCCAAAATGATAGAATAAAGATGATGAAACGGAGATTCATCAATATCTGCATATAATAATTTGCTGAAATTTTTTGTGTTTTTCAAAAATCATTAAAAAAATGCAAAACCAAAAATCCATAAAAAATTGTAAAATATTTTTCAAATTGCATAGAATTTTGCTTTAAAATCTCCATAAAAAGTTCAAAATTTGAAAAATTGTATCACAAAAATATTTTCTTTGCATTGAACATAGCATTTTAATTTTTCGAATTGATGTTAATAACTGAATTGGTCTAAATAAAATCTTAAGATTGGAGCTTCGTTGGACCTTAATCCACTTAATCACATCAACATCTAAAAGGAATTGGAATTGAGATATATCAGGTCTAGTAGACTTAATTCTTTGAGAACACAAGACTTAGTTCAGTGCCAACTTGACTGCCTAAGTAGAATATTTTGGAACACACGCATGACTCCTGTTGATAATGACCTAGCCTGCACACTTACACCTTGCACTTTTCTCACCTCAGTTGAAGTGGTAGAGGCCCAGATTTACCGACAGGAGACACAAGCCAATGGAAACATCGGAAGTCACACATTTGTGGACATTGTACCCCAACCCGATCCAGTAGCCATGTGGTATAATGACAGAAGTTGTGGGTTGCAATAATGCTTCAAAAGGGGGATAGCCTACTAGCACGAGAGGAAAAAGTCCATATGTAAATGATGTTATATATAATTTTAAAAAAAAGACAGTAAAAATCAAGAAAAATCAATTCCTGCCAAAGTATATATATATATATTTGTATAGTCAATAAGCAAGCTTGAGCTTCAAAGTCAAAACACTTGTGAGCCTGCAGACGGATGACTTGGCTACACTGGTCAAGCATCCTAGGATTGGTTGTTACACTGTCTACTGTCCATTCTTCTCTCATCCTCCTCTTTTTGAGCCGATTGTACTTTAAATTAGAAGGGAATACCCTGCTTCTCGAGGGACAAGTTGTTGGATTGGGGAATTAAGGTCACCATGTTAGAGAAGATTGACTTCTACCGCTTTAATAGAGAGGATCTATATATCACACACTATTGGTCATAAGGGATTATGTATGATGTCAAAGTGTTCTGAACTGGCTTTTGATGAGAGTTGGGCAGAGTCTTGTAGGTCCTAGAGGCTACTATGTTTCAAGTATGGTTCTCAATAAGGTTCCGACCAAACTTAAAAATTCAAAGGTCTGATTGAGCTCCAAAACTTGAGGGGGCGATATATCTCCGTTTCATCGCCTTTAGTCTTTCATTTTGGCCTTTAGTCTCTAGTTAAATGTATGAAAATAGCATAAACTGGCACAAAATAACATTCATTATTTATAATGTATTTATAGTATAAAATATTTTAATAAATACCAAAATACAAGAATAAAGGAAGAAAAGAAAAGGAAATAAAATTCCAAAGGTATTTTATGAAATTAAACCTCGTGATATGAGCATCATGATGACTAGGTCGACAAGGAATAAAGTAGGGGGAGATAAGGGCCAATAAACACAATAAAAAACCTATTTTTTATTCTTTAATAATTCAGTTTTGACACCTATTTTATTCTTTATTAGACACCTATATTATTCTTTATTATTTATACCTCAAATCAATAAACTTTGTACATAAAAGTTGTAGATAAAAATATATAGAAAAATATAAATATGATCTCATATAATAATAATGCATATTGTGCTTTTTATACTCTAAATAAAAATCTAAAACCCAAACTTCCGAGACCCGTAGCTTCCCCATATGAATACAAAATTCATCAATAACCTAATTGTATATAATTTTTTATTAGCTATTTAGTGAAGGTGGTTTCATTTAATTTGGAATTAAGAAGCAAACGTTAGGTTTTAGACTGTTATTGTACAATATACCTGAATATAATATTCATTTTTTATTATTTATATTTTTATTATTTTATACTTTATAATTTTGTAAATAATATTTATAATATATGGACATAATAAAATAGAATAGAACAACTAAAAATAAATTAAAATAAATATGTTGACTAAAATACATAGATGTATTGTCTAGATGTATAACTATATAATAAATAGCTATAGTTAATTAAGTATACATACTATATTAGAAAAATACCATAAAAATATATCTATGTGTATCTAAATAAATTATAAATATATAAAATAAGTGTATAAAATAATAAAATACAAAATAAAAATAAAATATATAATATATAGGTAAATATATCTATGATTATACCTGTAACTTTTAACTCATAATAAATTACCCCATAAAAATAAATAAAAATAGGAATTAAATACTAATTATATAACAATCAATTTTTATTTTATAAACCTATATATAATTCATTTACTAATTATTATTCATTTTACAAGGAATTTTTGCCTTGCATTTATCTGGTTGGTCCACGTGGACCAACCAGATTGTTTCGTTTGTTGACCTTGGGTCAACACCCCCTCTCTCTTTCTCAGATGTGTCGAACATGTCAGAACCTAGATTTTCTTCCACTTTTCTCTCCGAATCCACTCATGATCTTGCTTAGCTCCCTAAATGAAAAATGTTGATCTGATTCCCCTAATTTCTGCCCAAGTCTTGGATTCGATCAACCTGTTTTGGGTTAACCAAAAATCCTAGATCATAAAGCTTCCTCCATCCTTTCTATAAATGAAGCCCAACTCCTTACTTCTCGAGTTTAATCCCTCTACATGCCATGTAACTGCAATCCTATGTACGTATGTGCTTCCGAGTGACAGAAGGAGTTCCCCCAAGCTGTTGACGAGGACAAAGGAGGAGGAGAGGTGGTGCACCACCGCTGAAGCTTCCCAGCTCCGACGAGGGTTCTTGCTCCCTGGAATACCCATGTGTGAGTTGTTATTTTTCACATTTTAGCTTGCTTTTTCCATTCCTAGGATAGTCGTAGGGTTAGTTTAGTTAGGTTAGCAGTAATATAGCATAAATTCCAGTATTTCTGATCGTCAGAGCTCCCTGCTCCGGCCATGTTCCGTCGTATACTTGACCGTTCTGACCCCCCAATCCACATCCATCTCGTTCCCCGTCACTTGATGCATCTTTTTCACCCTTTGATCCAACTTGATCCTTCTAGGATCAGCGAATCGGAGTTCCTCCCATCCTTCCCCGGTTGTCCTCTGTTCACCCTGATTTATGTGTGCAACAGCTTCAAATTAGGTTGTGAAGAATCATCTTTATCGTCGGAGTCTTCCACTATAGGTAAAAATTGCAAGGGGCCCGAAGAGGGTCGATTTCAGGTCGAAGATGACTCCCAGGTCCCCAAACTTCATCGAGTTCCATACCTCTTCCCAATGAGGCTCGGACCTTCCTGATGGCACCAATCGACGCGGAATTTCCCTGGGAATGATCAAAGACCATCAGTCGCTAGGGACGAGGGTAGAGGTGCGAGATATCGTTGATCGAAGGAACAACAGGCGATTGTTCTTCCGAATTCTTCCTCATCACCTCTGTGTTGTTGGATCCAACCAAAGATCTAGATTATATCAGTGTCATTGGATCAGATGTGAAGCATTGCACAGCCAATGACCAACATATGCACTTAAGTGACGATCTTTCAACTGTTGTATAGCATCCGTGCTGGGGGTAAATTTCATCAAACCCCTTGGATTTTTGGTATATTTTTGTTTAGTTTTGTAAATAAAAATGATAGTGTAAATAATTATATGAAATTGCACGGACCCCCTTTCTTTAACGATATTTGCTACTGGGCCTGTGCCAGCTCACCACATGTGGGTGGGCATGTGAGGTGGGAAATTTGCAAGGGCACACCCCTAATGAATCTGTGATTCATCACTCTAATTTGATGAAAATAGAGCTTCGTGCTGAGAATTTATGATCATTTACATGTTAACTTCATGAAATAAATTTTCATGGTCTCATAATTATTTTGCATAAATTAGAATTCATTTCTGCATTCATATTCATCTTCATATATTCACCTAAGTTCCCGTATTTTTAATTAATTCATGATAATCCATGTAACATGAAACTAACTCCATTATTACATATCACTAACCTTAATTCATGAAAAATCTCAAAAAATGATATCTTGTAAATATGCAAAATAATTTCAAACCCTAATTTCAGGACAGACAGACAAAAATGTTGATATCTCACTCATACAGTATCCAATTGAATCTAATCTCTTTTGAATTAATGTACATTCAATTACCTACAAATCAATACCAAATTCATAAGAATCGGAGTTTATTTGTGAAAATTGGGTTTTGGGACCTAATTATGCATTGTGCATCTTTGCTGATTTTGACTTGTCATTTCATGTGCATATTTCATTCATTCTAATTATTTCCTTTTTCATTTCTGTAATTTATTTGTTTAATAGATCACTTAAAAATCAAAATCCAAAAAAATTAGAACCTTAATAAAAAAAGATCAATTCTAACTTAAGCTTTCTTACTTGGTCCATATGTACATATTCCACCTCCCTAATTTGATTTGACATTAACTCAACCCATAAAAATCCAAAAATTCACATTTTAGTCCATTACATTATTTCATATCATTTTTTATTTTTTCTTGCATTTATTCAATCATAGAAAATCAGATAAAATTGCAAAGCCAAAAATTGGTGTTTTATATACATAAAATACCACCCAAAAATTGCATACCTTGCATTCAACATTCTATTTGCACTCGAGTCCTTCATGTACATTATAGATCGCATTTAGATACACATTTTTCTTGTTGGCCATTTTTGCATTCGAGGTCAGTTGGTATTTTTTCATATTTATCTCTGCATTTTAGCATTGGTCAACCATGGTCAACGTTCCACGTGGCACACAATCATTGGGCCACTTGGCCCCTAGTCAACCTTCTCCCTTCCTCTCTCTTTTCACGTGCATGGCACGTGACACCCGGTCCCCTCTCCTCACATGAACTGCACGTGAGGGTCCCCTCCCCTCTCAATGCCTACCACCGCCTGGTGATGCGCTGCCCACCATAGCCTCGCGTCGCCGCCTTTCTTCCTTTCATGATGCTCTCGCAACCACCTCCTTCCATCGACCAATCTCATCCTCGCCCTTATCTCTTCACTCATAACCAATCCCCAAAAACCCCAACGGTCGACGATCATGTTCTTATCTCCTTCCCCTAATAGACAAACCCTATCACCTTGATTGCCTGCAACCGATGCCCGATCAAACCTCAACCCCCTTGTAACCCTATCAGATTTCTTCCCCTATTTAAATACATCACCAACTTCCATGATCAATCATTGGCTGATATCCACTGTGATCAACCGATCAGAGAGGGAGGAAGTTGGAGAATGGGCTAGTGACAGGAGCCCAGGCCTCTGCGAAAATCTCCTCGAGGTGAGATCCACGAGGGTCCAACACCCTCTGTGTTGCTACTCCACTTCCTTGGAGTAGGCTGAGGCTCCGTCCTCTTCTCCAGATGTCGAGTTGATCACCGGAGTAGTCTTTAGCCACTTCAACCCATCAGGTGATTCCACCATGTTCTCCTTGCATCTTCCTTTCTTCGTGTCTCCTTCATTCCAATCTCACATCAATTATCGTCGCCACATCGTTGGAGCTTTACCACCACAACAGCTCCGCCTTCACCAATCATAGAAGCACCTCACACCAGCTGCCTTCGACTTGCGCCCAGGATCAAGAAACAACATCCACCAGAGCAAGAACACGACTAATCATAGTCATCGATCATCACCTAAATTCCAGCTAAAGGATCGAGCCTTCATCGACAGTATAGATCACGTTACAGCATCTGGATCTGAGTCTATCATTCGAACCTCGAGCTTCAGAACCTGCTAGAGCAGCAGTAGCGTCACACATGGAGGCTTGCCCTGAGCCCAAGCTTTGGGCACCCCGAAGCTGCCAGAACCTCCCACGCGGCGCCGTTGAACCGAACCAGCCGCTAAACTAGCCCTCATGTGCCTCCCACATGTGATGACGGGAGAATTACAACGACGCCCTCCACCCTCTCCAGAATTACCAAAAGGCCCTGGTTACGCGCGTAGCACCCATGACGTTGGGTAATTCACGCAAAAAGCCTTGTAAACTTCCAGAAATAACATTCGTGCCCCCGCCTTGGGCAAATTGCAAAGGAAACCCATCGGCAGCAAACTTCAGAAAGGCCCTCTATAAGGGTATAATTGCAAGACTTTTGTTTAATTATATTGCAATATAGTCCCTAAACTTCATTTGGTCATAGCTTGAGCATCTATCATTGGATTTCTTCATTCTTGGTGTTGTTTTGATCCTTATAATATTGTCTATCATAGAGAACATAGAAACTAAATTTTTGAGACATTATTTTACTTAAATAATTTAATGAGGTTATTTAATTACATTGAGCAAAATTAGTCTTTGATATTGATTCTCTATTGCTCAATAATATGTGATTTGATGGGGTTTATTTCATGGAATTAATTCTAGGATATTTATTGGGTATAGATTGATTTTAATTGGCTTGATCTGGAAAAAATGCTCATCGCTTGGATTTCTTGCTTGATCCTTGGTTCAACTTGCTGCATCCACATTGCTCATGTTGCATTATCATTTTGCATCATATTATTGCATCATTTAAAAATCTCAAAAATAGTGCATTTATGTATTTCTCACCGCATAACATAGCATTATTTTGCTGCATAAAAAATATTTTAATCCATGCATCAAATTTGCTTCGATCATTAATTGCATCTTTTAATTAAAAATCATAAAAAACTGAAAAGATAAAAACACCAAAAATATTCTTCTTCTCTTTTGTAAACCTAAATTTCTTAGATTATTTATAAGTTAATTCTAGACTCTCATATTACCTTTCTGAGTTCAACCTTGGGGCTTACTCAATAAATAAATTCGATCGCATTGAGACTTTATTCTCCATATCATAGATTTCTCGACTACAACAATTCGAAAATAAACATAGGGATTTCTGCGCCCATCAAATGGTGCCATTGTCGGGGAGATATATGGTTTAGGATTAATTTTTAGGTCATTTAATTTTTATGTTTATCTAGCCCCAGGTAGTTTGACCCATGATCTTATCTGTTTATTTTCTTTGTTTATTTTCTCAGTATTTTTGTATCTTTTATTTTTGTACATAATATTTTTATAAACATATCTCTGACATTTATTTCTCTTGTTTTTCGTACAAGGCACCCGATGACTTGGAGCGTTTCTCTTGAAGCTGATGCAATTCGAAGCAACCAGGGGCAGACGACTCTGTCGACTGAACCCATTGAGAAGCACGAAGAATTTCTTTTTTATTTTGGAGAAAGATTGTTTTCTTTTATTTTTTAAATAATTTTTAATTACTCAGCCTATATCCAGTGGTCTTCATTTGAAGAGTCGCCTTTGGACTCGAACTGGACACACACCTTATCGAGCCCTTTTTTGTGGTGATTGATGTAGTCTTAAGATTGCACCGTCGCTATTAGAGCTACTAGGATTTTTTGTGCTTGTAGGACTAGGCCCACACTTTCACTTCTCATTAAGCCAAGTTAAATTGTTCTATCACTCGTTAATAGAAATTCCTATTCTTGGTGTTGTTTCCTGTGCATGCATTAGAAATATCTGATTAGGGAAATTTCAATTATGTTGAGCATCCTGCATGGAGATTGTGTGGAAGCACTATAAGTATCTTTGACTTTGCATTCATCATTGTGTTTCCCGCTGCACGGCTTTTTCGATTCTCCCTTAATTTTTCACTCATTTATGATTAAAAGAAATTGGAATCCATGTAGATGTGTATTTATATCCATTCAAAGCAAGTGATCGCCAAATAAAATCGGTACTGCTAACATTATTGACCAATTAAAATCAGACAAAATTGAAAATCATTGATTATGGGAGAGCAACCCCATCCTTGTATGCAGGATATATTGTGCTTGTTGATAGGTAAGGATGCAACCGCTAAGGATTAGAGCTAAAATCCCTAGACTTGTGCCCTAAGCGCTTGAACTGACTTTTGATTGCTACAAGCACTTGCCTCTGACCTTAGCAGAAGTAGTCTTCTATTAAAGTTGGTGTGTTTTGCCAACTCGGACAGGAACTACTCTAGGAGACTGCACATGTGTGTAACAGATTCAAAGATTGTTTTATCACCAATTAAAATGATAAGATAATCGACCTTCACTATGTGAAGTTGGTGAATTTGGGGTTTGCATTGTGTATTGGATTGTGTGCGTTCAAAGCTCATTGCACTTGCATGTGTGCATTCAATGCTCAGTACACTTATATCCATATATCAAGGTTCATAAATCATTTAAACTCAATTTTTGAAGATGTCGGAATATTGGTATTCATACCCAGACTCTGTGGGTCACGCTTACGCGAATGAATCATGACCATCATCGTCTCCATTCTCAAATCAGGAAAATCATCTCTTTGAGTCGATTCTCCCCCAACCATCATACACTCAACCCTCATTCCACCCCACTCCTTCTTCAGTTGAATATTCACAATATGAACTTCTCGTAAAATCGAATGAATATTAGGTAGACATAATGGAGCTAGTGAATTTGAGGATGGACATGTGCATAACCGAATTTGATAGAGAAACATGATTTCCCTACTATGATTGAGAATACATTGTTTGAACCATCCCCTACTCGGGATGACTCTCTTTCCGAGTACAACTACTTTTCCTTTGACCAAACATTTAAGATTCAGATTCAAGGAAATAGGACTCATGACCAAGCCACCACCATTGAAAATGACTATTACTCGGCTCAGGAATGCATGCCGGAGTCACAGCATGATGAGTACGGTCATTCATCTTTGAGTCATGAGATGATAGCGGATGACATAAATTGAATTAATCAGAGAGCCGACATTTTGACTGAACAACTTGATAGTGGCATCCAAATGGTTAAAAATATGATGGATAACCAAGGAGAAGAGAGGTTTACAAAAAGCGAACTCGAGGCACATCATGTGCAAAACTTTCAGAGAAGTACGCCATAGGTACGGCACATCCATGACCATTCCACTAACCCTTCTACTGACTCTAATGAAAATACCAAAAAATAGAAACTTAGAAAATTCAAAAAAAAATGGACGAAATCGATATGGAAGCATTTTGTAAAGGTCTGATCTTAGAGCTTCCATTAATCTAGGTCATAGAGTATGTGCCCGATCTTCAGAGGTTTGTGAACAGTTCATTATCACCCAAAAAGATGGGTAGAAAGAGATCTAGAATTGAATTTTATTTCATTACTAAAGCCAGTTCAAAGGTGATGACCAAAAAGAGCAAAAGTCGTAGAGTCAAACGGTTAGCTAGGGTTACTTGTGAAATTGAGAACACCGAGTTTACCCACATTCAGATTGACGATGACTCGACCTTGAACATCCTCCTGAAGTCTGTATTTGACAGACTCAAACTTGCACCGCTTAGAAAAACAAGAGTGATCGTTCAATTTCCTGACTGATCCACCAAAAGACCGATAGGAATTGTTTCAATCGTCATGAACTTACAAGGTGTCAAACATAGAGTGGGCTTCATTGTCCTGGACATTGAGCATCGAGGAGAGTTGTATGAGTCTCCCATCATTCTGGGAAAGTCGTGCTTAGCCTCTATTAAGGCAATTTTCGACCGTGAGACTCAAGATCTAAAATATCTGAACTAGAACCATAATGATCAAACTCTTGAGGAAACACCTGACCCTGAGACAACCGAACATGAAACTGATAGTCATGATCAGGAGACCACCACTTCACATGATTAGACCTCTTCTTAAGAAACACAGACACAAACCCTAGGAGAGACACCCGAGAATCGACTGTTGAACCGAAGTCGAGTCTCACCACACCTCTACGAAGAACCACCCTAACATTGTTCCTAAGATGAACCTAGATATTGGAGCTTATGTGGAATTGGACCATATTTATGAGAATTGTCATGATTATTTGAGTGGTTCAATTTTTGAGGAGGCTATAATTCATGAAATACTTAAACCATTCACGGAGCCGACTCATAGAATCTATTATGTCACCAAAACTTCAGAACATCAAAAGGTGATATCTTTTACCACCAGGGACAAGAACACAAGACATACTTAAATTGAGGAAACTCTCCCAAGACATGCCATGACCTTACAGGAGAAGGTCAATTTATTTGGTGATTCATCTGACGAGGAACCCATAGACACCAACTTCCATATATGTTACTTATGGTATGGAAAAGAATTATGACCATCCTCCCAGAAACAAACCGATCAAGGAAGTCACATTGACCTTAGAAATCATGAGACCTCTAAAGATTCCT
This sequence comes from Ottelia alismoides, assembly GCA_037367405.1. Lineage (NCBI taxonomy): Eukaryota > Viridiplantae > Streptophyta > Magnoliopsida > Alismatales > Hydrocharitaceae > Ottelia > Ottelia alismoides. The sequence goes on from JAZKJV010000703.1 coordinate 185,481, forward strand.
CGTCAAGTTCCTCATCTGGTCCTTTGGTGGTACATCAGGTAAGTGCAATCAGTACATCAGTTATCAAGGGACACTTACCCTTGGTTAACAATGGTTGGAGATCCTCTGCATATGACTATTATTCTTCTGAGGATGACTCCAATGATGGTTGGGAGTCTTCTTCTTCATGGTCTTCATTTCTATATTCCCTCCTGCACATGCCCGAATGAAAATATGTTTAAAACCTCCTTGAACATCGGTATCTTCTCACTGATCTCATCGATTCATGTGCACTACTTCTTATATTCTTAGGCCAGTGAGACCGATGCCGACCAATATATATCCATCATTCTGTTCTTTGCCCTCGACCGCCCCATTTATACTCTATTCTATACTTAAGCTAACCAAGAGCCTGAGTATAGGGTGGCGGCCGACTTATTCCCCCTCCTTTTTCTTTTGCATCCTTCTGTACTTATCATACACTATGTATATGGGGGAAGTGATCACAATAGTGTACATATATTGCATTGCATCCTACTATATGATATTGTATTTTCTGTATATAAAATTAACTTGGGTTGTGGGTAATCTTTGCAAAACTTGAGAAAATTTGTCTAATGCGTGGAAATTTGTACAATGTGAATAAAGTAAATCAACATCTTTCAAAAAAATCACAAAATTCAAAAAATGACAAAAATTATTTGTGTTTCACGCATTTGCACTTTCATTTAACATTTCATGCATCTGCACTGGTGAAAAACTCTTGGGTTCTGAACCAAGTTGTGGGTAGAAACTGAGAGTAGTCTTGACTTGACCATTAATCCACCTAATTTTCATAGAAACTTCACCTAGAAGATTATAAGATTTAGGTCTTTGACTTAATTCTCTGAGTTTCGCATGACAATGTGCATGCATTGACTCTTGGTACAACTCTAGAATAGGGAAATAATACGTACTCTCGCACTATGCACTTAGCTCAACTCAGACGGGGTGTTGGAAGACCATGAGAGTCTCTTTTCTGGTAGCGTGGACATTTAACAACTGGAGTAGGGGTTGAAATAAATCTTCAGATGAGAGATGGACTACTGGCACATTTTTCTAAGACCTCAAAACATGTACGGAAAGAAAGATTTCATATCTGTAGGGGCACAAAAGATCCATGCAGAGTAACCATAAAATCCATTCCAAAAGAAGACAACTATCAAATCAATATTTAACAAAAAAAGATCCAAGCTTCAGACAACCTATAGATCTTGGTGCAGACTTGGCTAAACTGGTCGGCTTTACAAGAAGATGTGGATACACTGGCCACACTCCAGTTCTCTTCTTATTCTTCTATCTTCTTCCCCCTTTAATTGTGAACAAAACACGCACCTGAACTTAGAAGGAAATACTTGACTCCTTGAGGATGAGTTATTGGAGGAGAGGTTTGCATGGTGGTCCGGCATTCTTGATGGGAAGAGATAAAACCCTTCACATACATGAGACAGTTGTTCAATGTTCATTGGTATGCTTTGGGAGGAGGATTAATCTAAGATGACTTCTGAGCTGAAACTGTTACAATGATGTGTAGAACTTGGAGGCTGATGATTTTAAAATCCTAATTCTCATAGGAGTTGTGCCAAACTAATAATCCAAAGGTCGAGTCTAGCCCCATTTTCACTTTTTGCTCATGATCTTGGTATATAACCCAATCTCATTTCACCTCTTAATTTCTTTAGTTGCTCAGGGACAAGTAAGGTTTAAGTATAGGGGTTGATGAATCTGTGATTCATCACTCTAATTAGATGAAATAGAGCTTCATCCCAAGAATTCGGGATCATTTACATGTTAACTTCATATAATTAATTTTCATGTACTCAAAATTAATTTGCATAAATTAGCATTCATTTCGACATTCATATTCATCTTCATATTTTCACCTAACTTCCTACTTTTTTAATCCATTCATGTTAATCAATTTAACATGAAAATATCTCCATTGTTTACATATCACTAACCGTAATCCAAGAATAATAAAAAATGCTAACTTGTACATATGCAAAATAATCTCAAACCCTAATTTCAGTACAGACAGACAAAAATGTTGATGTCTCGTTCATACAATGTCCAATTGAACTCTACTCACTTTTGAATTAATGTACGTTCAAATATCTATAAATTAAGACCAACTCAAAAGAATCAGAGTTCATTTGTGAAAATTGGGTTTCGAGGCCTAACTGTGCATTGTCCATCTTTGTTGATTTTGACTTGTCATTTCATGTGCATATTTCATCCATTCTAATTATTTTCTTTTTCATTTTTTTAATTTATTTGTTTTAATAGATCACATAAAAATCAAAATCTTAAAAAATCTAAAAAGTAAAAAAAAGACCAATTCTGACTTGAGCTTTCTAACTTGATCCATATGTACACATTTCATCTCTCTAATTTATTTTGACATAACTCAACCCATAAAAAACACATTTGAGACTATTACATTATATCATATCATGTTTAATTTTTGCATGCATTTACTCAATCATAGAAAATCAATTGCAATTTGCATATCTTGCATTCAGCATTCTGTTTACACTCGGGTCGTTCATGTACATTGTAGATCGCATTTAAATACACATTTTTCATGTTTGTCATTTTTCATTCGAGATCAATTTGTATTTAATTCATATTTATCTCTGCATTTTAGCACTGGTCAACCTTGGTCAATGTGCCACGTGGTGTACATTCACTGAGCCACTTGGCCCCTGGTCAACCTTCCCCTTCCTTTCTCTCTCTTCAAATGCATGGCACGTGACACCCTTCCCCCTCTGCTCACGTGACCTACACGTGAGGGCCCCCTCCTCTCTCAACACCTGCCATCGCCTGGTGTTGTGTTGCCTACCTTCGCCTGGCACCGTCGCCTCTCTTCCTTCCCCGATGATCTCGTAACCACCTCTTTCAATCGACCAATCTCCTCCTCGCCCTTATCTCGTCGCTCATAACCAATCCTCAAAAACCCTAATGGCCGGTGATCTTGTTCCTATCTTTATCACCTAACTCAACAAACCATATCGCCTTGATTGCCTGCAACGACCGCCCGATCAAACCTCAACCCCCCTCCCCCCCAACCCTCTCATACTTCTTCCCATGTTTAAATCCATCACCGACTTCCATGATCAATCATCTGTCGATATCCATCGTGATCAACCGATCATCCAGAGAGGAGTTGGAGCTTGGGCTGGCGATAAGATCCCATGCCTCCGACGACAATCTCGTCGAGGAGAGATCCACAAGGGTCCAACACCCTACACCCTCTGTGCCGCTACTCCACTTCCTTGGAGTAGGCCGAGGCTCCGTCCTCTTCATCGAATGTCGAGTCGATCACCGGAGTAGGATTTATCCACTCCAACACATTAGCTGATTCCACATGTTCCCCTTGCATTTTCCTTTCTTCACATCTCCTTCATTCCAATCTCAGATCGATCGTCGCCACCACATCATCAGAGCTTCACCACCAACTTCTCTATAGCTCTTCCTTCGTCGATTATAAAAGGACCTCACACCAAGCACCTTCGACTCGTGCCCAGGATCAAGTTACATCATCCATCAGATAAAGAACACAGTTAATCATAGTCGTCGATCATCACCCAAATTGCAATTGAAGGATCGAGCCTTTATAGATGGTCTAGATCATGTTACAACATTCGGATATGAGTCTATCATTCAAACCTCGAGCTTCGAGACCTCCTGGAGCAGTAGTAGTGTCACATATAGAGGCTTGCCCCAAGCCTAAGCTTCAGGGACTCGAAGCTGCCAGAACCTCCCACGTAGAACCACTGAAATGAACCAGCTGTCAAACCATCCCTCATGTGCCTCATGCATGTGACGGTAGGAGAATTACATCGATGCCCTTCGCTCTCTCCAGGATTCCCAAAAGACTAGGATTGCGCGCGTAGCATGCGTGACGTTGGGTAATTCACGCAAAAGCCCTACAAACTTCCAGAAATCACATCCGCAGCCCCACCATGGGAAAACTGCAAAGAAAACCCCTTGGCTTCAGCAAACTTTAGAAAGACCTTCTAGGAGGGCATAACTGCAAGACTTTTATTTATTTATATTACAATATAGTCCATGAACTTCATTTGGTCATAGCTTGAGAATATATCAACATATTTCTTCATTCTTGGTGTCGTTTTAATCCTTATAATATTATCTAGCATATAGAACATTGAGATTGCATTTTTAAGCCATTGTTTGACTTAAATAAATTAAGGAGATTACTTAATTACATTGAGCACAACTATTCTTTAATATTGATTCTCTATTGATTTATTTGGGTTTATTTCATGGAATTAATTCAGGGATATTTATTGGGGATCTAGATTGAAATTTATTGACTTGATCTGGATAAATTTCTCATCATTTAGATTGCTTGCTTGATCCTTGTTTCAACTTGTTGCATCCTTATTGCTCATCTTGCGTTATCATTTTGCACTGGTAATCATTGAGTATATTATTGAGTGGGTTTAACGAAGGATTATATGAAATAAGAAATTTGCATAAATATATGTAATTATATGTTTTTACTTTGATTTAGGAATTTTTATATCAAAGTTGTCTTGCCTTGTCAACACTGAAAGTTCATTCCCTTAATCACTTTCAATGTAAGAGATATACTTACCATTATATCTCAGCAAGATCTGGGATCTCCTTCCTTATCTTTGTCACATCCCAATAATATGAGAACCTGTTACTCGGATAAAAAGAAGTGGGAACATATTCCACATTGCAAGTCCAACTTGTATTCCCAATTCGGTCTTTAACACCCGAGCCCACCACTCCTTAAGGTGATGTTGACCTATCATTAATTAAACCAACCATCAACAGGAATACAACTTGCCATGCGCAATCCAATATCGCCCCAATAATATGAGGACCCAATATTGGGGCCACTATGCATACATCCTTACTCTTTTGAGAAGTTCGGACATGCATATCCTACATACAATATCTGGCGACGGAATCCTTCGCCTTGACGGAAGACCAAGGATGTCACTTATGTGATCCTCCATATCATATTCAAATTCTAATTAGTCATCATGAATCATATTCATTATGATTAATTCTTCCAAGGGAAATAACATATCTATTAAAATTAGAGTGTTTAATTTAAATTGGATTCCAATCAATCTAATCATATTAAATTAATGATCCAATTAATATCCAACAAACAATCTTTATTGTTACTTGAATTATGGTATTATCTCAAATACATATTATTCTGAATTTTATTAATTAGAAAAATACACTGTGATCTCTCCTGCATTATCGAGTCCCTACCCGTTGTCATGACCAATACCGACGAGAGTGGGACAGACCACACAAGGTGCAACATGCTACCCCAACGCTCCCCGACTAGATACCATATCCACCTCGGGAAAGGATAATGCCAAATTGATCATTGTGTACTTGAGATGATAATCAGTTCTTCAACCAAAGTTATGCCATATATAATAATAATCAAAACATTTTTTATTAACATTATAATGAGATTTGCTAAACATGTCCCAAATTATGATGTAGATCACATCTTATCAATTATTGGTTAAGGCAATGTCATTTAAGGAAATAATTATCATCAAATATTTCACAAATATTTATCCATAATTATTTCAGGAAATTAAATCATTTAATTTCACTAACTGATTAAATGAAAATCACAAGGTTCTTGATTAGGAAAGTATTTTCCAGCAGTAACCCTCACTTACTAAAATTAGCATATCTCAATCAATTTAAATCCAAATTAAGTAAAATAAGTTTCCAAAGTTTGATAATTTGATTTACAACAGAATATAAGTAATTTTTACCCATTTCTAGGAATTTTTAAACAGTAATTAACTCCTTAATTACCTTAAGATTCACAGGCCCCGAAACAACGGATAAATGTTCACTAATTTGATCATAACTTGAGCAAACAGATTCGAAATCACGTAAACTCAGATCCTACGGTTTCCTTATTTAATGGGGAACAAAATTCAAGTTTATTTTTTGTGTTTAAACAATTTAAACAAAGCCTAAAATAATCATAAAATAGAGATGCAAAAATGAAATGCGATAAAACTTTCGCAACCCTAACAAACCCAAGTCGGCTTAGGTTTATGGATCGTATCCGAAACCTTCAACCTGGATCTGATACCATTTAAGGATATGGTGAGATCCTTAAGTGCATCACAGAAGCGTGTGGATCGTATCGTATACGATCAAGAATGACTAGTCGCACCAGTTGTTCTAGGCAGCGGAAACTAAAAAATTTTCATGTGACGAAACCACGTGATCCAAGAATATTTCTCGGATCATTTCGTCTAAACCACAAACAAATAATAGTATTACCTCTTGAAGCGTGGTTGCGATCGAGTCTCTAAACGAAGAGACCTCATGTCTCAAGTTCAATCTATCGGAGGAGACACTTGCGAGCGTGTTGATGAAACGCGTGCTCCTCACAATCCATGTTGATGATCTAAGCGGAGAATCTCATGATCTTGACACACGAGATCGGACGTCTTCTTCACGAGCTAGGCGCATCGAAGGAGACAGAGATCCACAAGCAAACGATCGAGCAGCATAACAATGACGATGCAGCGATGGAGAACCTCTCTAGGGCATCCATGGTGGACGGCCACATGAGAGAGAGAGAGATGGCGTGTAGAGAGAGAAAGAGAGACTTGTATTTCTTATTAGCATTTTGAAGAGCAAGGGGTGCCCTTCTATTTATAATATTTAGGGATCCATGGATCTCAATCCATGGGCAACATAAATCAAATGGCTCAGATTGATTTGTGTTTCTTTCAATGGCCAAGATTTTGTTAGTAAAAAACCATTAACAATTAATTTAATTTAGATTAAATGTATATTGATATATCAATACGATTTAATCTCAAATTAACTTAATCAAACATGGAGATTATGGAATGAATATTGCCTCCTTCCATAATATGGGAATTGGTGGTGATCTCATCTAATCTCATGATGTCTCATGAGATTACATTATTCCATGGAAATATTCAAGATTTACAACAACACTTGTTGTAAATTATTCAACAAAAAATTCATAATTGTTTTGTGAATATTGCAATCTTACCATTGGAAAATTGTGAATCACATTCACAACCCAAAATAAAATGAGAATTACATTTTCAATTAATTATCCAATGTGAATCCAATTCACATCAACATTTAATTAACAAATGTAAATTACAAATTGCTCTCTCTTATATATTATAAATCACATTTATAATATATATGATTAATATGGATAGTGCTATCCACATTATCCATATCCATGATATTTAAATCACATTTAATCATATTGGATCTCTATTCTCATATGCCCAAATAATATGAATCACATTCACATTATTCACATCTTTGATAATCAAATCATATTTAATTGTCTAAGATAACTCTCCTTATAATCAAATCAAGGTCGTAGATCCAATCTCCTCGTTGCATCTGAATCACATTTAGATCACTGTCCAACACTTGGACCAAGATTAGATTACTTCTTTGTTGAGAGGAGTCACTAAAATCCAGACCCGTTTCATCACTCCCTAGGAATGGAAGCGTCATGGTTATACAATCGTTTATGATCACATCACCCTCAAGTATTCCTAATACATGTACATCCTGCATACTGGAAGACTAGAATAAACCAGAAGTATAAGATCAATTTTACACTGTCTACTTCAGGGCTTTATCATTAAGCTTTTCATTCGATCATTGGGAGTCGGTATCGATCATATACTTTCCAAAAGCATATATCACACCTAGGTGTTGATCATACACTTTCTAAAAGCATATATCAAGCCTTACAAATTTAGTAAAGCTTCCAAAGCGAGACGAACGCGCGTGGAATTTAATTCTTCACAATATCTCATGAGTGAGCTCATGTCTTCCGGTTCAACAATGAACCTGTATGATCCCTTTAAGAGATCGTATTACTCATATGCCCTTATATGCATACCAGCGCACCGGTCTATAGACCTTGATTAGGTCATCAACCTATTGGTCTGCCAAATGTACATACTCAGACATATAGTAACATGTCTGTCTCCAGTCAGAGGATACGTGCATATATCGTGACAGCATACGACATAGGACTTTGGTTATCTCGATCTCATTAAGTCAACTCTTTGACCTAACTTATCTAACACCTTCGGATCTCCATTCCTATGCAGAGGACCTACATCAAGAGGTTGGTTAGACATCAGCCTTTAGAGAAAGGATTGCCATCTCCTTCTCAGGCTGGAGATCCTCTCTTAATAATCATTTGACGGTGCTTCATGAGTCCTCAATCTAACTCTTTAGATATTCATCCAAGCACCAGCCTCTATGATTCAATAATTGAATCAAAATCTATATGATCATCAAGATGGCCATGGCACATAACCCTAATTGTACTAAGGGACTTATTATGAAAATTGGTTATTCTTCATTTCAGATCAGGGAATGATATTTGCAATAACAATTATTGCATAATGGCTCGTCGTGGGATCGCATGTCCAACAGGCTTGACTTTGTCTCTTAGAACATTGCATTTTCACAAGGATTTTGGTTACTTTTTACGGTTATCTTAGATACAACAATGTGGTTAGCTTTTATTCAACCTCAACAAGTCCCAAAGTAGTGCTATAAGAGATTCAATACTTTCATAGTTGGTTAACACACAACATGGCATGCATACATTTACAACCAATACATATACATACACACATTTACACATGTTGACAAATAGAAGGCCATCTTGGATGGAGAGTTTGTTATAAAAAAACTTGGAAACAACAAATGAAAGTAATGAGAAAAGAATCAATGGTGTTGATTCTAAGATTCTCAAGCCAAATAGCTTGATTTATTGGCTTCACTCTTATTGACAACATTTATGAAGTGTCTCTACTCATTTAACGAGATAGTTCTTTGGAATAATGGAAAGGGAAGGGAATGAAAATGTGATAATGATACCACTCCAATGTAGTTTCAGGATGAATTGGATTAAGAATGGTTTGTGTTCAGGAGAATATTGTTGCTTGAAGATTTAGATTATCGAGTGCTATTTTTATTAGTACATTACTAATGTTATTTATATTGATTTTTTGCTTTGGATACTTACATGTTGGTGATTGTTGTCAACTGCTATCAGTGTTAACTTTTTCATTGATATTTGATAGATAGATATTGTTTTAAGCATACATGAATGTTTTTTCTTTGATCTTCTTAAACCACTTTTATTACATAATTTTGATTCATTTGTAGTAATTATGTAGATATTTATTTATTTTCAAAATAAAAAAATTAGAAAACTGTATAGAACTGCATGTACCTGCATATGCCTCTGCATACCGTTTAATCACCATTGGTTGACATATCCGAGCACATATACATAATGCCTTCCTGAACCTTGAGAGTAAATAGATGATATCATTATTACAGATGATGACGTACAAGGCCGCTGAAGTAAAAACATTGCGTGTTGAGAATATTATCATAAAGAATTTTAGGTAGCTTCACTATTTCCTTAGCCGAAAGTTTGCTAGAAAACACGCGTGGCTTCTAATGATTCAATGGAAGTATGTGACTAATCTTCTTTCAGATACATAGATTGCATATTCCAAACACGAAGCTATTCCTATGGACCCCTATGTATTCTTTATCTAGCTTTTTATCCTCCTCTTTTATCATGATTCTTCCTTATTTCCTATCCTCTTTTATCGTGATTCTTCCTCATTTCCTATACATATGCTGGACAAATTTTTAATATTACAAAAATAGGTTCGTATGATGAATAACGGAAAGAAGGATCTTATTGTTTACTTATAAAATAATTAAGAATTGTTCGATAAAAATTTTAACATGCGCCTATATAGCTGAAATCTTGACACTATGTCTATAAATTACACAAATTGCTTTGGAAATCTCAGAAGGGACAACTTTAATGTGCAAGTACTCTACATTATGCATGCATAATATTAATGGGATAATTTAAAGGTATGCTTACACAAGCTCAATTCTACCTCGTTCCTTCATTATGCTTAGCATTGATAACATCGCGGTACTTGGCCCTATTCGAGATTAGGAGTGTTAATTATGGATTTATTTTTTTTAGGAAAATGATCTAACTCCTCAGTATCTCAAAATATATGGAATGGTTGACTATCAATCTCATTCATTCATCATTATCTAATTAACTCTACCAATCTAATTTTACATTAAGATTCTCATCAATATCAATCATTGTCAACATCAATAACACAACTCAGTTTATTTTACGAACCTCTCATTTTTTATATATTTTTAGTTGTTATTATACATTATACATGACATCAGTGTTGTTTTACTATAAATAAACCTTAACTAGTAATATTAAAATATGTAAATTCTTCACTCTTTTCTGTTAACAAAAGATATAAGTTGATGGTAAATAAAAATAAAGCCTTACCTATGCGTTTTCAATTAAGAGCCTCAATTTTAAGATGCAACAAAGAGGAGCATAAAGTTTCAACTTAAGGGTTTATTGTTGACATAAAGGATCTCAGAAACATAAGAAAGTTTGTATTTAAGATATAAAAGAGATTAGACATCTCTTTGTCACATTCATGCGATGGACAGAAGGTCTACAAAGGGTTGTTTCCTACTGATATTGGGAGGCTTGGGCTAGGAGTGAAACTGCTTGGAGGTGCAGTGAGTATGGATAAAGGATTTGTTGAAGATTTGGCCTTGAGAAGGGCCACCAAAGATGTTGAATTAATGCAATTACTTCCCTAGTTGGATCATCCACAAAGTGAACTTATTTTACTACGATCTTGTATGGGTTCAGCCAAGCTCATGTTTGGCTTAAGGACATGTCAACCCACATGCATGGAGCAAGCTGCTACTTTTTTTGACAGAGGACTACGTGAGGCTATTGAGGACATTGTGGTTTGTGGAGGCCCTTTCTTTGGCGACCTTCAATGGAGGGTGGCGTCCCTACTAATCAAGCACGGTGGCTTAGGCATGCACTCTTCTTTTGAGGCTTCTTCATATGCCTTTGTGGCATCTAGAGCTCAATCTTGGGTGCTTCAAGACCACATTTTACGAGACAGTGGGGTATGTGATATGGATTCTGATTTTTTAGATGCCTTACAGGGTCTACGTGTCAAACTCCATCTTTACATCTTACATGTTTTGCTAACAAGGATACCGTCCCCCCTAAAGTCCAGAATGCTTTGGTGAGTTCTCTTTTTAGCAAAATTGTCAAAGAAATTGAGGCTGAATTCGACATGACAGCTAGGCAAAAGGCAATTTTACGATGTTTGCAATCTGACCATGCTCAAGAATTTCTTCTAGCTATTCCTATTGATGGTCTTGGAATGCATATGTCACCTATTGAGTATCGCACTATTCTCAGATATCGTCTTATGCTTCCTCTATTCCCAGTAGATGAGGCATGTCCAGTATGCCACAAATCTTGCCTAGACACCTTTAGGGAGCACGCCGTTCATCGTCGTGAACTCCCATGCTTTAAATATAGACATGATCTTGTCAGAGATGTCCTCTATGATGTACTCAGGAAGGCTGGGGTTGCGTCAAAAAAAGAAGTACCTGTGAATTTTTTGACTGATCTACACGAGGGAAGATCCACACTCAGACCAACAGATATTTTAATTTTTGGATGAGCCGGAGAAAAACATGTATGTGTTGATTTGACTGGAGTGTCTCCGTTAGTTGGTCTGATAAAAAATAATTTTACTGTAGGATACGCTGCACAGAAAGCTGCTTCAGCTAAAGTTGCTAAACATGAGAAGGCTTGTATTGACAATCAACTTGTTTTCATCCATTTCGGATTTGATACCTTTGGATTCTTGGCGACTGAAGCTGTTGAGCTCCTTAAAAGGGTCCAGAAAATTATGCATAGCAATGTTATGGTTCCTAGGTCTATGGATGTTGTGTTTCGAAGAATTGGATTTGCCATCCAAAAGGGATTGACGGTGCAGCTTGTTGCCCGTCTCCCAGCAGTGTCTCTGTAAATCTTAATCACCGATTTTATGGTTTCGTATGACGAAATCGGTGGTGGTATTTGAAAAATGAGACCAAATCACTCTAAAAACAGATGCATTAAAGTAGCTATTGGATATTGAAAGAGACATTGGGGGAGTAAAAAAGCCCAATAAAGGGTATTATTCAAATAGTTATTGGATATTGACATAGTCATTGGGGAGTGAAAAAATAGTGCTTCCCGAGATGAAAGGCAGAAGGGGGAGAGAAAAGTAAACGGGGGGCAATGATGGCAACAGAGAGTGAAAGTAAACGCTCTGATGGCGAACACGTGTCCTCTTGCACCCTCTGTACATCCCTTCCATAAAAATAGTGAATTCCTGTCAGGTTAGTTACATGTTCTTATCACGTCAGTAAAAATTATCACGAATTTCTTATTCCATCCCCTGTCCCCTTCTTCTTTATGGCTAATGGGTGCTGCCGCAGACCATGGATTATTACTCTTTCTCTTCTCCTACATTTCACAGCTCCGGATTTTGAACCTTCATGTGCCCATGCAATTTATAGCAGGGCACCTAAAAATAAGAAGTGTCACGTTTTTTATTGAAATTAAATCAAATAAAAAAATAGTCAATACAGTTCATGACTCGTCAACCTTTTTCTTGATCATGGCATATTAGCTGCTGCCAACCTGTACTCTGATATATATATATATATATATATATATATATATATATATATATATATATATATATATATATATATATATATATATATATATATATATATATATATAGGGGGCCTTTCAAATAGGACGCAGTCCTTCCATTCCTAAGGAAGGCCGCCCCTTTTTTGTATAAAACAGGATACTTTAGTAGAATACGTATATAGTTTGTATTATAGGTGCACGTTATAAATACAAAGCCGCATACAAAACTGCGCATTATAATACAAACATTAAAACTGCACATTATAATACAAAACTGTTTATAACGTGCGCCTATAATACAAACTATATACGTATTCTACTAAAGTGCCCTGTTTTATACAAAAAAGGGGCGGCCTTCCTTAGGAATGGAAGGATTGCGTCCTATTTGAAATAAATCCTATATATATATATATATATATATATATATATATATATATGAGGGCGGGGAGGCTGTTTTGAGTAACAGCCAACATGGCTGTTACACAAGGCAGTTTCCCCCCGTATTTATTTTTTTTTCAAATTTTTTTTCATGGCTATTCATCTATATGTCCCTCCTACATGTCATTCAAATTTTGTGAAAAACAAAGACTCGTAAGCCCTCCATCTAGAAGGGGTAGATTACAACAAAATTTCAGGCCGTTAAAAATTACACGGTCTAGATGGAGGGCTAAGGGGTCTTTGTTTCTCGTGAAATTTGAATGACATGTAGGAGGGATATATAGATGAATATACATGGAAAAAATTTTGGGAAAAAAATAAAAAAAATAGGGGAAACTGGTCCGTGTAACAGCCAACTTGGCTGTTACACAGAACAGCTTCCCTTTTCTGTATATATATATATATATCAAGGAATATATTGAGAGATAAATACTAGAAATGAAATGAGGGTGGAGTAAATTAAAACATATGGGACATGCTGGTGAGGTGTGGAAGCCATATAGGGGGGCCATGTTCCTGTCCCTGAAGAGTGGCGGTAGAATATGCATATATCGATATATATTTCTACCTCGTGAACTGCGCTCCACTCCAGAGTCCGAACCCCCCACCCTATGTCACATGGTCGAGAAGATTTCAAACAAGGGACCATCTTTAAAAAAAACTTACACATATAAATAAAGTCTCTACCTATCTCTAGCGTACAGTATTCGTAATTCTCACTCCCCCATCTCTCTCTTACCCCCCACCACTCTTGTCTTTATGGGGTTGGGGATGGGAAGCCCTGCAAGAATGCACGTTACTACCCCCACCCCCAATTATGAATAAATGAATCCCACCACGACCACCCTTCCTCCTCCTTCCCCTCTTTCCAATTCCCTTCACACTTCCTCCCATTCTATCTATCTACCAAACACCTAAAAGAAAACCAAACTCCCCTTTTGCTTCCCTTTCCAGTACTACTTATCATTACTATTACCATTCAACCACTGCTGCTACTACTGCTACCAGTTCCTCCTCTTTCTTAGCCAAAGGGCCTATCATTCCCTTACTTACAATGGCTCCTGATTTGGAAATGGGCGCGGGGTCGGGGACCGGAGTAGGATTCGGGTTCCCCATCGACCCCTTCTTCCCCTCCCCTCCCTCCGTCTCTGCCGCCGCCACCAATTCTTACCTGTATGATCTTCCACTGCCTTCCTCTGATGCGATGCGCGTCGACGACCTCCTGGACTTCTCCACGCATACCGCATTCTATGACTCCGTGCCCCCCGCTGCCCCTGATCCCCAACACTACTACGGATTCCCCCAGCAGCACGAGCTTGCCCCCGCCTCCTCCGCGGCTCTCGACGCGTTCCCTTTCGACCTCCGAATTCCCGTGAGATCTCGATCTTTCTCTCTTTTTGTAAAACTCTCTTCGGTTATGTTACTGCCCATGCTTGATGGTGTTAAATTTGGGATTGTGACTGAAGAGCAAGGAGGAGGCGGCAGAGCTCGAATGGCTATCGAGATTCGTGGAGGATTCTTTCTCGATTCCTTCGTCCGCAACCACACTTAACCCTTCTGCCACTGTCGCCAATCCGAACGTCCACTGTAACATTGACGATCTCAGCAATTACAGTATTGTTGATCCGTCCGTGATCGTTCACGGACGACCGTGGACAAAGCGTACGCGGCCGGCTGTAGGAAATCCTGCAATACCGACTGCGTGGACTGGGCTCACCCCACAATCCCCTTCCTCATCCTCATCATCGTCCTCCGAGGCAAGGCCTAGGGGGGCGAGGAAGGATAGAGATGCAGGAGAGGGGGGCACTAGGAAATGCACGCATTGCGCATCGGAGAAGACGCCCCAGTGGAGGACTGGGCCCCTCGGGCCCAAGACGCTTTGCAATGCGTGCGGGGTGCGGTACAAGTCCGGCAGGCTAGTGCCAGAGTACCGCCCTGCCGCAAGCCCGACATTCGTGTTGACGAAGCACTCCAATTCCCACCGCAAGGTGATGGAGCTGCGGCGTCAGAAGGAGATGCTGATGCGACACCAGCAGGCGGCGTTGATCGCGGTACCGAGCGGCGGCACCGCCACCGGCACGGCCGCGTCCTCCAGGCCAGACATGCTGCTAATGGACTATGAGGTGTGCTGAGCACGTGCTCTCTCTGTCCTAATTGTACTCCCTTATTTCTCTCTTTCTCTTCCCCCTATCTCTGTTTCCTTTTTTTTGCATCTAATCCCTTTCTTTTGTTTAAATTATCATCTTGGATAACATCCGGATATTTTTGTAATTTCGTTGGGATTTGAGTGAGCCTTCCGAAATAAGTCATGGGACTTTCTGGGATTTAATAATAACAAAGTATAAATTTCTTTTCCTTTAGGGTACGTTTGTGAAGTGGTTCCCTTTTTTGCTGAAATTTATTTTTTAGGCCTGACATAATTGTTGCCTGCCGAAATTTTAGTAAAAATACCACGTTGAAGTGGGTAAACTGAGAGGAATTCACCATCGTATAATCTTTTGGGAAATAAAGATGTGTGTGTTGAACACGAAGGGGGGACTTCAGGGACAGGAGCTGTGAAAGGCACATGCACGCCCATTATTGAGAAGGGGACTTTGCACTACTCCATCACGTGATGTGGGGGCTGGCACACATTTTTCAAACAGGGCTGGATCATCTGCTGTAGACTACCCCTGTTGTAGCGCAGGGATCATCGGATGGGGAAGGCCCGGGGATAGTGGGCCCCCTATCAGATCGGTCCATTCCTCATCCGACGGATCCCCTGCACCACAACAGGGGCCGTCCACAGCAGACGATCCGTGTTGTTTTCAAACATCTCTAGTGTCTGACTTTTTACACGGTGAGGCCAGAGGCGCGCCCCGGTATGTTACCCGGAAGGGCCCACAGACATTGTCGCAGTCGCGCTTTGTTCGGGCATGCTCCGAATTTTTGTGCCCAGTGATTGAGGTGAAGCAGGGACTACTAGCATGGAATGTTTTTTCAATTGGAAAAAAAATGATCGGCACAATCAAGTAATCTACCTACTAGCCCATATGATGCAAGTATGGTCATTTTCAAAAATGTTATGCAGCTCCCGCACGGTGATCTTTGGAAGAACGATAACATCACTTTATCCATCTTGAAATAAGATGGTTGTATTATAGTCACATCATCCATTATAACTTTATATACATTACTTGTTTTTTTCCCCTTAATCTCTATATACATTATATCTCTAGATAAAGTAGATGTCGATGCATATGCTCTTGTTTGAATTAAAAGAAATGATTTTATAATGCATGGTGATGATACATAGATTCAATGCATTAATAGATGAACCTACTTGTCTAGAAAACCCAAAATATTATTCCATGAGCTCATGAATAACAGTCCAATGATTAAACATTCCATATATAGCTACCTATCTATGATATTGGTACGTCTCCAAATATTCAAACACCATATTTAGAAGAGGTGTCTTATGCTTGAACTTCAACGAATTTTGTCAACAAATAAAATCTAACCCTGCATAAAAGATTACATTTTTCATGACAATGTTGTATAATCAAAAACAAATTTCTAATATAGCAATGATTTAATATTTATGATTTTCTAAAAAACGTCAAAAAAAGACCTATGATGAAGAAGTAGGACTCGACGATTTAGCCAACATTTTGTTTGGCATGGGCGATCTGTCAACGCATTTGCAAGTGACAGTCCAAGCTCATCGAGGTGCTTGATCTGCAAAAATGACAAGAGTCAAGGAAGAAATTTTGAGTGTATCAGACAATACAATGTTAATAAGTCAGAAGAGGTATTATGTTCGAGTGCCCAGACAATACAATGTTAATAAGTCAGAAGAGGTATTATGTTGGAGTGCCCTCCAGATGGTTGGAGAAGAAAACAACATCGTGAGAAACTTTTATAATCATACGAGGGGTACCCTTGAAAGTTCTCAAACAACTGGCCTTCCAAATCAACCACCAAGCTGATGCCATCTGTGATTTTATCTTCCATTTTGAGAACAAATTCCAAAGACTATTTATACTATTAGTATTAGTAAAGAAAATGTCGTAAGAAATGCCACTATTGATCATGCCTTGAAACCTCCTATATATATTTAAAGCAGTAGTTGTTATGTTATCCAAGGATTTGCAAAATGGACATCTTCGATAATTTCTTGAGTCTTCCTATCCGGATTTGGAGCAATTTTGTTACCTAAAGATTCAAATCAAGGTGAAAATTATTGATATGATTTAAATCTTGTATTTGAGATTCATCTAAATCATAATTGATTGGAACATCCATTTGAATTTTGATTATTTTATCATATTTGTTCTTCCCATTAGGAGAGATTTGGAGGTCTTTCTATTTTACAAGATTTGGGAAATTTGCATGTTTAGAGAGATTTGAGAATCTGTATATGTATGAAAATTTATCTGTATCGGGCACTATGAAAACCTCCATAAGGTTAGTGTTTTGTATTATCCATCTGTGCTCCAGTTGATCCATCATATTAAGAGAGATCGGCCGCTACTGCCAAGGATGTAACCCGTTTATGAATGAACATGTAATTCCTTGTATTTGTATGCTTGATTAATTGATCGTGTTTAAGCATATTTGCTTCTACCATTCACAAAAAACTACTTCAGAGAGTCAGATTTCATTTGGATTATCAAACAGATGATGCCGCACAATCTTTACATCAAAGAGTTCAATGACATGATTAGCTTTGGCCTTTGGCAGAATGTCTAGTGGTAGCCCCTTGGAGGGGTGGCAATGATGGAGTCTAGCAATTGTAGTTCTGCTATATGAGGATTCAATTCAAGGCAGAGATTGTTGATAATTCATTGAAACCTACAATCAAAAATTAAAGTAGTGGTTATTCTCCTATCATATATGAGTATTCATTTTCCAGGTGGATATCTTTGATAATATCTTGAGTCCTACTATCCGGATTTGCAACACTTTGGTTCTCTGATGATTCAAATAGAAGGTGATTGTTGATATGATTTCAATCATAAATTTGATATCCATCAAGACCAAAAATATATTAGAGTATAACCTCGGTTTCTGATTATTTTGTAACTCGTTTATTTTCCCATTGGGGGAGATTGGAGATCTTATTTAAGGATATTTTGAAATTTTATCTTTTTCAAGAGATTTGAGAATTTGTCTATTTGTAGAGATTTGTTTGCAAAGGGTGTTACATAATTCCCCATAAGGTTAGTGGTTCATATTATCCCTATGTACTCCAGTAGTTCGACCATATTAAGACAGATCTACTACAATCGTCAAGGATGTAACCTAATTTATGGGTGAATCTTGTAAATCAGTATATTTGTTTGTTTTCTTGATTGATCATGCTTGTGCGTATATGCTTTTGTTATTTGCAACAAATTGGTTCTCAGGTCAAGCTTCGTCATAATCATCAAATAGATGACACTACACAATATGTAGATCGAAGTTCATGGGCAGGAAGGGGTTCATCCTTTGGTAGGCAATCAAGTGAAAGCACCTTGGAGGGGAAGGCGATGGCAGAGTCTAGCAGTTGCCATTCTATTATCTAAGGATTCTATCAAGGTGAAGATTGTTGATAATACCTTGAAACCTACTATCCATATTTGAAGCAGTGGTTATTCTGCTATCCGAGGATTCCTTTTCAAGGTGGAGATATTTGATATTACCTCGAGTGATACTACCGGATTTGGTACTTTTCTACTATCTAAGGATTCAACTCAAGGTGATTGTTGATATGAATTAAATCCTAAATTAGGGATCCATCCATATCATAATTGATTAGAGGATTCATTAGTTCTAATTATTTCCTATAAAATCATGTTTGTTGTTCTCACTTGAGGAGATTTGGATATCTTCCTATTTAAGGTGATTTAAGAAATTTGCTTGTTAAGATAGATTTAAAATCTATCTATTTATGGAGATTTATCTATAAAGAGTACTATATAGATCCCCATAAGTTCGTGTTTTGTATTATCCCTATATGCTTCAGTTTTTCCATCATATTAAGAAAGATCCACTGCTACCGCCAAGGATGTAACCCAATTATGGGTAAACCTTGTAAATCCATGTGTTTGTGTGCTTTCTTGATTGATCTTTTTTATGTGAATTTTCTTTTAAAAAATTCAACAGCCACAATTATCATGATTTATATAAGATAAAACTTACTTTGTGTATGGTTAATCCATGAATAAATATATCCAATTTTCATGATTTTGCAAGCATAAGAGACAACAATTAGTGAGACTGATATTAAATGTAGGAAGTTATCTCGTGTCATTAACTTATCGCGTACCATAAATCAGAGAAAATATGACACACTATGGTGGAACAACTTCGACTGGAACTTTTCGTCTAATTTAGGTCCTAAACCCCCATGGGAGAGGATCGAGTTGGACGGAAGCTATTTCATAGTGTTGACTAATCAATGCTTTTGAACTGAGTGCTTTTACATAGTTGTTTTTTACAGATATTATTGTGCAACCTTGGACTACTCTAGAATTCTTTTTACTCACAAGATGACTCCAAATGAATGAGAATCAACATTAAGTAATCCTCCTTAATTGAGGGGGTCCTCAAAAAATGACGTATGTTTCCTAGATCTTATGATTTTGGAGCTAATTGCCCTTAAGTCCCTAGATCCATTTTTTATTGCTAGTTCGAAAATTTAGTTGCTATATTTAATAGGGCATTTACTAGATAGTTGGTGCACTTAAAGTTGGAATTTCGACAATCAAGGATGTAAGTGTTCCATGGTTTTATTGAATTCTAATCCGAGATATCATAAGCATGGAATTATTGAAGGAATAAAGTTGGTAATCCCCCACTAAATATTTGACTTTATATTGGTTACCAATTGGATTCATATCTTCTCTTTTCTTTAGTGTTGCCATGCTAAAGGAAGCCACGTCTTATCTTATCGATTTCATTGATAGTTCTAATAAGGAGTTGCAGAAATGCTATTAGGTGTGTCACCAAACGTGTCAAGGAGTTTAATAGTGCAACCTAGACTGAAGCAAAATTATTTTATCCTTCCAACTTTCTAATTTGGTAGCAAATCAATCTACAAAGGGTTGCCAATCTTTGTACTTCAAGAGGGTGATGAATAGTCATTCATTTACCTTTATTCTTCCATCTTACGTTTAAATCCTTATCAAAATACGTGTAAATACTGATAAATTATGCAAATTAACATTCATTATTTATTTGTAAATAATACATAAAATATTTGTATTTAAATCCAAAATAGAAAAATAAAGAAAAGAAATATAAATGAAATATTCAAAATACTGAATGACCCTAGATCTCGAGACCAAGTTAATATTGACTTAGTCTACTAGGAATAAAGTAGAGAGAGATAGGGAAATGAAATGTCTAGAAACATGCCTAAACCCCCCCTAATTCTCTAACTCAAAAATAGTCGATATTCATCCATTTTATTTTACAATTTACACACCTCAAATAAAGAGTTATTCAATATAAAACTTGTACATAAAAATACATAAAAATAAAAAAATATTTGCCGTGAAAAATAATTCATACTGTGATTGTGATACACCGATGAAAAGCCACAAACCGAACTTCAATGATCGATGTATCCTCCATATGAGCTCAAAATCCATCAAACTCACCTTTATTATTTTTAAAATTAAATTATATTCTAACGAAGGTGGTTTCATAAAGATGGAATTAAGATGTAAAAGACAGCTTTCTGGTGTCTCATTTGTATTGTATAACTGTATATTTTTTTCATTTTTATTTATTCTTTATATTTATTCTATATTTTTAAATACTTGTAAATATTATTCAAATTATATTAAAACATAAACAAAAAATAAACCATTAAAATACACTTAAAATAAATAATGTAATATAAGGTATATGTATACTATACCTATAATATATATAACCATATTTATTTAAGTATACAAAAAAAATAAGAAAAATAAATAAAAATATGCAATTATGTTTTTTAACATATTATAAAATTATAAAATATGTACATATTATAATAAAATATAAAATATAAAATATAAATAAATACTTAAAATATAGGTAAATATACCTATGTATATACTTGTAAAAATTAGCACCTACTAAATAGGGTTGTAAAAAAAGAAGACTTGTAAAATAGTACAACAAATAAGAAACATTTTTCATGTTTTGACTTTTAATTAATTAAATCATTTATTATTTTTAATCGATTTAATAAAGGATTTAATACCTCTATTTTTTGGTTCGTCCACGTGGACCAACCAGAGATAACGTTAGTTGACTTGGGTCAAGTGTACCTCATCGTAGTCGCCCCTATCAAAATCGATGCACATGACATCTTCGTCATCTTTTCCCAAAGCATCGATTGATCTCTAGGCCTGGATTCTTCACGTAAAAGCCTATCCTATGCATGGTCATTCACACCCATCCTTTTCAAAGTCAAATAATCATCGAGACACTCAAAAACCTAGCTCAACTACCCCTCTTCGCACATTTATGAAATGAAAACTAGATCTTCGATCCATTTTTTAATCCCTCTGTTCCATCATCTAGCCACTTGGATAAAGATCTGGAGGTCACCTTTGTGACAATGAGGAGTTTCCCGGTGATCTATGGTGAGGAGGAGGTGATGCAAGGAGATTCAAGCTCGTTGGAGCAAGCTCCAGGAGAACACCAAGTTCCCTGACCTTCAGGTCTGGTGAGATTATATTCCCAGTCATTTTCTAATGCATTTTCATTCCTTGGTGTGATTGCAACTTTAGGTTTTGATTTCAAGTTTTAGTTTAAGTTATTTTTCAATCTTTCTTTCAATGAATCATCCTACTTCAACCATCATTCTCGTACTGATGCCGATTATCTCGACTCACCAGCAAAATCCTCTTCTTCCCCTTTCGCTACTTCATCTCTTGACTATCTCCATTCCTCCCAAACCTTCCTTGAACAAGTCCATTTGCACCACCACACCTCCACCGAAGACCTCCATCTCAATGCACCCTCATTCGATTCCGTAAAATAATAACTTAGGAACCTTCTATTTTTCTTTTTTGAGCTGTCCCTATAGCTTCCATGGTGTGAGCGCCTCAGTTGAGGTGAGTTGAGACCAAGATAGCAACATCTATATGTTGGGCCTTCGAGGACCCTCCAGATATCTTTCGACGAGGCCCAGAGCTACCTGAGTGTTCCTATAGATGATAAGGGGACTTAGCCCCACTCTGAGATAGTTGGGAGCCTCCCAGGTTGCCAGAGACATGAGCTACATCAGATCGAATCAACCCTGCTCTAGTGTTCTTCCATGTTCCTCTTTGCTGCCTCAATACTGTCCGATCAGTAGTGAGGCCTAGATTGTGCAACTGACATTAGATCTTGGGCATCATCCACCATTTGATCTCTCACAAGATCTAATCTCAACTGTAGAGCCACGAAGGGGTACGCATCGCTATGGACCATAGATGGTGTTTAGGTGACCGAATCCTTGTTGTCCACTTCTGTGTCATTGGGGATAAATTGCACATATGAGCCCCCACTTTATTGTATTTAGTAGTTAGAATTTAAAGCTTTCATCTGTTGGACACGCAAGCCATTATGCAATAAATGTTATTGCAAATATCACTCCCTGATCTGAAATGAAAAATAACTAATTTGCATAATAGGTCCCATAGTACAATTAGGGTAATGTACCATGGCCATCTTATAGATCATACAATTGTTGATTCAATAATTGAATCATAGAGGCTGGTGCTTGAAAGAATATCTAAGGAGTTAGATTGAGGACTCATCAAGCACCATCAAATGATTATTAAGAGATGATCTCCAGTATGAATAGGAGATGGCAATCCTTTCCCATTAGGCTGATATTTGACCGACTTCTTAATGCATGTCCTCTGTATGGGAATAGAGATTCGGAGGTGTCAGAATAGTTAGGTCAAAGAGTTGACCTAATGAGATCGAGATAACAAAAGTCATATATCGTATACTAGCACAACATAGCCATACATCCTCAGACCGGAGACAAATGTGTTACTATATGTCTGAGTATGTACATTTGGCACACCATTAGGTTGATGACAAAGGTCTATACACCAGTGAGCTGGTGTGCATATGAGGGCATACGAGTAATACGATCTCTCAATGGGATCATACAGGTTCACTTGTGAACCAGAAGACATGAGCTCACTCATGAGGTATTGGAACCGATGAAATTCCATGCATGGTCATCGTGCTTTGGAAGCATGACAAGAATTTGTAGGTATGATATATGTTTTTGGAAAGCATATGATCGATACCAACTCCCAATGACCAAGATTAAGAAACTTAATGATGACACCCTAAAGATGACAGTGTAAAATTGATATATATCTTCGGTTTTATCATAGGTCTTCCAGTATGCAAGATGTACATGTATTAGGAATACCTGAGGGTGATGTGATCATAAACGATTGTATAACCATGGCGCTTCCATTCTGAGGGAGTGATGAAACATGTCTAGATTTTAGTGACTCCTCTCAGTAGAGAAGTAATCTGATCTTGGTCCAAGTGTTGGACATTAGTCTGAATGAGATTCAGATGCAATGAGAAGATTAGATTTACGACCTTGATCAAATCAAGCATTTATGAGAGGTTTGCTCTCAATATCCAAGTCACTATACATGGAACGTACAATCGCCATGTCCTTATCTCCAAGTATCTGCGGAGAAAGCGCATTATTCTTGAAAGAGTACAAGAATAATTCCCTTGTTTAATTATATCAATGAATTGAGAAAAATATAATTAAATTTGACAAGGATAATGTGAATTTGATTCATATTATTTGAATACTTGAGAATGATGATCCAATGTAATTAAATATGATTTACTTATTATGTATATGAATATTGTGGATAGAACTATCTAATTATTCATATATATATATATTATAAATATGATTTATAATATATTAGAGAGATACTAATTGTGATTAATTATTGATGTCAATTGGATTCACATCGGATGATTAATTGAAAATATAATTACATTTTGTTTTGGGTTGTGAATGTGATTCACATAATTTCAATGGCATGATTGAAATCTTTATGAGATAATTATGAATTATTTTGTGAGATAATCTTGGAAATTTCATGAGATAATGTAATCTCAAGAATTGGAATGAGATTGACTCATTCCAAGATAAGAGGATGGACAACCACATTGTCCTAAAGGGACTTGGTGGCCGTTCCCCCTCCCTTTTAGGAATGAGGCAATCTCTTCCTCCATTATCTCCATGATTAAACGATTTAACTTCGAAATTAATTATATTAATTTATCAATATATATTAATTTAAATTAAATTAATTATTGTTTTATTTTTACAACAAAATCATGACCATTGAAATCAATACAAATCAATCTCATCCATTGATTTTGTGTTGTCCATGGAGTGAGATCCATGGACTCCCAACACCCTATATAAGAAGAGGCACCCCTTTCTCTTCGGACTACTTGAAAGGCAACTTTATCTTTCTCTCTCTCTGATTAACATGCCAAGCCTTCTCATTCTCCTTGAGTGGTTGTCCACTCCTCTCATAGAGAGAAGGTCGCCTCCGTCATCACATCGTCGTTGTGTTGCCGCATCGACGACTATTGGGTATCTGTCTTCTTTGGTGCATCTCGCTTGTGATGAAGACATTCGATCTTGTGGGACGAGATCAGGAGATCCATTGCTTGGATAAACAACTTGGATTGCAAGAAGCACACAACTCATCTCCGTGCTCGCAAGCGTCTCCTTCGACGGATCGAACTTGAGACAGGAGGTCTCTTCTCATAGAGGCTCGATCACAACCACACTACAAGAGGTATTTATTTATCTATTGTGTGGTTAGATGAAATGATTCAAGAAGTGTTCTTGGATCGTGTGGTTTCATCGATCATTTTTTTAAATTCGTTGCACCGAGCCACTAGTGTGACTAGTCGCTCTTGATCGTATATGATACGATCCTCACGCTTCCATGATGTGCTTAAGGATTCGTCCATATCTTTCAAGTGGTATAAGATCCAAGTTGGAGGTTTCGGATACGATCCATAAACTTAGGAAAACTTGGGCTTATTAGGGTTTGTGAAAATTTTGTCGCATTTCATTCACGTAGCCCTGTTTCGTGATTATTTTCGGACTTGTTTAAAAAGTTTAAACACAAAATTATCGGCTTATATTCCCCATTAAATAAGGAAGCCATGGGATATGAGTTTGCGCGATTTAGAATCTGATAACTCAAGTTATGATCCTTTTAATGAACATATATCCACTATTTCAGGGATGGTGGATCTTGACGTAATTAAAGAGTTAGTTACTATTTTGAAACACATAGAAATATGTGCTAATTACTTGGGTTCTATTATAAATAAAATTATCAAACTTTGGAAACCTACTTTGCATGATTTGGATTTATGTTGATTGAGATATACTAATTTTAGTAAGTGAGGGTCACTGCTAAAAATTACATTCCTAATCAAGAACCATGTGACTACTAATTAATAAATTAGTGAAATTAATGGTTAATTTCCTTGAATATATATGTATAAATATTTTATAAATATTTGATGATAATTATTTCCTTAAATTACATTGCCTTTACCAATAATTGATTAGATATGATGTAGATCACAAATTGATTGCTTAATCTTCTCTCCAACAAACAAACTTGCTTAAATAGGATTGGGAATTTCCTTAGAAAATTTCCTTATAATATAAATCAAAATGGTTTTGAATATTATCATATGGTATAACTTCAGATGAAATACCGATTATCATCTCAAGTATAAAGTGATCAGTTGACATTATCCTAACCAGAGGTGGATATGGTGTCTAGTCGCGGAGCGTTGGGGTAGTAGGTTGCTACGTGAGAAGTCTGTCCCACTCCCATCAACACTGGCCATGATAGTGGGTAGGAAAGGGATAATGTTTGAGAGATCATGATGTATTTTTCTAATAATTAAAAATTGAATAATACATATTTTTTGAGATAATACCATCCTTTCAAGTAACAACCAAGTTTGTTGGTTGATTGAATTGGAATGATAATGGACTTAATATGATTAAATTAATTATATCCAAATTAAAATGCTATATTATGAATAGATGTGTATTACCATTGGAAGAATTAATTATATGAATGTAATTCATGATAATTAATTAAGATTTGAATATGAGGTGGAGGATCACATAAGTGACATCCATGATCTCCCGTCAAGGCAAAGGGTTCCGTCACCAGGGATTGTATGTAGGAGACGCTTGCCTGAAGTGATAGCTCCTTCATACAAGCGCATCTAGATCGCGCTCTTTGCTTCTCGAAAGAGTAAGGCCATATACATAGTGACCTCAATATCGAGTCCTCATATTATTGGGGTGATATTGGATTGCGTATAGCAAGTTTTATTCCTGTTGATAGTTGGTTCAATTAATGATGGGTCAACATTACCTTAGGGGTGGTGGGCCCGAGCGTTAAAGATCGAATTGGGAAATGCAAGTTGGACTTGCAAGGCGGAATGTGTTTCCACTTTCTTTTTATCCGAGTTGCAAGTTCTCATAGTATTGGGACGTAACAAAGATAGGAAAGTAGATCCCAGATCTTGCTTGAGATATAATGATAAGTATATCTCTTATGTTGAAAATGAATAAGGTAATGAACTTTCAGTGTTGACAAGACATGACAACTTTGATATAAAAATTCCTAAATCAAAGTAAAATACATATTTATATATATTTCTGCAAATTTCTTATTTAAGATAATCCTTCATTAAACCCACTCAATACTATACTCAATAATAACAAGTAAAATATCATGGATTGGATCCATGATCAAGATATTTTACTTGCAGCTGGACACATAATGTATGTTGTTGCAATGTGTAAGTTTCCTCATAATAATGAAGAATGACAATTAAATAGACAATAGGACTACAACCCTAGGGTTTGTGTGTCTCTATAGTCTTGATCTCTCATTGAATGTACTTTGGAAGTGACATGTCGATGATGATCGTAATTGTATATTTTGGAGAAGATATGTGCTCTTGACATTTAATCATGAATGACATAGTTCACTGCAGAATGGTACCTCAACAAGAGATGATGTATTCAAAATGTTTGACTACCTACTTAAGCCTAAGTCTTTAAGAGTTAAGATGTATGTAGATATGATGAACCTCATCATTATACTATCTATACTTAAGTCATTCATGAAGCCTCATAATATTCATATTGTATTAATTAAATGAAGCATGTATAAATGTTGAAATACCCTTATATTGAAATCTTTTGAATTCAACATATGAGATCCTTTGTCTTAGGCAATGGTTGTTTATAGATGAAGGGAGCGCAGTGGAAGCATGGGTTGGACCCAGGTTAGAAGGAAAGTCAAAGAGATGACTATACTTCTATAGTTTCCATACATATGACATCCAAAGAGTTGGATGAATGCCAATGCTACAATAAGCTGATGTGTTGATAGTGTAACTATCTAGGATCCTTAGAGAAGGACTCGGATAGTGCATCGGAATAATACACATCTACTTATAATCATTGAAATTGACTTACTTATTGGATAAGATTAAAAGCCTGATAATTGTATCTCATTCTTCTAATAACACATACAATTGTTGCATCTGCTTTAGAAGACTGGAAATTTTGATCTTCGTATTTAATAATTAGCTACATAGATATTGATGCAATTGTTGCAACAATCTTTATTGGATAGATAGACTTCATTATTTCTGTGGGATAGCCTTTAGTCTTAGAGAATGTCTTTATGACCTAGATTTTAAAATACACTCATTGTTTATTTCTAAATGTTGGAAATAAACTCGAATTCTGGAATAGACCTATCATAAAGAGTTATGATGGATATATTTAAGATAGTAATCCAACATCTAGAGGATTCTACGAAAAAAATTAGAAAATTAATGAATGGTTCATTAACATTTCTTATACTGAAAATTAAACCTTTAAAAGATCAATATGAGGATGAAGATCATTTGACAATGATATGACATAAAGCCTTGGACATATATATATTGATGAGATCAATAGATAAGTAAGAGATGAAACTTTAGAGTGTCTGAAATTTCAAATCTTACATACTTGAGAATATTGTATTCAAAAGTAGAAAATGTCTAATGCACCGTTTTCTAGGAACGGTGTTAGATGACAAGGTATTCAAGATCTCATACATATTGATGTATATAGATCATCTGTATCGTAATAAACATTGATGATATGTGATATTATTCGATGATTATTTGTGATATGAGATTTCTTCCCTTTACCCTAGAAACCTTTGAAATGTTCAAAGATTTCACAATTTTGGTTTAGAACCCAAATTTGAAGGAAGATGAAATGAATTTGATCTAATCAAGGTAGCTTGTGCCTATTAGATGAATTCAAGGAATACCTTATGGAGATAGGAATATCATTCCTATCTCACTCCTCCTTATACACCTAAACTCAATAGAGTTGTAGGAAGATACAATTGGATCATGTGTGACATGATTTGATCAATGATGAATCTTAGCATAATTATCTCTTAGTTTCCTTTTATATATGTAGTAGAGACCACAATATATATCCTTAATAAGATTCCATGCAAATCTAAACCTGAACATCCTCATAAGTTATGGTTTGGAACCTAGCCCAGTATTGGACACTTGAGGATTTAGGGTTGCTTGGTTCATAACTTTGTCATGAATGAAATAAGCTGGAATCTAGCACCAAAAAGTGATACTTCATTAGGAAAATAAATGATGGTATTGGATACCTACTTTATGACCTTAAGATTCTTAAAAGATTTCATCTCAAAGGAAATGATTCTTAGAGGATGACTCTTTTGAGAATCAAGATGAAAATGAAGTGAAGGAAGTCAATTAATATTGAGAAGATAATGAGGCTCCTGAAATTGGAAACTCAAAGGACAATTAAAGATGAAACATTAATACCTCTTCAAATGAGTTTGAGGATGGATTCCATGTCAGTTAAGTCTGACAATGATCTAACTTCATATGATGAAGCTTCTGAGGATCATGACATGGAAAGATGGGCATTAGCAATAAAGTCTAAAGTAGACTTCATATACAAGTGATGTATATAGACCCTTGAAGATCTACCTATAAGGGTAAGACCTGTTAAGGTGTAAATGGATCTTCAAGAGAAAGAGGAAACTTGATGAGAAGGTAGAGACCTTCAAAGCACGACTCGTATCCTCAAGATACACGCAGAAAGAAGACATCACTTGCGATGAGACTTACTTTCTAATGATCATGCTTAAACTCATAAGAATATTGCTAAGTATAGCTACACAACTTGACTATGACATCTTCAAGATGGAAGTCTATGCATTCCTCTATGAATACCTCTCCGAGGATATTCATATGAAGTAGCCCCAGGGCTTCATAGTTGAGGAAAGAAAAGTGTGCAAGCTCATGAAACTCCATCTGTAGACTCAAATAAGCTTCTTGTAGTTGGAACATTAGATTTGAGGAAATTATAAATGTTATGATTTCAAATAGAATCTTGACGAAGCATATGAAGCTTAGTGGGAGTGCCATTTTGTTCATCATGCTAAATGTAGATAATATCCTAATCATTTGGATTGATATAAGGATAATAAAAAGTGTTTCATAGACTGGCTATTCTATACCTTGAGATATGATCTCAAGGATACCTCTTACATCTTAGTATTGAAGTTGTTCAGAAGCAAAGAAAAGAGGGTATTGGGATCGTCACATTAGTGGTACACCTTGGACATTTCCATTTTCTAGAAAATTTCAAGAAAGGTTTCTTTCCCTTAAGATATGGTACTGGCCTATCTAAAGGGATAGCACCTCAAAGAGTTGAGGATGTGAATACCAAAGCTACATGCCCTAGTGCATCAAGCTTTGGGAAGCTCAGTGTATTCTAGATGTGTACAAAAGCCAGATGTTTGCCACGCAATAGAAGAAGTAAACTATTTCTAATCCTACTATGGAGATAAAACAATTAGTTACAATAATAACAATATCTTCAAAGATGACAAGACTTTAGATTTAGTGATCTCTTAGTCTTATCTTCAAAGAACTTAATACTTTATAGATAGTGATCTAAAAGGTCTTTACTGTGGATACCTTAGGAGAAAGAGATATCTAGGAAGAAGGGTATTCTAATAAGGATAATGGAAATACTGGTTATTAATTATTGAACTGTAGTGTCAAGGACACTACAACTGACAAGATTGAGTATTAGTTGCATAAGATGCAATATTCGCATTGGATGCGAGCACTGTTGCTAGGAGATATGCAAGTGTCGTAAAAGGACTTGGTGTAGTCTCTCAGGAACAGAGTGACTGATCAGCTTACCTAGCTATTTTTCTAAATAGCATATGATTGTCACATGAGTGTGACTTTAAAGATTAGCCCATTAATGGCTCTTTGGACTAGTGGGAGATTGTTGGACATGCGAGCCCACAACGTGCCATTATACAATAAATGTTATTGCAAATATCATTCTCTGATCTGAAATGAAGAATAACTAATTTTCATAATAGGTCCCTTAGTACAATTAGGGTAATGTACCATGGCCACCTTAACGATCATACGAGTGTTGATTCAATAATTGAATCATAGAGGCTGGTGCTTGAATGAATATCTAATAAGTTAGATTGAGGACTCATCAAGCACCGACAAATGATTGTTAAGAGATGATCTCCAGCCTGAGTAGGAGATGGCAATCCTTTCTCATTAGGCTGACATCTGACCGACCTCTTAATGTAGGTCCTTTGAATGGGAATAGAGATTCGGAGGTGTTAGATTAGTTAGCTCAAAGAGTTGACTTAACAAGATCGAGATAACCAAAGTCCTATATCGTATACTATCACGACATAGGCACACATCCTCTGACCGGAGATAGATATGTTACTATATGTCTGAGTATGTACAATTGACAGACCATTAGGTTGATGACCTAACAAAGGTCTATACAACTGCGAGATGGTGTGCATATGAGGGCATATGAGTAATATGATCTCTCAAAGGGATCACATAGGTTCACTTGTGAACCAGAAGACATGATCTCACTCATGAGTATTGGGACCGATCAAATTCCATGCATGGTCGTCGTGCTTTGGAAGCATGACAAGAATTTGAAGGTATGATATATGCTTTTGGAAGCATATGATCGATACCAACTCCCAATGACAAAGATTGAGAAACTTAATGATGAAACCCTAAAGATGACAATGTAAAACAGATCTATATCTTCTAGTTTATCATATGTCTTCCAATACGCAGGATGTACATGTATTATGAATTCCCGAGGGTCATGTGATCATAGACGATTATATTACCATGACGCTTCCATTTTGAGGGAGTGATGAAACAAGTCTGGATTTTAGTGACTCCTCTTAGTAGAGAAGTGATCTGATCTTGGTTCAGGTGTTGGACATTGATCTCAATGAGATTCAGATGCAATGATAAGATTAGATTTACAACCTTGATTAAATCAAGCATTTGTGAGAGGTCCATGAGATCTGGATTTGAAATGTGATCTCAATATCCAAGTCACTATACGTGGAATGTACAATCGCAATGTCCTTATCTCCAAGTATCTGCGGAGAAAGCACATTATTATTGAAAGAGTTCAAGAATAATTCCATTGTTGAATTATATCTAAGAAGAGAAGTGGATAAATAATATGATTTAATTATCATGAATAATGTGAATTCGATTCATATTATTTGAATACATGAGAATGATAATCCAATGTAATTAAGTGTTATTTAATTATTACAAATATGAATAAGATGGATAGCGCTATCCAATTATTTATATATATTATAAATGTGGTTTATAATATATTAGAGAGAGACTAATTGTGATTAATTATTGATGTGAATTGGATTTACATTGGATTATTAATTGAAAATATAATTACATTTTGTTTTCGGTTGTGAATGTGATTCACATAATTCTAATGGCATGATTGCAATCTTCATAAGATAATTATGAGTTGTGTTGTGAGATAATCTTGGAAATTTCATGAGATAATGTTAGTTCATGAATTGGAATGAGGTTGACTCATTCCAAGTCAAGAGGGTGGACATCCACATTGTCCTAAAGGGACATGGTGGTCGCCCCCTTTTAGGGACGAGGCAATCTCTTCCTCCATTATCTCCAAGATTAAATGATTTAATTTGAAAATAATTAAATTGATTTATCTGTATATATTAATTTAAATTAAATTAATTGTTGTATTTTTACAACAAAATCATGGCCATTGAAAATAACACAAATCAATCTCATCCATTGATTTTGTGTTGTCCATGGATTGAGATCCATGGACTCCCAAAACCCTATATAAGAAGAGGCACCCCTTGCTCTACAGACTAGTTTAACAACAACTCTCTCTCTCATTGTCATGCCAAGCCTTCTCCTTCTCCTTCTCCTTCTCATTGAGTGGTCGTCCACTCCTCTCACAGAGAGAAGGTCCCCCTCTTCGTTGCATTGTCATTGTGTTGCTACTTCGATGACTATTGGGTCTCTGTCTTCTTTGGTGCATCTCACTCGTGAAGAAGACGTTTGATATCGTGGAATGAGATCGGGAGATCCATTGCTTGGATCAACCACTTGGATTGCGAGAAGCACATGACTCATCTTTGCGCTCGCAAGCGTCTCCTTCGACGGATCAGACTTGAGACAGGAGGTCTCTTCTCTTAGAGGCTCGATCACTACCATCCTACAAGAGGTATTCCTTTATCTACTGTGTGGTTAGATGAAATGATTCAAGAAGTATTCTTGGATAATGTGGTTTCATCGATTATTTTTTTTTAAATTCTGCTGCATCGAGAAACTAGTGCGATTAGTCGATCTCGATCATATATGATATGATCCTCATGCTTCCGAGATGCGCTTAAGGATTATTCCATATCCTTCATCATTCACGTTGTAAAATAATTGTAATGTTTGCATTTATACATAAGATTTCTTGCATTATCGATTTAGTCCAATGCTGATTCACCTCATGTGTGTCCCTGTTGAGATGACTTTTGCGAGGGTCGAAAATAATATCCTTATGGAAGGCGAAGATAAAATGTCACTAGGATGATCGCTCACAAATGTCAAATAGAATAACAATTAACTCATATAATGTATAAATCAAGCAAAGCGAGCAAGTGTGAATCAAAATTTATTATACCCTACAAATAGATGTATAGTGGACAAGTATAGTAGGGGTCAAACACAGGAAACAACAGAGGATAGATAATAAAAAGTGGCTATAAGAAAGCAAAAAATGATTTTGGGTATTTTTCAGGGTTTTTTAAATTTTTTGTGGGTTTTTAATTATATATATATTAGATTATAATTTTTATAATTTTTATTATCTAATTTTGTAAATTTTTATTTTATTTTTATATTTTATAAATTCTAATTTCTTTTTCTTTTTAAATAACTAATATAGGAATATATATAACTATATATATACTATATAGGGTTAATTGTAAATACACCTAAAGAGACCAAAACTTGCAGAACTAATAAATTTGGGTTTAATAATTTTATACTTTTTTGTGATTTTTGGGGAAATTTTGCTAATTTTTAAATATTTTTAAAGTAAAAAAATATCCCAAAACAGGGATTAAATAAATAGGTTGAATTGATTTGAGATTTAAAAATAATCAATGCCTCAAAACTTTCTAAAAACTAATTTTAATTTATAAATAATAGTATAAACAAAATTTTAAGATAGAAATAAATAATTTTAGATTTTATGATGATTTTTTATATTTTTATAAATGATTTTGAAGCTTTTTAACTTTTAGTCTTTTTCTTTTTCTATTTTTAAGGATTTTTGGTCTGGAGTTGTAAACTACTAAAATAAATAAAATATATTTTTTGCGGAAATTTTCAAAATGTTTATATATGTTTTTGTATTTTCTAAGTCAAACAAGGATAAAATTTGCTCTTTTTTATTTTCAATAAATAGTTAAAATGCCTAAAATGCAAACATAATTATGTGGGTGAATGTGTATGCTAGCAGGCATCTAATCCTATTTTTGTGTATTTTTTATAGAACAGATGGTATTTTTAATTATTGAAATACATGCATAAAAATACATGTACTTGCAAGGGTGTTTTTACAATAAAAAATAAAGGCCAGGGCAAATATGCAAATAACTTAAAATTTTTATTACTGACACTACAAATTTATGGACTAAAAGTGAATACACATACTCGTAGGGGGCTAGCTACGAAATGGTTATCTCATGTAGGATGGCACGTGAGGTGATTTGACATAGACACAATAGTGATATCCAATGAGTATAGGGGCTCACACACAATTTTTACAAAAATATTTGTACTAATTAAAAATATTATAGGATTAAATATAAATAAACAAAAATATGGGAAAAGGTGCAAAAATACCCCCACTAAGCATGTGATCGGACGGCTCCTGTTATTCCACTTACTACGTGTCTGCACGAGAGGGCCTGATGATGCTTTGGTTGGACGTCCATGATTAGATCTCAGTTCAAGATCCTATGGTTGAGGTACGGAAGACCTGATGTCAACTGTGCGATATGGCAGCTCCGCCAGATCCAATGACGATGAGAGGATCATGAAGAACAACTGAAGAACAACATGGGGTTAAACTTCGATCTGCCCTCCAGCATGTTTCCGACCACCTCGAAGGATGTTGGGTAGCCTCAGAAGCTCCTGGGAGTGTCCATCATAGGACAAACTCTCAAAATGGGCCGGACACCACCAGAGGTGCTCCGGTGAAGCTCGACACTTGGAGCTTCTGTTCAGACCTTGATGACCCCTGCAAAGGTGATTTCTCTCTTTGTTTCCTGCATGAATGCGTTAGGGGGAAAAGTGAAGCTCTGGAGAGCTTTCGGGATCAGAATGGAGTGAAGATGAGATGTGGTGGAGGTCTTCAGCAAGCTTTAGAATTGGAGACCTTGTTCTCCATATCTGTACAAGA
This sequence comes from Ottelia alismoides, assembly GCA_037367405.1. Lineage (NCBI taxonomy): Eukaryota > Viridiplantae > Streptophyta > Magnoliopsida > Alismatales > Hydrocharitaceae > Ottelia > Ottelia alismoides. The sequence goes on from JAZKJV010000703.1 coordinate 220,574, forward strand.
TCTGGGTGTACAGAGGTGCTTGGGGCGGAGTAGAAGCGAAGAGGAAGCTAATGAGTGTGATCAGAGCGGTTGTGGTGAGGCAGAGTGGTCAGAAATGAGCGGCGGAGTGGGAGCCCCTTCAAACTAAGCAATTGGATTTACGCTAAGATGAATGATATAAAAGGAAAGAAATGCAAATATATCCTAATATTGCATTAAGGAATAAAAGAATAAAGAAAAAGGAAGAACCTCACCGAAATGTCCCGTTAGGAGCGAGCTTCGGGCGGAGGTGGCGACTGAGCTGGATCACTCAATTCTACACTTCGATCGACTCCTAGAACCACAGGGGAGCTCGTTGTTGTCTCTACATTAGTCAATCTGATCTAGGTTTAGGATTTGTTGGAGCGGAAGAGGATCAAAATCAATTGAGGCCTAGAGTGAAGTATATGTACTGGAGATTCTTCATAGGGACGAGGTGCTCGATTCGGAGGTGCCTCAACCAAGAAATGATCTTGGCTTGAAAGATCTTCAATCGAGGCGTAAGATTGAAGAAGAAACTGACCTAAAATTTTGCAAGATACGATGGGGAGTAATCGATGAAGAGGGGGATATCGTTCTCACATCGACATGCCTAGGGGAAAAGGGCAGGTGACCTAGGTCAATCAGGGCTAAATCCTGATTGATCCATGTCAGCTGCTAAAAGACAAAAAATAAAATAAATCCTTTATTTATTAAATTAAAAATAGCGAACGATTTTATTAATTTTTGATTAAGCATGAAGAATATTTATTATTTAATGTAGTATTTTAATATGATTTTTATTTATTTTTACAAGTTTATTTATTACAAGTTATTTTTTAAGGGTTTAATTTTAGGTATATTTACCTATGTTTTGTATATTTTATTTTGTTTTGTATTTTTGAGTCAATTATTTTATTTTCTTAATTTATATAATTATAACTTATTTTTATACACATATGTATATATTTGCTATATTTTTCCGATGTACTTTGTATAATTAATTAAATATGGGTATTAATTATACATGTATAAGTATATTATATTTATCTATGTGTCTATATATACTATTTTTTTGACATTTTCTTTACGGTTTTATTTTATTCTGAATATCTTTATATATACTATAAATAATATTTACAAAATTATAACATATAGAATTATAAAAGTTATAGTGAATAAATAAATGAATAGTTTATTATGGAAAACTATACAACAAGGGTCCAAAACCCAACTTTTACATCTTAACTCCAAATTAAATGAAATTACCTTCATTAAATAGCTTATTAAAAGTTGTATACAATTAAAGTGATTTTGATGAATTTTGAGTTCATATGGACAAGATATAGGTCTATGAAGTTTGGGCTCACGCTTATTATTCATAGTATAAAAGATACATTGTACATTAGTTTTGTGTGAAATAAATTTTTATTTTTCTATACATTTTTATCTACAACTTTCATGTGCAAAGTTTCTTTTTCTGAGGTATAAATAATAAAGAATAAAATGGGTCCCAAAAATGCAATATTGGAGGGAAAAATTAGGCTTTTATTGTTGTTTTGCCCCTTATCTCCCCCTACTTTATTCCTTCTCGACCCAGTCCTAAAGATGCCTAGGTCTCGAGGTTTAGGGTCATAAAATACCTTTGGCATTTTATTTCTTTATCTTATTTTTTCTTTATTCTTTTATTTTGGCTTTAAACAATGTATTTTATACAAAATTTTATACAATAAATGATTAATGTTAATGTATCTAAAATAATGATATTTAAATGCATTTAGTTAGGGTTTAAAGGCCAAAATGAAAGAATAAAGGTGAAGAAATGGAGATTCATCACCCTCTATACTTGCCTTTGCTAGTCCCTAGCAAACACTTATGCAATAAGTGTAGAAAAAAAAATAAAAGTAAAGAAAAGAAAATGAAAGAACTTGGAATAATTATTGATTTTTAAATTTATCGTAACAAAATCAAAGTTTAGAGCTCAGAGAAGGCCTTTGGATTAATAGTGTGTTCGAAACCACAAGGAAGAGAGGAGGTGTGACACCACATCCCTTAGGTTACATACTCCTATCATCCAGTCCAATTCACAGCCAGGTCAGAAGCATCCTCTCAGTCGCATACTCTTGCTACCTTGAAGTGATAGAACCATGTGTGTGAAATTGTTCAACTCTCCCCAGACAAAACTGTTGAACTTTCAAGGCGTCTGCTCTTCTGGTAACTCGTCCTCATGGAGACAAATATTTCCTTCTAAGATCAGGTGCTCCCAGTCTTTACAACCAAATGGAAAAGAAGTTAGAAGAATGGGAAAGGAACTGGGAATGGACCAGTGTAGTCTTTATTCCCTTATGAAGTCGGTCAGTGTAACCGATTCTCCACCAAGAAGCAGGATTTTTCTGAAGCTCAAATTTTTGTGGGATTTTTGGTTGTAGGATTCTTTGGATATTTTCTTTGACTTTGTACAGCTTCTGCATTCTTGCTTATTCCCCAGTGGATATAACATCTTTTGTGCCACCCAATTTTTTAAGGTCTTAGAAAAAGTTGTTTGTAGACCATTCTTTATCCGAAGCATTGTCTCAATCCATCTCCAGTTTTTAGATATAATTGTTAGCAAAAGAAGTGAGTTAGAGTACTGGTGTCAGCAATCCCCAAGAATGGTTCCTAAGCCACCCTTGACGAAGTGGCCTTGCATCGTCCCGACTTAGACTCCAAGATTTTTTAACAGTCCATCTGAATTGAGCTAAGTTCTAGGTGTGAGGTTTCCAGTCAAGTCATTGTCTCAAGAGTCTTACAGATGATATGAAGGGTTCTATTTAGGCATATTGAATTGACTCATGAACATAGTATTATGGACCCTAAAGAATTAAGTCAAGGCAACCTGAAATATCTCCACTTCCAGACCTCAATGGATTCCTCTGAAATTAAGTGCATTAAGTTCTATTCCAAGATCCAATCTTCAAACTTTATTTGGACTTGTTCAATTGTCTATTATTCCAAAAAAGGCAGATGCTATATATAATACAAGGGAAATATTTTTGTGATGCAATTTTCTAATTTTGAACTTTTTATGGATTTTTGAAAAAGGTTTTGCAAATTTTTATGCAATTTTCAAAAAGATTTTGCAAATGTTTTCGGGATTTTTTATATTGCAAAATTTTAGGGATTTTTCAAAACAATTTTTTTGGAAAAAGAAATAGGTACATTTATTTACACATGAGTGCTTCTTATTATTTCCAAGAATTGGGGTCTAAGAGTTTACAGGTTTGTATATACAAGGTTTTGTAAAGTGTCTTTATTTGTTTGAATTATGTTCATAGTTTTTTAAATATTTTGAAAAGCTTTTCTAAATATTTTGAAAACTTATTTTGAAACTAATTTGAAAAATAATATTTATAAACAACAACAACAACAACAAAGCCTTTTCCCACAATTAAGTAGGGTTGGCTACATGGATTCTTCGCCTCCATTCAGATCTTTCTTGGGTCAATCTCGTACTTATATCCAAAAAACTAAGATCCCTTCGTATAGTCTCTTTCCAACACTTCTTGGACCGTCCTCGCCCTCTCTTAGCCGGCTCAACATCCCAACACTCGCATCTCTTAACCGGTGCATCAGTTGGCCTTCTTTGCAAATGACCAAACCATCTTAAGCGGTTTTCTCGCATCTTATCCTCGATCGGAGCTACACCAACTTTCTGATTGCATCATTCCGAATCCGATCTTTACGTGTATGTCCACACATCCATCTTAGCATTTTCATTTCTGCAACAACCATTCTCTGCACATGTCTATGGTTCACAGGCCAACATTCATAACCATAAAGCATAGCAAATCTTACGGCTGCTTTGTAAAACTTTCCTTTAATTTTTAAAGGAATTTTCTTATCACAGAGAACAGCGGAGGCTCTTCTCCACTTTAGCTAGCCTGCATTTATTCTATTAGTAACATCTCCATCAATTTCCCCATCATGATGCAAAATAGATCCCAGATATCTAAAAGAATCTCTCTTCTGAATTTTATCGTCACCAATCTTCACCTCGATTCCTTCACCATTGCTTCCATCAAAGGTGCATTCCATATATTCCGTCTTAGCCCTACTTATACGAAAACCTTTCGTCTCCAATGCATGTCTCCAAACCTCAAGCTTCTCATTTACTCCATCTCTAGTCATGTCAATCAACACAATATCATCAGCAAATAACATACACCAAGGTAACTCATCCTGAATGTGATTTGTCAACTCATCCATAATCAAAGTAAAAAGAAATGGACTCAAAGCTGAACCTTGATGTAAGCCAATGTTGATATCAAAATAGTCAGTCTTCCCCGTCGGGGTCCTTACACAAGATAAAGCCCTATCATACATATCCATTATGAGATTAATGTATAGGATAGGTACTTGTCTCTTCTCCAAAACTCTCCACAGTATCTCTCGTGGGACAGAATCATAAGCCTTCTCTAAATAAATGAAGATCATATGGAGATTCTTCCTTTTAGCTCTATAAATCTCCATTGTTCTCCTCAACAAATGGATGGCTTCAATAGTTGAGCGACCTGGCATGAATCTGAATTGGTTTTCTTTTACTTGGGAAACTTGCCGCAACCTTCTTTCGATCACACATTCCCAAATTTTCATAGTGTGACTCATCAGCTTGATACCTCTGTAATTTGAACAATTTTGAAAGTCTCCTTTGTTCTTATAAAGAGGCACCACGATACTCCTCCTCCAATCTTCATGCATTTTCTTGCTTTGCCAAATAACATTGAATAGATTCGTAAGCCAAGTCAAACCATGCTCACCTAAAACTTTCCATACTTCTACATGGATGTCATCCGGTCCAACACCTTTCCTAGGTCTCATAACCTTCAAAGCCTCCTCTAACTTCTTTTCTTTGTATTCGTCTATAGCATGCACGATTCAAGTAACTTTCACTACTAGCTAGATCACCCAAAGTGATATCTCTATTTCCTTCTCCAATGAAAAGTTTATGGAAGTACTGCTCCCATCTAGTCTCTCTATCCTTCTGAGTAACAAGCACGTGACCTTCCTCGTCCTTAATGCATCTTACTTGAGAAAGGTCTTTGGTCTTTCTTTCTCTTGCTTTGTCCAACCTGAATATATCCTTCTGGCCCTCCTTAGAGTTTAGATTTTTATACAAAACCTCATAAGCTTTTGACTTAGCTTCGCTTACAGCCTTCTTTGCTTCCTTCTTCGCTATTTTATAGTCTGTGACAGTTCCTCTATTCTATCCTTAGACATAGCTTTAAAGCAAGCTCTTTTAATTTTTAGCTTCTCTTGCACCCCTTCACTCCACCACCAAGCCTCCTTTTGACCCGGAGCTCCTCCTTTTGACTCGCCTAGCATCTCTTTGGCTATCTTTATAAACTTTTTTACAAAATTTGAAATCATTTTACAAAGATTTTTCAAACAGTATATATATATAAGTTTCAAACTTATTTTGAAATCATTTTCCAAACACTTGCAAATAGATTTTCACAACATTTTATTTCAAACAAAGAGAAGAAATTTTTACAAAGGTTGAAAATATTTTACAAAGCATTTTCCGAACAATTTTCAAAGATTTTCAAACATTTTGCAAAAATATTTTTACTCGATTTATTAATTGGTATAAACAAATAGTTTTAATGAATACCTCCCCCCTATATAGGACAAAGTACGTCCTAAGTATAACAAAGATGAAAGGGGTGACATCTTTTCAGAAGAAAAAGAAAATAAAATGAAAAGAAGAAAAGAAGAAAAAGATAGATCATTCAAAAATGTTTTTGTCTACTTTGTCTGATGCCTCGGATGTGGTGGTGTTCAGCTCATCTTCATATAGAACTTGATTCGAATCTACAACGGATAAGAAAGTGTCATGCTCTAGGTATGGTTCTAGTAGTTGTTCATTGACCAGGAAAGGTTTTGCGTCTGCTGACAATTCTGATATCATTATGCTACCATTATCACACACGCGCGCCATTGTAAATGGCCAAATCCACTTGCTTTTCAATTATCCTGAAAACATATTTAACTTTGCATTGAACAACCAAACCTTATGTCCTGGCTCAAAAGTCTTTCAGCAGATATGCTTGTCCTGTCACTTCTTGACCTTTTCCTTGTACATCAGGCTATTGTCATATGCATAGTCTCAGAATTCAAGCAATCTATTAATATCCAATTTTCTATTTTTCCCGACCTTCTTTGAATACAAATTGCAAACATTGATCACCCACAAGGATTTATGAATTAGTTCCACAGGCAGATTTCATGGGTTGCTGTATACCAGGCGGTAGGGAGACATTACCAAAGGTGACTTGTACGTTGTTCTATAAGCCCAAAGAACTGAATCAAGCAACTGAGACTGGTTCTTGCAATTTGGACATACAAGATTTTGAAGAATTGTCTTTATCTCCATGTTGGAGCATTCTGCGAAGCCAATTGACTATGGGTGGTAGGGGAAATTACACGATGTTCAATGCAGATTTCTTGAGTAAGGTTCTTAACTTCTTTACTGATGAAGTGGCTAGAACCATCATATATGAGAATCTTAGGTATCTTGAACATGGAGATGATATGATCTTTCAGAAAACGATAGATGGGGCGACTGTCGATGGATCGGGTTGGAATAGACTCAACCCAACGACTTATATAATTGACAACTAGCAGAATGTATTCGAATCCCTGGCTATTCAGAAATGGGACCATGAAGTCAATGCCACATGCATCAAACACATCTGAAATCTGAATAAATTTTAGGGACATTGTATCTCTCATTCCGATTATTCCTCCAATTTTCTGGAAGTCAGTGTAGTGTTTCACACAGTCTTCTGCATCTTTGAACAAAGTCGCCTACTGATAACTCGGATTTTGCGAGGGTCTAGAAATCTCACAATGCGAGAGATCCAGTCGATGTGGTGACTTCTCACAAAATACCAATTAATCAACAATTAACCCACAAATAAATATAAAGCAATGCAAAATAAATTGTGGAGTTGAAATTTATTATAACTATACAACAAAGATGTGTATAGGTGCAAGCATGTGTAGAGGCTGAACACATGGAGCCAAAAGGATAGTTTGGGCAGTAGAGTGTAAGAAATGTGATGTGTGCTTCTTTGTCTATTTTTTATGTGGGTTTTTAATTTTATTTTTTTATCTTATTTTTGTTTTATATTTGTATCTTTTGTTGTTATATTTGATATTTTTATATTTCTTTTTTACACATTTTTATATTTCGTATTTTCTTTTTCTTTTAAGTATATAATATGGGATATATAATACTATATATAATAATAGATAATATATATATATATATATAAATATAATTAAAAATAACTAAAATCAAAGAAATATTTTTTTTGCATTTTATTTTTTTTTACTATTTCTGAAAAATTTTAAGGAATTTTGCTAATTTCATATAGTTTAAAGTCTAAAATATCCCTAATAAGTTATTAATTAAATAATCGAAATTGAAATGAAGATAAAAATATCAAATCTAGTCCAAAATTCCTCAAATCAATTTTAATAAATAGATAATAATATAGATACAATTATAGAATAGAAACATGTATTATTGTGACTTTTAGGAATTTTTAATCTTTTAAACTAGATTTTGGATCTTTTTATTTTTATGAATTTCTTTATCAATTTTTAGGGAGTTTCCGGAGTTAGAAATTAAATAAACAAACACAATATATTTTTGTGGAATATTTTCAAAGACCTTTTATATTTTTTGGTATTTTTAAGTCAAATAGGGGCTAATTGTGCTCTTTTTGATTTTTAATAAATAGATTAAGATCCTAATTTCAAAATAAAAAATATGACATGGAACTAGAAACAATTAGAAATCTACATCTATTTTTTTGGTTATTTTTGGAGCATAATAGCTATATTTAATAAATGGAGGAAATACACCAAAAATTGCTAAACTAGAAGGAGCATATGTGTAAATATAATAAAGTGCAAGGACTAGATGATAATTTTCATAAGGTATTATAACACGAATAAAATGTTTCAAGGCCGAATTGAAATAGACAAAACCCCATGGGTATAGTTGCAAAATTTCCAAAAGCGCACCTCATGTGCGACATCACATGAGGTGACGTGGAATGAACTATTATGCAAATACAACAAACACTAGGGACCTAAGTGCAAATTACAAAGAAATAAAATAACGACAAAGGAAAGTTATATATTAAATATTAAATTACAAAAATGTGTGGATTGAAGATGCAAAATACTCAACGCTTTGCGGAAGCGGAAAACTGATATCTAGTCACTTGCCACATGTCCACTCTGGGTGGCACGATTACGCTTTACTGAGGGTGGTTGAGATTAGACCTCGAGCATGAGATCAATGGTGGGCAGTTGGCGCATCCAACGGCTGTGGTACGAACGGGAGTGGGCCTTCTATCGGACGACGGAGAAGAGATGGAGAGGAACAGAGAGGAAGATCTGGTGAGGCGAGCTTCCTCCAACGAGATATAGCCTCTCCGACGTTCTTTGGGGTTGCAAATATGAATGCTCCCGAAGAGGTCTTCTATCTACTGGAAGCCTTCAAACACTCCGACGATGACCCGAGGGTTCCTAAGAGGCCGGCAAAGCAGTGAAGCTCCAGGAGCCTCAGGTCGACCTCAACATTTACTCCAGCTGGCGTGGAAGCTCCGAGGCCTATGTAAAACGATCAAGGGGTCGAGGGCAAATTACCTCAACCCTTCATGCAGTGGAATGGAGGAGTAAATTGAGCGGATGGAGGTGCTCCAGCGAGGTGCAGAAGGTGGAGCACCCGGATCTTGCTCCAGGGAGGAGCAGGTTGGACGGAGTGGCAAGGGGTGTGGGGAAACGTCAAGAGAAGAAGGCTACGGCGGCTGGCGAGTCAGTCAACAAGGGAATAACGATGGAAAGGTTCTTCAGAGCTCAGCTACGAAATATCGATTTAATGTTAATGCGATTAATAGGATACCAAACTAACTGCATAAACAAAATGCTAGAAGTAAATGCGCAATGGAAATAGAGAAAGAGGACCTCGAGTCGGTCGGGACCGACGAGATGGGACCTCACGATGATGCTCCGTCGGAGATGGTGGAGATCATCCCTAGACAGTCTGGCTTCATATCTGAGGAGCTGGAGATGTCCCTTTCACTGATCTCAATGCAGAGCTCCAAGGAGGGACACCAAAGACGTAGAAAGGCGATTAAAATTGAAAGGGGGGCTCGGAAGAAGGTTTTGTACAGGTGGTCGAAGGGCTCCAAAGAACGAGGGAGATCCGACGATGCATTTATCCAATCCAGGTGATAACAAGCGGGCGTGTAAGAACACATATCGAGGACAAAAAACCAAGAAGGGATCAAAGAAAATGGGTGAAGGAATCAGTGTAGAGAAAATCGAGAAGATGGGTTAAACATAGGGGTGTCAGAACGCTACAGGGCGAGTCAGAGAGTTGATCGTTGGTCAATTCTCCAATCAACCTGATTGGTCCACGTGGACCAACCAGGAAAAAATCAACCCTAGAATTGTTTGCAAAATGAATAATAAATAATAAATGATTTATTAAATAAAGTTCCAAATTTTTTTATTTTGTTTAGTACTTTATTACGTTTTTTATTTATTTTTTCGAGGTATTTAATTACACATTTATTTTTAGGGTTCCATTTATAGGTATATTTACCTATGCTTTGTGCATTTTATTTTTATTTTGTATTTTTGATTTTATTATTTTTATTTCTTATTTAGCATATTTATAATTTATTTTTATATACATAAATATATTTTATTGTATTTTTCTGATGTAATATATACACTTAAATAAATAGTTATATTAAATATATAAGTAAAAGTATAGGTATTTGATCTATGTATTTTATATACATATTTTATTTTAATGTTTTATTTATGGTTTTATTTTAGTCTTAATATGTATATATATTCTAAATAATGTTTACAAAATTATAAAAATAATAACGAATAAATAAAATGAATATTTTATTCGAGTATATTGTACAATAGGGGACCAAAACCTAACTTTCATATACTAACTCAAAAAAATATGAAGCCACCTTCATTAAATAACTTATTAAAAGTTGTATACAATTAAAGGTGATTTTGATATATTTTGAGTTTTTATTTGAGAGATATAGGTTTGGGAAGTAGGGATTTTAGAATCTTATTTAGAGTATAACTTGTACACATATATTATTTTTTTATGAAATCAATTTTGTATTTTTTTATTTATTATTATCTACAGCTTTCATGTACAAAGTTTCTTTATTTGAGGTATAAAAAGTGGAAAATAAAATAGGTCCCAAAAATGAATAAATAATGAATTAATAAATGGGATTTTAGTGTATTAATGGCCCTTATATCCCCCTACTTTATTCTTTGTCGACCTAGTCATCAAGATGCCTAGGTCTCAGGGTTTAGGATCATAAAATATCTTTGGCATTTTATTCTTTTTCTTTTCTTTTCTTTATTCATTATTTATACATTATTTATACAACAAAGAATGAATGTTAATTTGTGCAAATAAAGGGTATTTACATGCATTAGCTAGGGTTTTTATGGCCAAAATGATAGAATAAAGGTGATGAAATGGCGATTCAACACACTCCTATACTTGCCTTTGCTAGTCCCGAGCAAACACTTATGCAATAAGTGCATAAAATGAAAAGAAAGAAAAGAAAAAGAAAGAAAGAAAGTGGATTGAATTTAATTCTCAAACTTGTCTTCACAAAATCAAAGTTTCGAGTTTAAGTTGGACCTTTGGAATTTAGTACGGTCAAAACCTTGTCGGGAATACGATTTGAAACACAACAGCCTTTGAGAATCCCAAAACTCTGTTCAAGTCTCCTCAATAGCCAGGTCAGAATTTCTCAACTAATACAAAAACCCTTATGACTATGAATCTCACTTGTATAGTGTATGTGATAGTTTCCCTCCCCAACTAAAATGACAAAGAGAACGACTTCTCCAGCATGACAACCCAATGATTCCCCAATCCAGTAACTCTTTCTTCAAGGAGCGGGCTATTCCCTTCTAAGTTCAAGTGATAACCAGCTCAAGAGGAGGGAATGAAGAGAAGAATGGACGGTAGCTAGTGTAGCTACCTATCCTAGGATGCATGACTAGTTTAGTCAAGTCAACAGCTGCAGGCTTACAAGATATGACTTTGAAGCTCAAGCTTGCTTATTGACTATTCAAATATGTACACTTCGGCAGACATTTTATTTTCAATCATGCCTGTTCACTTTTTCAGAGTTTTTGATTTTTGCTTTTTTTTTTCATATTTGTTTGAAATACTAATACAACATCATTCACATAAGGATTTTTCCTTTTGAGCAAGTAGACTATCCCTCTTTTGAAGCATTATTGCGACCCACACTCTCCTATCTTTAGATGTCTCTACTACTGGATGGGTTGGGTGCACTTCCCTCCCCAGACAAGAACAAATGTTTCCACTTGTGTGTGTCTCATACCGGCAAATCCAATCCCCTCACCACTCCAACTGAGTTGAGCCATGTGAAAGGTGCATGTGTCCAAGTTATGTCATTATCAACGAGTGTCGTGCGTGTGCTCCGAAATACTCTACTTAGGCAGTCAAGAATACGTTGAACCAAGTCCCACAATTCACAAAGAATTAAGTCAACTAGACCTGAAGTACCTCAATTCCAATTCCTACAAGGTTCCTGTGATTAGGTAGATTTAAGGTCCAACCAAGCTCCAATCCCCGGATTTTACGTAGAATTGTGCAATTATCAAACTCCATCCGAAGAATGCAAATGCTTATGCAAATGCTATGTACAATGCAATGGAAATATTTTGTGATGTAATTTTCAAAGTTTTGAACTTTTTTATGGATTTTTGAAAAAACATTTTTGCAAATTTTTATGCAATTTATTTTCAAAAAGATTTTTCGAATATTTTTGGTATTTTTGGTTTTGCAAATGTCTTTGTAATTTTTGAAAACAAAAAATTTTAGACAAAAATATGTACAAATATTTACACGGGGAGGCATCTTATATTCACAAGAGTTGGGTTCTTAAGAATTTACAAGGGATGTGTGAGTATATATACATAGTTAGTAAAGAGTTTTTGTGTGATGTATATATTCCTCAAACTTTGAAAATGATTTTTCAAACAATTTTGAAAACTGTAGTCCAAAATAATATTTACAAATAATTTTTACAATAATTTATATACATTTGAAAATTATTTTGCAAAGGTTTTTCAAATAGTATATATAGTTTTTTTAAAATATTTTCACAACCATTTTTAAAAACATTTGCAAATAGTCTTTCAAACATTTTTTTATTTCACATAAAGAAAAGAAAAAATTTACAAAGATTGACAATGTTTAACAAAATATTTTCCAAATAGTTTCAAAATATATTTCAAAAATATTTTCAAACTTCTTTTCAAACATTTTGCAAAAAAACATTTTTACTTGATTTATTAGTCAGTATATAAAAACAATTTGAGGAATAATAAACATCTTTTATTAAGTGATTTTAATGAATTTTATAGTATATTTTGTACAATATTTTAGCTCTATTTATTATAAAAATATGAAGTACAAGTTATGGCTAAAGTAAATACGTAGTATATACAAGCCCCTATATTTAGCTTGAGCTATGTCCTCATAGATTAGAGAGAAAAAGAGAAGACATAACTCATACTGAGTATAGAAAAGACTAAAGAATAAACAAATGAGGAATGAATGAACGAATGGGAAGGCGACCTCCCCCCTATAGTTAGGATCAAATAATCTGAAGTATAGCAGACTGTACACAAGGCAGGGAAGGACAAGGTGGGAATGAACAGATCATACTCGGGCTGTCTCCCCCTATAGTTAGGGTAAGATATCCCTAGGTATAAACAAGAAGAGGAGACAATAGACAGGATCAAAGAATGAAAGAACTCAGGGTGCACACCCCCTATACTTAAGATAAAGTACGTCCCAAGTATAGAAGACTGACAAAAAGGGGCGGCACATTTTCGGTAGAAAAAGAAAAATGAAAATGAAAAGAAGAAAAGATAAATGAAGATAGAAGAAGAGAACGAAGAGAATGTACACATCACTCCTCTTATACTTAGGGTAAAAGAGACCTAAGTATAGACACCGACAAGAGTGATGAAACAAAATGAAGAAAGAACACTTGGCTCATCTATCCTCTACACTTAGGACAAAGTACGTCCTAAGCAAGGCACACACAAAACGGGGTGGATGATTGATACAGTGGATGGACGGAGGAAAACAAATGTGAATATATAAGAGAATCGATGTACAGAGGTCAAGAAGGTAGAAAACAAACCTTCTTGCGAGACCGCTGAGGAATGGATCTGACAAGGTTAGGTCAACATTGGAGTCCTCAGATGACACAAATCGATCAAGGTCGACACGGAAGGTATACTCAGTGGTCCTAGGGTGAGAAGGTATAGGCGGGTCAGTGGAAGTAGTGTGGCTACGTCTGGCCCTGGGAGTCTCGCAAATGTCAAAGTGAAAAGGCCTGAACTCATCAATGGAAGTAGTCAAGTTAAGTCCATACTGGTGATCTCAGCTATGTCAAAACAAAAGGGAACGAACACATCTATGTAAGTAGTAAGGTCATGTTCATCCTCTAAGGTATCAACCGGATCATCATCCTCATCAAAAGGCCCGGATTCATTTATAAAAGCAATCAAATCAAATTCAGACTCATCAGTCTCATCTATCCTTGGCTCAATAGTGTTAATCGTGTAAATCCTGCAGATGTCATCAACGCATCGCTAAGTACCCAAAGAGGGAACTCCAAGGTCTATTCTTTCTGAGCCTTCCTCCTTGGAGAGGAATTCTCGGATCTCAGTAGAATCCAACATACAACAAAAATCTCGGATAGTCTCATCAAGGTCATAGTCCTATGGGTCAACTAAGATAGGTGCGGTGGCATCAGATGCATGTCTCTAGTCAGCAGTAGGTGTAGTAATGACACATCTCTCACGTCATCAGGACGGAAGTGAATCTCTCCTGATCTGTAATCAATGATGACTCTCGCAGAGGCAAGAAAGGGTCATCCTGGGATGATCGGAAAGTGCCCCCCTATGGAGGTCTCCATGGTCAATACAACAAATCGATAATATAGCTCATGCCCTGAATCCAGATGACAACGTTCTCTAGAATACCCTTCTGCCTCTTGATAGATCCATCAGCAAATTGAACGATCATCCTGGTTTTCTTTAGGGCCCCTAAGTGAAGAGACTGTACCAGCGAGAAGGGTATGATGATAATTGAAGCACCACCGTCAAGGAGAGTGTGATTACATAAAAAAATTAGAAATGGTGCATCTAATGAATGGTGTAGCGGTGTTCCTTTTCCTAGAAGAAGGGTGGTGGGTGATGGCATGGGCAGAGGCCATGGTCAAAGATATGACGCTCAGATCTGCCCCTTCGCTTTATCTTCTTGGGTTGATGAGCAGATAAATGCGTCATGGCCTGATGAAGTGGGGCATAAATGAACTCATGAATATTGGCCACCACTTCAGATTCGGTCAACATTTTTTTTTTTAATTTTTTGACCTCCTCCATACAAGGGAGGAGATCGAAATCAACATCTGCATAAGGATGACTAAGAGCAGCCTGTACAGTGTCTTCCTCGAGGCCAAAGGTGGGACAAGGTTGAAGGATATGGCGAGATCCTCAAGCGCATCACGGAAGCGTGAGCATCGTATCGGATACGACGAAGAACGACTAGTCGTACTAGTAGTTCGGTGCAGCGGAATTTAAAAAAATTTTATTCGATGAAACCACATGATCCAAGAACCATTCTCGGATCGTTTCATCTATAACCACAGCAAGTATAATGCAATACCTCTTGAAGCGTGGTTGATCGAGTCTCTAAGAGAAGATACCTCCTGTCTCAAGTCCGATCGTCGGAGAGATCGCTTGCGAGCGCGGGGATGAACCGCGGTGTCCTCGCAATCCAAGAAGTTGATCCAAGAGCGGTTGCTCCTGATCTCGTCGCACGAGATCGAACGTCTCCTTCGCGGGCGAAGCACTTGAAGTAGACGGAGAACCGCAGAGCGTCGAAGCGGTAGCACGAAGGCGAGGGCGACGACGATTCCCTCTACTAGGGTGGACGACCACCAAGAGGAAGAGGGAGAGAGGGCTGTCGAGTATGAGAGAAAGAGAGAGAGAGATTTGCTACAATAGCATGTGTAAAGAGAGAGCCAAGGGTGCCTCTCTATTTATAGGGTTTTGGGATCCATGGATCTCAATCCATGTGTCACATAAAATCAATGGTTGAGATTGATTTATGACAATCCAATGGTCAAGATTGTTGTTGGTAAAAACCAACAACTTGTGATTTAATTTGATAAAATATATTTGATAAATCAAATAAATATTAATACCAAATCTAAATCAATCAAATAAGAGAGAGAGAAGACAAAGCAGATACTCTCCTTATTTGGAAGAGGGGACGGCCACCAATTCCCCATGGGAATTGAGTGCCGCCCCCCTCATTCCAAATGAGGAGTTCAATCTCCTTATTTTTCTCTCTTCTTATTTTACCAACAACAATTTGTTGATATATTAATTCACCAAAATAATTCTCAATTAATTTTGGGAATATTGCAATCTTGACATTGGAATATTGTGAATCAAATTCACAACCCAAAACAAAATGTAATTTACATTTTCAATTAATTAAACAATGTGTATCCAATACACATTAATAATTAATCTACTAATATAAATTATATTGAACTCTCTCTAATACATTATAAATCACATTCATAATATATTAGGAATAATTGGATATTACTATCCACATTATTCTTATCCATAATAATTAAATCACATTTAATTATATTGGATAATTTCTCATACATCATGATAATTAAATCTCATTTAATTATCAACTTCTCTTTTCTTAGATCTCATGGAATTGTTCTCAAACCATTTAAGAACAATGCTATTTCTCCTCAGATACTTGAAGATAAGGACAGGGCGATTGTATTGTTCCACGTATAGTGACTTGGATATTGAGATCACATCTCAAATCCAGATCCCATGGACCTCTCATAGATGCTTGATTAAATCAAGACCGTAAACCTAATCTTCTCATTGCATCTGAATCTTATTCAGATCAATGTCCAGTACATGGACTAAGATTAGGTCACTTCTCTAATGAGAGGAGTCACTAAAATCCAGACCTGTTTCATCACTCCCTCGGAATGGAAGCGTCATGGTTATACAATCGTTTATGATCAAATCACCCTTCAGGTATTCCCAATACCTGCACATCCTGCATACTGGAAGACTCATGATCATCATGAAGATAAAGATCACTTTTACACTGTCATCTTCATAGTCTGATCATTAAGTTTCTCAATCTTGGTCCTTGGGATATGGTACAGATCATATGCTTTCACAAAGCATATATCTTACCTTCAAATTCATATCATGCTTCGAAAGCATGATGACCATGCATGGAATTTGGTCAATCCCAATACCTCATGAGTGAGCTCATGTCTCCCGGTTCACAAGTGAACCTGTATGATCCCTTTGAGAGATCATATTACTCATATGCCCTTACATGCACACCAGCTCGCCGGTGTATAGACCTTGATTAGGTCATCAACCTATTGGTCTGCCAAATGTACATGCTCAGACATATAGTAATATATCTGTCTCTGGTCAGAGGATGTTTGCCTGTGATGTGACAGTATTCATCATAGGTCTTTGGTTATCTCGATCTCGTTGAGTCAACTCATTGACTCAACTAATCTGATACCTCCGAATCAATATTCCTATGCAGAGGACCTGCATCAAGAGGTCGATCAGATATCAGTCTAGTGAGATGGGATTGCCATCTCCCACTTAGACTGGAGATCACTACTTGTTAATCATTGATGATGATTGATGAGTCCTCTATCTAACTCCTTATATATTCATCCAAGCATCAGCCTCTATGATTCAATCGTTGAATCAACAGCTGTATGATTATCAAGTTGGCCATGGTACATAACCCTTATTGTACAGAGGGACCTTATAGTGCATTCATTCATTCAATATCAGAAAGGGAGTGAAACAAAATCAATAACTTTTATTGATGAATCATTTATTACAATAACATTTATTGTAGGAATGGTTCGCCTCGGGCTCACATTGCTAACAATCTCCCACTAGCCTCAGAACCATTCAGGAACAAGCCTTAAACCCATACTCATTACATGCTGGTCAAAAACCTTCTGTGTCAGAGGTTTGGTAAGAGGATCAGCAACGTTGTCGGCGGAGGCCACCTTGGTGATGATGATGTCACCACGCTTTTGAATCTCCCGAATGATGTGGTATTTCCTTTCTACGTGCTTGCTCTTCTGATGCCATCTGGGTTCCTTCGCCTGGGCAATGGCTCCCGTGTTATCACAGAGTAGCGGGATGGGAGTATCAGAGGAAACTACGCCAAGCTCCTGGACGAACTTGCGCAACCACACCGCCTCCTTTGCAGCATCCGATGCGGCAATGTATTCGGCTTCTGTTGTTGAATCTGCCGTAGTGTCCTGCTTCTTGCTTCTCCAGCTCACAGCACCACCGTTCAACATGAACACAAACCCTGATGTCGACTTTCGATCATCAATATCTGATTGGAAGTCAGAATCTGTATATCCCAAGACTTGGAGATCACCATCTCCATAGACCAAGATGTAATCTTGCGTCCGTCTAAGATATTTGAATATGTTCTTTACTGCATTCCAGTGTTGTTCTCCATAGCAGGATTGATAACGACTTACCACTCCCACTGCATGGCAGATATCTGTCCTAGTACACATCATGGCATACATTAAGCTTCCTACGGCTGATGCATAAGGACATCCAGCCATGGCCTTCTTTTCCTCAACAGTTTGAGGAGCCATTCCTTTAGACAGGTGGATACCATGTCTTAAGGGTAGGAATCCTTTCTTGGAACTATCCATACGGAATCGTTCAAGAATCTTCTTAATGTATCCTTGTTGTGACAATCCCAATATCCTCTTCTCTCGGTTTCTGAACAGCTTCAGACCCAAGATGTAAGAGGCTTCTCCAAGATCTTTCATCTCAAAGGTATGGGACAACCAAATCTTCACACTGGTCATCATCCCTGTATCATTCCCAATGATAAGGATGTCATCTACATAAAGCACGATGAACACAATGGCGCTCCCACTAAGCTTCTTGTACACACAAGGTTCATCAGGATTCTGCACAAAATCATAACTCTTTATGGTTTCGTCAAATCTGATGTTCCAACTACGAGAAGCTTGCTTGAGCCCATAGATGGATTTCTTCAGCTTGCATACTTTGCCATCCTCAGTCATGAAGCCCTGGGGCTGCTCCATGTAGATATCCTCCTCGAGGTATCCATTGAGGAAAGCCGTCTTGACGTCCATCTGCCAGATGTCGTAGTCAAGATATGCAGCTATAGCTAGCAGCGCCCTGATGGATTTAAGCATAGCCACAGGAGAGAATGTCTCATCGTAATCGATGCCTTCTCTCTGTGTGTAGCCCTTGGCTACGAGCCGTGCCTTGAAAGTCTCTACTTTCCCATCATGTCCCCTTTTTCTCTTGAAGATCCATTTGCACCCAATGGGTTTTACCCCTTTAGGTGGATCCTCTAGGGTCCATACACCATTCTTATGCATGGAGTCAATTTCTGACTTCATTGCTAGCATCCATCTATCCATGTCATGATCCGCGAGTGCCTCATCAAATGAAGTAGGATCACAGTCAGTTTCACCTGACACATGGAATCCATACCTTTCAGGTGGTGCAACCACCCTCGAACTCCTTCGAAGAGGTATAGGTGTTTCATCTTTGTTTATCTCTTCAGTTTCTGGTTCAGGAAGCTCAGAGTCCTCAGGGGACTCAATGAGTTCCTCTACTTCACTTTTGTCTTGACCTTTAAGGAAATCATCCTCCAGAAATTTCACATCTCTAGAGACAAAAACCTTTTGGGTCTCAGGGTCATAAAGTTGATATCCAATACCATCTTTAACATACCCAATGAAGTAGCACTCACGAGAGCGAGATTCTAGCTTACTTGCATCCACATTCTTTGCATGGACCAAGCAACCCCAAACCCTCAAGTGATTAACACTAGGTTTGGTTCCATACCAGAGCTCATGAGGAGTCTTAGGTACAGATTTGCTAGGAATCTTATTTAGGATATATATTGCAGTCTCTACTGCATATCCCCAGAAACTAAGTGGTAAATGTGCTTTACTCATCATTGAACGAACCATATCCATGATGGTTCTGTTGCGTCTTTCAGCAACACCATTAAGTTGGGGACTTCCAGGAGGAGTGAGATTGGAAATAATTCCATACTCTTTAAGGTATTCCTTAAATTCATCTGATAGGTACTCGCCACCTCGATCAGATCGAATTCGTTTAATCTTCCTATCTGTTTGGTTCTCAACCAAAGCCTTGAATTCTTTGAACTTTTCAAAGGTTTCAGACTTATGACGTAATAGGAAGATAAACCCGTATCGCGAATGGTCATCAATAAATGTCAAATAGTATCGATATCCATTTCGGGTCGCGGTACTGAAGGGACCGCATACATCAGTATGTATTAGGTCAATAATACCTTCACATCTTGTAACCTTGTTACGAAAAGGCATCCTAGTCATTTTACCTCGAATACAATGTTCACAGGTAGGTAAAGGCTGAACCTGTAGAAAATCCAAAGGTCCATCCTTTATCAATCTATTGATCCTATCAACAGATAAATGACCAAGCCTTTGATGCCAAATCATGTTTGAATGATTTATGTTACTCCTGGATCTTTTAGGGGTTTTATTAGTGGTTGTAACATTCATGACATGCTCATTAATGCACAATTCATAGAGTCCTCCAGAAGTCAAAATACCCTCTGCAATATATTTATCATAATGATTTATGACTAATTTATTATAAAATAGGAATGAATATCCACTTCTAACTAGCTTAGATACAGATATCAAATTCCTTCTGACTTCAGGTACATAAAGACACTCTTTAAGTACTAGGACTCTTCCACTAGATAATGATAGTCTGCAGGTCCCGACGGCGACTGCTGCAACACTTGCATCAGATCCCATCTGGATGACTATCTCCCCTTCTTCAAGCTGTCTAGTTTCCTGAAACAAATGCAACAAATTGCATACATGAACAGAAGCACCAGAATCAACTACCCAACTTCCTTCTCGTCCAACGAGAAAGCTGGTTTCAATGATAAGAGTAGATTTCATACCTGCTGGGGCTTTACCTTTGTCGACCGACTTCAGGTAATCTGGGCAATTACGCTTCCAGTGCCCCGGCTTCTTGCAGTGGTGACAGACATCGGTTTTCTTTGACGCCATTAAAGTGGATGCATTGGAAGATGAGGCAACACTTTGTCCCTTCTTCTTTCTCTTCTGGGCCGGGTCCTTCCGAGAACCTTGCTTCCGACCGTGCTTCCCTTTGACCTGTGCAACCATTGCAGTGCCAGAGGGACCATCTTTCTTCATTACGTCTTCTGCAGACTTTAATGCAGCAAGAAGCCCAGCATTTGTCAGTTCCAGCTTATTCATGTGGAATGACACTACAAAGTTATTGAAAGATTTGGGCAATGACAGCAGAATGAAATCAGATTGCATGTCTGCATCCATCGTCGCCCCCAGAGTCTCAAGCTCTGACAAGTACCCAAACATTTTGAGTACATGATCGCGGACCGAGGTCCCTTCCTGCATTTTACAGCGAAGAAGATCTTTCATAACATTGTACCGCTGGGTGCGGTTAATGTCACCAAACATATCCTTTAGATTCTGCATGACATCCTGGCAAGTGCTCATCTCCACATGTTGTTTCTGAAGAACATTGGAGAGAGAACCCAAGATATAGCATCTAGCCAAGACATGATCTTCATCATACTTGTCATTATATGCTTTGTCTTCCTTAGATTTAGGGTTTTCAAGTTTGTTATCATGGAGCACATAACTGATGCGCTCCGCTGAAAGCACAAGCTCCAAATTACGGATCCAATCCGAGTAATTTGGTCCGGTCAATTGGTTGACCTCCAGAAGCCTGTTCAGTGGGTTCATGGCCTTCATTTTCTGAAATTGAGAATGCACTATATTAGAACATATAATCATATATTCAATTTAATTTTATTTGATTGAGGCATTTTAAATCAAATTAGTCTTGCTATGTCAACTATGAAAGTTTATTCCCTTATTCACTTTCAAAGTAGGAGATATACTTACCAATATATCTCAAGCAAGAACTGGGATCTCCTCTTTATCATTGTCATATCCCAATAATATGAGAACCTATGACTCTGATAAAGAGAAGCGGGAACACATTCCGCCTTGCAAGTCCAACTTGCATTTCCCAATTCGGTCTTTAATACCCGAGCCCACCACCCCTAAGGTGATGTTGACTCGTCATTAATTGAATCAACCGTCAACAGGAATACAACTCGCTATGCGCAATCCAATATCGCCCCAATAATATGAGGACCCGATATTGGGGTCACTACGCATACGTCCTTACTCTTTCGAGAAGCGACGAGCCCGATCCAAACGGATCATATGTGGGAGCTGTCACTTCGGACAGGCGTCTCCCACATATAATATTTGGCGACGAAACCCTTCGCCTTGACGGGAGACCATGGATGTCACTTATGTGATCCTCCATCTCTTATTCAAATTTAATTAATTACTATGAATCTCATTCATATAATTAATTCTTCCAAGGGAATTATTAACTCTAATCATATTAGAGTATTTTCAATTGGATATAATTAACTTAATCATATTAAATTAATTATCAATCCAATTAATCAATTAAACTTAATTTTATGCTTGAATATACATATATGATATTATTCTCAAAGTACGTATTAATTCGAATTTTAATAATTAGAAAAATACATCATAATCCCTCGGACATTATCCCGGCCCTACCCGCTGTCATGGTCAGTACCGACGGGAGTGGGGGGGACCACATACGTTGCAACCCGCTGACCCAGCGATCCCCGACTAGACACCATATCCACCTCGGGAAAGGATAATGCCAAATTGATTATTTTGTACTTGAGATGATCATCGGTTCTTCAACCGAAATTATACCATATAGTAATCAAAACAATTTTGATATTAAGGAAATTTGCTAGGCAAGTTCCCAAGTCCTATTCAAGCAAGAAGTTTGATGATTGTAATTCCAATTAAGGTTTAGATCAAATCTAATCATTTAATTGGTTGGGGCCAAGTCAATTAGGCAAATAATCATGTTTCAATATTTTACAAATATTTTTCAAGATTATTTCACGAAATTAACAATTAATTTCTCTAATTGACAATCACTTGGTTCTAGATTAGGAAAGCAATTTCAGCAGTGACCCCTACTTACTAAAATTGGCATATCTCAATCATATTAAATCCAAATTAAGCAAAGTTAATTTCTAAAGTTTGCTAATTTGATTTAGGACAGAACCTAAGTGATGTTTCACGCATTTCGAGGCAAGTCTAAACAGTAATTAACATTTTAATCACGTTCAGATTCACAGTTCCCGCAACAGTGCATACATGTCCATTAAAACGACCATATCTCGAGCATACGAAATCCGATTTACGCAAACTCAGATCCTATGGTTTCCTTATTTAATGGGAAACATAATCCAAGTATAAAATTCGTGTTTAAACAATTTAAACAGTGCCGAATTTATTTACTAAACAGATCTGCGAAATCAAATGCGATGAAAACTTTCGCGACCTAAACGAACCCAAGTCGTCCTCGGTTAGCGAATCACTATTCGAAACCATCGACCTAAGGCTCTGATACCACTTGAAGGATATGGCGAGATCCTCAAGCGCATCACGGAAGCGTGAGCATCGTATCGGATACGACGAAGAACGACTAGTCGTACTAGTAGTTCGGTGGAGCGGAATTTAAAACAATTTTATTCGATGAAACCACATGATCCAAGAACCATTCTCGGATCGTTTCATCTATAACCACAGCAAGTATAATGCAATACCTCTTGAAGCGTGGTTGATTGAGTCTCTAAGAGAAGAGACCTCCTGTCTCAAGTCCGATCGTCGGAGAGATCGCATGCGAGCGCGGGGATGAACCGCGGTGTCCTCGCAATCCAAGAAGTTGATCCAAGCGCGGTTGCTCCTGATCTCGTCGCACGAGATCGAACGTCTCCTTCGCGGGCGAAGCACTTGAAGTAGACGGAGAACCGCAGAGCGTCGAAGCGGTAGCACGAAGGAGAGGGCGACGACGATTCCCTCCACTAGGGTGGACGGCCACCAAGAGGAAGAGGGAGAGAGGGCTGTCGAGTATGAGAGAAAGAGAGAGAGAGATTTGCTACAATAGCATGTGTAAAGAGAGAGCCAAGGGTGCCTCTCTATTTATAGGGTTTTGGGATCCATGGATCTCAATCCATGTGTCACATAAAATCAATGGTTGAGAATGATTTATGAAAATCCAATGGTCAAGATTGTTGTTGGTAAAAACCAACAACTTGTGATTTAATTTGATAAAATATATTTGATAAATCAAATAAATATTAATACCAAATCTAAATCAATCAAATAAGAGAGAGAGAAGACAAAGGAGATACTCTCCTTATTTGGAAGAGGGGACGGCCACCAATTCCCCATGGGAATTGAGTGCCGCCCCCCTCATTCCAAATGAGGAGTTCAATCTCCTTATTTTTCTCTCTTCTTATTTTACCAACAACAATTTGTTGATATATTAATTCACCAAAATAATTCTCAATTAATTTTGGGAATATTGCAATCTTGACATTGGAATATTGTGAATCAAATTCACAACCCAAAACAAAATGTAATTTACATTTTCAATTAATTAAACAATGTGTATCCAATACACATTAATAATTAATCTACTAATATAAATTATATTGAACTCTCTCTAATACATTATAAATCACATTCATAATATATTAGGAATAATTGGATATTACTATCCACATTATTCTTATCCATAATAATTAAATCACATTTAATTATATTGGATAATTTCTCATACATCATGATAATTAAATCTCATTTAATTATCAACTTCTCTTTGCTTAGATCTCATGGAATTGTTCTCAAACCATTTAAGAACAATGCTATTTCTCCTCAGATACTTGGAGATAAGGACAGGGCGATTGTATTGTTCCACGTATAGTGACTTGGATATTGAGATCACATCTCAAATCCAGATCCCATGGACCTCTCATAGATGCTTGATTAAATCAAGACCGTAAACCTAATCTTCTCATTGCATCTGAATCTTATTCAGATCAATGTCCAATACATGGACTAAGATTAGGTCACTTCTCTAATGAGAGGAGTCACTAAAATCCAGACCTGTTTCATCACTCCCTCGGAATGGAAGCGTCATGGTTATACAATCGTTTATGATCAAATCACCCTTCAGGTATTCCCAATACCTGCACATCCTGCATACTGGAAGACTCATGATCATCATGAAGATAAAGATCACTTTTACACTGTCATCTTCATAGTCTGATCATTAAGTTTCTCAATCTTGGTCCTTGGGATATGGTACAGATCATATGCTTTCATAAAGCATATATCTTACCTTCAAATTCATATCATGCTTCGAAAGCATGATGACCATGCATGGAATTTGGTTAATCCCAATACCTCATGAGTGAGCTCATGTCTCCCGGTTCACAAGTGAACCTGTATGATCCCTTTGAGAGATCATATTACTCATATGCCCTTACATGCACACCAGCTCGCCGGTGTATAGACCTTGATTAGGTCATCAACCTATTGGTCTGCCAAATGTACATGCTCAGACATATAGTAATATATCTGTCTCTGGTCAGAGGATGTTTGCCTGTGATGTGACAGTATTCATCATAGGTCTTTGGTTATCTCGATCTCGTTGAGTCAACTCATTGACTCAACTAATCTGATACCTCCGAATCAATATTCCTATGCAGAGGACCTGCATCAAGAGGTCGATCAGATATCAGTCTAGTGAGATGGGATTGCCATCTCCCACTCAGACTGGAGATCACTACTTGTTAATCATTGATGATGCTTGATGAGTCCTCTATCTAACTCCTTAGATATTCATCCAAGCATCAGCCTCTATGATTCAATCGTTGAATCAACAGCTGTATGATTATCAAGTTGGCCATGGTACATAACCCTTATTGTACAGAGGGACCTTATAGTGCATTCATTCATTCAATATCAGAAAGGGAGTGAAACAAAATCAATAACTTTTATTGATGAATCATTTATTACAATAACATTTATTGTAGGAATGGTTCGCCTCGGGCTCACATTGCTAACAAAGGTGTGAACGAATGTGTGGGCAAATGGTCTGGCATGGGGGCCCTCTCCTTACAGTCTGAATGAACAATGTGTTTCCCAATATCTTTTTGTGTTTTTAAAATTTTATCATTTTTTTGTTCTCCGATTGCAAGCTCTCATGAAGATCCTCAAATGAATCCAAAACATCAGATCATGAAGCATAAATATGGCTCTTGTTGAGGCAAGTGACATCATCAATCTTGGACTTCATATGATCCATGATCTGGGTCAAGGAGTCAAGTGTGGACAACACAAGAGGTAACTCCCAAAGCTCAATCTTAGGTGGGCGAGGTGGTGAAAATGTGATGGCAGTGGTGGGTCAAAGTTCGAGTCTTGAAACATTGGGTTAGGTGGATATGTACAAAAAGGAAAATCAGGAGCAAGATCCTCCTATAGAAAGTCGATGAAACTAAAAATATGCTTCCTGAAACAATGGATTCGCTGGATATGTACAAAAGCCAGGAGCAAAATCGTCCTGAAAAAATAGAGGTGGATCGGCTGAAGGGTACGAATTATCCGCAAAGTTTCGATAAAAAACACTCCAGTCGGTCATCTCGAAACAAAAGGAAAGTGATCGGGAGAGCATGGTGGTCAAATCAAGAGGTGTGAGAAGAAAGGCGTAAATACGTAGAGAGATCGAGTACACACACAAGCAATCACAAATAAACACACATAAAACAAACACAACCCCTCGATTCACCTACTCAATACAAATGAGGACTGAAAAGTGCGATCTTTTATCTTGTCGATTTTAGAGTTAGGTGAGGAATACAAAAGTTGTACAAACACTTAGAAAGGCTTTTGGTATTTGGGCACTAGTCATTAGTGTGTATGAGAGAGATCTTAAACAATACAAGGATGGGATTACTCGCCCTAAGACAAAGATTTTTTGGTTGATTTTAGGGTCAAGTAATTTTAGTAGTCTCAATTTTTACTTGTTATCAATTTCTTTTTGTATTTTAATAAGAGTGCACAAATCTTATCGGGGAATGAATTCCTTTAGAAACCTAGGTGATCAAAATCATAGGTCCTTGCCTCCCTCTCTCTACATGCAAGGATGTTAAGTCGAATTGAAAACCTATCTATACGCAAATGCAAGCTTATGAAATCGCCCTTGATGAGAATATACAATTAACGTGAAGCCACGATGTCAACTACTCAGAAATGAGAGAAGGTCCGGTCTTCAATACCAATCAGTGCCCACCACAACGGGTCCTGCAAGTGCTATATACGATCTCTCTCGGCACACGGTCTCAAATCCAATAATTAATAATTCAAAATTTGATAAGTTCAAACGAGACTATAGGTGTAGGCAATGATATTAGGTGTTTGTCCTTAATCCATCGATAAGCAGATCCTATGTTGGGGCTCAATCTCACAAAATAAAGAACAGTGAAAACTCGGAAAGCAAACTAAAAGAAAAGTGATGAAAACACCATAAAATAGATGAGGTCCACAAGGGACCAATCCCTTGGGCACTTGACCCCGTGAGATGAGGCAGAGTCCTATTTATTACAATTAAAAGTCTCTCTCTCACTTAAATTACCAATGAAATAGAAATAAATAAAATGCAATTATCTTCAAAAGGTCTCCAAGACCTTCTTTGCTCCAAGTCCTTTCTGACAACTAGGTCAAAAAGCGATACCTCCCCATGTGGGTGCGTAGATGCTCCAAGAACAGTGCTTCCCTTGATCCACGTTCCTCGCAACAAAGCCAAATAAAGAGAGTGGTCAGAAAATTCAACAATAATTATCAAATAAAAGAGAAAATAAATAAAGGAAAATATGGACAAAGAAGACACAATCAAGTAAAACCAATCTATGCGTAGTTTCCCCCCAACAATGACACCATTTGATAACTCAGATTTTGTGAGGGTCTAGAAATCTCATAAAGCTAGAGATCCAGTCGATGCAGTAACCACTCACGAAATCTGAATTAATCAACAATCAACTCACAAATAAATATAAAGCAATGCAAAATAAATTGTGGAGTTAAAATTTATTATAATACTACACAAAGATGAGTATAGTTGCAAGTATGTATAGAGGTCGAACATGGGGAGCAAACATGATAAATTTGGCAGTGGAGTGCAAGAAATGTGATGTGTGCTTCTTTATCTATTTTTATGGGGTTTTTAATTTTATATTTTTATCTTATTTTTGTTTTATTTTTTATCTTTTATTTTTATATTGGATATTTTTATATCTGATTCTTTTATATTTTTATATTTTGTATTTTCTTTTAAGTATATACTATAAGTTATATAATACAATATATACACTAATAGATAATATAGATATAAATATAAATAACAATTACTAAAAAATATAGAATTTAATATTTTTGGATTTTAAATAATTTTTACTATTTTTGTAATTTTTAAGAAGTTTTGCTAATGTTTTATTTTTAGTCTAAAATATCCCATATTAGGGATTAGTTAAATAGCTGATATTGAAATGAAGATAAAAAATATCAAATCATAGTGCAAAATACCTCATTAAAGTTTAATAAATAGATAATAATATAAATAAAATTACAGAACAAAAAAATATTTTTGTGAATTTTAGGAATTTTTAATCATTATAAATTGGATTTTGGAGCTTTTTGATTTTTTATGAATTTTCTTTTTCTATTTTAGGGTTTTTAGTTTCCAGAGTTGGAAAATAATTAAACAAACACAAAATATATTTTTTTTGGAATTTTTCAAAAATGTTTTGTATTTTTTGGTATTTTCTAAGTTAAAAAGGGACTTTTTGTGCTTTTTTGATTTTTAATAAATAGATAAAGATCTTAATTGCAATAAAAAATCTGATGTGGTATTAGAAGCAATCACGAACCTATATCTATTTGTTTGGTGATTTTTTAGCATAATAGCTATATTTAATAAATGGAGGAAATGCACCAAAAATTATAAAACTGGTAGGGGCATATATGTAAATATAATAAAGTACAAGGACTAACTAACAATTTTCACAAAGTATTATAATTGGAATAAAATTTTTCAAGGCCAAATCAAAATACATAAAATCCCAGGGGTACAAATGTAAAATTTTTAAAAGCGCACCTCACGTGAGACCGCACGTAAGGTGACGTGGAATGGAATGTTATGCAAATACAACAAACACTAAGGGCCTAAGTGTAAATTACACATAAATAAAATAATGATAGATGAATGTTTATATATTAAATACTAAATTACAAAAATGCATGGTTGAAAATGCAAAATACCCAATGCCTTGCGTGAGCGGACGGCTAATATCAGGTCACTTGCTTAGTGTCCGCTCTTGGTGGCACGATGACACTTCACCGCAGGCAGTTGAGATTAGACCTCGGACGCGATAACCAGTGGCCAGCTGGCGTATCCAACGGCTGGGGCACGAACTGGAGTGGGCCTTCGATCATACGTCAAAGAGGCGATGGGGAAGAATAGGGAGGAAGCTCCGACGAAGTAAGCTTCCTTCGATGAGATCTAGCCTCTCTGGCGTTCTTTGGGGCTACAAAACGATCTGAACGCTCATGAGGAGGTCTTCTGTCTGCTGGACACCTCAAAACACTCCGGCAATGACCAGAGGGTTCCCAGAGGCCCGCGGAGCTGCGAAACTCCAGGAGCCTCAGGTGGACCTCAAAATTGACTCCAGCTAGCGTGGAAGCTCCGATACCTATGTAAAATGATTAAGGGTTCAAGTGAAAATTTCCTCGACCCTTCAGGCAAGGGAATGGAGGAGTAAATGGAGAGGATGCAGGTGCTCTGGTGAGGTGCAGGAGGTGGAGCACCGGGATCCTACTCCAAGGGGGAGCATGTTGGATGGAGTGGAAAGGGGTGTAAGGAAACATTAGGAGAAGAAGGTGGTAGTGGCTTGCGATTCGGTCAACAAGGGAATCACAGCAGAGCAAACTACGAAATATCGATTTAACGCTAATGCGATTAATAAAACACTAAAGTAATTGCATAAACGGAAAGATGGAAGTAAATGCGCTATGGAAATAGAGAAAGTGGACCTCAAGTCGGTCGGGATCGACGAGATGGGACCTCATGGTGGTGCTCCGTCAGAGGTGGTGGAGATCAACCCTAGACAGCCCAGCTTTGCATCTGAGGAGCTGGAGATGACCCTATCACCGACCTCAACCCAGGGCTCCAAGGAGGGATGCCAAGACCGGCCAAAGGTGATTCAACTTGAAAGGGGGAGCTTGGAAGAAGGTTTTGTATAAGTGGTCGAAGGGCTCCAAAGAGCAAGGGAGATCAGGCGATGCATTGATCCAATCCTCGAGATAACAAGCGG
Source organism: Ottelia alismoides (assembly GCA_037367405.1). NCBI lineage: Eukaryota > Viridiplantae > Streptophyta > Magnoliopsida > Alismatales > Hydrocharitaceae > Ottelia > Ottelia alismoides. The sequence goes on from JAZKJV010000703.1 coordinate 250,185, forward strand.
GCGTGTAAGAACATAGATCGAGGATAAAAAGGCATGAAGGGATCAAACAGAGGCCATGGTTTATTAGTGTCGCCATTATTTTTATTTTGTATTTTTGATTTTATAATTTTTATTTCCTATTTTATATATTTATAACTTATTTTTATATACATAAATATATTTTTATTGTATTTTCTGATGTAATATATACAATAAAATAAATAGGTATATTAAATATATAAGTATAAGTATAGGTATTTCATCTGTGTATTTTATATACACATTTTCTTTTAATGTTTTATTTATGGTTTTATTTTATTCTTATTATGTATATATGTTTTAAATAATGTTTACAAAATAATAAATATAATAAAGAATAAATAAATAAATATTTTATTCGAATATATTCTACAATAGGGGACCAAAACCTAACTTTCACATACTTATTCCAAAAAATATGAAACTACCTTCACTTAATAGCTCATTAAAAGTTATATTTAATTTAAGGTGATTTTGATATATTTTGAGTTTTTATTTGAGAGATATGGGTCTGGGAAGATGAGATTTTGCAATCTTATTTAGAGTATAACTTGTGCATTGTATATTACTTTTGTATGGAATCAATTTTGTATTTTTCTATTTATTATTATCTACAACTTTCATGAACGAAGTTTCTTTATTTGAGGTATAAAAAATGAAAAATAAAATAGGTCCGAAAAATGAATAAATAATGAATTAATAAATGGGATTTTTGTTTATTAATGAACCTTATCTCCCCCTACTTTATTCCTTGTCGGCCTAGTTAATAAGATGCATAGGTCTCAAGGTTTAGTGTCATAAAATACCTTTGATTTATTCTTTTTCTTTTCTTTTTTATTCTATAATTTTGGCATTAAAACATTATTTTATACATTATTTATACAACAAAGAATGAATGTTAATTTGTGCAAATAAAGGGTATTTACATGCATTAGCTAGGTTTTTTAAGGACAAAATGATAGAATAAAGGTAATGAAATGAAGATTCATCACCTACCAAAGGCTGCATTGGATTACTTTAGCCGACGTTCTGCTTGAATGGTGTCCTCCAGTATCTCGGTCTTGGCAATGTGCGAGGACACTTGCAATCTCATCTTGATGAATATACCGTCTCCAGATACAGTCTGCCCCCTCACGAAAGAGATATGGGTCCTCCTACTGGTAGTATGGCTTCATCTGGAAAAGTCTCGGTGATTGGCCTGAAATTCAGCTCAGGAAAATCAGGCTCACGTAATCTAGAGAGATGATCTACCACCACATTTTTTATTCCAATCTTAACTCGGATATCGAGATCAAACTCCTGAAGTAGAAGGATCTATCTAAAGAGGCATGGTTTTTCATCCTTCTTCTATTGCAGGTATTGGATGGGAGAATGATCATTGTAAATTATAACTTTGGATCCAAGGAGATGAGATCTGAACTTTTCCAAGGAAAAGACTACTGTTAGAAGCTCTTTCTCTGTAAAAGTATTATTCTTTTGAGCTTCATCTAGTGTTCTTTTAGCATAATGAATAGCAAATGGTATATTGTCCTTCCTATGTCCCAACACCGCACTGATGGCATAATCTGAAGCATTGGTCATGATTTCGAATGGTAGTGTTCAGTCTTGTGGCTGCAGAATAGGGGCTTGAGTGATCAATTCTTTCAATTGTGAAAAGGCTTGGAGCACATGGTCATAACAAATAAAGTATGTACCTTTCCTAACAACTCGGCTAGTGGTTGGGAGAGCTTGCTGAAATATTTGACAAATCATCGGTAGAAACTGACGTGCCCTACGAATAACCAGGCCTGTTTAAGATTGGTAGGTGGCTCTAGTTTCGAAATCACCTTCACCTTGGTTGGATCTACTTCCATGTAACACTTTGATACAACGTGACCCAACACGATCTTTTTTGTCACCAGGATATTTCTCTTCTCCCACGAGTTGGTCTTCTCCCACGATAGCACACGATTGATTTCATAGAAACTCTACAATACCCGGTCTAGATAGTACAAGCATTGATCAAGGAGTACCAGTGGATTGAGAAATCATCCATGAATACCTCCAAAAAGCTGCCAACCATGTCGGCGACTATGACTCGCATACATCACTGGAATGTAGTGGGGGCGTTGCACAACTCAAACGACATCCGTCGGAAAGCATACATCCAAAATGGACAGGTGAACACCATATTGTCTTTGTCTTAAAGAGTGACTACAACTTGATTGTATCCAGAATGGCCATCCAAGAAGAGAAAATATTCCTTCATGGCCATCTTCTTGAGAATCCAATCGATGAAAGGTAATGGAAAGTGGTCCTTCTTTGTGGCGAGGTTCAGAAGCCTGTAGTCCACACAGACTCACCACGAGGTTGGCACTCTAGTTGAAATCTTCTCTCCTTTGTCATTATTAATAATGGTGATCCCAGATTTCTTTGGAACTACATGTAGAGGACTTACCCATTTGCTATGTATATGAACCCCGCATCATACCATTCTTAATTTTCTTCATAAAAATCTCTCAGAGGTTTGGATTTAGTTTCCTCTGGAATTTGTACGAAGGCTTGCTGTCATCTTTGAGGTAGATGTTGAGCAAGCACATGGATGGATTGATCTTGTGGATATCCAATATTTTCCAACCTATTGCCTTGCGGTTTCGTTTAAGACTCTCCATCAGACGAGATTCTTGGTCTTCGGTCAGATGAGCATTGATTATGACCGGATACATATTCTGCTCTCCCACAAGGAAGGCATACTTCATGTTAAAGGGTAGAGGTTTGATCTCTGGTAGAGTGGGAGCTACTTTAGTGGTGACCTCAGTGATCACATCAGGTGTTGGATCTTTCATCGGTTCAATGTCCACCTTTGTCTGTTCAACTTTTTCACTTAATGATTCACAAAATTGTTAAATGATATCTTCATGGTCGCAGAAATCCTCAATGACATGTTCTTGGTCTTTGATTCTTAGAGGGCCTACATAGAATTTGTCAAGTGCATCAGCAAAGATCTCATTATCATCGATAGAGGGAATTCAACTGCTATCTCCACTCCTTCCTCTAGGAAAAGGAATTCGTGGATCTCGATATCATCAATAAACAAGTTTTTATCCTGAATTTCTGCCAGAAAGTTGTAGTATTCTTGGTAGTTTGGTGCAAGCATACTCAACTCAGATGCCGCCTCTGCTGGTTTTGGCTCAGTTATGGTTTCTATATGTACTTTGTGGTTGTGGGAGCTGAACATGATCTCTCCAGTGCTGTAGTTCACTACCACCTAGGTTGTTCAGAGGAACAATCGACCAAGGATGATGGGGGTGTGGAACAGAGGTGCATATATGTCCATATCTAGTACGACAAAAGCAACATAGAACTAAGCTCCCTGAACCGTGACGATCACATCTCCAGCATGCCCCTAGGCTGCTTGACTGAATTGTCTACAAACTACATAATCATATTGGTAGGTTTAAGAGGTCCTAGCCCGAATATTATGAGTAGCGAAGCTAGCATAAAGTTAACAGAAGACTCGCTGTTGAGCAGTGTTTGCTCGAACACTTGATTGAACATGTTGCATCGGATGAGTGGTGCTCCCTTATCCTTCTTCTTATCCGGGAGATTGCTGATGGAATTAACAGTTTCCATGGTGAGGATGTGCTTCACATTCTTTCCATTCTGGCTTATGGGGTTGTGGGGCCGAGGCCAACGCCTTGTTGTACATGCTTCCTTGAGTCCTTTCTTAACTGCGGTATGTACTCCATGGTTTTCATTAGATGCATTTTCAAGACCGAGTTTTGAATTATTTCCACAATTAAAGGATGAGACAAAGCATTTTTCAAATTTTTGATTTTTTTGGTCTTTTTCATTGCTTCACAAAATGGGATCTATGCAGAATCAGAAACTTTGTCATTCACAACTTTGTCCATATCATTATGTCCATGTAGATGGTACAAAGAATCGAAATCATCCACAAGTGGTGGACCAAAAAATGCAGACTCAACTTCCTTGACTGGCTGTGGATCTGTTGTGAGTGCTTGCATCTCCAAGACTGACCGATCTTTATTTTCATTAATTTCTCTAAACAAGCAAGAGTTGCATTTACCGACGCAGCCTCAAAAGAGTCACCCTGATGGGGCCTCTGACTCTGGTATTACTGTGGAGATTGATGTTGGTATCTGTGAGAAGAATAATGAGGATGGGGACGAGAAGAGTACTACTTATTATGCTGAGAAAATGGTACGAATTCTGATAATTAGCATCCGACTCCCGCCGGTGACACTGTGGTGTGCGGTAGCAGGACTACTGGTATCCCTACCTCCAATTGTTCCCATGTTGCGGAGGCTATTGGTACTAAGATTGATAAGGCTGGAAGTTCCCCGTTGTTGTTGTTGGTATGCCTGGTTGGTCGAGTTCTGACCCTAGAGTTGTCTCAGAGGACAGGTCAGTTGCCGTTCATTATCCCACACATCATTGATCTCTTAAATGGGCAGCGGGGAAGGATAGAACTACTCCTGATACATAGGCTGGAGCTCGTGCTAGCAAAATACCATCTGGGTCTACTGCTGTTGTGGCTGTTGCTCAGGGGCCTGCATGTAGTACACGTGCTGGACGGGCTGAGATGGCGGAGGACTCAGCTTAGGAGGTTGTGTTGGTGTGTTCTCCTTTTGCTAAGTAGGAGTCTCGGTTGTAACAGTCACCGAGCTGCAGGTGTTGATGGTTCTGACAAGCATCTCCAAATGTGCAGAGATCTGATCGAGCTTGTCCAGGCCCTAGATTCTCTTCTCGATGGCGAAGTTTATCAATGTCTTGCGACCTTTTGTCAATGATGTCCACCTTGGACAAGTGACTCCAAATGATTCTGAGGTAGGAACTTTCATACTTATCCTTGGAATGAGCCCCCACGTTTACACGCTAGTGGCTGACTGGAGGCACCTTCATGTAGGCTCGCGATGAGGAATGGGCGGCCTCTCCTTTGTCTATCTCCTCAAAGATTTCTCATACGGTGTCCTCGTCCTTATTAAAATACGAGCCACCACATGCGAAATCAACCAATATTTGACTCTGAAGTGTCAGCCCACTGAAGAAGTAATGAACCAGACTAGTATTCAGAATCTCGTGTGGGGGCACTTATTCTGTAAATCTTTGAATCTCTCCCACGCTTCATGGATAGTCTCATGGGGTTGCTAGATGAAGTTGGAAATGCAGGTGCACATTGGATTCAAGCGACCGAGAGGATAGAACTTGTGAAGAAATGCAGATTTCAGCTCCTCCCATGTTGTCACTGCCTTCCCAGGTGGTTCACCCAATAAATGGACTTGTCATGGAGACTAAAGGGGAAGACAATCATCTTGTCCACCCCTAGAGGAATGTTGGGGTAGTAGGTTGTTGCGCAAATGCAACCAAATTGTTGTAGGTGAATGTATGAATCTTCGGTCATGTTCCCGTGGAAGGTTGGGAGTAGAGACAAGAACTGCGGCTTCAGATCAAAATGAGCATGGATGGGTGGAATCTTAATTCGCTCTGTGACATGACCTGCCCTAGGGTTGTATGTCTGCTTCAACATGGGCTTTGGCGGTCGTGGTCTTGCCTCTCCTCCTCCATGACGGGGTCCACCTACTGAATAGTTATCTTTCGCATCATCTATGTTCATCTCATCTTCTCTGTGAAATTCATCCTCTCTCCTAGCATCTCTCTCATCGATCCTCATCCTCAAGTAATTCAACATGTCTTGGAAAGCAGCCTGGGTTAATCCTTGGTTCGTCAATTGCTGCGGAATTGCTTGAATGGATACGAGGAGCTAGCTGTTGACTTCATTCTATGTTGTGTACAACCCATTCCCCTGATCTGCCTTCTCAGCTAGTTGGGGCTATGGTCCCTTTCCTCTTCATGTAGGAGCCATTTCAGATTCGGCTTGTACTTCTGGCTTTGGATCAGGTTCTTGACTTGCACGGTGGAATAAACCATGATCAGTCTCTATTTAAACACTAATAGTTGAGATAAATCTGGGATTAAGGTCAATCCCATACGATTACGAATGGAGCATAGGATATTGATTGAAATCGATATCCATCCACAAGGGGTTAGTTTTAGGACAAGAGTAATCCCTATTTATTTGAAGTGGAAGTGCTAGATCGGGATACGAGTCCATCTATAACATAGGGTTTATTAGAGAAAGGCAAGTATTGAAAGAAGAAAGGATCAGGGAGTCCAAGGAGTGGTTCACAAAGTCCGAACTAGTGTTCTAGAGATCACCTCGTATTATTGGAGTGTCGATGACATGGAATCGATGTGAGAGTCGATGAAGTCCTAATAAAACCATCTGTGGGTCAACATCTTGAGATGGTCAAAAGGAGATAGATGATAGATGAAAGACTACATATATGAACCCAGAAAATAAAAGGAGTATAAAATAGTAGACGTCTCAAAGTTAGTGGGGATTCAAGAGGAAATATGCAAAAAGAGAAAATGTGAAAAAATTACGCGATGCTTTTGATCTTGACCTTAATAAAACTAATCAATCAAACCACAATACAATGTATTCACAAATTTGACTAGTGAAGCCGTGAAGTTTTGACCATTATCTTTGTAAGTTTTAGCTTGATTTCTAGGAAATTATCTTGGCACGAGTCCTTAAGCGCTTATCCTATAGGAGTGAGAGTACTACCGGAAAAATATCACATACTTGTACTCCTCCTTTGTAACTTGTAGTCTACACTTTTTGAGGTTCTTGTAACCTTCATGGATCCCTAATCAGCCAAAGAATGAGAGAAAGAGGAAGCCAACATGAGAAACCACTACTTCGGACCTCGCTCACGATGGAATCACCCGTGAGCGTGCAAGGACCTACTCGGACATATGATGATGAGACAGACACCCCCGTGAAAGTGTGGCCTAAGCTTAGTACTTTGGGCAAGGTCGACGTTCTATACAAGGCGAGAACATCATCGTTGATCAGGCCCTACTCGTCCATGTATGATAGAAGCGTCAATACTTCGGAAATCCGGGCGATACACAAAGTAGTTGCATATTGAGTTTTTGGCTCTAATCCTTATGATAATGCTCACTCACTCGGGAAGGAGACATTCTGCAAGGGTACCTGAAAACAACTAAGGGCTTCGCTCACCCAATGTAATGATTCCAATATTTTTAACAGTCCCTTTTTAAATTTGTTGTGTTATAACTTGCTTTAAGTAGATTCAATACAAGCACCTAATGTTTTTGTAGAATTTCTTTTTTGCCTAGGTTGTCAAAATAAGAGGGAGAAGGTGGAAATGCAATGCAAGTCAGAAAATAATGATGAATGCTCAGATAGAAGACTTACACTGATTCCTAGCTCTCTCCAAGCAGGATGTAAGGCATAAAATTTTAAACGTAGTCTATATGCAAGTGCAATGATGAAATTGTCCTAAGAATAGGCAGTGCTATTAGCATGAAGAACCAAAATGTTACTCCCTAGAATAATCACCCAAAAGTTCGGTCTTGGAGACACCTCGGTGCCTGCAACAACGGGTCCTGCAAGCATTGTATGGTGCCTCTCTCGACACTTGATGATCGATCTAAGTTTTAACAATCAATTTTGAGCTAAGTCCAATCGCATGTTAATATATAGCTACAAGAATTTCCTTAGGGATGTAGACCTAGCTATCGAGCAAGCACACCTAGATCTAAGGGCTCAATCACAGAAATAAAGAAAATAAATGCGGAAAACTCAAAACACGAAAAACAAAGAAAATAAAAAGGGTGAAAATCACGAAAAAGTTGGTGAACCCCCAAGTGGACAAACACTTGGAAATTGGGACCGAATGTCCAGTGTCGAAGTACCTTTATTACAAATTAATATGTGCAGAAATAAATCACTCTCCTACAAAAGAAAACAAAAATAATAGGCTAAGCCTCTCTCTCTTATTCTCTCCTATTGGTCCACAAGTAGAAGGACCAAGTCTTCTTGACTCAGGTGCCTCAACCACCTAGGTGGTTGACGTTGTCTCGAAGTCCCTTGCAAGAAAAATCAAAGAGAATGTATTAACATAAGTAAGAAAATATATCAAATAAGAGAGAAAATAAATAAAGAAAATAATGAAGGAAAATGACCCAAAATTCTATCCTACGCGTTGCTCCCCGGCAATGATGTAATTTATTGAGATGACTTTTGCGAGGGTTGATGAATCTCATATTCATCACTCTAAAAGTCATGAATTAAGCTCAAATCCCTAAAATTCATTGGCATTTCTTCATTTATTCTGCATAATTAGCATTCATACATGTGTTGATAAGAAATGCATTTTATCACTCATTATTGGACAAAATAAGAAGCCAAAAATCTAAGCCCAATTGACCTATAAAATAACCTAACTTTCTTTAATTTTAACTAATTCATGCTAACTCCAATTGACCTAAAAATACCTCCATTGTGTACATTTTACTAACAAGATTATATGAAAAATACAAAAAAATCACTAACATAAATAAGTAGACCAAAAACCCAAACCCTAATTACAGGATTTTCAGACTAAAACCTCGATATCTTCCTCATCCTATGTTCGATTTAGTCCTACTCATTTGTTAAGTAATGTACATTCAATTACCTTCAAAACAAGACCATGTTCCAGTGAATCGGAGCTCATACATGAAAGTTGGGTTTTGGGCCTCTTTTGTACATTTTGTATTTTAACGGTTTTTGACCTATTATTTTATGTACATAATTAACTCATTTTATTTTATTTCTTTTTCATTTATTTTTTTGATAAAAGTTTTATTAGAATGTGCAAAAATCCAAATCCAAACTGAGCTTGAAAGCAAAGAAGCTAACTGACTCCGAGTCTTCACTAATAGTTTGTACAAAAATTATCGTTTTCGTGTTTTCTTTTATTTCTTATTTTCCTAATTAATAAAAATCCAAAAAATATATTAATGTGTAAATAATTATCTTTGATTTTATCATATTTTTTCCAAATTTTTATCTGGTAAAAATGATAAAAAAATTAGAAAATCCAAAAATAAGGGTATTATATGTACATGGGATACCAAAAAAATATCACTTTGTGCAAATGATCGATTTTGGTTTTTATCTCTGAATGAAAGTTGTAGATCTCGTCAACACAAGCAAGCTCGTGAAGAAAATTTTTTGATCTGAGGTTGTTTGCTATTTCTTTTCTATTTATCTTTGTATTTATTTTTTCGATTTTTCTAGGCTGACACATGGCTGCTCCTGGAGCCGCCATGTGCCACCCATTTTGAGCTTTTTATTAATTCATTTTTATGAAAAAATAAAAAATAAAAAATAAAAGCCTCGCACATGAAGCGCACATGCCTCCTGCGCACGCGCACTGCACGTGCCTGCCCTCCCTTCCCACTTGCTGCCATGTGGCATGATCTGGGACATCCGATCTCTGCCGATCGGATGGCCCCGAACCCGTCTTCCTCGTCTCCCTACTTTCTTAATCAGGAAAGGGCGGCAATGCCTCCTCTGCAGATTCCGCCATCGATCTCTCCACCGCTCCCCGCGAATCTCGCACGCCGTTTCCCGTGAATCTCTCCGTCACCCTTCTCATCAACACCAATGAGATCACACCCCAGATCTCGCTCAATCTCCCGTCGAATACCATCCCCGATTCCATCATCGATCGACCTTGCCATCTTCGTTGATCCCCTTTTCTCCCTATTTAACTCTCGTCGCCGCCCCTCTCTAAATTTATCTGCTGTCTGACAAGAATGAGCAGGGGACATCGGTGGTGACAACCCGGTGCCTCATCTTCCCCGGCGAGGTCCGAGTCTAGCAGGACTCATTGCAGCCGCCTAGCCTTGGCTGCTCTACTCCGACCCCTGCATTGAGCCAACGACAACGCTTCCATCTTCCATCACTTCATCAACAATGTGGCTCGCCAACACCTTCATCATCATCAACACTGCCACCTCCAGGCTCTGCTCCTCTTTCAGCCCTACTTGGACATCGACTTTTCAGCCATGACTACATCATCGTTCCAGCCCCCCTTCCTCGACACCTCCTGGCCAGAGCCAGTAGCCATCGTCATCAACACTCCACCTTCGACTTCTCCAACATTGCTCCGCCACATGACCTCCCTGCTCCATCGCCGCTCTACAGGATTCAAGTCCCCAGGAGGTCATGTGCTTCTCACGTGATGCCTGGGAACATTTGCAGCTGACACCCCTGTAGATCTTCCCAATTCACACCGAAGACCCCAGATCAAGGGTCACGTGCAGTGCACGTGACCGGGTGTATTTACAAGCACACCCTTGGAGGTCCACCAAATTAAAGACGTCGCCCCGCTGAACAAGGGTCGCATGCTTGTGACCGCTTGGATATTTGCGGGAAGCCCCCCTGAGATGTCGGTAAGTACGCATTAGTCCTTCCATTACATTATCTGCATTATTTATTTATTGTAATATTACAGTGATACCCCTGTGTTCCTTATTTATTTCATACCTCTAGTCACATCATTTTATTTATCAAAAATAGGCATTTTGTTCTACAAATTATTCTCTACGTTGTGGCATGCTTGTAATATTTTTCTAGTCTGTGGTTATTTAATAATTACTATTTTTGTGGAAACTTACATATTTTACCCAACCCGTGCTTGGAAATTCATATTAAGTTAACCGTAGCTCCAAAAATTGCCAAAAATTCATGAATTAGAAGATTGGTTGTGTTTAACATCGTGCCCAAAAAGAATTGTATTTTCATACATAGTTTGCCCATAAAAAACTTTTTGTGGATTTCAATCTTTAATTTTTAGTAGGTATTAAATATCATATTTTTAAGGTTTGGGATTTTTTTGAGATCAATCATCTAATGATAGATCTCTGGTAATTTTATCTGTTGAAAATAAATAGGTTTGATATTTAGTATAATTAATTATTGAAATTCACTTTGTTTGCATTCATAAATTCTTAAAATATTTATCTTGCATTCAGAAATTGCCAAAAAAATAAACTGCTTTCATTTCATCATAACTGACATCTCGGCCAAATTTCGTGTTTTTCGGACATCGTTTGATTGAAATTACATTTTAGTCCCTAAAATTGGCCTCATTTACATTTGCATCCCAAAATTGCATTAAAAATACCAAAAAATACCGTCTCGAAAACCATGCACGAACTTGGATAGACAAAATTCTAGGTTTTTCCTTTGCCTCCTTGAATTCGACCTTGGGACTTGCCCAAGTAAAATAAACATAAAATCACCCCGATTAGAAATTGATTAATTTCTTGTGATTATTTCTTTGCTGATTCTGTATTCCCGCCTACAACAAAATGACACATTAAATCTTATTTCACACTGATTAACTTAGGATTTTCGAGGCTCGTCAGATGGCGCCGTTGCTGGGGAGGCAAACGACTTAGATTTTGCCTAAAATTTTTTTGTTCGGTTTTCCGCATTCGGGTAGTCTGACACCCGAATCATCACTGTATATTTTCCATATTTTTTATCTTTCTTTTCTGCATTTATTTTCTAGCATTTATTTCTTTATTTTATTTTCGATTAATTTTTTGTCACTCTCTTACACTCTCTCTTATTTTTTCTTGCGAGGTACCCGACGTACGTGGAGCAATTTCTCGCAAAACGGATACATCTTCACTGATGCCCGAAAAACCGCAATTAAATTAAGATCGAGTCGAGTAATGAGAGGGTATAGAGTCTAGAATTTTTTTTGCAATTTTAAAATGTTGTAATTATTTTCTCATTTATAGCGGTGTCCGTTTGGACTCTCGCGTGTGTAACAAGGCCTTAAACTTTTTCTGTGGTGTGTCATGCCCTGTTTCACTCTCCGATGAGGGTGGGCCCCGACTTGACTGGCTCCTAAATTAGACCTGCACATACTGCTATTAGAGATTTAAATTTTATTGTTTGTGCTCGTAGAATCTAGGACCACACTACACTTTAAACGAGAATCACATTAGATCGTTCAACTGTAGTCAAAAATTTAACTCATTTCTTCACGATTAATAGAACTTTCTGCTAGATGCGGTTTTCATCGGCCTGCATTCACTTAGAATAATCTTTCAATCTTGTATTGCATCTCACATGGAGATTGCGAGGAATCACTATAAATCTTCTATTTGAGCATACATCATTATTTCACGTGCATCGACTTTTCCCGAATTTCTCCCTCTTGTTTTGTCACATAAATTTTAAAGGAAATTGGGACTAGATGGTAGACGTGTATTTGTGCTCACCTAATTTTTCAGTGATCACCTAATTGAAATTGGGATTGCTAAATATATCTGACTTTAATTTACCCATAAAATCAAGGATTTTTGCGGGAGAGCAACCCCAACCATGGATTCATTTATTTTTCTGAGTGAGCGAGAAACGATACTTAAGGCTAGAGACCAAATCTGGATTTTCATATTGGCTACTTATTCTATAAAAACGATTAGCTACTTCTCAGTAAGGATCAAGGGTAGTCGATAAATGGTCTGGATTTCCTTAGCAGAGTGGGTGGTTTAAAGGACATTACGTAAGGCTCCGTCGTTGAGTAACACGGGTAGCCATTTTACAGTCTGTACTTACTCCCATACCGGTGAAAGTAGGTGCAACTAGTCGTAAGAATTCAGGCTAGTCATTAAAGAAAATTTCCGGCACCTAACAGCTCGCTAATTATTTTCCAAGATTGATTATCACCAACTAAAATTGAAAAGAATAATTATCGAACTCTTATGTTCATTGTGTGAGTTGGTGAACCAAGGGTTTGATCTGTGCTGGTATTGGTGTGCGTGAACCGACTCGAATATCCAAAACCGCACATTTATGCCATCACTCTCCTTGATTTAAAATCTGAGTTTCTACTGTTGTGTATCCCGAACACTTGAACATGACAACTTATCCACCTTCTTCAAATATGACGAGATAATTGTTCGAGTACCCATCAGGTCTATACTATGAAAAATGAATTCGTCTCAGTTAGACCCAAAGCTTCAAAACCCCCTGCAACCAGAAATTATCTAACTTTCACAGGAGACTCTCACCCACAAATAAATCTAACCCTCTCTATAAATCCGATCTACTCCATGAATGACAATCATCTATATTCGGATCATACCAACAAACAAACGACGGAGGTCTCCACTTATTCGTATGTCAATCCTCTATATTCTGATCATACAATCCATCCTTCATACTGCGTTAATGTCAATCCATCATTCATGGGAGACTCTAACCACATGATGAACCGATCGAATTTAACACTTTTTCACATCTTCCACCTCTCCCAACTTTGACCACAAATGAACAACTACCATCTTGGATTGACCCATCTCTCTTCAGAACTCATGAATCACTTGAAGAGCAAATCACTTTTGAGACGAATGACCAGCCGAGACAACATCTCCAACAGACTCCAATCTCTTTGCACCCTATTGTTGGAACAAGTCAATACTTCACAAATCCACAATTCGATTTGGCCTTTGGAAATAAAATGGAAATCCAAACAGAGCAAGAGGATTGGCCCACACCTGATAATCTTCCATCTTGGATTAACTGTGACAATCCCATCTTCAGATATGACACTCAGACAAAGGAATGGACTGATTATATTGACACACATAATCACTGTATGTTGACTCCACAATATAAGGGGCCCGATCAATCATGACCAAAGAAATGGACTCTATTCAAATCAGCATTACATTCCTGAGTCACACCATGTTTTCTACCCTATTGAGCAAACTCCCTTCCATGATTTTTGAGGAGAAAATTTCGAACAATCATACAATGGATATTCCAAGAGAATCTTCTTCCCAGGTTTTACATGAAAATGGAAGATGCAATGATTGGATCTCAAATTCAAAACAAGAAACCACACAGAATACTCTTGAAATTCTTTGGAGCATGAAATCTCAAGGATAAGTAAGAGATATGAATTGATGGAGGAAAAATTCAAAAATTTCACTGATTGACTAATTTCATTTATGGAAACTCAGCTAAGATAGTGGAGGATGAAATAATTGGATCTAATGTTGGGACCCCTAGGATATTGAAAAACGAGGAAGCGAGAGCCGTTAAATAGTGGTCTGATAACTCAGACTCACTATCGCTGATGCGACTACTCAAACCATCCCGTTCGTCAACAATTAACCCACACAATCAATCAGGCAATTAATAGCAAGGATTAAAATTTATTATACCCTACTAAGAATGTATAATGGCAAGCAAGGTAGGGGTCGAACACAGGAAACAAAGGTGCAGAGTAGACAAAGTCAAAACCGAGGTCTATTAGACTACTTAGCCAATCTAATTTTTTGTGGGTTTTTAATTTATTTTTTTAATTTTTTTTTTAATTTTTAATTTTTGTATTTTGGTTTTTAATTTTCTGATTTTATGATTTATATTTTATATTTTTATTTTCTTTTTCAATATTGGAATATATAAGCTATATAGTAAAAGCGGTGATAAACTATTTATAAAAATATAAAAAAATAGTCAAAAATTCAGAAATAAAACATTTTTGGTATTTTTATAATTTTTTACTGTTTTTTATGATTTTTGGGAATTTTTCAGAATATTTTTGGTATTTTTAAATGTCAATATACAAGAAAACTGTGAATAAGTTACTGGCTGGGGATAAAATGGGAATTAAAAATAGCAAACAGCCATCAAAATTTTCCAAACTAATTTTAAAATAAAGAGGATAAAATGTAGAAGAAATAGGAACTGAGTTTATAATTTTTGGGGTTTTCTACAATTTTTTAGATTTTTCTGAAGTTTTTAAGTATTTTTGAATTTTTAAGATTTTTCTTTTGAGATTTTTAGGAATTTTGGACTGACACTAAAAATAGATCAAAAGACATAAAAGGTAATTTTTTTGGAATTTTTAGAGGTATTTTAATATTTTTTGGTATTTTCTAAGGCTAGACAGTACTGAAATAACATGTTCTTGATTTTTAATAAATAATAAAAATGCAAAAAAAATGAAAAATAAAAATATGGCGTGCAATGGCAAGTTGACAGGAGCTTAAGTCTATTTCTTGAGAATTTTGGAATTAAAATGATGCGTGAAATAAATGGATCAAGCACACAAAAATCCTAAGCTAGCAGGGTATATGTGCAATTATAGAAACATAAGGGGCCTAGGTGCAAATATCACCCAAAAGACACGTGCGAGGCACGTGTTCTGTCATTCACAGGGGCATTTTTGCAAATAATAAAAGCCGGCGGGGCAAACATGTAATTATCCCAAAAACATATTTTATTAACTACGCACAGGGGTATAACTGCAAATACATAAAAACTTAGGACCAAAGGTGCAAATACCCAAAAGTCACGCGCCCCAGTCACATGAGGTGATGTGGCGCGGACTAAAGTGCAAATATAAAAAGTGCCGGGGCCTAAGTGCAATTATTACAAAAACTTTTAAACTAGAAATAAATGTTTTAGGTCTAAAACGTAAATACAAAAAGGCGGTGGGTTGAAAATGCAAAATACCCACGGTTCTGATCGTGCGGTCGATGGAGGTTCACTAGGACACGTGTCAGCTCAGTGACGTGCGATGACGCTTCGGCCGGGACGGCTAGGATTAGATCTTGGCGGTGCAATCGGATGGTGGTGAGCAGCCAAGATCCGACGGTGGCTGTGACGTCTGGAGGAGCTCTGCTGATCCAACGGCGGGGAGAGGGTCACGAAGAACACTGATGAATCTGTGATTCATCACATCAAAAGTCAAAAATAGAGCCTTGTATCCCGAGAAAATAGAGGCATTTTTCCGTTTATCTTGCATAAATAACACTCATGCATGCATCCATAATTCATGTATTTTAGCAGCTCATCTGCATTTAAATAAGAAGCCAAAAATCACCTGTAAAATACCTCTTCATCAAAATAACTTCTTCTCTATACTATATATATATATTCCTTAATAATATAGGGAAGAATGCCAAAAATCACCCTTGTAAAATAGCCCAAATAGCCTGAGAACCCTTGTACATTAAAACACACATAAAGCCCTCATACAAACTCCTAATTAGGTCTACTCACTCTTAGAATACTACATATTAAAAGACCTTCAAAATGAGACTAATTTCATTGAAATTGGAGCTTGTATGAGAGACTTGGGTTTTTGGGTCATTCTGTATACTACATATGTATATTTATGTATCCTTGTATTTATGTATCATATTTGACCTCATCTCCGTCTTTGGTCAACATGAAACTTGTAGATCTCATCAAGATCTACAACTTTCATGTTTTGAGTTTTTCCAAATTCGGCTTCCTCTTCTCTCTACACGTGTTTCTTCCTCCAGCCATTCACAGCAGGCCACGTGGCGCCCTCTGGTTGCGCCACGCGGCCCGCTGCCCATCGCCTCATCCGCCCGCGCCTTCCGCCGTTGGATCTCGCTTCAGATCCAACGGCCCAGGCCTTTCCACGTACCTGACCATCTCCCAGCCATCAGATCCACCCCACACTTCATCTCCACCGTCCCTTAGCGCCGCGCTCTCAGCCTTCCACGTGGAAGCATCTGCGCCGCCTGATCAGGTCCCCGATCCTCTCATCGCAGCCGCCCTCTTCCGACGAGTCTCGACCCTCAGATCAACTCCACCCTCTCATCTAAACCGCCCGCTCGCGCCTCGCCACAACGCGCCACGTGGCTCCCGCATAACCCATCATCTTGGCCCCCCAGATCTAATCATACCCGCTCACCACGCTCTGATCTCCACCGTTGGATCACATGATCCAACGGTGAGGACCTCGTCTCCTACCTCCAGGCGCCCCTCTCCCCCACGTCCCTTGCCTTGCGGGAGGGGCACCCCTTCCTATTTTTGGTCACACGTCAGCCAACTCCTCCGGCCGCTGACCCCCCCACGACGTCACCCACTCGTCCCTCTCCCTCGCCAGCTCCCTCAAGCTCCACCATCTCCACCATACTCGCCCCACGACGACCACCAACCTCGCCACTCCACCAGCCAACCCACCTTCTTCGCCTTATAAATACGCCACCACCGGCGCCGTTCACCCCCATCCGCCACTCAGTGAGCTTCCCTGAGCTCCGACCTACCAGTTGGTGACAGCAATTAGGTAAATCGTTGAGCGAAGAAGGAGAATCGACTCCGGCGAGATCCACGGCTGCCACCATCGTGCTGCAGCCTCCCTCGAGCAGCTGCCCGAGCTCGGGACCCGACCGATCCCTTGAGCGACGACCTGGAGCTCAAAGCTGAGCCCCATTCCCCAGGTAACTCCCTCCATTGTCCTCCGATCTTCTTCTCCATTTTCTTTTTTTTTCTCCGTTTTTATTCGACGTCACCAGCCACCTTCGCGCCTCCAAATCACCTCGACGAGCTTCGCGTCGAAGCTCCGATCCTCGCGGTACCTTCCACACACTCCGACGACACGTTTCACTTTCCTCCGACCAACAACTCCGCCATTTGGCTGGAGCTCGCTCGCCGGACCACCTCACTCCACTGTAGGCCTCGCCGATCACGCCATACTTCACCACGAACACTTGCACGCTTCGGCTACTTCGTCTAACCCCTGCAGGTTCTCGTCCCTTCACTGGCCGGAGCCTCACCGGAGGTCTCTTCGAGCTTCGTCTCCAGCGAGCTCCAGCACGCCTCCGCAGCCACTGAGCCCGCCGGAAGCTTCGCCGTACGCCCCCGCATCTTCCGAGGCACTCGGGAGCCGACGACGTCTTCATCGACGCCTGGCGACCGAGGCGGAGCAAGGCCAGCCTCAACGGAGCTCCGCCTTCTCCTCCGCAGGTGGCGGAGGACTGTTCGAGACGAAGCAGCAGCAGCCGTTCGATCATCCGATCGAACGATCCTCGTCCCGCCACGTGTTTCATCACCGCGCCTGTCCCCGACCGTTAATCGCACCTCTGATCTGACGGCTCTCCAGTTGCCACGCGCCTTCATCGACATCCCTTGGATCCATCTTGATCCGAGGGCCTTCAGGCCGCCACGTCTACGCATCCGAGCCTCGGCCTCCAAGCCTAGGCTCGGGCTACCCGAGGCTGCATCGAGCCGCTGTCCGAACCTCCATAGGACCCGAGCCTCGCTCCGAGCCTCCGACGCCCTCTGAACCTAGGTCGCCCACGTGAGGAACACGTGCGGCCTGGGTTAATTGCACAGACGCCCCTGACGCTTTCCGGAATTACAAAGAGGTCCTTGTGAAGCAGACCCCACGTGAGGAGCACGTGTCTCGTGGAGAAATTGCATAAAAGTCCGGCATATTATCGGTAATTGCATTTTAGTCCCTGTCGGCATATTTATTTATTGAAGTTTCAATTTCCAGTATTGCATTTACACCCTTGTGTTTGCACGTGTCCCTAGAGTGCATTTTTCATCATTTTGAGATTCTAAAAATTGCATGTTATTGGAAATTTTGTCCTCCATCTGTTAGTACACGTGTCTGATTTTTGTAGGCTTATTTGAATTATTAATGAATTAATTGGTTCATTGTTGATATATTTTGCCCAGTGATGCCTTTTGATATTTAATTAATTATCTGTGCCTTCAAAAATTATGAAAAAATCACAGTAGCCTAAGGACATCATTTCTAACACACATAAAAATTTCATAGAAATTTGCACGCATATCGAGGCCTAAATAAATAGTTTAGTGATTTTCTTAAATTAATTTTAATTAATTCATTTCACAGTAAATTTAAGTCCTGTTAATTTTCCTAGGTCCCTTATCATTAGACCCACCTAGGATAATTTTAGTTCTTGAAAAAATTGTGATTTGATATTTATTAAAAATTAAATACTGAAAGTCACTCTGTCTGCTTATTTAATTCACAGAAAATTTATTTTGAGTCGAAAAATTCCAAAAAAATTAGTATAGGTCATTTTCATCACAAATAATCATCTGGCCAATTTTCATTATTTTTGGACTTCATTTGATACATCATTTAAATCAAACGTTAAATTGGCTCGCCTTGTCTGCATATGTCTGCATAAAAACTAAAAATACCAAAAAAAAAATTCTTCCTCGAACATCGACACTTGAAAAATGGCTCTAATTCACCTAAGGAGACAGTTGCCTCCTTGAGATCGACCTTGGACTCCACCAAGTAAAAAAATATATCTGCCGCTCGAAATTAACTTAACATTAATTAAAGTGGTTTTAGACTAGCCTCTCGTATCCGACTGCAACGAAACACATTAACATTAATTTGGACATTAATCTGCCTGAATTAACATAGGGTGCGAGAGCGTTATCAAAATGGCGCCGTTGCCGGGGAGGCACGGCTTAGGTTAATTTATAACATATTTTTGAGTGTTTGATTTTCATTCCCCGGGTAGTCTGACTCCCGGTTTTCTTGTAATTATTTTTCTCTCCTTTATTTTTGCATTATTTTATTTTTGTGTAACTCTCTGACCTCCATTTATTTTTTGTGCGAGGACCGCGAGGAGTCGGCGACGCTTCGAGGACTTAGCATTAAAATTTTTGAGTGAAAGAGAGGCTTTGTAATTACATTTTATTTTATTTTATTTTTCTTTCGCATCATTTCCAGCGGTTCCCGTTTGGGATCTCACGCGTGTAAAGATAGTGAAACTGTGTCCCGTGTGCTGTGTGGGTGAATTGTAACTTAGCTTGCACTAGCAGCTCCTCGAGCCACTCTAGGACTTGTTTGTGCACGTAATCAATAGGACCACACATCACACATAAAAGACGCACCTAGACCGCAGGACTTAGTCCAAATTAAACCGTTCTTCACGCTAATAGAACTGCCTGTCTAGGAGCGGCTTTCATCGCCTGCATTTGCATGTAGAATAAAGTTTTCAATTCTGTATTGCATCCTGCATCAAAAAGCGAAGGGATCACTGTAAGTACTCTCTACTTAGCATACGCATCATCGATTTTTCTGCATCGGCTTTTCTCGATTTCCCCCTCTGATTTTCTCACATTAAATTAAAAAGGAAATTGGGACTGTCCGATAGGCGTGCTTTGTGGTGGACTAATTAAAGTGAGAACCTAACTTTAAAATCGGGACTGCTAACAGTATTGGACCAAAAAAAAGATAATAATAAAAATTAACCCTTGTTTGCGGGAGAGTAACCCCGACCTTGTTTTCAGGCTGAGTGAGGGTACTTGAGTGTGTGTGAACACCTTAAGGCAGAGCCCAAATCCCCGCCTTCCATATCACGTTCTGACTAATCCTAGCAAATATCACAAGTCGAATTTTTTAGATTCACTGACTAGTACCAAGTAGCCTCCGCCTGTCTCAGGTAGATAGGGGCGAAATTGCGGTACTTTGCGACAAGCTGCCAGTAACCCCCGGGGTGAAGTTCCGGCCTTGTCAGCCTCCGCCTGCTTGCAGGTAGATAGGGGTGTGGTCATTGAATCCATCGACTTGGGATAGGAGCGAAGAAAGGAAGGAGTGGCGGTATCTTAGGCGATTGGTTAAACAGGGAAGACGCATCCGGCTCTGAGCCGACTTCCCTTTAGGCCACGTAATCCTTGCTATCTTGCTTGAAAACCACACTTAAAATTTACAAGATTAATTGGACTCGGTTTCGGGTCCTTCACCGTGTTGAGTGTGAACTCGGGGTTTTGCTCTTGCGTTTGTCTTTGTGTCTGTCGTGTGTGTTATCCTGTGTAATTGCACATTTTCTACCTCAATCTTCTTGTATTCATCATTTCCTCCTCAAGATGTCGGGATATTGGTCCCCATACCCCGTGACCTCTGGTCACTCCTCCTCGACCATATACCGTTCATCTTCGCTTTCTCCTCCGCCATCCACGGGAGATCCTTACCCGTGGTCGGCTCCTCCTCAACCCGATCATGAAGTCAGAACTCCGACTGACTTCTCCACTTCTTCGCATTTCTCACCTACTCCATATTCTGACATTCCGGATCCACTTCCATCTTGGGCTGACTGTACTTATTCTCGCGAGCTTGCATGAATTAAAGAATCGAATGCAGAGCAAGCCACTGCTGAGACAGATGATTGGCAGAATTATATGCCCCCGTTTACTTCATTCTCACCTCAAGTAGGGACCATACAACAATTTACATATACACCTCCCGACTTGACCTTAGGGCATCATTTGATCGATCAAACAACCCGAATTGAGGGGCCTGAATATCATGATTTTCCAGACTTGATTGACTTTAGTGATCAAGCCTCCATTAACCAGCCTTCATTCGGAGAGCCTATACATTCACAGGAGTGGACTAATGAGCTAGACTTACTAGTCCCTCGTTCATTGACTCCATCATATGAGGCTCTGACCAATATCTGCCATTTGGATGGTCCATACTCGACCCAGATTTACTTGCCAGAGTCTAGGTATGTTGAGTATGAGACCCTAACGTCTCAGCAGTCTCCTCCAATTGAGCAGAACTCTTCCATGATTTGTCATGAAAATTTTGTGGAGGATGACATTTCCAGACTTATTGAGAAAAGTGAATCATTCGGTAATGAGTTGAGAAATGTCATGGAAATATTGAACTCAATTTCTGCCAGCTTGAGAATGAAAGTGGAAAAGGATATGAGTAATTTTGAGGTTGAAAGCCAAGCAAACATTAGGGAACCCACACCGTCTGTACAGCTGGAGTCCATTCTATCTCCCTCTTCTACTAACCACTTGCCCTCCAATCCAAAGTCTGATCATTCATCTATCAAAAATACCAAAAAATTTGAAAAACCAAAAACCCATATAAAAATTGAAAATGAAAATGACCTAAAAAAATTAGATCCTGCCCTAAGGGAAGCACTCGATGAAGAACTGATTTTCAAACTTCCCTTAATAAAGGCCATAGATCACTTTCCCGACCTCAAACGATTTGTGAGAAGTAAATTGATGCCCAAGAGGTCGGGCAATAAGAGGACAAGGACTGAAAAACACATAGTGTCTATGGCCACCTCCTTGGTGATGGGGAGAAAGACCAAAAGCCGCAGAGTGAAGCGGTTGCCCCGAGTTGAGTGTGAAATCAAAGACACCATCTTCACCCATGCGAGAATCGATGATGACTCACCGATAAATATCCTCCCGACCTCTGTGTTTGACAAGCTCAAACTCAAGCCACTTAGAAAGTCGAGAGAGATCGTTCAGCTGGCTGACCGATCCATCAAACGGTCGAGAGGAAACATTTCAGTCATCGTTACTTTCCAAGGTGCTCTACTCCAGGTGGACTTCACGATCATTGACATCGAGCACCGAGGAGAGTTTTCCAGTCTCCTATTATTCTCGGGAAGCCGTTCTTAGCCTTGGCTAAGGCGACTATAGATTACGAGACTCAGGAAATCGATTTTACAGCATTGGGAGCGCTTCGACCTCATCCATTCTTTGATAAACTTTACTCTAAGGTGACCCGCACATCTGATGACAGTCATGACCATCGAGAGGTAGATGAGTCTCACCTCTATGCTACACCTGAAAAACCGACTGTCTGGACGATCGTTGGATCAGAGACTCCCCACACCTCCACTTCATCAACTGCTTGCACCACCATCGTGACAGCTTCTAAGGAGGACTCACGACCGGAAGCTATCATTGAGTCGGACACGATATTTGAGGATTGCCTTGATCATTTCAATGATCCGACACAAGAGCCCAATAATGCCAAGCCGACTGAGACCACTAGAACCTTCCCGAGACATGTGCTGACCCTTCAAGAATATTACAATCTTTATGGTGACTCGTCTGATGAGGAACCCATAGTCAGCACCACGCCACGACCTGGACCTTCTAAGGAAACAGCCCAGACAAAATTGACTCCAACTAAAAGCACGGTTGCTCCCTCTTCTAGTCGGTTATCTAGTGAGAGGAAGTTGAGAATTGATTCCTCAAGGTGTTCCCCCGAACCTCTCAAGGCGCGTCGCTCTCATCTCCCTCTCAATGATTCAGGTTTTAGAAAATCGACTAAGAAGATCTCCTTCACCACTCCGGAGAAGGAAGCTTTAGAGGAATCCTCATCGGGTCCGGACAAGGTGATTTATATGAGTGAGCTCAGTTCGGCTGTTCTTAAGCCGTATCTAAGCAAGCAGCCGTGTGTCGACCCTCGTTGGACGATCCCTATACCTCACTATTATTCATCTGAGGACGATTCTGACAGCGACACATATGTATATTATCCACCTCCTCGCGTCCGCAAGAAGGTTCGTCACAAACCTTCTTAATCCTTGTATATTCTAACTCTTTCTTGTACATACATTCTCTCCCTCCCTCCCCAGTGATTCGAATCACCTGCCCCGGTTCCATATCATCTCATGACGATACTTAGGATAACCAGATCCTAAGTATAGGGGGATAGTGACCCGTATCTATGTAGTGTACATCCTCCAAATCACATCGGTTCTCACACTCATTCCTGTCCTATACTTAGGCTGACTAAAGCCTAAGTATAGGGGGGACCGATGCCCGCTTTGTACACTCATTTATCCCTCGTCCGCCCCATTTCTGATCTTCTTCTACACTTAGGCTACCAGAGCCTAAGTATAGGGGGGGGCGAGACGACTTCTATACTATCTATTCCTTTTGGCTCTCCTACGCTTAGCACGAGCTATGTCTTTTTCCTCGCTCTTCATGCTCTGAGGACATAGCACACGCTAAGTATAGGGGGGTGTGTACATATATACTTTACCATAGCTCGTACTTTCGCGTATTTTTGTATATATTTACAATAATTACGGGTGGGTAAAAATGTTGACAAAAAAAAATTCGAAAAATATAGGCTTCTTATTTACTCTTGCATATCATCTCTGCATAGAAAAATAAAAAAAAAGAGTCTTGCATTTCCATAACATGACATCTCATCTCATCTGCATATCTTTGCATATGCAAAGTGAAAAGTTAGTGGGTTCTGAACCAAGTTATGAGTAGATATTGAGGATGGACTTGATTTGACCTTAATCCACCTAATTTCAGAGGAACCTTATAGGAACTGGAGTTAAGATTTCTCAGGTCAAGCGACTTAATTCTTTGAGTCCGCATGTCTATGTTCACATGTCATCTTAATGAGTCTAAGTAGAATATCTCGTGCATACGCAGGATTCTTTTAGATAATGACCTAACTTGGACAAGCACTATGCACGTAGCTCTTCACTGATGAGGTGGTGAGGAGGTAGAATCCTTTAGCTTGGAGTAGCACACGGGTGGAAACATCCGTCCTCCTCTAGGGAGGGAAGTGCGTCTCAACCTAGTCTAGTGGTGTTGACATCTAAGGACAGGGTGCTGTGGGTTGCAATAATGCTTCAAAAGAGGTATAGTCTACTGACTCAAGAGGAAAAACTCCTGATGTACATGCTGCTCCTGAAAAAAAAATGCAAAAACTCCAAAAAAATCAGACAGGTTCAAGAAAAAAATAAAATACCTGTCGGAGCCTGTATACTAGTAAAGAAATGCAGCTGGATGACTTGGCTACACTGGTCAGGCATCCCGGGATAGGTAGCTACACTGGCTACCATCCATTCTCTTCTCTACCCCCTCCTCTTGAGTTGGTCGTACTTGAACTTAGAAGGGAATACCCCGCTCCTCGAGGAAAGAGTTATTGGACCGGGTTATTGAGTTACCTTGTTAGAGGAGGCTGGTTCCGAGCCATTTCTGATGTGGAGAGTTACAAATCACTTACACAGTACAAGTAAGAATCATAGTCATCAGAAATTTGCGTTTGAGGATTTGTTCTGACCTGACAATTGAGGCGTCTTGAATAGAATACTTGTGGAACTTGAAGTCTGTTAGGTCTTAAGTCCAGGTCCAAATAAGGTTCCGCCACACAACTAATCCAAAGGTCGAGTCAAGCTCCATTTTCAACTTTTGTTCATGACTTTGGTTTGGAACCCCAAAATCATTTCACTCTTGCATTTCATTTTAGTTGCTCGGGGACGAGCAAGGTTTAAGTATAGGGGGTTGATGAATCTGTGATTCATCACATCAAAAGTCAAAAATAGAGCCTTGTTCCCGAGAAAATAGAGGCATATTTCCTTTTATCTTGCATAAATAACACTCATGCATGCATCCATAATTCATGTATTTTAGCAGCTCATCTACATTTAAATAAGAAGCCAAAAATCACCTGTAAAATACCTCTTCATCAAAATAACTTCTTCTCTATACTATATATATATTCCTTAATAATATAGGGAAGAATGCCAAAAATCACCCTTGTAAAATAGCCCAAATAGCCTGAGAACCCTTGTACATTAAAACACACATAAAGCCCTCATACAAACTCCTAATTAGGTTTACTCACTCTTAGAATACTACATATTAAAAGACCTTCAAAATGAGACTAATTTCATTGAAACTGGAGCTTGTATGAGAGACTTGGGTTTTTGGGTCATTCTGTATACTACATATGTATATTTATGTATCCTTGTATTTATGTATCATATTTGACCTCATCTCCGTCTTTGGTCAACATGAAACTTGTAGATCTCATCAAGATCTACAACTTTCATGTTTTGAGTTTTTCCAAATTCGGCTTCCTCTTCTCTCTACACGTGTTTCTTCCTCCAGCCATTCACAGCAGGCCACGTGGCGCCCTCTGGTTGCGCCACGCGGCCCGCTGCCCATCGCCTCATCCGCCCGCGCCTTCCGCCGTTGGATCTTGCTTCAGATCCAACGGCCCAGGCCTTTCCACGTACCTGACCATCTCCCAGCCATCAGATCCACCCCACACTTCATCTCCACCGTCCCTTAGCGCCGCGCTCTCAGCCTTCCACGTGGAAGCATCTGCGCCGCCTGATCAGGTCCCCGATCCTCTCATCGCAGCCGCCCTCTTCTGACGAGTCTCGACCCTCAGATCAACTCCACCCTCTCATCTAAACCGCCCGCTCGCGCCTCGCCACAACGCGCCACGTGGCTCCCGCATAACCCATCATCTTGGCGCCCCAGATCTAATCATACCAGCTCACCATGCTCTGATCTCCACCGTTGGATCACATGATCCAACGGTGAGGACCTCGTCTCCTACCTCCTGGCGCCCCTCTCCCCCACGTCCCTTGCCTTGCGGGAGGGGCGCCCCCTTCCTATTTTTGGTCACACGTCAGCCAACTCCTCCGGCCGCTGACCCCCCCACGACGTCACCCACTCGTCCCTCTCCCTCGCCAGCTCCCTCAAGCTCCACCATCTCCACCATACTCGCCCCACGACGACCACCAACCTCGCCACTCCACCAGCCAACCCACCTTCTTCGCCTTATAAATACACCACCACCGGTGCCGTTCACCCCCATCCGCCACTCCAGTGAGCTTCCCTGAGCTCCGACCTACCAGTTGGTGACAGCAATTAGGTAAATCGTTGAGCGAAGAAGGAGAATCGACTCCGGCAAGATCCACGGCCGCCACCGTCGTGCTGCAGCCTCCCTCGAGCAGCTGCCCGAGCTCGGGACCCTACCGATCCCTTGAGCGACGACCTGGGGCTCAAAGCTGAGCCCCATTCCCCAGGTAACTCCCTCCATTGTCCTCCGATCTTCTTCTCCATTTTCTTTTTTTTTCTCCGTTTTTATTCGACGTCACCAGCCACCTTCGCGCCTCCAAATCACCTCGACGAGCTTCGCGTCGAAGCTCCGATCCTCGCGGTACCTTCCGCACACTCCGACGACACGTTTCACTTTCCTCCGACCAACAGCTCCGCCATTTGGCTGGAGCTCGCTCGCCGGACCACCTCACTCCACTGTAGGCCTCGCCGATCACGCCATACTTCACCATGAACACTTGCACGCTTCGGCTACTTCGTCTAACCCCTGCAGGTTCTCGTCCCTTCACTGGCCGGAGCCTCACCGGAGGTCTCTTCGAGCTTCGTCTCCAGCGAGCTCCAGCACGCCTCCGTAGCCACTGAGTCCGCCGGAAGCTTCGCCGTACGCCCCCGCATCTTCCGAGGCACTCGGGAGCCGACGACGTTCTTCATCGACGCCTGGCGACCGAGGCGGAGCAAGGCCAGCCTCATCGGAGCTCCGCCTTCTCCTCCGCAGGTGGCGGAGGACCGTTCGAGACGAAGCAGCAGCAGCCGTTCGATCATCCGATCGAACGGTCCTCGTCCCGCCACGTGTTTCATCACCGCGCTTGTCCCCGACCGTTAATCGCGCCTCTGATCTGACGGCTCTCCAGTTGCCACGCGCCTTCATCGACATCCCTTGGATCCATCTTGATCTGAGGGCCTTCAGGCCGCCACGTCTACGCATCCGAGCCTCGGCCTCCAAGCCTAGGCTCGGGCTACCCGAGGCTGCATCGAGCCGCTGTCCGACCCTCCAGAGGACCCGAGCCTCGCTCCGAGCCTCCGACGCCCTCCGAACCTATGTCGCCCACGTGAGGAGCACGTGCGGCCTGGGTTAATTGCACAGACGCCCCTGAAGTTTTCCGGAATTACAAAGAGGTCCCTGTGAAGCAGACCCCACGTGAGGAGCACGTGTCTCGTGGAGAAATTGCATAAAAGTCCTGCATATTATCGGTAATTGCATTTTAGTCCCTGTCGGCATATTTATTTATTGAAGTTTCAATTTCCAGTATTGCATTTACACCCTTGTGTTTGCACGTGTCCCTAGAGTGCATTTTTCATCATTTTGAGATTCTAAAAATTGCATGTTGTTGGAAATTTTGTCCTCCATCTGTTAGTACACGTGTCTGATTTTTGTAGGCTTATTTGAATTATTAATGAATTAATTGGTTCATTGTTGACATATTTTGCCCAGTGGTGCCTTTTGATTTTTAATTAATTATCTGTGCCTTCAAAAATTATTAAAAAATCACAGTAGCCTAAGGACATCATTTCTAACACCATAAAAATTTCATAGTATTTGCATGCATATCAAGGCCTAAATAAATAGTTTAGTGATTTTCTTAAATTAATTTTAATTAATTCATTTCACAGTAAATTTAAGTCCTGTTAATTTTCCTAGGTCCCTTATCATTAGACCCACCTAGGATAATTTTAGTTCTTGAAAAAATTGTGATTTGATATTTATTAAAAATTAAATACTGAAAGTCACTCTGTCTGCTTATTTAATTCACAGAAAATTTATTTTGAGTCGAAAAATTCCAAAAAAATTAGTATAGGTCATTTTCATCACAAATAATCATCTGGCCAATTTTCATTATTTTTGGACTTCATTTGATACATCATTTAAATCAAACGTTAAATTGGCTCGCCTTGTCTGCATATGTCTGCATAAAAACTAAAAAGACCAAAAAAAAATTCTTCCTCGAACATCGACACTTGAAAAATTGCTCTAATTCACCTAAGGAGACAATTGCCTCCCTGAGATCGACCTTGGACTCCACCAAGTAAAAAAATATATCTGCCGCTCGAAATTAACTTAACATTAATTAAAGTGGTTTTTGACTAGCCTCTCGTATCCGACTGCAACGAAACACATTAACATTAATTTGGACATTAATCTGCCTGAATTAACATAGGGTGCGGGAGCGTCGTCAAACACCTCCCCCGGTGAGCTTTGGCTGGCGATTGCGGCCGACACACGACCGCTCCGGCCCTAGAATCAACGGCAAAACGATCCTGGGGCCTCTCTGCATCTGATGGTGGTCTCAGGCGAGGCTGCGACGGCGTGGGGAGCTCGGACGGCGGAGGCGAATTGGGGGCCTGTACCTGGGGCTTTCGAGGGTCGAAGGAGCCTTCTCCTTGGCTCGAACCCGCGGAGTTAGGTGCACAAAATCCAGGCGAACAAATAGGGGGGTTCTGATGGTTCGATGGAGGCGGAAGGTGGTTCGGGCGAAGAACTCCGACGAGCGGCGGAGAGGGAAGCTATGTTGACTCGATCTGGGCGAGATCGAGATGGATGGAGGGGTGGAGCGTGATGACGGAGCGAAGGGGAAGAAGGAGGGGGTGACAGGTGATCGGATGGACGCGTGGAGTGACCGGAAACAGTGGGCGGAGCTCAGCTCCTCCGTGGGCTTCGATCGATTATTCACGGCGTTTAATACAAAGGCGATCTAAATTACTCCTAGGATAAGCTATCCTACACTAGAGCTACAAGAAAATGGAAAGATAAGGGGGAGAAGCTCACCAGAGGCGTCGGGAAGAACTTCATGGCGGAGCTCCGGCGAGGGTCTAATCACTTCGATTCGACACCAGACGACTCAAACCCAGGCTCGATTCGATGCCTGCTGTCACCAGGAACACGAAGGGCTAGGGTTTTAGGATGGAAATGGCAGAAGAAGGATCAAACTTTGAATCGAAGTCGGGGGGTGCCTTTTGAATGGTCGACGGACGGCGTGGAAGACGAGGGTCAAACACCTCGATCAGTGGTCCACAGCCCAAGGAATCACCTTGGCGTGAATCACCACTGATCGAGGAGCAAAAACGCAGAAGGCTTTGACATGAATCGGTGCAAGGTCTGTCCTAGAAAATGACAAGAAGAAGAGACAAAAGGGTCATCTGACAGGTCTAGAGGAGGAGGTCAGACAGTTGACCGAGGTCAACTGTCAGACCAACCTGGTTGGTCCACGTGGACCAACCAGGAAAAATCCTCTAAAAAATATTTCAAAAATCATTTAAAAATAGAAAATGGATTAATTACATTTTGGTTAAAAAATAAAAAATGTTTATTAATTTATGAAATATTTTATTATGATTTTTAATTATTTTTATGAGGTTTATTTTTATGAGTTGTCTTTTTAGCCCTATATAGGTACATATACCTACGTATTTAATTATTTGATTTTTAATTTGTGATTTTAATTTTATTATTTTTATTTCTTATTTTGTAAAATTATAAAATACTTTTATACACTTAAATATATTTTTATTTTATTTTTCTGATTTATTTTGTATATTAAATAAAATATAAATATGTATTGTATAGGTATGGGTATAGGTAGTATACCTATGTATCAAATATGTAAGTATTTTATTTTAAGTTTTATTTAGGTTTTTATTCCAATTTCAATGTACATAATTATTATAAGTAATATTTACATAATTATAAAAATATAAAAATACAAAAATAATGATTAAAGAATAAATTGAATATTTTAAGCTGTACATGTATACAATGTGGGTCCAAAACTCAACTTTCAAACCGTAGCTCCGTCAAATGCGAAACCACCATCATTAAATAGATTATTTTATTCTGTATACAATTAAAGGTGAGTTTGCTGCATTTGGAGTTTTCATTTGTGAGATACAGGTCTGGGAAGTTGGGATTCTGGATTTTTATTCAGACCATAACTTTTTATCTGTTTATTTATTTTGAGTGAACTTAATTTTGTATTTTTTATATTTAATTATCTACAACTTTCATGTTCAAAGTTTATTTATTTAAGGTATAAAAAGTGGAACCAAAACTAGTTCCCAAAATGAATAAAGAATGAATAGAATAATATAGGTATTTGGCCCTTATCTCCCCCTACTTATTCCTGGTCGACCTATTCATCAAGATGCCTAGGTCTCGGGGGTTTCGGGTCATAAAATATTTACAATATTTTATTCTTTTTCTTTTCTTTTCTTTATTATATAATTTTGGCATTAAAAACAGTATTTTGTACACTTTTTACACACATATGCATGAATGCTAAATTACTCTATTTACTGCTATTTTCAGGCATTTGCTAGGGTTTTTGAGGCCAAAATGATAGAATATAGATGATGAAATGTGGATTCATCATCCCCCTATACTTTACCTTTGCTAGTCCCTAGCAAACACTTATGCAATAAGTGCAGAAAGAAAAAGAAAGAAAAGAAAAAGAAGAACTTGGATTTTATTTGATCATCAAACTTGTCTTCACAAAATCAAAGCTTGGAGCTTAAGTCGGTCCTTATGAATTTTAGTGCGGGCGGAACCTTAGTGAGAACCGAATTTGAAGTCCAACAACCCCTGAGAATCCCAAGACTCTGCTCAAGTCTCCTCAATAGCCAGGTCAGAAATGTCTCAATTCATACGCAAACCCTTACGACTATGAGTCTGACTCGTACAGTGTAAGTGATGGTGGCTCTCCCCAACTGAAATGTCAAAGAAACTGACTTCTCCAGTACGACAACCCAATGATTCCCCAATCCAGTAACTCCATCCTCGAGGAGCGGGGTATTCCCTTCTAAGTTCAAGTGGCAACCAACTCAAGAGGAGGGGGTGAAGAGAAGAATGGACGGCAGCCAGTGTAGCTACCTATCCTGGGATGCAAGACCAGTGTAGTCAAGTCATCCAGCTGCATGCTCACATATTTGACTTTGGAACTCAAGCTTGCTTATTGACTTTACAACATTTGTACATACTTTGCAGGCTTTTTTTATTTTTGTACATGCCTAGACATTTTTTTTCTTTTTTTGAATACTATATACAGCAGCATTTCCATAAGGAGTTTTTCCTCTTGAGCCAGTAGACTATCCCTCTTTTGAAGCTTTATCGCAACCCACAACCTCCTGTCTTTAGACTTCCTTATCACTGGACGGGTTGGGGTGCACTTCCCTCCCTAGAGGAGGACAAATGTTACCACTTGTGTGCGTCTCATATCGGCAAATCCAATCCCCTCACCACTCCAACTGAGTTGAGCCATGTGAAAGGTGCAAGTGTCCAAGTTAGGTCATTATCAACAAGAATCGTGCGTGTGCTCTGAAATACTCTACTTAGGTAGTCAAGAATCCAGTGAACCAAGTCCCATGATCCTCAAAGAATTAAGTCAACTAGACCTGAAGTACCTCAAACCCAGTTCCTATAAGGTTCCTGTTATTAGGTAGATTTTAAGGTCCAATCAAGCTCCCAATCTTCGGATATTACTTAGACTTGTTCAACTATCAAACTCAATCCGAAAAATGCTCATGCTATGCAATACAGAATGCAGAAAATATTTTTGTGATGCAATTTTCAAAGTTTTTGAACTTTTTATGGATTTTTGAAAAGATGATGCATGCATTTTTTGTACTTTTCAGGAAGATTTTTCAAATGTTTTTGGATTTTTAATTTTGCAAATGTTTTTGGGATTTTGGAAAATAAAAAGGTTTTGGCTGAAAACAAGGTTAAAAATATGTACACGGGAGTGGTTCTTATATATACAAGAAGTGGATTTTAAGAATTTACAAGGGTAAGTGATCAATTTTATAGATATCTATATAGTGGATTTTGGTGAGATGTTCATATATTCCTCAAACTTATTTGACTCAAGCTTTTCACACAATTTTTGAAAACTATAGTCCAAGATAATTTTTACAAACATTTTTGCAAACTTGTACACACATTTGAAAATCATTTTGCAAAGGCTTTCAAAACAATATATATATATATATAGGTTTTTCAAATATTTTTGCAACCATTTTTCAAACCATTTGCAAATTATTTTTCAAACATTTTATTTCACGCCAAGAAAATAAATTTTTACAAATCACACATTTTTACAAAGGTTGAAAACATGTAACAAACGTTTTCAAAATAGTTTTCAATAAATGTTCACAAAGATTTTCAAACTATTTTTCAAACATTTTGCAAAAAAACATTTTCACCTAATTTATTAATCAATAAATATAAAAAGAATTTCAGGAACAAAACACCTTTTTTATTAAGGTTTTTAATGAATTTTAAAGAATAATTAGCTATATTATTAGGAAGATACGAAAGTACGAGTTATGGCTAAAGTATATACATAGTATATACGACCCCCCTATACTTAGCTTGAGCTATGTCCTCATAGATCATATAGAAAAGAGAAGACATAACTCGTACTGAGTATAGGAAAATCTAAACAATAAAGGAATACAGAGATGAATGAACGAATGAGAAGTTGACCATCCCCCCTATACTTAGGATCAAATAATCCTAAGTATAACAGACTGTACACAGAGCAGGGAGGGTCATGGGTGGGAATGAACAGATCGTACTCGGGTTGTCTCCCCCTATACTTAGGGTAGAATATCCCTAAGTATAGACAAGAAGAGGAGACAATGGAGAGGATCGAGATAAATGAAAAACTCAGGGTGCACACCCCCAATACTTAGGACAAAGTATGTCCTAAGTATGGAAAATTGTCTACAAGGATGGCACCTTTTCGGTAGATGAAAAAGATAGAAGAGGAAAAGAAGAAAAGAAGAAAATGGATGAAAGTGGATATGAACAACTCGGGATGCGCATCCCCCCTATACTTAGGATAAAGTACATCCTAAGTGTAGCAATGATGAAAGGGATGTCATCAATTCGGTAGAAGAGGATAAAAGAAAATGAAAAGAAGAAAAGAAGAAAAGAAGAAAAGAAGAAAACTCATTCAAAAATGTTTTGTTGTGCTTGGCCTTCCTCTGCTTCTTAGGAAATATTCAGCTCATCCTCATAGATTACTTGAACCGAGTCAACGACAGCCATGAATGTATCGTGTTCAAGGTATGGCTTCAGAAACTGTCCATTGACCACAAACGGCTGTGCGTCAGCTGACAGATTGGATATCAATACACTTCCGTTGTCACGCACCTGCCTAACCATAAACGGCCCAGTCCATTTACTCTTCAATTTGCCTGGACAGATCTTCAATTTCACATCGAATAACCACACCTTCTGACCTGGATCAAAGGATTTGCGGCGGATGTGCTTGTCATACCATGTTTTAACCTTCTCCTTGTACATCAGGCTGTTGTCATATGCATAATCTCTGAATTCCATTAATCTGTTCAGATCCAGTTTTCTGTTCTTTCCTACTTGCTTGGAGTCCAAATTATAGATGTTAATAGCCTATAAGGATTTGTGAATTAGTTCGACGGGCAAATGGCATGGCTTGCCATACACAAGGCGGTAGGGAGACATTCCCAAGGGTGACATGTACGCTGTTCTACAAGCCCAAAGAACGGAATCAAGCAGCTGAGACCAGTTCTTACGATCCAGACGGACAAGCTTCTGTAAGATTGTCTTGATCTCCCTGTTTGAACATTCAGCTAAGCCATTGGACTGCGGGTGGTAGGGTGAAGCAACACGATGCTCAATGCAGAATTCTTGGGTCAGCTTCTTCACCTCTCTATTTATGAAATGACTGCCCCCGTCAGATATGAGAATCTTGGGAATCCCAAACCGTGCTATGATGTGATCTCTCAAGAATCCACAGACAGTCCTACTGTCGGCGGCTCGGGCGGGAATAGCCTCCACCCATCGACTTACATAATCGACAGCATGCAGAATATATTCATAACCCTGACTGTTGGGAAACGAGCCCATAAAGTCGATGCCCCATGCGTCAAAGACGTCTGAGATCTGAATGTATTTCAGAGGCATCGTGTCTCTCATTCATATGGTTCCGCCCATCTTCTGCCAGTCAGTGCAGCATTTGACATACTCATCTGTTTGAATAATGAAGGCCACCAGAGGCAACTTTGAAGAACTTTTTATGCCGTTCGTTTGCCTGAATGATGTCCTCCAGAATCTTGGTCGTGACATAAAGCGAGGACAATTGGAATTTCCTCCTGAGGAATGCACCTTCTCCAGATACAATCTGCTCCTTCATGAAACAAATACGGGTCTTCCCACTGGTAGAAATGGATTTTAGACAAGAACCTGTCTATTTTCAATTTAGGCCAGTCCTGTGGGATTTTCTTGGCAACCAAGTAATTCACGATGTCCGCATACCAAGGAAGTGAAGCGACAGACAGAATTGCCTCATCTGGAAAGGTCTCTGTGATCGGCTGCAGGTTCAGCTCAGGAGACTCTGGTTCAGGAAGCCTTGACAGATGATCGGCCACTACATTCTTTACCCCAGGTTTATCTTTGATTTCCAAGTCAAATTCCTGGAGGAGAAGGATCCACCGAATGAGACGTGGTTTGGCGTCCTTCTTCTGCTGTAAGTACCGAATGGCTGAATGATCAGTGTAAATGATTACTTTGGACCAAGGAGGTATGATATGAATTTTTCCAAGGCAAAAACTACCGCTAGCAGCTCCTTTTCAGTGATAGTGTAGTTTCTTTGGGCTTCATCGAGCGTTCGGCTAGCGTAGTGAATCGCAAATGGTACATTATCCTTCCTCTGTCCCAATACAGCTCCGAGGGCATAATCTGACGTGTCGGTCATGATCTCGAAAGGCTGAGTCCAAATCGGTGGCTGTAAGACAGGGGCCTGCGTTATGAGCTCTTTCAACTGATTAAAGCAAGGAGCACACAGTCATCTACAATGAATTCATTGTCCTTGCCGAGCAACTCAGTCAATGGTCTAGCTAGTTTACTGAAATCTTTGATGAATCATCGGTAAAAACCGACATGGCCCAAGAATGACCGGACTTGTTTGATGTTTATAGGTGGCTCAAGTTTGGAAATCACATCCACCTTAGTTGGGTCAACCTCCATTCCACGCTTAGAAACAACGTGGCCCAGAACAATTCCTTCGGTCACCATAAAGTTGCTCTTCTCCCACGAGAGCACAAGATTGACTTCGCAGCACCTCCGTAGGACTCGGTCTAAATAATCCAGGCATAGGTCGAATGAATCTCCGTAGACCGAAAAATCGTCCATAAAAACCTCGAGAAAGTTGCCCAACATATCGGCAAAAACTGCAAGCATACACCTCTGAAATGTGGCTGGGGCATTGCAAAGCCCGAACGGCATCCGCATGAAGGCATATGTGCCAAAAGGACAGGTGAACGTGGTCTTCTCTTGATCTTCTGGAGCAATAGCAACTTGATTATACCTAGAGTAGCCATCCAAGAAGCAGAAATATTCCTTCGCGGCCAATCTCTCCAAGATCTGGTCGATGAAGGGTAAAGGAAAATGATCCTTCTTGGTAGCGAGATTAAGTCTTCTGTAATCCACGCATACTCGCCAAGAAGTGGGTACTCTGGATGCAATCTCCTCTCCTTTGTCATTCTTCACAATGGTGATCCCGGATTTCTTGGGCACAACATGCAGAGGGCTCACCCATTTGCGGTCGGAGATGGGATAGATAAATCCCGCATCACACCATTTCTAGATCTCTTCCATAACAACCTCCCGCAGATTCAGATTTAATCTTCTCTGCAGTTCTCGAGAGGGCCGGCAATCTTCTTTCAGAAAGATGCTGTGCGAGCACAATGACGGATTGATCCCATGGAGATCGGATGTTCGCCAGCCTATCGCCTTGCGGTTGCGTTCAAGAACCTCCATCAGACGAGATTCTTGGTCTTCGGTCAGGTGGGCATTGATGATGACCGGGTGCATATTAGGTTCTCCCACAAGGAAGGCATACTTCATGTTGGAGGGCAAGGGTTTGAGTTCTGGCGGAGTCTGAGCTGCTTCAGCGGTGACCTCGGCTATTAGTGCAGGTGGTGATTCTTTCAACTGTTCGGTGTCCACCATAATCGGTTCTTCTCTCAAATCCTGACAG
Organism: Ottelia alismoides; assembly: GCA_037367405.1. Taxonomy (NCBI): domain Eukaryota; kingdom Viridiplantae; phylum Streptophyta; class Magnoliopsida; order Alismatales; family Hydrocharitaceae; genus Ottelia; species Ottelia alismoides. Next base: position 286,338 of record JAZKJV010000703.1, read on the forward strand.
AATTCCTCAATGATGTTTTCTTCATCAGAAAATTCTTCAAACTTCTGGTCTTGGTTCTGAAGGCACATCACCCCCACGGCAGTATCTTGCAACACATCAGCAAACTCTTCATCCTGATTGATAAGGGGAAATTCGATCGCGGTCTCCACTTCCTCCTCGGGGCAGAGGAGTTCATGGATCTCATTGTCATCCAGAAAAAATTGGTATCTTGAATCTCTGCTAGAAAGTCGCAGTCGTCAGCGTACTCAATCACCCTTGCATATGATGTAGATGTCTGCTCGGCATGTGTTCCCTCAGACAGGGTCTCTACTCTGATTAGTTCATTGCCAGCGTGAAAAGTGATTTCTCCTGTCCCATAATTCACTACTGCGTTTGATGTCTGCAGAAATGGTCTTCCGAGTTTGATCGGGGTAAGGAGCAATGGAGAGGGGACATCCATATCTAAGACCACAAAATCGGCCGGGAATGACTTCCCCTGAACCGTAACAATCACGTCCTCCAACAGGCCCCTAGGCCGCTTAACTGACTTGTCTGCAAACTACAGAATCATCTTTGTAGGCTTGAGCGGTCCTAGCCTGAACTCCGTGAGTAGCGAGGCTGGCATCAAATTGACAGAAGATCCGCTGTCGAGAAGTGTTCGCTCGAACTCCTGATTGAACATCTGGCAACGTACAAGAGGCGCTCCCATGTCTGGCTTTTTATCTAGAAGGTTGCTGATGGCGTTAACGGTGGCCATTGTGATGATATGCTTTTCGGACTTGCCACCCTTGCTTCTGGGATTGTGGGGGTGCGGCCGGCGCTTGGTCGTGCATGCCTCTTTTAATCCTTTCTTCACGGATGGCATGTACTCAAGAGCTTTCATCAATGGCATATTCAACACCAAGTTCTGGAAGATTTCTATGATGGCAGGATAAGACAAAGCGTTTTTCAAATTTTTCATTTTTTTGTGTTTTTTCATTGCCTCAAGAAAAGGAATATTACAAAATCTTCACCGATTTCATTCAAAATAGTGTCCATATTGTTGTGTACAGGTAGATGACAAAAAGGAATGGATTCATCTACAATTTGTGGACCAAAAATGACAGGCTCGGCTACTGGTGCTGGTGTTGGACTCGCTGCAGGTGTAGTGTTCCTCCTGTCAGGAACTGGCTGTGAGGCAGGTGCAGCGTCTCCAATGCTGGCTGATCTCCACCGAGGTTGCTGCTATCTTTTTGTGTTTTGTCATTTTCTTCATTTTTTTTGTGATTTTCTGAATGTTGGTGCTGCTCCCAAAATACTTCCTGGCCCTGGTGTTGGCTGGACTGACGATTCCCCGTAAGATGCAAGATGCTTTCCCTTTGCCGTCGCCGATGGCTGGAGTGTCCTACCGCTCCTGAGAGTAACAACATTAGATAAAAAACAATTTAATTCACCTGATTCGGGTTGGACACTATTGGCTACCTACTCCTTACATCGGAAGTTGTTCGTGTTGGCTTCGACCTGGGATGGTATGGCGGTCTTGGCTGCCGTCAGGTCGTTGATCTTCTGGTTCATCTCAACCATATTCTTCATTAGCTGCTCTAAACAGGCCAGGGCCGGATTGACTGGAACAATCTCATAGGAATCCCCCTGCTGGGGTCTAGAATGCTGATATGGCGGCTAAGATTGCGACTGATAATCTTGTGAGAATTGGTGAGGAGGGGGGTTGGAGGAGTACTGTGCATTCTGCTGATTGTATGGAGCAGCCGGTTGTTGATGGTATCCCTGTCCGTGATATCCGGACTGCTGAGGACCGTGCTGGTAATTCTGCCTCCAGGTGTTTCCGTGGGATGGAGGCTGGTACTGGTAAGAGGGCTGGAAGGGTCTCCCACCCTGTTGCTGCTTATGATAGGGCCTGTTGCCCATGTTCTGACCCTAAGAGTGTCCCTGAGGACGGGTCAGCTGCGCTTCATTGTTCCATACGCCATTAATCTCCTGAATCAGTGGAGGGGGTGGAGAGAACTGTTCAGAATATGCTGGCTGGGGCTCAGGTTGATATACAACCATCTGTGTCAGGGGCTGCGGTGGCTGCTCTGGAACCTGCACGTAGTACACGTGCTGGACAGGTTGGGGCTGCGGTGGAGTCGGCTGAGGGTTTTGCTGCATTGTAGGCTCCTTCTTCTCAGCATTAGGCTCGGCAGAAGTAGACATAGAGTTGCACATGTTTGCATTTAAGGCACAGACGAGTTGCTCCAGCTGTTGGGAAATCTGGTCTAGCTTTTCCAGACCCTGGGTCCTCTTCTCAATGACTGCCAATTTTTTGAGGTCCTGTGACCTCTTCTCAATGATATCCACCTTGGACAAGTGGCTCCCAATGATGCTAAGGTTGGAGCTCTCATCCTTGTCCTCGGTGTGAGAAGCCATGTTCACTGGCTTGCTGATGGTGGTTGGTGGATTCATGTATACTCTGGACGAGGATTGGGTTGCTTCTCCTTCAGCCATTTCTTCGAAGACGTTCCATACCACGTCCTCATCCTTGTTGAAATGTGATCCGCCGCAAGCTGCATCTACAAGCTTTTGGCTCTCAAATGATAGCCCCCTAAAGAAGTGTTGTACGCGACTGGTCTTTGGAATGTCATGGTGGGGGCACTTCTCTTGAAGATCTTTGAATCTCTCCCACGCTTCATGAATGGTCTCGTGGGGCTGCTGGCAGAAACTGGAGATCCGGGCACGCATCTGATTCAATCGCCCGAGAGGATAGAATTTATGGAGGAACACAGACTTCAGCTCCTCCCAGGTCGTGACGACCTTCCCAAGATCATCAACCCAATATAGGGCCTTGTCTTGAAGGCTGAAGGGAAACGTAGTCATCTTGACTACCCCTAGAGGGATTCCAGGGTAGTGAGCAGTGGCACAGATGCAGCCAAACTTCTTGAGAAAAATGTACGGCTCCTCAGTGGTGTTCCCGTGGAACGTGGGAAGTAGCGACAGAAATTGTAGCTTCAGCTCGAAGTGGGCATGCATGCGTGGAACCTGAATCCACTCATTGATGTGTCCCGCTCCTGGGTTGTATGTTTCCTTCAGTGTAGGCTTCGGCTGTGGTGGATCTGCTTCAAATTCGGGTCCTCCCACTGAGAATTCATCTCTGACTTCTTCAAAATTCAGCTCGTGGTTCGTATCGTCCTCCTGTCGTCTGTCTCTTGTGTCGGCCCTCCTCCTCAGATCGTTCAGCATATCCTGAAAGGCGGTCTGGACAAGGGCCTGATTAGTTAAGTGCTGCTTAATGGCTTAGATGGAAGCCATCAGCTGACTGTTAACCTCGCCCCGTGTTGTGTATTGCCCTTCCCCCGGATTGACTTCTGGTTCAGGTGGGGGATGTGGTCCTTTTCCTCTTCCTCCTGCCATATCGGATTCTGCTTGGTTTGCTGGCTTGGGCTCTAAGTCTGCACATGGTAGAATGCCCCGATCAGTCTGAATTGCAGCACCAGATAGAGAGATACGGTCTGTGTCAAGGTCAACAAAGAATTTTGTTAAGGAGGGCGATGTGTAAGGAGTGAAATCAATTGCCATCCAAATAGAATTCAGGACGAGAGTGGTCCCGGTATATTGAAGAAGACAGGGAGTCTGGAGATCGGTTCACGGGATCTGAACCGGGTTCTCGGAAATCGCCCTGAATTATTGGAGATGGAGAGCGAATGGATCTGATGTGGGTGCTAACGGAGTCTCGACTAAACTGCCCATTCGTCACCATCTCGGAGATCAAGAGGAAGATTGATGTGGATGAAAGATACAGGGGTCAACAAGAAACAAATGGAGTGTAAAACAGTAGAAGGCTCACAATGAGCAAGGGTCAACTGGAGGGAAAACAAAATCTTGCACAAAGGCACGATATTTTTGATCTTGACCTAAATGTAACTAGCAATCAAACACAAAACCAGGGGATTCACCAACTCAATGCATGAAGCCGTGAAAGTTCGGCTTTTATCTTTGTAATTTTTATCTTGAATTCAGGAAGTTATCTTTCAACGAGTCCTTAGAGCGCTACGCCTATAGGAGCGAGAGTACTGTCGGAAAAGTATTCCTGTACTTGTCCTCCTCCTGTGTAACCTGTAGCTTGCGCTTTTTGAGGTCCTTGTAACCCTTCCTGGATCCCTACTCAGCCAAAGAAAAGAGGGAGGAAGCCAATAGGCGAAACCGATACTTCGTATCTCGCTCGCAACGGAATCACCCGTGAGCGTGCAAGATCCTACTCGGACGCAGATGGTGAGACAGACACACCCGTGAAGGCGTGGCCTATACTCGGTACTTCGGACAAGGTCGATGCTCACACAATAGTGAGTCACCAATGGCGACCAAGCCTTACTCGCCTACATACGATAGTAGCGCCAATACTTCGGAAATCCAGGCGATACACAAGGCAGCCACAAGCTGGGTTTTGGGCTCTAATCCTTACGAAGCGCTCACCTTACTTGGAAGGAGACCTTCCCATGCAACCTGAATACAAGTGAGGGTGTTACTCTCCCCAATCAATGAGTCCAATTACAAATTTTATTTAGGTCAAAGTTTTCTTAGCAGTCCCTTTTTTAATTTTTTTGGTGTTATCGCTTCTTTTGAGTGGATTCAAACAAGCGCCTAACGATTTTGTATTTTCTTGATCCTACTTTGTCCAAAAACAGAGGGAGAATAGAGTCGGAAAAGCCGATGCAAGTCGACACCAAGGTGGAAATCTCACCTTTGTGCCTAAATGATGGATGCAAAGTAAGAGGACATACAGCAAATCCCAGCTCTCTCCATGCGGGATGCAAAGCAGAATTTATAAACCTAACTACATGCCGATATGCAAGGCAGAAATCGTCCGACGATAGGCAACTGCTAGCGTGAAGAACCACAAGCTAACCACTAATCTCTAATCCTAAGATCCGGTCTAGGCTCACCCCTCCTTCTCTCAACACATCGAGTTTAGGAGAAGCGCTTGGCGGGATGAGCTCGTGGCGCGCGGATCAAAGAAGAGTGACTTAGCTGTTTAATTAAACTAAGTCCAAGCACTAACTATAGGTACATGCAATTGTTGTTAAGGTGTTTGGACCTAAACTAGCCGATCAAGCAATGCCTAAGTCTAAGAGCTCATTCCACAAAGGAAATAAAAATGAAAACAAAACCGGAAAATGACAGTCGGAAAATACGAGAAAAACCGTGGTGAGCCCCCAGGTGAACAAACACCCGGAAATTAGGCCCGAAGTGTCTGAGTGTCCAAATCCTGTATTATTACAATTTAAATGACTCTCTCTCACGAAAAATACAACAAAGTCTAACTGTCTCTCTCTCAAGCTCTCCTGCTCCCTCCTGCCGGCTAGGGTAGAATAGCCGGCTCCTCCTCCCAAGGATGCATAGGATCCCCTAGGTGATCCTCCTCGATCAGCGGTCCCTCGCAAGAAAACAAGAGAAGTGTCAGACAGTTCAAAACAAACTATACACGAAAAAAAATAAGCAAAAATGGCTAAGTAAATAAAAGACACCAAGGTACTCTACAAGCCGATGCTCCCCGGCAACGACGCCATTTGAAAAACGAGGAAGCGAGAGCCGCTAAATAGTGGTCTGAAAACTCAGACTCACTGTCGCTGATGCGACTACTCAAACCTTCCCGTTCGTCAACAATTAACACACACAATCAATCAGGCAATCAATAGCAAGGATTAAAATTTATTATACCCTACTAAGAATGTATAATGGCAAGCAAGTAGGGGTCGAACACAGGAAACAAATGTGTAGAGTAGACAAAGTCAAAACCGAGGTCTATTAGACTACTTGGCCAATCTAATTTTTTTGTGGGTTTCTAATTTATTTTTTTAATTTTTTTTTTAAATTTTAATTTTGTATTTTGGTTTTAAATTTTCTGATTTTTATATTTTATATTTTATATTTTATATTTCCTTTTTCAATATTGGAATATATAAGCTATATAGTAAAAGAGGTGATAAACTATTTATAAAAATATACAAAAATAGTCAAAAATTTATAAATAAAATCATTTTGGTATTTTTATAGTTTTTTACTTTTTTGTGATTTTTGGGAAATTTTCAGAATATTTTTGGTATTTTTAAATGTCAAAATACAAGAAAACTGTGAATAAGCTACTGGCTAGGGATAAAATGGGAATTAAAAATAGCAAACAACCACCAAAATTTTCCAAACTAATTTTAAAATAAAGAGGATAAAGTGTAGAAGAAACAAGAACTGAGTTTATAATTTTTGGGGTTTTCTACAATTTTTTAGATTTTTCTGTAGTTTTTAAGTATTTTTAAATTTTTAAGGTTTTTCTTTTGAGATTTTTAGGGAATTTTGGATTGACACTAAAATAGATCAAAAGACATAACAAATAATCTTTTTGGAATTTTTAGAGGTATTTTAATATTTTTTTGGTATTTTCTAAGCTAGACAGTACTGAAATAACATGTTCTTGATTTTTAATAAATAATAAAATGCAACAAAAATGAAAAAAAATATGGCGTGCAATGGCAAGTTGACAGGAGCTTAAGTCTATTTCTTGAGAATTTTTGGCATTAAAATGATGCGTGAAATAAATGGATCAAGCACACAAAAATCCTAAGCCTGGCAGGGGTATATGTGCAATTATAGAAAATACAAGGGCGTAGGTGCAAATTTCACCCAAAGACACGTGCGAGGCACGTGTTCTGTCATTCACAGGGGCATTTTTGCAAATAATAAAAACCGGCGGGGCAAACATGCAATTATCCCAAAAACATATTTAATTAACTACGCACAGGGGTATAACTACAAATACATAAAAACTTAGGACCAAAGGTGCAAAATACCCAAAAGTCATGCGCTCCAGTCACGTAAGGTGACGTGGCACGGACTAAAGTGCAAATATAAAAAGTGCGGGGGCCTAAGTGCAATTATTACAAAAACTTTTAAACTGGAAATAAAAGTTTTAGGTCTAAAACGTAAATACAAAAAGGCGTGGGTTGAAAATGCAAAATACCCATGGTTCTGATCGTAGGGCCGATGGAGTTTTACTTGGACACGTGTCAGCTCAGGGACGCGCGATGACGCTTCGGCCGGGACGGCTAGGAATAGATCTTGGCGGTGCAATCGGACGGTGGTGAGCTGCAAAGATCCGACGGTGGCTGTGATGTCTGGAGGAGCTTTGCTGATCCAACGGCGGGGAGAGGGTCACGAAGAACACCTCCCCCGGTGAGCTTTGGCTGCCAATTGCGGCCGACACACGACCGCTCCGGCCCTAGGATCAAGGGCAAAACGATCCTGGGGCCTCTCCGCATCTGATGGTGGTCTCAGGCGAGGCTGCGACGACGTGGGGAGCTCGGACGGTGGAGGCGACCTGGGGGGTTGTTCCTGGGGCTTTCGAGGGTCGAAGTAGCCTTCTCCTTGGCTCGAACCTGCGGAGTTAGGTGCACAAAATCCAGGCGAACAAAAAGGGGGGTTCTGGTGGTTCGATGGAGGCGGAAGGTGGTTCGGGCGAAGAGCTCCGGCGAGCGACGGAGAGGGAAGCTCTGTTGACTCGATCTGGGCGAGATCGAGATGGATGGAGGGGTGGAGCGTGATGACGGAGCAAAGGGGAAGAAGGAGGGGGTGACAGGTGATCGAATGGACGTGTGGAGTGACCGGAAACGGTGGGCGGAGCTCAGCTCCGCCGTGGGCTTCAATCGATGATTCACGGCGTTTAATACAAAGGCGATCCAAATTACTCCTAGGCTAAGCTATCCTACACTAGAGCTACAAGAAAATGGAAAGAGAAGGGGGAGAAGCTCACCAGAGGCGTCAGGAAGAACTTCACGGTGGAGCTCCGGCGAGGGTCGGATCACTTCGATTCGACGCCAGACGACTCAAACCTAGGCTCGATTCGATGCCTGCTGTCACCAGGAACACGAAGGGCTAGGGGTTTTAGGGTGGAAATGGCGGAAGAAGGATCAAACTTTGAATCGAAGTCGGGGGGTGCCTTTTGAAGGGTCGACGGACGACGTCGAAGATGAGGGTCAAACGCCTCGATTAGTGGTCCACAGCCCAAGGAATCACCTGGGCGTGAATCACCACTGATCGAGGAGCAAAACCGCAGAAGGCTTCGACATGAATCGGTGCAAGGCTAGCCCTAGAAAATGGCGAGAAGAAGAGACAAAATGGTCATCTGACAGGTCTAGAGGAGGAGGTCAGACAGTTGACCGAGGTCAACTGTCAGACCAACCTGGTTGGTCCACGTGGACCAACCAGGAAAAATCCTCTAAAAAAATATTTCAAAAATCGTTAAAAAATAGAAAATGGATTAATTACATTTTGGTTAAAAAATAAAAAATGTTTATTAATTTATGAAATATTTTATTATGATTTTTAATTATTTTTATGACGTATATTTTTATGAGTTGTCTTTTTAGCCCTATATAGGTACATATACCTATGTATTTAATTATTTGATTTTTAATTTGTGATTTTAATTTTATTATTTTTATTTCTTATTTTGTAAAATTATAAAATACTTTTATACACATAAATATATTTTTATTTTATTTTTGTGATTTATTTTGTATATTAAATAAAATATAAATAGGTATTGTATAGGTATGGGTATAGGTAGTATACCTATGTATCAAATATGTAAGTATTTTATTTTAAGTTTTACTTAGGTTTTTATTCCAATTTCAATGTACATAATTATTATAAGTAATATTTACATAATTATAAAAATATAAAAATACAAAAATAATGATTAAAGAATAAATTGAATATTTTAAGCTGTATAGGTATACAATGTGGGTCCAAAACTCAACTTTCAAACCATAGCTCCACCAAATGCGAAACCACCATCATTAAATAGATTATTTTATTCTATATACAATTAAAGGTGAGTTTGCTGCATTTGGAGTTTTCATTTGTGAGATACAGGCCTGGGAATTTGGGATTCTGGATTTTTATTCAGACCATAACTTTCTATCTGTGTATTATTATTGAGTGAACTCAATTTTGTATTTTTCTATATTTAATTATCTACAACTTTCATGTTCAAAGTTTATTTATTTGAGGTATACAAAGTGGAACCAAAAATAGGTCCCAAAATGAATAAAGAATGAATAGAATAATATAGGTATTTGGCCCTTATCTCCCCCTACTTTATTCCTGGTCGACCTATTCATCAAGATGCCTAGGTCTTGGGGGTTTCGGGTCATAAAGTATTTACAATATTTTATTCTTTTTCTTTTCTTTTCTTTATTCTATAATTTTGGCATTAAAAACAGTATTTTGTACACGTTTTATACACATATGCATGAATGCTAAATTACTCTATTTACTGCTATTTTCAGGCATTTGCTAGGGTTTTTGAGGCCAAAATGATAGAATAAAGATAATGAAATGTGGATTCATCAGATATTCAGAAACCCATAGACAATGTTCACCCTGGAGACGACTCCGACAACAACACTTCTGCATATTACTCCCCTAGGAATAACTCTAACTCTGATTCTGACTCAGCACATCAAAGCCCTTCTCATCTACGAAAAACACAACATCACTACACCACATAGAAAATACCAAAAAATTGAAATATTCAAAAACAACCAAAAAATAGAAAATCCAGAAAAATACATAAAAATTGAAACTGAAGAAGATCTGAAGAATTTGGAACCTGCTTTACGGGAAGCACTAGAGAAAAGATTGATTTTTGAACTTCCCTTGATACAAGCCGTTGAACACTTCTCTGACCTTAAAGGATTTATAATGAGCAAATTTATGATGAAAAAGTTGGGCAGGATAAGAACAAAGACTGAAAGACATATCTTGTCAATGGCCACCTCCTTGGTGTTGAGAAGAAAAATCAAGATCCGCATAGTGAAGAGGTTACCCATATTTGACTGCGGAATCAAAGACGCCATATTTATCCATGCTCGAATCGATGACGACTCATCAATCAATATCCTTCGACCTTAGTATTTGACAAGCTCAAACTCGGACCTATCAGGAAAACTAAGAGAGATCGCTCAACTAGCTTGATCGATCTATAAAGTGTCCAAGAGGGACCATTTTAGTCATCGTTACATTCCAAGGTGCTCTACTTAAAATAGACTTCACGATCATTGATATTGAGCATCAAGGAGAATTCAACCAGTCTCTAATCATTCTTGAAAAGTCGTTCTTGCATTGTCTAAGACAATTATTGAGTGCGAGATTCTGGAAATCAATTTAACAGCATTGGGAGCACTTCGATCTCACCAGTCTTTGAGGAAAGACAATATTATGAGGTGACCAACGAAACCGTCAACAGTCGTAATCGTCAAGTGGTAGATGAGCCCTACCCTGCTGCTACACCTGAGATAATAGCTATTGAAGAGACTACTAGTTTAGAGACTCTCCCCCCTGTCCAATTTCCCATTGCTCTCACCATGGGAAATGACTTCTCATATGATCCGGAGACATGCATGGGCGCATCCTGAGTCAGCCGAGATGTCCTCTGACCACATTGATCAAATCAACCTGATACAGGAATGCACCAACATCAAGTCAATTGAGAACGAATATGCAAAAACTCTCCCCACTGTTCCATTTCCTACTTCTCTCACCATGGGAAAGAGTTTCTTATATGATCCTGAGACATATGCATGGGCTCACCCTGGGTCGACTGAAACCTTCTATGACTACCTTGACCAATTCAATCCAACTTAGGAGTGCACCAACATTAAGAAAAATAAGAATAAATACGCAGGACGTACACCGATCAAGGAAAAAATTTCAATGGTTATTCATATGGATACTCAATTGTCAACACCTCACTCCCAGGACCAGCACCTTCACAGACAACATGAAACAAAATGATTGCTCTTTCATCTAAAAAGAAAGTCGCATTCGACCTTCCAGAAGAGGAATCATCTGATGATTCCTCATCAGGTCCGGAAAGGGTAATCTACATGAGTGAGGTCTGTTCGGCTGTCCTAAAACCCTATCTTAGCAAGGATCCAAACTTCGATTCCCGTTGGATGACTTCCATTCCACACTATTATTCATTCAAAGCCGATTCTCCTGGTCTCATTAAATGTACTAGAATAATTTCTTATGAGCTGACTGAGACTAGTGCTTCAGAGTATTCATTATCTGAGGACGAATCACTTGATCCCAAGAAGGAACAAATTCTGAGAAAACAACTAAAGCAAATAAAGAACAAGAATATATGGAGTGCCTCCACTTTCAAAAGCTATTCCTCTGAGGATAACTCCATTGATGGTTATCTTTCATATGATTCATACACTTCATCTACTCTCCTACATGATTTCTCTGAGGATAACACTGATAATGGCTGGGAATCATATGCTTCATCTCCTTATTATCATTACGATCTCCCACCTCAGGCTCACAAAAAGATCAGTTGAAAACCACCATAATCATCGGCTACCCTCCCTCCCTCCCGACCCCATCAGTCTCCTTGTACATCTTCTTCCTCTACTTAGGCCAAGGCCTAAGTATGGGGGGACCGATGCCATATGTATATACCATTCTCCACGGTCGCTCCATTTCTGCCCTTCTTCCGTACTTAGGCTGACAAAAGCCTAGTATAGAGGGAATCGACGCCCATATGCATATACTCTCCTCATTCACATATCCTAACCGCATCATTTTTGCTCTTCTTCTACATTTAGACTATTCATAACCTAAATATGGGGGGCAGGTCGATCTATCTTTTTCTTTTTCACTCTCTTACGCTTAGCCCGAGCTATGTCTTCTCTACGCTTCTTGTTCTATGAGGACACAACACTCGCTAAGTATAGGGGATGTGTATATATACTATGTATATATTTTACCCATGTCTAGTACTTTCGCGTAAGTCTGTATGTATTTACGGGGTGGGTGACTAACTTGAAAAGTAAAAAACAAAAAAACAAAAAAAAGTTTTACTACTAACACTGGTTGTGTCCAACCATTTTTTTAAAAAGTGGCTTCTTATTCATTTTTGCATAAAAAAATCATCAAAAAAGTTCATCCAAAAAAATCACAAAAATCGCACAAAAAGAGAGTGTTTCTGCATTTCACACACCTGTACTTCGTCCAGCATTACATGTATTTGCATTTATGAAAAGCCTTTGGGTTTTGAACCGAGTTATGAGAAGAAACCGAGAGTGGTCTGGACTTGACCTTAATCCTCTTAATTTTCAGAGGAACTGAAGGATATGGGATAATCCTCAAGCACATCACGGAAGCGTGAGCGTCGTATCGAAAACGACGAGGAGCGACTAGTCGCACTAGTTGCTTGATGCAGCGGAATTTAAAATTTTTTTCATGCATCGAAACCACATGATCCAAGAACACTTCTCGGATCGTTTCGTCTAAACCACAAACAAGTAATAGGATCACCTCTTGTAGCGTGGTTGCGATCGAGTCTCTAAACGAAGAGACCTCCTATCTCAAGTCCGATCTGAAGGAGGAGATGCTTGCGAGCGCGGGTATGAATCGCATGCTTCTCGCAATCCATGTTGATGATCCACGCGGTGGATCTTCTGATCTCGATACACGAGAACTGACATCTTCTTCACGAGCTAGGCGCACCGAAGGAAATAGAGATCCACGAGCAAACGATCAAGCAGCATAACGACGACGCTGCGGAGATGGAGACTCTCTCTAGAGAAATCATGGTGGACGACCATGAGAGGGAGAGAGAATAGGCGTGTAGCAAGAAAGAGAGAGAGAGAGAGATGTGCTTCAAAAGCATTACTTAGAGATCATGGTATTCCTCTCTATTTATAGGGTTTTGGGATCCATGGATCTAAATTCACGGGACACACAAAATCAATGGATGAGATTGATTTATGTCTAATCCAATGGTCAAGATTGTTGTTGGTAAAAACCAACAACTTATGATTTAATTTAGATCAAATATATTTGACAAATCAAATATACATCAGTCCTAAAATTAAACCAATCAAATAAGGGAGATTACCAACATGGAGATTGCCTCCCCATGTATCATGCTGGATGACCACCAATTTCCATATTGGTTATGGTGGTTGTCCACTTGATTACAAGTGGGGCAATCTCATGAGATTTCATGAGATTGCATATCTCCATGGAAATCTCTTTTATTTAATCCAACAATTTTTTGTTGTGATTTATTATTCAAAAATAATTCACAATTAATTTTGAGAATATTGCAACCTTGCCATTAGAAATTTGTGAATCACATTCACAACCCAAAACAAAATATAATTTACATTTTCAATTAATTACACAATGTGTATCCAATACACATCAATAATTAATTAACAAATATAAATTATAATTAGCTCTCTCTTATACATTATAAATCACATTTATAATATATTATGAATAATATGAATAGTGCTATCCACATTATTCATATCCATGATAATTAAAATACATTTAATCATCTTGGATCTCCATTCTCACGTGCCCAAATAATATGAATCAGATTCACATTATTCACATCTTTGATAATCAAATCACATTTAATTATCTAAGATAATTCTCCGCATAATATGAATCAAATTCATATTATTCATGGTAATTAAATCACATTTATTTATCCATTTTCTCAATGCTCGGATACATATATCAACAATCGAATTATCCATGAACTCTTTCAAGGATAATGCGCTTTCTCCGCGAATACTTGGAGATAAGGACAGGTCGATTGTATTGTTCCACGTATAGTGACTTGGATATTCAGATCACATCTCAAATCTAGATCTCGGGCCTCCCATAGATGCTTGATAAAATCAAGATCGCAAATCTAATTTTCACATTGCATCTGAATCACATTCAAAGCAATGTCCAACATTAGGACTAAGATCAGATTACTTCTCTACTGAGAGGAGTCACTAAAATCCAGACCCGTTTCATCACTCCCTAAGAATGGAAGTGTCATGGTTATACAATCGTTTATGATCACATCACCCTCAGGTATTCCCAATACTTGTACATCTTGCATACTGGAAGACTCAGAATAATCTTGAACTATAAGATCAATTTTACACTGTCTACTTCATGGATTTATCATTAAGTTTCTCATTCGATCATTGGGAGTCGGTATCGATCATATACTTTCCAAAAGCATATATCATACTTAGGTATTGATCATATACTTTCCAAAGGTATATCAAACCTACAAATTCAGTCAAGCTTCCAAAGCGAGACGACCGTGCATGGAATTTGATTCTTCCCAATATCTCATGAGTGAGCTCATGTCTTCCGGTTCAGTAATGAACCTGTATGAATCCTTTGAGAGATCGTATTACTCAAATGCCCTTGCATGCACACCAGCGTGCCGGTGTATAGACCTTGATTAGGTCATCAACCTATTGGTCTGCCAAATGTACATACTCAGACATATAGTAACACATCTATTTCCGGTCAGAGGATGCGTGCCTATATCATGACATCATACGATATAGGACTTTGGTTATCTCAATCTCGTTAAGTCAACTCTTTGACCTAATTAATCTGACACCTCTGAATCTCTATTCCTATGCAGAGGACCAACATCAAGAGGTCGGTCAGATATCATCCTAACTGAGAAAGGATTGCCATCTCCTACTCAGGCTGGAGATCATATCTTAACAATCATTTGATGGTGCCTGATGAGTCCTCAATCTAACTCTTTAGATGTTCATCCAAGCACCAGCCTCTATGATTTAATATTTGAATCAACAGCTGTATGATCATCAAGATGGCCATGGTACATAACCCTAGTTGTACTAAGGGACCTATTATGCAAATTATGTATTCTTCATTTCAGATTTGGGAATGATATTCGCAATAACATTTATTGCATAATGGATCGCAGTGGGCTCGCATGTCCAACATGAACTTCACCAAGAAAAAGGATTTTAGAAACTTCAGGTCTTTGAATTAATTCTTCGAGTTCCACATGGCAATGTGCAGCGTTTGAATCTTATGTTTAACCTGGTCTCTTCAATACGGATACGACTCTGGAATAAGGAATTAATTTGTACTCTCGCACTATGCACTTAGCTCGACTCAGACGAGATATTGGAAGACTATGTGAGTTTCTTTTCTGATAGCATGGACATCTAAAGACCGGTGTACGTGTTAAAATAAATATTCAGAAAAGGGATGGACGGCTGGGCACACTTTTTCTAAGACCCCAAAACATGTACGGAAAAAAGATTCCATATCCGTAGGGGTACAACAAGATCCAAGCAGAGCTACCAACAATCCAAACACAAAGAAGCCTACTACCAACTAAATATTTGACCAAAAAGATCCAAGCTTCAAGAAAACCTATGGATCTTGGTGGAGACTTGGCTAAACTCGCTAGCTTCACAATGAGAGGTGACTACACTGGCCACCCTCTGGTTCTTTTCTGCTTTTTCTAATTTCTCCCCTTATTCGATTGTGAACACAACGCGACAGACCTTAGAAGGAAATACCTGACTCGTTGAGGACGAGTTACTGGAGAGGAGGTTTTCATGGTAGTCCGGCATTCTGGATGGGAAGAGCTAAAAACTTTCACATACATGAGTCGATTGTTCAATGTTCATGGAGTATGCTTTGGGAAGAGGATTGATCTAAGATGACTTCTGAGCCGAAACTGTGACAATGATGTGTAGAACTTGAAGGTTGTTGATTTTAAAACCCTAAGTCTCATAGAAGTTCCTCCAAACTAACAATCCAAAGGTCGGGTCTAGTTTCATTTTCACATTCTGCTCATGGTCTTCGTATGGAACCCGATCTCATTTAACCTCATTGCATTTCTTTTAATGCTCAGAGACGAGCATGTTTTAACTATAGGAAGGATAATGAATCTCAGATTCATCACGCTAAAAGTCTTGAATTAAGCTCAAAATCCTAAAATTCATTGGCATTTCTTCATTTATTCTGCATAATTAGCATTCATGCATGTATTGATAAGAATTGCATTTTATCACTCATTATTGCACAAAATAAGAAGCCAAAAATCTCAGCCCAATTGATGTGTAAAGTAGCCTATCTTTCTTGATTTTTAACTAGTTCATGCTACCAATTGACCTAAAAACACCTCCATCGTGTACATATTACTAACAAGATTATGAAAAATACAAAAAAATCACTAACATAAATAAGTGGACCAAAAACCCAAACCCTACTTCAAGGATTTTCAGACTAAAACCTTGATATCGTCCTCATCTAGTATCCAATTTAATCCTACTCACTTTTGAACTAATGTACATTCAATTACCTCCAAAACAAGACTAAGTTCAAGTGAATCGGAGCTCATAAGTTAAAGTTGGGTTTTGGGTCTCTTTTATACATTTTATATTTTAGCGGTTTTGATCAATTATTTTTTGTACATAATTAACTCATTTTATTTTTATTTCTTTTTCATTTTTTTCTTTGATAAAAGTTTTATTAAAGTGTGCAAAAATCCGAATCCAAACTGAGCTTGAAATCAAAGAAACTAACTGTGTCTGAGTCTTCATTAATAGTTTGTTCAAAAATTATCTTTTTCGTGTTTTATTTTATTTCTTCTTTTTCCTAATTAATAAAAATTAAAAAATAGATTAATGTGTCAATATTTATCTTTGATTTTATCATGTTTTTTTTCGAATTTTTATCTGGTTTAAAAATGACAAAAAATAGAAAAATAAAAAATCAAGGTATTCTATGCACATGGGATACCCCAAAAATATCACTTTGTGCAAATGATCGATTTTGATTTTGATCTCTTCATGAAAGTTGTAGATCTCGTCGATATGAGTAACTTTTGTGAAAAAGTTTTTTCGATCCGAGTTTGTTTTCTATTTATTTTCTATTTATCTTTGTATTTATTTTTCGATTTTTCCAGGGCTGACATGTGGCAGCTCCTGTAGCCACCATATGTCACTAATTTAGGAGCTTTTTATTAATTTGTTTTTATAAAAAATTATAAAATAAAAAATAAAAGCCTCGCTCGTGCAATGCACGTACCTCCTGTGCACACACACTACATGTGCCTGGCCTTTCTTCCCACTTGCTGCCACGTGGTACGATCTGGGACGTCCGATCTCGGCTGATCGGACGACCCCATACCCATCTTCCTCATCTCCCTACTTTCTAATCGGGAATGGGCGGCGCTGCCTCCTCTGGAGATTCCACCACCGATCTCGCCGTCGCTCCCGGCAAATCTCGTGCATCGCTCCCCGTGAATCACTCCGTCACATTTCTCGTCAACCCCAGTAAGATCACACCCTGGATCTCGCTCAATCTCCTGTCGAATCCCATCCCCTATTCCATCACCGATCGACCACGCCATCTCCACCAATCCCCTTTTCTCCCTATTTAACTCTCGTTGTCGCCCCTCTTCAAATATATCCATTGTCTAACACGAATGCGCAGGGGACACCGGTGGTGACAGCACGGTGTCCCGTCTTCCCCGGTGAGGTCCGAATCTAGCAGGACTCATTGCAGTTGCCCAGCCTTGGCTACTCTGCTCTGGCCCTTGTCGTCGAGCCACCGACAATGCTTCCATCTTCCACCGCTTCATCGACAATGCGGCTCGCCAACACCTTCCTCGTCATCAACACCGCCACCTCCAGGCTCTGCTCCTCCGCCAGCCCTACTCCGACATCGACTTTTCAACCACGACTACATCACCATTCCAACACCCCCTTCCTCGACACCTCTTGGCTGGATCCAGGAGCCATCGTCATCAACACTCCACCTTTGACTTCTCCAACATCGCTCCATCACAAATCCTCCCCGCTCCACCGCCGCTCTGCCGGATTCAAGTCCCCAAGCGGTCACGTGCTTCTCATGTGATGCCTGGGAACATTTGCAGCTGACACCCCTGCAGATCTTCCTAATTCACACCAAAGACCCCAGAAAAAGGGTCACATGCATTGCACGTGACCTGGTGTATTTACAAGCACACCCCTAGAGGTCCACTAAATTAAAGAAGCCACCCCGCCGACCAAGGGTCACATGTTTGGCACGTGACCTTTTATATATTTGCAAGAAGCCCCTGGCCTCTTGGATAATTACGCATTATTCCTTCCATTACATTATTTGCATTATTTATTTATTGTAATATTGCAGTGATACCTATGTGTTCCTTATTTATGTCAGACCTCTACATCGCATCATTTTATATATCAAAAATATGCATTTTGTTCTACAAATTATTCTCTACATTGTGGCATGCTTGTGATATTTTTCAAGATCGTGGTTATTTAATAGTTATTATTTTTGTGGAAACTTACATATTCTACCAAATTTGTGCTTGGAAATTCATATTAAATTAACCATAGCTCCAAATTGCCAAAAAATCACGGATTAGAAGATTAGTTGTGTTTAACATCGTGCCCAAAAAGAAGTGCATTTGCATTCATAGTTTGCCCAATAAAAATCATGTTGTAGATTTCAATCTTTAATTTTTAAGGGATATTTACAACCATAACCCTGAGTAATATGGTAATTACCCCAGAAACCCTCTATAAACACGAATTACACCCAAGACCCTGAATAATGCTTAACCTTTACATGGTATGACCCTGTGTCAAGTTCCATCTTAATTCTCCGTTAACTCAGATGGAAAAAGTTATATGTTGACTATTTTGCCCTTCAAAACACGTCATATCTAAACATGGTGCCATTCTTTAGATCTAACAAAATCATACCCCCCTCCCCCACTAAAGCTGCCCCCTCTCTTCCGATCGTCCCGGCAAGCTGCCCAACTCCGCCATGTGCCTCCGCACCCAGCTCGCACGCTCCAGCACCCCGCTCGCACGCTCCACCACCCCCTTCTCCACTCCCTCCCTCTCCTTCCCCACTACCACCTCCTCCTCCTCCCTCCTCTCCTTCCCTGCCACCAAGAAGAAGATCCATAGGAAGAAGCCCCTCCTATTCCTCGCTTCCTCCACTCGCACGGGCTCCTCCACCCCCAACACCACCCCCTCCCCTTCCGCCGCCCCGGATTACGTCCTCTAGGTCCACTCCCCAGCCGAGTTCGACTCCGCCCTCGCCGCCGCCAAGGACCGCCTCGTGGTTGTGGAGTACGCTGCCAGCCATAGCCCTAGAAGTCGGCAAATCTACCCGGTCATGGTCGAGCTCAGCCGCACCTGCTCCGACATGGACTTTCTCCAGGTGATGGGAGACGAGTCGGAGGCCACTCGCAAGCTCTGCCTCTGCGAGGGCATCCACCGCGTCCCACACTTCTCCTTCTACAAGTCCATGCAGAGGCTCCACGACGAGGAGGGCGTGGCCCCTGAACAGCTCCGAGGGGACGTGCTCTACTACGGCGACAACCACAGCCCCGTGGTGCAGCTCCACAGCAGGGAAGACGTCGAGGCCCTCATGGAGAAGGAGAAGGGAGCAACGGGGAGGCTCGTGGTGCTCGACGTCGGCCTCAAGCACTGCGGGCCGTGCGTGAAGGTGTACCCCACCGTGATGAAGCTCGCACGCTCCATGGAGGACATGGTCATCTTCGCCAGGATGAACGGTGACGAGAACGAGAGCAGCATGGGATTCCTCAAGGACATGGAAGTGGTGGAGGTGCCCACGTTCTTGTTCATAAGGGACGACGAGATCTGCAAGAGGTAGGTGGGCTCTGTGAAGGGCGAGCTCATCGGCGAGATCCTCAGATACCAAGGCGTCAAGATCACTTGAAATATATATAAACATGATAGCCATACATATGTAGAGATGTGTTACTTGTTATGTCAAGAGAAAGAGGAACTTGGAATCGACGACCATTGTTGCTAGTGGTGTTGCCGTGAGGACAGTTTGATTACTCTGTATAACACGATCTTGTATACTGCTGCTAATTTTTCCAGTTGATTAGTGGAAATGGGAGTAGCCAGGAGATGATGTTGTTAGTCCTGTTGTGAGATTCGGCGATGATGGGTTGGGTTTGGTGGTTGGTCCTGAGAGGCTCTGGAAAGGGGACAGGTGCTGGCGGAGCTGTTCCTTGACCCCGGCCACTCCCGCCACTGGAAAGAAGAAATCATTTTTTACCTTTTTTTTGTTGATTAATCTTAACCGTTAGATGGTAGGTTGGTTAGATTAACTCACTTATATAGTTGAGTTATCGAACTAAACTAACAGAAGGTTATGGCTGAAAAACGACGTGGTTATTCAGGGTCCTGAGTATAATTCGTGTTTATAGAGGGTTTCTGGGGTAATTACCATATTACTCAGGGTTATGGGTGTAAATATCCCAATTTTTAATAGGTATTAAATCTCGAATCTTTAAGGTTTTGGATTTTTTGAGATCAATCTTCTAGTAATAGATCTCTGCTAATTTTATCCCTTGAAAATAAATAGATTTCATATTTATTATAATTAATTATTGAAAGTCACTTTGTTTGCATTCGTAAATTCTTAAAATATTTATCTTGCATCAAAAAATTCCAAAAAAATTACAGTACATTCATTTCATCATAATTGACATCTTGGCCAAATTTCGTATTTTTCGAACATTGTTTGATTGAAATTACATTTTATTCCCAAAAAATGGCCTCATTCATATTTGCATCCCAAAATTGCATTAAAAATACCAAAAAAATATCGTCTCAAAAATCATGCACGAACTTTGATAGACAAAATTCTAGGTTGTTCCTTTGTCTCCTTGAGTTTGATCTTGGGATTTATCCAAGTAAAATAAACATAAAACCACACCGATTAAAAATTGAGTTCTTGTGGTTATTTCTTAACTGATTCTGAATTCCTGCCTACAATGAAACGGTACTTTAAAGCTTATTTCACACCAATTAACTTAGAATTTTCGTAGCTTATCAAGGGTCTAAAATAATATCCTCAAGGAAGGTGAAGATAAAATGTCACTGAGGTGACCACTCACAAATGTCAAATTGAACAAAAATTAACCCACACAATGTAAATCAAGCAAAGAGAGCAAGTGTGAATCAAAATTTATTATATCCTACAAATAGATGTATAGTGGACAAGTACAATAGGGGTTGAACATAGGAAATAACTGAGGATAGACAATCAAAAATGGCTACAAGAAAGGAAAAAATGATTTTTGGTATTTTTAGGATTTTCTGAAAATTATTTTTTATTACATATATATGATTGTAATTTATTTATTTTTATTTTTTTTATTTTTTATATTTTTACATTTCCTTATTTTTAATTTAGTTTTCTTTTTAAATAACTAATATAGGATTATATATAACTATATATACAATATAGGGTTAGATAATTATAAATACACATAAGGACAGCCAAAACTTGTAGACTTAAATATTTTTGGAATTATATAATATTATACCATTTTTGTGATTTTTAAGGAGTTTTTGCTAATTTAAATATATTTTCAAAGTTAAATATATCCCAAAATTGGGATTAAATAAATAAGACAATTTTGATTTGAGATTTAAAAATAGCAAAAAGCCTCAAAATTTATCAAATCAATTTTAATTTGTAGATAAAAATAAAGAAAATTTAGAGATAGAAATAAAAATTTTTATATTTTTGATGATTTTTATATTTTTATGAAGGATTTTGAAGCTTTTTATTTTTTTACTTTTTCTTTTTCTATTTTAAGGATTTTTTGTATAAGGCACAAAATACTAAAATAAAAAATATATATTTTTTTGAAAATTTTTCCAAATGTATTTATATTTTTTGGTATTATCTAAGTCAAACACGGACAAAATGTGCTCTTTTTTATTTTCATTAAATAGCTAAAATGCCTAAAATGCAAATATAATTATATGGCATGAATGTGTATTCTAGCATGCATATAACCTTCTTTTGTGTATTTTTTAGAGCATTGATGGTATTTTTAATAAATGAAATACAAGCACAAAAATACATGTACTAGTAATGGTGTTTTTGCAATTAAAATAAAGGCCAGGGGAATATGCAAATAACCCAAAGTTTTATAACTAGTACTGTAAATTTATGGACTAAAAGTGAATACAAAAACCCATAAGGGGCTAGCTGAAAAATGGCCACCTCACCTGGGATGTAATGTGAGGTAACGTGGCACGGACCCAATAATGGTATCAATTGAGTACATGGGCTCACATGCATTTTTTACCCAAAGTTTTACACTAACTAAAATTATTACAGGACTAAATGTTAATTTAAGACATTAGAGGAAAAGGTGAAAAATACCTCCACTAAGTGCACAATCGAACGGCTCCTGGTATTCCACTTGCCATGTGTCTGCACGAGATGGTTCGATGATGCTTTGTCTAGATGTCCAAGATCTCAGATCGAGATCCTATGCTAAGGTGCGGAAGATCTGATGTCAACTATGTGATCTGGTAGCTGTGCCAGATCCAACGGCAGTGAAGGTTCACGAAGAATATCTGAAGAACATCATGGGGCTAGACTTCAATCTACCCTCCAGCATGTTTCGGCCACCTCGAAGGATATTGGGCAGCATCAGATGCTCCTGCGAGTGTCCTGCGTGGGACGGACTCTCAAAATGGGCCATACACCATCAGAGGTGCTCTGGTGAAGCTTGACACGTAGAGCTTCTGTTCAGACCTCGATGACCACTACAAAGGTGATTTCTCTCTTTATTTCCAACATGAATGCATTAGGGGAAAAACAACGAAGCTCTGGAGAGATTTCGGGATCGAAATGGTGCGAAGATGAGATGTGGTAGAGGTGTCCGAGAAGCAGCAGAATTGGAGACCTTGTTCTCTAGCTCTGTACAAGATCTGGGTGTACGGAGGTAATTGGGGCAGAGTATAAGTGAAGAGGAAGGTAATGAGGGTCATCGGAGCAACTGGGGTGAGGTGGAGTGGTCAGAAATGAACAGTGGAGCGGGAGCTTCATCAAACTAAGTGATTGGATTTTACGCTAATATGAATAATATAAAGGGAAATAAAATGCAAATCTACCAAAATCTTGTACTAAGGAATAAAAAGAACAAAGAAAAAGGGAGAAGCTCATCGGAACGTTCCGCTAGGAGCGAGCTTCGGGCGGAGGCGATGGCTGAGCTCGATCACTCAATTCTACATTCTGATCAACTCCTAGAAACCACGTGGTAGCTCGCTGCTATCACCAGGTTACTCGATCCGATCTAGGTCCATGGCTTGATGGAGCGGAACATGATCAAAATCAAGTGAGGCCTAGAGTGAAGTATATGTACAAGGGGTTCTTCATGAGGACGAGGCGCTCGATTCAAAGGCACCTCGACCAAGAAATGATCTTGGCGTGAAAGATCTTCGATCAAGACGTAAAATTGAAGAAGAAATTGACCCAAAATTTTGCAAGATACGATGTGGAGAAATCGATGAAGATGGGGATATCGTTCTGACAACGGCATGCCTAGGGGTAAAGGGTAGGTGACCTAGGTCAATCATGGCTGAGCCCTGATTGGTCAACGTCAGCTGCTAAAAGATAGAAAATAAATTAAATCCTTTATTTATTTAATTAAAAATAGTGAATGATTTTATTAATTTTCGGCAAAAACGTGAAAAATGTTATTATTTAATGTAGTGTTTTAATATGATTTTTATTTATTTTTACAAGTTTTAGTTATTAGAAGTTACTTTTTGAGGGTTTAAATTTAGGTATATTTACCTATGTTTTGTATATTTTATTTTTATTTTGTTTTTTTTATTTGATTATTTTATTTTCTTAATTTATATAATTATAACTTATTTTTATACATATAAATATATTTTTGTTATATTTTTTCAATGTACTTTAAATAATTAATAAATATGGGTATTTATTATACATGTATAAATATATTGCATTTATCTATGTGTCTATATATACTATTTTATTTTTCTATTTTCTTTATGATTTTATTTTATTCTAAATATGTACATATATTATAAATACTATTTACAAATTATAAAAAAATAGAATTATAAAATCTATAAAGAATAAATAAAAAGAATAGTTTATTCAGGCAAACTAACAATAGGGGTCCAAAACCTAACTTTTACTTCTTAACTCCATATTAAATGAAACCACCTTCACTAAATAGCTTACTAAAAGTTATATACATTTAAAGATGATTTCGATGCATTATGAGCCATATGGAGAAGAAATGGGTTTGGGAATTTTGTGTTTTGGCTTTTTATTCAGAGTATGAAAGGTACACTGTATAGTATTTTTGTGTGAAATCGATTTTATATTTTTCTATACATTTTTATCTACAACTTTCATGAACAAAGATTTTTTATTTAAGGTATAAATAATAAAGAATAAAATGGGTCCAAAAATGTAATATTGGAGGGTAAAAATTAGGGTTTTATTGGTATTTTTACCCTTATCTCCCCTACTTTATGCCTTGTCGATCTAGTCATCAAGATGACTAGGTCTCAGGGTTTAGGGTCATGAAATACCTTTAGCATTTTATTTCTTTTTCTTTATTCTTTTAGTTTGGCTTTAAACAATGTATTTTATACAACATTTATAAAATAAATAATGGATGTTATTTTATTTTAAAAAGTGATATTTAAATGCATTTTGTTAGGGTTTAAAGGTCAAAATGAAAGAATAAACGTGATAAATTCATCAATCCCCACGTGAGGCGAGTTACTTGTGCACTCAAACCCCTCTGACTTTGGGTATTTATATTTAGTCTATTATTTTCTCAATTCAATGTAATATTTTTGTAAAAAAATGAACCTGTAGACTTGACATTTTGAGAAATTACATTTATACCCCTACCATGCTTATATTAGATACAACCTTAATTGGTTTAATTGCTTTAAAGTATTAATGAATGCATTTTAAGTTTCTGTAAACTGAAAAAAGTCCCTGTTAGTTCTTAATTTTTGTTTTTTTGTATATTTACTATTAAAAATAGCATTATAACTCTTAAAATTGTAGGAATATTATGTAAGGTATCTGCTACATATTTTTACCACATATATTTTTCATAATATATTTTAAATTAATTTCACATTTTTTAAAAATACAAAACACACATGTCCTTCTTGTGTAATTACTAAAATTCCAAAAAATATCAAAACACCTTTAAAAATTCCAAAAAACTAGAGTATCTATATTATTATACATTCTAACTTGTATACAAAAACCACTAAAAATATAAAACTAAAACCTTAAAAATTACAAAACCCTAAAAATACCTTAAAAAGTAGTAAAAATTCGATAAAATCCAAAAATATTGTTTTCTATTTTAAAATTTTCATTATTATTTATAATATTGATTAAAAATAGTCTGGGGAATTTTAGATATATTTTTTTAAAACCCAAAACAATTCGACTATATTATCTTATGCACTATTTTGTACTTTTTAATACATTAAAAATGCATAAAATTAGAAAAATTTTTCTAAAAATTTCCCAAAATAGAGAAAGTCTAAAACAAACAAAAATAATTTATTTTCTATATTTTGAGTATATTTATGTGTATTTAAAAATATAAAATGTTATATATTACATATATATCTTATGTTAATTATATAATAAATATTATTATTATCTTTACATATAAATATATATTATATTTTAAAAATAAAAACAAACAAATAATTGCAAAATTAAATAGAAATAAAAATACAAAAACATAAAAAAATTTTAAAATCCATAAAAATCACATGATTAAAACCCCACTAAAATAAGAAAAAGACTAAAAAATACAAAAATTAATAATTAGTAATTATTATTAATTATTAATAATTATATCTATCCTATGTTGTTCCTAGTGGTTCGACCCAGACACTTGAACACTATAGACACATTTTGTAGAGTATAATAAAATTCATCTCACCTATTTTTCATTACATATATTGTTGTTGGTTGATTATTGATGAGTTGATAGAGTCACGTATCTAGTGCCGAGAGAAGGGTGATACAATGATTTCCAGATCTGACTTGTCGAACACCGTAGGCTCCTCCAAGAGTGAATGTTATACATTTCTGCTTGAACCTCTCTATCAAAAGGCGCCTTTGTTGGGGAGCAACGTGTGGGATAATATAGTTGTATATATTATCCGCATTAATTCTGTTTTTATTTCTTCATTTAAATAATTATTTATCGATTCTATCCACTATCTTGCTTGAGTTTGTTGCAAGGGACCGTGAAGCGAGGGATGCTTTATTAGGACAGCTGGTGCAACCGAGTTATGTGGAGATCGACTCATTCTTCACGAGCCAATAGGAGAAAGCATCAATGCCGACTTGAGTCTGAATGGAGTAGAGTAGCATTGGATTTTATTTTATCTTGTGTGATAGACTCTTTATTATAGTAATAATACAAGTAGAGAAACTTGGACATTTGCTGGCTTATTTTACCAAGTGTTTGTTCACTTGGGGGTCTGTCATGTTTTCTCGAGATTTTTCTCATCTTCTCTATTTTTATTATCCCAATTTCCCACTTATTTTCTTTTATTTCTCGTAACTTGAGCTATCTGCCTTCTTTTTATTTGTTTTGTGTGAATGAGCCGTTAGTTTTTAGGATTTCTTGAATCGGTAATTAGGTCCAAAGTCTTAATTATTTGCATGTGTCAATTTGTCAAACTAAATTGGTTCTTCAAGATTAATAGCAATTATTACTTAGGGAAATTTCATCAGCTTCCATTTCGTGTAGTGTAACGTTTAGTTCTTTTCTTGTATCCTACATAGAGAGAGTTGGCAAGCATTGTAAGTCTTCTATCTGTGCATACATCATTCATCATGATTATGAGTTTGCTAGCATTGAGATACTTGCATTGCTTTTTTCGACTTCTCCCCCAGTTTTGATTAACTTAAGACTTAAAGAAAATCCAAAAAAAGTTAGGCGATTACTTCTGAACTAAAAAAAGTGAAAATTCAAAAAAATAAAATGGAGACTGGTGTTAATACTTTACCCTAAATAAAATTCATAACGGGCTTCATTTTATCGGGCTCACAAAGTCCACATTGTTTTCTGGTACACTCCAGACAGAGTGAGGCACGACCCGCGAGGATTAGAGCCAACAACCTAGTACGTGGTTGCCTTGATTATCACTTGGGCTCGATGAAGTATCGATGCTTCTATCGTACATGGGCAAGTAGGGCTTTATTTACTTGCAGACATAGTATGAAGTATTGAGCTTTGGCCATTGATGAATCCATGATTCATCATCTCAATATATTAATATTAGCAAAATCCCTGAGTAAAATCTCAAATAAATGTTTATAAAATCAATAAATTAATAAAATGACTCTTGTAAATAAAATACACTAATTATTGTATATTATATTGTACAAAATAGATTAATAATAAAAAACCACAAAATAAAGGAGTTTTTCACCAATAAATAGCTCAAAACTTCCTGTATTTTTAATAATTTCATTTCAACTCCTTTTTGGCTAATTCTTTATCTGACTTGTTCATAAAAATATATATAAAATAAAAAATACAAAATAAATTCCACCTCAAATAAATACTCGTAGATCCTAAAGATAAAAAGCCGTAAAGTCCAACTTCTCGGCCAAATTCCTGCTCCGTATGAACTCCAAATTCACGAATCTCTCTTTTAGAGTTCAAGTTAGAAAATTATCTATCCAATGAAAGTGGTTTCATTAAAATCGGAACTCGATTGCAAAATTTGGATTTTGGGACCTAGGTGTACATTGTATATATTGTACATATTTTTGTTTTCTCATTTTTTATTTTACTTTTAATTACAAAAAATCCAAAAAAAATATTTTGTGTATTTAATTTATTTCTACTAATTTTTTTAGTTTGTAAATATCTTTTATTAAAAATACAAAAAAAGTTAAAATTAGAAAAGTAGAAGAATGTACATATTATGGGCTTACTTTTGCAAATTCTCCACTCTTTTTCTTATTTTTATTTTATTGTATGTTAGTAGCCAACTTTTTCTCTTTTATTTCTTTTTATTTTCCCCCTTTCTCTACGTTAACTTCCCTCTTCTTTTCATTCTACCACCAACTCCCACTCCACCCCATATTCTTCATTTAACATCCATTCAACTCCACCAATAATCTAACCTCCCATTCAACTCCACCAACTTTCTAACCTCCCTTTCTCATCTTCTTTATATTCATCTCCACATCCATATTTTTTTGCATATGCCATTCTTATAGAAAAAGGAGAGAGTTTGGAACGTGGTGTCGATGACAGCGGCTTATCATCTTCCTCAAGCGACGACCCCTTTCAGGCGAGATCCATGACCACCGTCCCCGCGTCACGAGTTCCCCATCGAGCTCATATAGATTCTCTGATTTTTATTTCGCTAATCGGATCGAGGCGACGACAGGATCCAGCATAGCTGCTCCGCAAATCCGACAAAGATTCAGGTAAAGTATTCCCTATCATATCTCTTTTTATTTTATTTTATCTAACGTCATTTTTTTATCTTGGTTATCTTCATTTTTTACATCATATCACCAACACATCATCACCTTACCATCATCAAACACCACATCCACCTACTTTTTCTTCTTCTTAGTTTGATTTCCTATTTCAAGAAAGGAAAAAAATTAATAAATTAATAAAAATATCACAGCAAAAAAATAACAAAAAATAAATAAAAAAGAAAGGAGAGGAGCAGCTCCGCCCTCACCACCCGCTACTCCCCCTCGGCCGCCGCCGCCCCTTTCGCACGCAGCGTGCGCGTTCGCCAGCCCAGCTGCCTCCTCGCGCTTGTGCGCAACTCCACCAGCGGTAGCCCGCGCCCCCACCCGTAGCCACCCTCCGCCTCCGCTGACCGCAGCTGCGTCGTCCCCACCTCCAGCCTTCATCTGTGGCCACGCCACCGCAACCTCCCTCCACGACCCTCCAGCCTCCGCCATCGCCCCCAATACCGCTGCGGTGTGTCTCCCCACTCCGTGCACCCACACGCGGCGGCGCCGTCCCTATACCCGAACCGCCTGGAACGAGGAAGAAGAAGGTCTCCTCCTCTTCTTTATTTTGTTTAATTTTTGTGCAAATTATAAACGTGTCCTTTATAGTTTTCATTGTTGCAAAATCGTCCTTGTGCATGTTTTATTCTTGTCAAAGTTGATTTCTATTTTGTAAGGATAACCATGTGCTTGTATGTTAATTTGGACATAGTTTTTGCATCATTTTTAATGAAAATGTTAGTATGTTGAGCAACTAATTCTCTACCATTTGGGT
Organism: Ottelia alismoides; assembly: GCA_037367405.1. Lineage (NCBI taxonomy): Eukaryota > Viridiplantae > Streptophyta > Magnoliopsida > Alismatales > Hydrocharitaceae > Ottelia > Ottelia alismoides. The sequence continues at coordinate 315,313 of JAZKJV010000703.1, forward strand.
ATTTATTTGGATTTTTGTGATCCCTGGGTAATTTTCTAAAATTATTTTAGTGGAAAATTATATATTTTACCCAATCTGGACTCTTAAATTCATATCTAACTCATGGTTGCTCAAAACATTCATGAAAAATCAGGAATGATGCCTTGGAATTTGAATTAACATCTACCCAAATTTCATTTAAATTAGAGTTGTTTTGTGACTTAAATTAAAGTGATCTTAATAAATAATTTTTAATTGAATCCACAGACATCATTTTTATGAAATTTAAATTCTTCTGGATTGTTTATTCTAATATCTTTTTGAGATAATTCGCTCTCTGGATAATTTGATAATGTGGATTTATAAGAACTAATTACTCACTATCACTCTATTTTAATTAAAAAAATCCATAAAAATCATATTTTTTCAGACAATTCCAAAATAATACTGTAGTCTCCTTGCATCATGCGTATGTTCCAGTAAAATTTTCATAAGTTTTGCATTCTGTTTGAGAGAAAAATTGTGAAAAAAATGCATAAAAAGTGTACATTTTTCATTGTTGCATTTTAACCCCTAAAATTCCAAAAAATGTGTTTTGTATTCATCACTAGATTAGATTTCTAGAAGAAAATATAATTTGGCTAAATTAGACTAATTTCATATTAAACTAAATTTAGCTAAGTTGTATGGTTTTTATTACCCTAATTCATTGCATTCGCATTTATTATTGCATTAAAAAAATCGAATTTGGAAACCTAGACCCAACTTTTCCGAATTAACCTGAAGTTGTTCCTTTGCCTCCCTCTGTTCTACCCCAGACTTGTCCGGGATATAAATTAAAGCAGAGACACTCTTCACGGAGATTCTTCTCTCAATTCTGACTGATTCGCTAAGTACCAGTACTACAACAAGTACAGATTAAACCACGTGCTCAACGATCAATCAGATGGCACCGTTGCTGGTGAGGCAAACGACTTAGGGTTTAGTTTAGAAAATTTGCTTTAGGTTTTCTCTCACTCAGGTAGTCTGACCCCCGAGTCATTTTGTAATTAATCCATTTTTTCTCAATTATTTTACTTCTCATTTTTGTATATGTTTTGTTATTTATCTCTTTAATATAAATTTTATTTTCTTTGTGAGGGCCTGGCGGATTTGGAGTGCATCGAAGGTCGACAGACGTGACGCGCGCCGACTACCGAAGATTAAGGAGAATTAATTTATTTTTGAGAGATTTTTTATAATTATTGTGTTGTAATAATTTAGGTAATTTACTCTTTACAACAGCTCATATTTGAGAGCTCGCGCTTGTATCGGACCAGACATTTGACCCATTCGTGGTCGTTTGGTTGATCGAGAGAGATTGTTCAGTTGGTTGACCGATACATTAAACGGTCGAGAGGAACTATTTCAGTTATTGTTACTTTCCAAGGTGCTCTACTACAGATAAACTTCACGATCATTGATATTGAGCACCGAGGAGAGTTCACCCAGTCTTCGATCATTCTCGGGAAGCCATTCTTAGCCTTGGCTAAGGTAAATATAGATTGCGAGACTAGGGAGATTGATTTCACTGAATTGGGAGCTCTCCGACCTCACTCCATCTTTGAGGACACACGATATTCTAAGATAACACGTAAAGTAGCATATAGTCGTGACCTATGAGAGACAGTTGAGTCCCGTCTCTCTACTACACCTGAGATATCGACTATACAGACAACCATTGGTTCTGAGACTCCCTACACCTCCACACCACCCACTGCTTGCATCACCACCACCGTGACAACTTCTAGAGAGGACTCACAACCAGAAGCTGCCCCTGAGTCGTACATGATCATTTCTGATTTCCTTAACTTTTTAGATGATCAGATGCATGATCCAATAAATGCCCAGCCAACTGAGAACACCGTGCCATATCAACGACGTGTGCTAACCCTGCAGGAGTATTACAATGCATATGGTGACTCATCTGATGATGAACCTCTGGTCAGTACCTCACACACACCACATCCAGGACAAACACCAAAAGAGACAACTGGGACCAAATTAACCAATCTTGATAAATCGGTTGCTCAATCCCATAGTCAGTCATCTGGTAAGAAGAAGAAGAGTATCGATTCCTCGAGTTGTTCCCCCGAATTCCTCAAGACATATCACTCTCCTCTTCCTATTGATGCTTCAGGTTCTAGAAAACTGGCTAAGAAAGTTACCTTCGACTTACCACAGAAGGAACTTTCTGAGGAGTCCTCTTCAGGTCTGAATGAGGTGATCTATATGAGTGAGCTCAATTCAGCTGTTCTAAAGCCATATTTGAGAAAGCAGCCGTGTGTCGACCCTCGTTGGACATTCCCTACACCTCAATATTATTCTTCTGAGGATGATTCTGACAACGACACATGTGTATATTACCCACCCCCTCGCTCCCGCAAGAAGGTCTGTCACAAACCTTCTTGATCGGTGTATATTCTCACTCCTCCTTGTATTTTTTTCTTTCTTTTTACCTCCTCCCCCGTGATTCACATCACTCACCCCAGTTCCATATCGTTTTTCTTTTGTGGCTATACTTAGGATGACTATGTCCTTAGTATAGGGGGGTGAGTGGCTCGATTTGCTCCGTCTCTCCTTTTTATTTTCTTTTTTGTATATTCTTTCCATCCTCATTGGTCCCCCATTATTGTGTTATTTCCAATAACTAGGGTGACTAGAGCCTAAGTATAGGGGGCCTAATGCTCGTTGTGTATTCTCCCGTGCTCTTATATTCTTTTTCACTTCTATTCTTTTCACCCACTTATACTTAGTACGAGCTATGGCTTTTTGTCACCTAGTGCCATGAGGACATAGCACATGCTAAGTATATGGGGGTGTATATATTACATATATAATGTACCTATAGCTCGTACTTTGACTTGTTTGTAATTAAAATAAGGTTTATGGGTAATTTATTGTAAATAATAGGTATAACAAAAAATCTTAAAAAAACTTTAAAAAAACTTTTCTCCTTTTAAAAAATTTTTTTTCAAAATAAGCAAAAATAATTTCAAAATTATTATCTCTTATAAAAAACTTTAAAAAAATTATCTTTCTTCCTTTTTCTTTAAAAAAACTTTCAAAAAATTTTCTCTTTCCTTTTTCTTTTCAAAAAGACTCAAAAAAATGTGTGTCCTTTCTTATTTAACTTTCTTTTTCAAAAATAAAAAAACTTTTGAAAAAAAAGGAGCAAAAAAAACTTTTTCAAAAAGAAATTTTTTCTTCTTTCTTTCTTTTCCTTTCTTTTCAAAAAAATCAAAATAAAAAAACTAACTAATAAGTTGGTTTAGTCCCTGGCACTTTCACATCCACACAAGAATTGTGATGTTCAAGAACACTTGGTTTATGAGGTCTTGAGATTTTGAGTTAACCGGCCTTAGTCATTAGGGTCTTTGACTTAATTATTCACAATTCTTTAGTTTGAAAGATTTGTGTGCTATATTGCATACTTAGTCTCTACCTTAAGAATATGATCAGCACCTCACATACACGACTACAGTTGTGATGAGATGAGTTGAAATTTCACTTGAGGAACTGGGATAAGGGATTTGAGTTTGGACCAGATTTAATGATGCTCAAGGATGGGATAAAATCAATGAAGACTTCATGAAACCTAAGTGTCAACACCTTTAGCCAGTATGAGAACATGGTTCTTATACTATCTCTTGACATTTACCCAAGTACAAGGGTATGATAAAAAAGTTGATCAATGTGCACCAACTCTTGGTAAAAGCAGTGGAGCTAGCCAAAATTAATACAAAGGAATACAAATGTTGAAAAAAATCTCTCATCCTACAAGTCAAATATCAAAAGAGCTTCCACCAAAGGCGATCACTCCCAACCATTTCAAAGTGTCCACTTGGACCACTGTTATTTAGGACTAGGAGTCGGGCTTGCACCAAAAAGGGATCTGCATCGTAAATGCTACAAGTCTGGGTATAGAAGGTATATTACATACTTAAAAAAAGGCACACCCCGGTGTACTCCCATGAAAACAAGTGCAGACGACTCCAACTTCTCTTGACGGACACACTAATCAACAACAAAAAAATGCATTGAGTAAATAAGGCACTCGAAAGGATCCTTATTCCAATGAGAGGGAGAGAAGAAATGACACAATCCTAAACCCTCCATCAACTGGCTTGTCATCTACATTTCTGAGTCTGACAACTAAAGATATGGTGGATTGGATGCAAGAAATGGTTTATTCCCTAGTGTTGAGGATTGGGTTCTTAGGAGAGTCTCTTGGACTGTAACCTTGGGTGACGTTGTGACTCTACTCCTGTAACTGCAGTCAACACGTAAGTCATATCCCTACTATATATGTATATAGAGAGAGAGTCTGATAGTTACGGAAATTGGATACGTTTTGACTAGAGCTTCGTTCAACTTAGAATTTTAGGATTTCTAAAATGAAGAGTTCTTAAACGGATCAAGTCTTGTATTTACATGCACAGTCATGGGTTATCCCAACTTATTCTTCTTTATTTGCTCGAGGACTAGCAAAGTTTAAGTATAGGGGGGTTATGAATTACAGGGGTGACTGTCTCATCATCCCACGTTCGAGTAGGGCCTTGTCTCCTTGCCGATTTGATCCGAAGTACTTGATTCGCCACTATTGGCTTCCTCACTCTTATTCTTTTGCTGAGTAGCTAGCCCCAGATCGATATCAAGGATCTTCAAAAAGTATAGACTACATCTTACAAAGGAAGTGGGAATTACATGATGCTTTTCTGGTAGGACACACTTTCCTATAGGTCTAGCCTCTAAGGACAAGCTACAAGATTGTTTGAACAACAATTAAAATTTAAAAGATAAAAATAGCTGAACACTTACGGCTTCACAGATATTGAGTTGGTGAATCCTTTATTTTTTGGTTTGTTTATTTCTAGTTTTAGGTCAAAAATTAGTCATGCACACTTACGCTATTTTTATTAATTTCAATTTTCATTTCTTTTAACTTTGCTCACTTTGAGCCTTCTTCTTGTCTTCTCTTCTTTTCATCCTCTTGTTATCACCATATTCTATACTCCTCATCTATTCCTCTTATTTCTCAAGATGTCAACTCATGGATGGTTTAGTAAGGACCCCATCGACACCCATAACAAATCCATGAATCCGATATCTTCAATGATTCGAGGTGATTCCTGAGAGCTTGGTTCAGATTTTGTGAACTACTCTCTAGACTATTTATCTTCTCATTCTTGAAACAGATCAAGAAAACTATCTTCCCGAGTTCTGTCCCTTTTGGATGGAGATTGATTTCACTCCTTACACTTCTCCATCTTTAATAAAGTTAAGAATTGACCCTAATTCTGAACTCTTCTCTACATATGGTACTTGCTTTTAGACTAATAGGGGCATCATTCCAATTACAGATCAAGAACCTGATCTGGAGCTCGAGACGCATTCCGATTCAAAGACGGCTTCACAAGGATGTAGAAAGGAACTATAGCAACTGAGTTCGAAGAAGGTTACACAACCAGATGAAGTCAATAGTCAGCTACTTACATCGATTAAAGCTATTCACCAACAATTGATTGATCAAACATTAGCTTAAGTCAACTTCCAGGAAATGCTGAATGATTTGAGGAGGATATCAGAGGAAAAAGAAACCTGAGGAGGTGGAGGAGAAGATGAAGAACATAGTGATGATGATCATGACCAATCTGTGGGAGGACTCCGTGGAGGAGGAGGATATGGAAGGAGAGAACTATCGAAGCCAACGTTGAAGCAGGCCTGTAACCCTGATACATGCTAGGTAACTGAGTGGATTTGGATTCCACCTATCCATGAACACTTTGAGTTGAAACCACATCTCCTATCTCTTCTTACTTCATTTCATGGAAACACCAGTGAAGAACTATACATCCATCTGCAGTAATTTGGCCGCATCTGTGGTCCTACCCATTACCCCAAAATGATCGCCTTCCCTTTTAGCCTGCAAGATAAGGCACTATACTAGATCAACCATCTAGGAAAGGAGGTGATGACCTGGGAGGAGTCAAAGTCAGCTTTTCTCCATAAATTCTACCTCTTGGTCATCTAAATCAGATGCACGTCAGGATCTCTAATTTTTCGCAGTAGTCCCATGAGAGTGTTCATGAAGCATGGGAAATATTCAAGGACTTGTACGAAAAGTGCCCCACCATGACATTCCAAGGACCAACTTGCCTCACTCAGGAAGCCAAAGGTTGGTCGTTACCGCTTGTGGTGGTTCACATTTTAATACAGATGAATATGTTGTGTGACAGATCTTTGAGGAAATGGCCTACGGAGAGGATGCCCTATCTTCATTCAGATCCTATAAAAGACTCCATCAGTCCACCACAAACCTATCAGCATGGCGGGACACGAAGAGGTCAGAGATGAGAGCTCCAACCTGAGTATCATTGGGAGCCATCTGTCCAAGTTAATATCATCAAGAAGCATTCACAAGACCTAGAGAAGCTGGTTGTGATCGAGCAAAAGAGCCAAGTTGTTGTACAAACTTGATTAGATCACCAAGATGCTGGAGTTGCTGGTGAGCATGATCAATTTGTGTCAAACTATGAGCCCTTTAGTTGAAACTCCTACTAAGCAGAAGGAGCATGCACCGCAATAGCTTCCTCAGTTGAGTCAGAGTCAGCGTCAGTCAGTCCAACATGTTTATTACGTGCAGGAACCCAAGCAACTACCACAACAACCACATATGTTGATGGTTGTTTACCATCCGGAGCTCCAACCACCTTATGCGGATCCACTCTTTCCATCTCCACCATAAATTCAGGAGGTGAATGGCGTATGGAGCAACAAACAACAACTGACCTATCCTTAGGGACAACTCTGGGGTCACGTCTATCAGTCCATATCACACACAACAAGGTGGGAGAAACTTCTGGTAGAACCATCCTCATCACTATCCTATGCATCATGGTTACACATGGAGGTAGAACTACGAGCAACTGGCTTATTTCCAGCAATAGTACTATTAGCAACAACTGACTGCTAATTTTCAGAGCCAGTATCCTCCTCCTCAATACTAATAGTATCCTCCTCATCACTCGAACTATCAAGAATACCAACAGCCACATCTACAGTACAATCAATCTTAACGATCACACCACGCTGAGTCATCTGAGGTAGCACCGGTGAACCTGACACAATTGTTTGGCCCAATTAGTGAAGAACCTATCTGAGATGAGATAGAAGTTAGATGACCTAACTGCTACAAAGATAATCATTCCAGCAAAGGTCGAAGCTAATATGAAAAACATCCGTCTTAAGGAGCAGGTAGCCTATAATGCCCGACCTGATTCCAGAAAGAATGATTTCTTTTTATCTAACTATGTGACTCTCAGGATAGGTATGACATTGAAACCATCTTCCACAATAAAGGGGAAGACCAAAGCTTCAGAGGATGAGTCATCAGTTGGACCTGCCTCAGGTGCCAAAGAACATCATGGAGGAGAAGTACCAGATACAAAAAAGCATAAAATGAAGAAAACAAAAAAGTCCAAATAGATAGTCACAACCAAGGCAAAGTCGCACCCTCTCTGGAGACGCCAGCACCAATAGCCAATGATGTACCAACCGATAGTGCCAAGCCTGCAATTTTTTGTTGTTCATCTAATGTGGATGAATGTATCCCCTTTTGCCATCCACTATACAGAATGGCATGAGCATGAATCAAACTGATGATGTTTTGCATAATGTACATATTCCTTTTCCTGATGCTATAAAATAAAAAAAACAGTAATTTTTTAAAAAATGCATTGTCTGATCCCAGTATTGATGGGAATATATAGTGCTTGAAATGCCATTGCTTAAAGCCATGGAATACATGCCTGGTGTAAAGAAAGGACTGCAGGAGGCATGTACCACCAAACATCAACCCCACAAAAGCAGATGTAAGAGACCTAAACAACATATTCTAACCATGGCTATAGTAAACATCATAAACAATCTCCCAAACAAAATTAAAGACAAGGGAACTCTTCTTATCAGATGATAGATTTTCAATCAAGAATTCGAGCGCACACTATTCAATTGTAGATCATCTATCAACTTTCTTCCTTTAACACTACTCATAGAATTCAGGCTAGGACCGCTCAAGCCAACCAAGATGAATATGTAATTTGTAGATAGATCAGTTAAACGACCGAGGGGCATGCAAGAGAACATGGTCGTCACAGTCCAAGAGATGTTGTTCCCTGTAGATTTCATTGTTCTGGACATGGAATCCTCTATGCCACTACTCCACATCCTTATTATTCTCAGTTGGCTGCTCCTTCAAACAGTCAAATCAGTAGTGGATTATGGCACTAGAGAGATCACTTTCTGTTTTAGAAATGACAAAGTTCAGATATACACGGTCTTGGAACCGAAATCTGCAGAAGTTGTATATGAGCAGAGTGAGCATGTGCCACATAGATCAGAGGAGAACAAATATTTGACAGAGTTCAGAGACATAAACTTATTCTTGGATGAGTTTGATGAAGGTTATGGAGAAAAAATCTTAAGTGCATCACATAAGCGTGAAAATCACATCATATACGATTGGAGCGACTAGTCGTACTAGCTGCTCGGAGCATCGAAATTTAAAAAAAATCTGTGATGAAATCACATGATCCAAGATATTTCTTGAATCATTTCATCAAGATCACAAATGAAAATTATGGTTACCTCTTGAAGCATGCTTGAGATCGTATCTCTAAACGAAGACACCTCATGTCTCAAGTCATATCCAACGTAGGTCGCACTTGTGGACGCGAGGATGAATCACATGCTTCCCAAAATCCACATTGACGCTCTGAGAAATAAATCTCCAAATTTTGTCTCATGAGATACGACATCTTCTCCACGAGTGAGAGGCACCGATGAAGGAGGAGATCCATAAGCGGTTGAGGCAGCAACACAACGACGTAGCGACGATGGTGACTTTTTCTCCAACACAATGTGGATGGCCACAAGTGAGACATGAGGAGAGAGAGGATGTGTAGGGAGAGAGAGAGTTCCTCAAGGGAATCTGTGTTAGCACAAAAGGCAAGGACTACTCTTCCTTTTACACTTTTTGGATGTCCATGGATCTCAATCCATGTGCTCAAACAAATCTAATGGTTGACATTGATTTGTGATTTTCAATCAATGGCCATGATTTTATTGTGTTGATTTACAACAAAAATTAGTTAATTTGAAATAAATAAATTATGTTGCAGATATATTCTTAAGAAACTTAATTTTAAATCAAATCAATTTCACGTGGGAATAAAGGAAAGAGACCTCCTTTTCCTATTTGGTAAGATCTCAATCTCTCCAAAAATTCCACATGTACAACAACAATTATTGCATAATTAATCAACAAAATAATTCCAAATTTTTTGTGATAATTTAAATCATGACATTAATAAATTGTGAATCATATTCACACATCCAAAATAAAATGTAAATTACATTTACAAATAATTGTTCAATCTGAATCCAATTCACATCAACTATTAATTTGTAAATACAAATTAAAAGTATATCTCTCTAATATATTATAAATCACATTTATAATATCAATGAATAATATGGAGATTGCTATCCACATTACTCACATACTTGATAATTAGATCACAACTAATCATCTTGGATGTCCATTCTCATGTACCCAAATAATATGAATCAATATCATATTATTCATAATAATTAAATCACATTTAGTTGTTCATTTTTCTCAATGCTCAGATACATTATCAACAATTAAATTATTCTTGAACTCACTTCAAGAATAATGCACTTTCTCCGCAAATACTTGGAGATATGGACAGTACGGTTGTATGTTCCACTTATAGTCACTTGGATATTGAGATCATATCTCAAATCTATATCAAGTGGACCTCTCAAAGATGTTTGATTAAATAAAAGCCATAAATCTAATCTTCTCCTTTTATCTAAATCATATCCAGATCATTGTCCAACATTTAGACTAAGCTCAAAATACTTCTCTATTTCGAGGAGTCACTAAAATGCAAATATGTTTCATCACTCCCTCGCAATGTAAGTGTCATAGTTATACAATCGTTTATTATCACATCTCCCTCAAGTATTCCTATTACCAATACATCCTGCATACTGGAAAACCTAGAACACAACCTAAAGTTTTTAGATCTTATTTAGACTGTCTTATTACAGGTTTTATCATCAAGGTTCTCATTTGATCATTGGGAGTTGGTATCGATCATGTACTTTCCAAAAGCATATATCATACCTAGGTATTGATCATGTAATTTCCAAAAGCATATATCAAACCTATAAATTCAGTCAAGCTTCCAAAGCGAGACGATTGTGCAAGGAATTTGATCCCAATATCTCATGAGTGAGCTCATGTCTTCCAGTTCAATAATGAACATGTAGGATCCCATTGAGAGATTGTATTACTCATATGCCCTTGTATGCACACTAGCTCGCTGGTGTATAGACATTGATTAGATCATCAATCAATCGGTTTGCTAAATGTACATACTTAAACATATAGTAACACATCCGTCTCATGTCAGAGGATGTGTGCCTATATCGTGATAGTATACGACATAGGTGTTGGTTATCTCTATCTCATTAAGTCAACTCTACGACCTAACTTCTCTAATACCTCCGAATCTTTATTCCTATGCTGAGGACCCGCATCAAGAGGTCGGTTAGATATTAGCCTATAGAGAAGAATTGCCATCTTCCGCTTAGGCTAGAGATCCTCTCTTAGCTATCACTTAAAAATGCTTGATGAGTCCTCAATCTAACTCTTTAGATATCATCCAAGCACAAGCCTCTACGATTCAACTTTTGAATCAAACTATATGATCATTATGATAGCCATGGTATATAACCCTAATTGTACTAAGGGACCTATTAAGCAAATTAGTTATTCTTCATTTCAGATCAGGGAATGAATTGCAATAAAATATATTGCATAATGGTTCACCGTAGGCTTGCATGTCCAACAATCTCCCACTAGCCCAAAGAACCATTAATGGGCTAATCTTTTAAACCCGTACTCATTTGCTAATCATAATATATTTAGAAAAATAGCTTCTAAGCTGACTAGTCACTTCGTTCCCGAGGGACTACGACAAGTCCTTTTACGATAATTGCACATCTCCTAATAACAGTGCCCACATCCAATGTGAATGTTGCATCTTATGCAACTAATACTAAATTTTGTTAAAGAAATTATAGTGTCTTTTGCACTAAAATTCAATAATCTTTAAAACCAATACATAATTTCAATCATCCTTTCTCAGAATGCCATTATTCTCGGAGATCTCTATCTCCTAAGAGTAAGAGCCAGTCTTAAGTCCTATAAGACATCTATTGTTAAGACCTTTTTAGATCACTATCTATAAAGTCTTAAGTTCTTGAAGTTAATTATTTGAGATCAGTATCTCAAAAAATCTTTTCATCTTTGAAGGTATTTTTATTACTGCAAGTAAATATTTTATCTCCATAGTAGGATCAATAGCAACTTAGTACTCCTACTACATGGCAGACATCTAGCATTTGTACACATCTAGCATACACCAGGCTTCTCGTAAATATTGCACTAGGGCAAGTAGTTTTAGCATCATCAATACTTGATATGTTGTCCCTTCAGATTGATCAGTACCATATCTTAAGGGAAGAAAGCCTTCTTTGGGGGTTTCCCAAAAAAATAGAACATGTCCAAGGTGTACCACTAATGTGACAGTTCCATTGCCCTCTTCTCTTTGTTTATGAGCAAGTACAAAACTAAGATCTAAGAGGTATACTTGAGATCTATTATCTCAAGGTATGGAAAACCTAGATTATAAAACACTTATTCTCATCCTTATGTCATTCCAAATGATTTGGACTTTATCTACATTTATCGTGATGAACACAATGGCATTCCCACTATGCTTCACATGGTTCATCAAGATTCTATATGAAATCATTTTATTTATAATTTCATCAAATTTAATGTTCCAATTACAAGAAGGTTATTTGAGTCCATAGATGAGTTCCTTTAGCTTGTACATCTTGCCTTCCTCAACTATGAATCCCTAGGGCTACTTCATATGAATGTCCTTAGTGAGGTATTCATAGAGGAATGCAATCTTGCTTCCATCTTGTAGATGTCATAGTCAAGTTGTGTAGCTATAGTTAGCAATATTCTGATGGGTTTAAGCATGGTCACTGAAGAGCAAGTCTCATCTCAAGCAATGTCTTATCTTTGCGTATCTCTTGTGGATACAAGTCGTGCTCTTGAAGGTCTCTACCTTCTCATCAGGCTCCCTCTTTCTGTTGAAGATCCATTTACTCCTGATAGGTTTTACCCTTATAGGTGAATCCTCAAGGGTCCATATACAACACTTGTATATGAAGTCTACTTAAGACATTATTGCTAACATCCATCTCTCCATGTCATGATCCTTGGAAGCTTCATCATATGAAGCCGGATCATTGTCAGACTTATCTGATACATGTAATTCATACCCTTTATGGTCTTATCACCCTCAAACTAATTTGAAGATGTATGAGTATTTCGTCTTCAATTGTTCTTTTGGTGTTAAATATCAGGAGCCTCATTATCTTCTCAAGATTCAATGAGTTCCTTTACTTCATTTTCATCTTGATTCTCAGTGAAGTCATCTTATAAGAATCATATACTTAGAGATAAAATCTTATAAGAATCTAATGATCATAAAGTAGGTATTCAATACCATCCTTTATATTCCTAATGAAGTAGCACTCTATGGTGCTAGATTCTAGCTTACTTGTATCCATGACATGGTTATGGACCAAGCAACCCTAAATCCTCAAGTGTCCAACACTAGGATAGGTTCCAAACCATAGATTGTGAGGATTTCCGGGTTTAGATTTGCATGGAGTCTTATTAAGGATATATATTGTAGTCTCTACTACATATATACTTGGAAACTAAGAGGTAATTATGCTAAGAGTCATCATTGATCAAATCATGTCACACATGAGCCAATTATGTCTCCCTACAACTCTATTGAGATTAGGTGTATTATGAGGAGTAAAATAGGAATGACATTCCTTTCTTCATAAAGTATTCCTTGAATTCATCTAATAGGTACTTCCTACCTTGGTTAGATCGAATTCATTTCATCTTCCATCTAACTTTGATTCTAACCAAAATTGTGAAATCTTTGAACATTTCAGAGGTTTCTAAGGTGAAGGGAAGAAATCTCATATTACAAATAATCATCAATTGATATCATATATCATTAATGTTGATTATGATATAGATGATCCACATACATATATATATATATATGAGATCTTGAATAACTTGGCATCTTACACCATTCTCTGAGAAGGGTGTATTGGATATTTTACTTTGAATACAATATTCACAAGTATGTAAGATTTAAAATTTCAGACGTTCCAAAAGTTTCATCTCTTACTAGTCTATTGATCTCATCAATAGACATATGTCCAAGGCTCGATGCCAGATCATTGTCAAATGATCTTCATCCTCCCATTGATCTTTTAAGGTTTAATTTTTTAGTATTTAGAAATGTTAATGAACCATTCACTAATATTCAAATTTAGAAGAGTCCTCTAGATGTTAGATTACTATCTGAAATATATTCATCATAACTCTTTATGATAGGTCTATTCCAGAATGCACGTTTATTTCCAACATTTAGAAATAAATAATTAATGTATTCTAATATCTAGGTCATAAGACTAAGGGCTCTCCCACTGAAAATATGCAGTCTATCAATCTAATGGAGATTGTTGCAACAATTGCATCAACATCAATGTGGATGACTTTTAAACCTGAAATCAAAAATTCTAGTCTTCTAAACATATGCAACCAACTGCAAGTATTATTAGAAGAATGATATACAATTTTTAGACTTTGATCTTATCTAATAAGCAAGTCATTTTCAATGATTATATGTGGATGTATAATATGCTGACAAACTATCCGAGTCCTCTAAGGATCCTAGATAGTCTAGATAGTCATACTATTAATACATCAGCTTGTTGTAGTATTGACATTCATCCAACTCTTTGGATGTCTCATGTGTGGAAATCATAGAAGTACAATCAACTTCTTAGCTTTCCTTCTTACTTGGGTCAGACGCATGCTTCCGCTGCGCCTCCATCTATAAACAACCATTGCTTCAGATAAAGAATCGGTTATGTTGAGCTCAAAAGATTTCAATATAAGAGTACTTCAACATTTATTTATGCCTCATTCAATCATGCAATTGAATTATGAAGCTTCATTAAAGACTATAGTATAGATAGTAGAATGATGACACTCGTAAAATCTACATCTATCTTAACTCTTAAAGACTTTGGTTCGGGCAGATGCTCAAATATTTTGAGTACATCATCTCTTACCGAGCCACCATTCTACATGATGCAATGAATCATGCCATTCATGGTTAAATGTCGATAGCACATATGTATGCCAAAACATCTTCTTAGGTTTTATAAGTATTTTTGATAATTATGATCATCATTAACATTATACTTCCAAAGCACATTCGATGGGCAAACCTATAGAGACATACAAACCCAAGGTTGTTGTCCTATTGTCTATTTAATTATAAGTTCCCATTATTATGAGGAAACTTGCATTTTGCAAACACATATATTATGTGTCCAACTACAAGTACAATATCTTGATCATGGATCCAATCCATGATATTGTACCGGTTATTATTGAGTATAGTTTTGAGTGGGTTTAATGTAGGTTAGCTGAAATAAGAAATATTTGCACAAATACATATTTTACTTTGATTAAGGATTTTTATATCAAAGTTGTCTTGCCTTGTCAACTCTTAAAGTTCATTCCCTTATTTATATTCAAAGTAAGAGACATACTTACCATTACATCTCAAGCAAGATATGGGATCTCCTTCTTACCTTCAATACATCCCAATAATATGAGAAATTGTAACTCGGATAAAAGAAGCGGGAACTCATTCCGCCTTGCAAGTCCAACTTGCATTTCTCAATTCAATATTTAACACCTGAGCCCACCACCCCTAAGGCGATGTTGACTCGTTGTTAATTGAACCAAATGTCAACAGGATTAGAACTGCTATGTGTAATCCAATATCGCCCCAACAATATGAGCAATCGATATAAGGGTCACTACGTATATGGCCTTACTCTTTCGAGAAGCAAAGAACCTGATCCATGTGCGCTTGCATGCAGGAGTTGTCACTTTGGACATACGTCTCCTACATACAATCCATGGCAATGGAACCGTTTGCCATGACGGGAGATCATGGTTGTCACTTATGTGATCTTCCATAACATGTTCAAAATTTAATTAATTATTATGAATCATATTCACATAATTAATTCTTCCAAGAGAATTACAACTTTATTCATAATAGAGTGTTTATTTTAATTGGATCTAATTAATTTAATCATATTAAATCAATTATCAATCCAATCAGTCAACCAACAAATAATTAGGATTTTCTTGATATTACAATATAAAAATATACCCTTACAAGTACGTATTATTTTGTATTTTAATAATTAAAGTACAACTTGACTTACTCATATTATTCTTTCCTAAAAAGATATATACGACTAAAGACATGCCTGACGACTAGGGTAAAGGTAATCAAGGGTCGTTGCGACCCAAGTCACCAAGCGCGATCAATCAAGAAAAATCAGACCAACAAACAAAGGCAAAAAAAATCAAAGTAAGCTCAAGTAGCGGTCTCGCTTTTATATTAACCTGGTATAGCGACCGGGGTCGAACACAAGGAGCACGTGATGGCCTTGCGGCCTACAAAGTAGTCTAAAAAAGAAATAAAATAAAAGAGAAGTCTTTTTGGTGGATTTTTAACCATTTTATATTTTTTTGGATTTTTTAAAATTAATTAAGAAAATAAGAAAACAACAAGCCAAGCAACTACAAACAATTATTTAATCACTCAAAAATTCAAACAAAAATGTTTTTATGTTTTTTATATTTTTTACTGTTTTTGGTTAATTTTTGGTAATTTTCTGATTTTTTTTTATTTTTCGAAAAATCAAACAAGGCAAAAAATAAAAGGTACTGTCCAGTCAGGTTTCAAGGGCCAAATTAAAATGCAAATTGGCCCTATTAAAACATGAAGGTAATTTTCCTGTAAAGATCAAAACACAAGGAAAATTTGCCACTGGAATTATTAATTTTTTATTTTTCTTTTAATTATTAGAATTTTTATGGGTTTTTAGGGGTTTTGTAATTATCTGGGTTTTATAAATCTAAAAATGACCAAAATTGGTCAGAAAATCAAACAAGGCAAAACAAGCAATCTGTAATTTTTTTGTAATTTTTAGATGTGTTTTAGTATTTTTTTTGTGATTTTTAAAGTTAGACAGTAAAGAAAATGTGTGTTTTTGATTTTTTAAAAATAATAAATGAAATAAAAAATGACTCCAAAAATTGGAGAAAATTTTACACATGGCAGGAGCCATGTGTCCAATTTTCATCACATTTGGAGTTAAATTGCTATTTTATTAAAAATAAAAACAAGGGTACAATGCATAAGGACCTGTACGCAATTAAAACAAGTTCCAGGGGGTCCGGTGCAAATTCTCCAAGAATACACGCGCGAGGCGCGTGACCTGGGCACACAGGGACCTAATTGCAAGAAAACTAACGTTCCTGGACTATTTAGTAACACGTACTAGAAGTCCAGGGGCTTCAGTGTAAATTACCCCCTAAATCAAGCACATGCACAATTAAACCACTCACAGGGGTATTTCTGCAAATACTAAAACTATAAATTCATTCATTAACACCCTGAAACAATCAGCCCATACATGCAATTAACCCAGAGAAGCACGTGTCGAAGCACGTGTTCCACTACAAACAGGGGTATAAACGCAAATACAAGAAACAACATGGTCCACAATGCAAATCACCAAACTGAAATAAAGTTTCTAAAACATTTACAGGACTAAAGCAGAACAACTAAAAATCTAAGGGCTTAAGAAGAAATTTACCCTTTATTAAGTTGAGGGCCAGATGCGCGCCACGTGGAGATCGGACGGTCGGGGAAGGGGCGCGGCTAAACAAGGGGTCCTCGGCACTCATCCAATGACAGGGTATGGGCCACGTGTAGATCCGACGGTCTAGGTACGCAGGGTCCTCTTCGCTGGATGGAGGGTCGAGAGGAGGCCACGTGGAGATCCAACGGTGGCTGCGAGCCTCCTCTTAAACCTGATCTGACGGTCCGGACGTAATCTGGAACTGAAGAGCAATCTAACGAAAGGAGAGGATCCTCGATGAACTGGATGCCGGCGAGGTTTGCCGGACTCGTGTGGGCGCTGGAGGCCTCCTCGCGGGCTGCTGAAGATCAGAGAAGAATCGCCTTGGCCTCCCGCGTCTAATGGTCCCCTCCGATGGTGGCGAGGAGCTCTGGAGCGCTCCGGCGGCACTGGCGGAGGAGGAGCTGTTGCGCCTTAATGTCGAAGCCCTTAGATGGGCTCCTCTGGACCTGCAAAGATGTGCAACAAGCTCCTGGGTCGAGGGCAAAGTGCCTCGACCCGGTTAGGGGTTGTGAAGGTGATCGACGCGTCGGGACGAAGGGGCTCCGGCGAGGCGACGGCGGAGGAGCCCCAATCCCAGCTCCTGTGCGAGCTGGGTTGAACGAGTGGGTGGAGAATGTGCGGGGAGGAAAGACGGATAAGATGAGCTATTCCGATGATCGGACGGGTTGTTAGGGTGGTCGGAATTGAAGCTCGACGGTGACGGAGCGATTTGGGGGAAAATTAAAATTCGGGAAATAGAAGAAGAAGGAAAACTACCTGATGGATGGATTCGACTGTGGAGGAGCTGGGGATGCTCCAGGTCCTTGCCTCGAGGACCGTCGGTGTCCGAGGATCGGGCACCACCTCCAGGCAGTGCAGGGCGACACGTAGCTGCCGGATCAATGGCTCGTCCACTCCCTCCTCGCTGCGACACGACCTGGAGCGAGCTGTTACTCTCGCGAAGGCTATGGAGGTCCTAGGGTGGCGTGAAATGATCCAAAGATGAGTGGGGAAGGAGGCGGAGCTCGGACTAAATACCTCTAGGGGTCCGGCTAAATGGGAGTCGGGCGAGCAGCTCAAAGCGCGGATCCCCAAAATCCACCCCGAGCGTGGATAAGGGATGATCAAGCTCGGATTAGGACCCGAGGTTAACAGATTTCATGATCGGATCGAGTGTGCAAAATTTCGAGAAATCGAGTTGCAGGCACGGATCCGGGACTAAGTGGTCCAGGGGGGGGGAGTTTACCGGGGGGTCAACATCCCCCGTGGACCAATGGGAGATGGCCATGTGGAAATGTTTTGAAAATTCAAAAAGATATAATAAATGGCCGAATTATTAAAAACTCAAAACATAAAAAATGTTTATTTTAATTTTTTTCTATTTTTTTGTGATTTTTAATAATTTTTCGAGATAAAAATAGGGTATGTACACTACAGTGCTATACATAGGTATATTTACAATATAGATTTTTAATTATTGATTTTTAATTTGTTATTTTTGTATATTTTTATTCCCATTTTATATTTTATTTATTTATAGCATAAAATTAGGAATATTTTGATATTTTTATTTTATTTTTATTATTTATATACAAGGGTGAAATAAATATATATATATACACACATGGTATATGTACAAAATTCTTTTTTTTGGTTTTAAATTTTGTTCTTTTTATTTTATTTTTCTTTTTATGGTTTTTATTTTATTTATTTACACTATAAAAGATAGAATATATACAAAATTTTAGGGATTCTAATTTATTTATTTACAAGGCTAAATACATATAAGAGTGGTTTTATATACAAGGTGATTATGTACGAGGAAGAGTATTTTTATTTTCTTTTTAATTTTTCTATTTTTATTTTGATTTTGTATTTACAAATATTTACAAATATATACAAGCCCATTTTATTCTATTTTTAGAGGAAAATATTTTTATTATTTAATTACAGATATATTTATACACCTGAGCTCCCTATCTCTCTCTACTTTGGCTTTTATGCGGTCAGGCCCATGCTGAGCCCTCCCTTGGGATTAGGTTGCTCAATATTTATTCTAAATATTTCCCTCTTTTTCTTTTAATTCTTTATTCTTTTATTTTTGCACAAAAACATGCTATTTATTAGTTTTTACACAATGCATGCCTTTTGCTAATTATTTGTATTTACAAACATGTACATGCATTTGCAAAGGTTTTCGTAGCTAAAATATAAGAATAAAGAGTGATGAATGAGTATTCATCAACCCCCCTATACTTAACTTTGCTAGTCCCTTAGCAAACACTTATTTGAAAAAGAAGTGAAAAAGAGAAAGAAAAAGAAAAAGAGGAGAATGTACATGGATCAAGGTTGATTATTAAACTTGCCTTCATTAAATTGAATTATGGAGCTCGATCAGATCTTTGGATTATTAATGTGTCGGAACCTTATTTGGACTTAAGTTTAAAACTCAATAGCCTCTAAGTTCCACCAATCTATAATCAAGACTCCTCAACAATCCAGATCAGAACAAGTCACCAAACACAAACCCTGAAGACCATGAATCTTTCCTTGTACTGTGAATGTGAGGTATAAGCTCTCCACTTCAGAAATGGCAACTTGACAACCCTCCCCAACAAGGTAACTCTATGACCCTAATCTGGCCACTCTTTCCTCGAGGAGCGGGGTATTCCCTTCTAAGTTCAAGTTGAACCGGCTCAAGAAGAGGGGGAAGAAGAGAATGGACCATGGCCAGTGTAGCCATGTATCCTTGGGAGCTCGACCAGTGTAGCCAAGTCTCCCTGCTGCAAGCTACATAAGGTGGGACATGAATCTCAAGCTTTGCTTATTTCACTATATACATACTCCGGTGGGATTATCATTTTCTCTCAGACCCACCACTTTTTTGGAGTTATTTTCTTTTTGCATTTTTTTAGTGCATCTATACAACATCTACATGTGCAGCATATGTACAAGGAGTTTTTCCTCTTGAGCCAGTAGACTATCCCTCTTTTGAAGCTTTATTGCAACCCACAACTCCTGTCGTTAGACCTCATGGCAACCAGACCGAGTTGAAACACACTTCCTTCACTAAAAGAAGAAGAGAGGTTCTTCCTAGAAGTACTACCCTCATATGCTACCCAAAGTCAAGGAAGACTGCCTCCTCACCACCTCATCCGTAGAGAGCTCGGTGCTAAGTGCGGTGTCCAAGTAAAGACATTGTCTATATGAGTCATGTGTATGTTGTTAAGTGCTCTACTTAGGCTCATTGAGATGACATGTGATCATAGCCTAGTGGACTCAAAGAATTAAGTCACCATGGACCTGAAAAGCCTTAACCCTAAGCCCTATAAGGTTCCTCTTAGAAATTAGGTGGATTAAGATCTTAATCAAGCTCCATTTCCAATTTAATTCCAGGCGAGTATAAATGTCAACTATAATCCGAGAAAAATTGTATACATATATACAAAGATGCTATTTACACAATATTTACACCCATGCAAAATTTTTGAAAAATGTTTTGAAATCATGAATGGATGAATGCATGAATGCAAGTTTTGCAAAAGTATTTACACAAATTTACTCAAGATATATGCAAACTTTTGGTTTTCAAAACATTTTGGAAAAAATTTGTACTATATACATAATTTTGATATGAAAATATTTACACAAACTTTACACAAAAATTTTTTGAAAACATTTTTACAAAAATAATTTGTACACTAGCTATGTATGTGCAATAAAAGAATGATTATTTACAGGAAAAATTTTTAATTTTTGTGGTTTTTAAGGTTTTTAGCCAATTTTATTTATTAACACACTCACACATAGTACGAGTTATGGCTAAAGTATATATGAAATATATACACACCCCCCTATACTTAGCTCGAACGATGTCCTCAGAGTCAAGAGCGATGAAGACGACATAACTCGTGCTTAGTATAGGGAAGTGAAAAGGAAGGCTATATACAAAGATGAATGAATGAAATAGAAAAATCAAGAAAATCTCGGCTTTTCCCCCTATACTTAGGATCGAATAATCCTAAGTATAGTAGGCTGTACACAAAGGGAAAACCGAGTGGAGAATGTATAGGGCCTACCCCCCCTATACTTAGGGTAAAATATCCCTAAGTATAGGCAGCAAAAACAGGGATAGAAAGAATCAAAAGAAATACTCAAAGGTCCTACATCCCCCCTATACTTAGGGTAAAATACACCCTAAGTATAGCATACTCAAAGATGAATAAAGGGATGTGGGACTAAAGAATGTAATGATATGGACATCTGGATCTATATAGGTTGGAAGAACAGTGATAATCAGGGGTGAGATGCAATAGATCTGAGTCAAGAGACCACATCTCACGCAAAATGAATATGTGCCACATCAACGACCCGCAGCTAATGATCTAGAAATGGCTTGAGCCGCTGGCCGTTCACTCGAAAGGTACACTCAGAAGACAACTCAGATATGTCAATGCTACCGTTGTCATGTACCTTTCTCACCAGATAAGGTCCCTTCCCTTTGCTCTGTAGCTTCCCTGGAAATAGGCGAAGCCTAGCATCAAACAACCATACTCTCTGTCCAGGCTCAAAATGCTTGTGGCTGATATGAGAATCATGCCACTCCTCCACTCTCTCCTTATACTGTAGGCTGTTTGAGAAGGCGGTATCTCTAAGTTCCTCCAAGGCTGCTAACTCTGCCCTCCTCTGGTCTCCTACACTATCTGGATCAACAAGTATCTCAGTGACTGCCCAAAGTGACCTGTGTCTCAGCTCAACAGGTAAATGGCACGGCTTGCCATATACGAGGCGAAAGGGAGATGTGCCCAATGGTGTCTTGAAAGACGTCCTATATGCCCACAAGACCGAGTCCAAAAGCTGTGACCAATCCTTTCGGTCAGGGCGGACGACTTTCTGCAAGATAGTCTTGATCTCCCTCTTCGACACCTCGGCTAGACCATTCGTCTGTGGATGGTATGGAGTGGCAACTCGATGGTCTATGTCGAACTCGCTAGCAAGGGCCTTCACCTGGTCGTTGATGAAATGAGACCCCGCATCTGAAATCAACACTCGAGGGGAACCCGAACAGCGTGATGATGTGCTTCCTCAAAAATCTGCAAACTGTCCTCGCATCAACGGTTCGGGCGGGGATGGCCTCAACCCAACGACTCACATAATCAACGGCTAGCAGAATGTACTCAAATCCCTGACTCTTAGGGAATGGACCCATGAAATCGATGCCCCACGCGTCAAAAACCTCACAGAAGTGAATGGGCTGCATCGACATCATATCACGCTGTCCACAAGTGCCCATCCTCTGACAGTCAGTACACCTCTTCACGAACTCATCAGAGTCCTTGAAGAGGGTAGGCCACCACAAGAGCCGGATTGGAGCACTTTCTGTGTCGTTCTCCTCCCAGAGTGATGTCCTCCTGCCTCAAGCTTGTGGCAGTAAGTGAGGACGCTATGGTGCTCCTCCTGAGGAATGCACCTACGCCAGACGCTATCCCCTCCCTTTGTGGTAAAGGATGGGATCCTCCCAGTGGTAGGACTTGGCCTTCGCAAGGAAGGTCTCAAGCCTCTGCCTGGGCCAACCTTGTGGGACTTTCTTAGCAACAAGAAAGTTCACAATATCGGCATACCACGGGAGTGAGGCGATAGCAAGGATCGCCTCATATGGGAAGGTCTCACAAATAGGATCAATCTGCTCAGAATCCTCATGCTGCTCTAATCGAGAGAGATGATCCACCACCACATTCTTGACTCCAGGCTTATCCTTGATCTCAATGTCGAACTCCTGGAGTAGATGGATCCATCTAGTCAGTCTGGCCTTGGCATCCTTCTTTTCCATGAGGTATCGGATGGCGGTGTGATCAGTAAACAGGGTCACTCTAGATCCAATAATGTTGAACTGAATATCTAGGGTGAACACTACGGCTAGCATCTCCTTCTCTGTGACGGTGTAGTTCCGCTGAGCGGAATCCAATGTGCGACTAGCGTAGTGGATAGCAAAGGGGACTCCATCCCTCCTCTGTCCCAGCACGGCCCCCACGGCAAAATTGGAGGCATCCGTCATGATCTCGAATGGGATAGACCAATCAGGCGGCTGGAGAACAGGAGCCTCAATAACACACTGCTTGAGAGTCTCGAAGGACGAAAGACACTTGTCATCGATAAGGAACTCGGTGTCTTTCATCAACAAGTCAGTCAACGGTTGGGCAATCCTACTAAAATCATGAATGAATCGTTGGTAGAAACCGACGTACCCCAGGAATGACCGTAACTGCCGCAAATTGGACGGCGGTGCGAGTTTTCTAATGACATCTACCTTGGTCGGATCAACCTCCATGCCCCTGTTGGAGATGATGTGGCCAAGCACCGTCCCTTGAGTCACCATGAAGTGACTCTTCTCCCAATATAACATCAAGTGAACCTCTATACATCGCTGAAGTACTCTATCTAGGCAGTCAAGACAGGAGTCGAATCCGTCGCCGTAAACCAAGAAATCATCCATGAAGACCTCCAAGAACTCCCCTACCATGTCCGAAAAGATCGACATCATGCATATCTGATAGGTCGCAGGGGCATTGCATAGCCCAAATGGCATGCGTCGGAAGGCGTATGTGCCGAAGGGACAGGTAAAGGTGGTCTTGTCCTGGTCCTCGGGAGCGATGGCCACCTGGTTGTAGCCCGATTACCCATCCAGAAAACAGTAGTGGCTCTTCTCTGCCAGTCTCTCAATGATCTGATCTATAAAGGGCAAGGGGAAGTGATCCTTCTTGGTGGCCTGGTTGAGTCTCCTGTAGTCAACGCAGACCCGCCAAGAAGTGGGTACTCGTGTAGCAATCTCCTCTCCAGACTCGCTAATCACTGTAGTGATGCCCGTCTTTTTGGGCACCACATGTAAAGGGCTTACCCACATGGAGTCGGAGATGGGGTAGATAAAATCGGTGCTCCACCATTTCGAAATCTCCTTCATGACAACCTCTCTTAGATTCGGGTTCAGCCGCCGCTGGAACTCACGCGACTGCTTCGCCTCATCCTCGAGATAGATATGGTGGGAGCACAGGGCCAGACTTATCCCCTGGAGATCTGCTACGCTCCATCCTATCGCCTTGCGGTTCTTTTTAAGAACCCCCCATCAGACGGGATTCCTGCTCTCCAGTCAAATCGGCAGAGATAATGACTGGGTACATCTCATGCTCACCCGCAAGGAATCTGTACTTTAGCGAAGTAGGGAGCGGCTTCAGCTCTGGACAACTGGGTGCTGGTGGATCTGGCCTCTGAAAAGTCTGCGTAAACGCTGCCAAATCTGCATGGGAGAACTGAAACTCTCTGTCAATCTCAGAAACTGGAGAAGGCTGCCCCGATGGATTGTCTCTGCTCTGCTCGGCATCTACCTCCTCTCCATCTGCAGTCTCAGTGGGAATCAGGTCTGGCATGTAATCATCACAATCTGCCCAATTAGACTCTGACTCCGAGGGATCTATATCATCCAAGGTGGCATCGGTACCACCATCATCACAAAAATCAGTGTCGCGATCGAGAACCGGCTCTGTTGCCTCAGAAGTATCCTGGACCAGGAATGTGCTCTCCAAGCTCTCCTCTGTTGTTGTCTCTGCATCAGCGGAATCTGAAAATGAGAGGATGGCCTATGCTGCTGGGTCAGCCCAAACTGCCTCATCATTTGTGATCACAAAGTCACAGTCCTGGTGGATGTCTAGCCCTGCCACTGTCAGCTGCTCTGTGTCTGAAGTCGTCTCTGAGCATGCTCTCTCTGGCTCTGCTGTTCTCGACCGTCTCTATTTGTACACTTTCGCCCTCGACGTGAAAGTATACCTTCCCGCTATCATGGTCAGTCACCGCCTTGGCTGTGGCCAAGAACGGGCGACCGAGAATGATGGGGGTCTCGGTCACGGACTCATGGATCTCCATGTCCAACACTACGAAGTCCACGGGGAATTGTAGGCCCTGAATCGTGACGACAACGTCTCGTAACAACCCCTTCGGCCTCTTGACAGATCGATCAGCAAACTGAAGGACTGTCCTGCTCTGTCTAAGAGTGCCCAACTCGAAGCGGTCGAGAAGGGCTGCTGGAAGGAGGTTGATCAACGATCCGCTATCTCTGTGGCATCTGACATAAGGGGCTCCGGAATCTGGCCTCTTAGCCGGTAGTCGGTTCTGGATCGCGAAACATGTGGCTTTCGTCAGCACATGGATCTCTGAGTGGTGGTTCCTCCTCTTCCTCCTAACTGTGGTCATGTCTCACAGGGAACGCTGAAGAAGGGGAATGTGCTGCAAAGCCTCCTGAAGAGTCAGCTATATGTGAAGCCGATCTATCATCTGCTGGCTGAACTCTTCCTGCTCTCTCTTTTTGGGATTTTCTTTTTTCTTCCCCTTCCCCATCTGAAGGGCTCTAGGGAAGGGATCACAGGGTCCTTCTCAGATGAAGGACTATGAAAGGGTCTAGACAGCTCGACGGCCGGATCCACACATACATCATGCACCACAGTGGGACCAGAAAAAACCAAACCCTTTCCTTTATTCACCACAGCAGTTCCGAGATACATCAGAAGTAGGAAAAACAACAGGTCTCTCAACAAAAGCATGGGTGGCCTCAACACCACCATCGGCTGGATCGACTGGAAGACTCACGGCCTCAGTACCGCGCTCTGGCTCGGCATCAGGGGTGGCCTCAGTACAACCTCCTCCAACTGGTGAAATGGCGGCCTCAGTACCGTCGGTGGAATCAGCATCCTTGGTGGCATCAGTACCACCGTCATCGTCTCTAGCGGCCTCAGTACCGCTCTCCTCCTCCTCGTCAGGCTCTCTAGGTGTATCCTCATGAAGTAGCTCAGACGAGGCGCCGCCTGCTGGCATCCTACCGCTCCTAAGTGTTACAAAATCAGTATAAAAAAGATATCCAGTCATATCACCAAATGCATCACTAGGAGTGGTATACTCAGTACAAGCTACCTGCTCAGATTTCCTCTTCAGGATGTTGGGGTTCGGCTCAATCTGGGTAGGGATGGCGGCCTTCCCTCTCACAATGTCCCGCATCTCCTGACGGAACTCGTCCATCTCCCATCGAAAGGTAGCCTGCTAATCTGTGAGAAGGTGGGCTATGTCATCCAAGGCGGGGCTCTCGTAGGGTGTCCCATGAGAGCCTGATGGGTAGCCTCTCTGGTAGGGAGGCTGTTGGATCTGGTGTTGTGGCTGAGAGGGGTATGGGTGATGTTGCTGCTGCTGATGATGAGGCTGATCTCGCTTCCAAGACTATCCCTGCAGATAGGGACGAGGACCATACTGTGACGACTGCTGCTGCTGCTGTGGTGGGTACACTGGGGGCTGCTGCTGCTGCGGCTGGTGATCTCTCTGATGGTCATAATGGCCACCCTGACCTGATGGCTGCTACTGGGGCTAGGCACCTCCGGTCCCCCAACAGAATCCGGGATGGTCTCGTCGGATACCGGGATGGGGGCGGTCATACCAAATACCGTTGACATCCATCAACGGCTCTGCATTGTACTGGGGTGGCAGAAGTACTGCCAGAGGCTGATCCGGCTGGTATACCACCATCTGCATGTCTGGAGATGGTGGTGACTGGTAGGTGGGCTGCGGCTGCTGGTACGGCTCCGCCTATACAAGGTGGACCTTTCTAGGCTGCTGGTGAGAGCTGGAGTGCTGGGACGAGATGCTGCTGCTGTCGTGATCGCCTCGTGACTGAAGACGGGGCTTGGAAGCCGTCTGTGCCTCCTGGAGACACATGAGCTGTGTCTTCAAGGCACTCAAAGTCTGTGCCATCTGTTCCATCTGAGTTATGCCCTGGCATTGCTTCTTCTCGATAATCTCCATCCGATCCAGCTTCTCGCTGATGATCCCCAAGTCCGCAGCTGATTACTCAGCCTGTGCTGCTGCTACCACGGACGAACTGGAAGGACCGACGTCGACCCGTGCTATCCTCTGGTACTGCACGGTCTGTGGCTACTGGGGTCTGCCCTGAGTGTATAATCGAGTCTGGGACATCACCATGTAGTTCTCAGCCATCTCCTCATAGATGGCCCTGACCTGGTCGTGATCCTTGGCGAAGTAAGACCCGCCACAAGAAGCATTCACCAAGCCCTGAAGCTCTGGTGTCAGCTCGCTGAAAAAGCTCTGTACGAGGTTCGGCTTGGAAATGTCGTGGTGCGGGCATCTGTCAGTCAGCTCTCTGAACCTCTCCCATGCCTCATGGAACTGCTCGTTGGGGAGCATGGAGAAGTTGCTAATCAGGGCTCTAGCGGCATTGGTCCGCCCGAGTGGGTAGTACTTATGCAAGTACTCGGTGCGGAGCTGCTCCCAAGTGTAGACAAAGTTCCCCAGATGTTTTAGCCAGGTGGCTGCTCTGTCTGCCAAAGAGAAGGGGAAGGCAATCATCCGTATCGTGTCCTGGTCCACCTGACGGTCGTGGACAGTACTGTAAATCATGAGAAACTCCTGGAGGTGGAGATGGGGCTCCTCGGTGGCGAGCCCAAGGAAACGGGGAAGGAGATGCAAGGTGTTCGGGGGGAACTTGAAGTCCCCCACTATGGCTGGTAAAACAACCCAGTGATGCATCAGGGTCGATCCGGGGTTGTGCAACTCCCACATCGGTCTTGGTGGGTCTCCTGCTCCTGCCGTGGCGGCTGCTGCGGCTGTTGCCGCTGCATCATCTGGAACTCTTGGCCCATCTCTACGCTGCTCTCGCTCTACTCTCATCTGCTCCATCTCTCTCCTCATATCCAACATAAATGCTCCCTAATCCCTCAACTGCTGCTGCACTGTCTCGAGGGAGGCGATCAGGGTGGAGTTGATCGCACCCTTGTCCAGAACAAAATGCTCGGGCTGTGGACCTCTACTACGATCATCAGAACTGCCGGCCATAGTCTCTACAAAATTAAACGATCCAAACTTAGGTGCTGATAAATCTGTTAATCTCTCCTCTAGCACTGGTCTCTCAGAACCGAAAGAAAGGGGGTCAAGGGGAATAGGGTGGAATCATACTCGGGCTCGGAGAGCGGGTCTCGGCTCTCGCAAACCAACCTAGATGAGCGGGTAGATGCGCCCGAAAGTGGTGCAGCCAGAGGCTGTCTAAGAGATCGTCTGCCCATCATCTTGATGTGGCGAGTAAGGCGGATGAGATCTGGAAAAACTATGATCACAAGCAAACCCCAAGTTCACCAACGCAACACGAACTGAAGACTGTGAAGGCTCGGTCAATTTATCTTGTCAATTTTTATTTTGGTGAACAATCAAGATATCAGAACGATTACGTGACCTGTTGGGATACCCGATACTTTCCCAACCGACTGTCCCGCACAGAAGTAGTCGGTAATCAGTCGAGAATAGTACCAGAGGGCTCTACCTAGTGTTCGGGTCACTCTCTCACACAATCAAACCAAACAATGAGGTGGTTGCTCTCCCCAAGACAAGTTTTTAAATGAGGTGTCTTTTAGGGTCAATAGTTTTAGCATTCCCAATTTTATTGTTTTTCTTTTTAGGACTTTTTCAATAAAAACAAAAACGCCTAACGAATTTTTCGGTTCTCCTGGTTATTAAGTCAAAAATAGGGAGAGAAGACGAAAAAGCCGATGCGCGATGAAATCAATGATGCATGCAGAGTAAGAAATGCGTACCTGTCTCCAACACTCTACATGCAATATGATCTGCGTAGAATTTAAAGACAGAGAAGAAACTACCTAAATGGTGCAGCGGAAAAGCCGAGTCCTATGCAGGCAACTTCTACTCGAAAGAACCGTCTAGCTGGTCACTAGCCTCCGATCCAAAGGGTCCAGTCTCGGTCTACCCCTCCTCCTCCCGACAAATCGGGTTCAGGAGCAGCGCTTGGCAGGGCAGGCTGCGACACGTAGGCTCGAAGGGAGTGAGTCAGCTATCTTTATTAATTTTTTATTAGTAGGTCCAATTAAGAACTATAGGCACAAGCAGTCTATTAGGTGTTTGGATCCTACTCAGTACGGCAGAATCAAACAGAAATTCCTAAAGCTAGGGGCTCGAGAAAAACCGCGTGAAACCGTAAAAGGTAGCGAAAAACAAAAACCGCGAAAAAGCCGCGAAAAAGCTAATCTAGCTAATGGGTCCCCCCGAGCACACCGGTGCTCGGTGAAACAAACCCGAGAAAGTGTCCAAGTCCAAGCTGTCCCTGTATTATTACAATAGATCAAATGAATAACAGTCTAAGCTAATCTAACCTCTCCCACTCAGTTACTCTCTCACGCTCTCCTGCGGCTCCGTGCAAAAGGGAGCTGCCTCCGAATCCCGCGGTTGCACTGGCTTTTCGAGAGTCGCCGCCTCGGTCGTCGAGCCCTCGCAAGAAAGAAACAGAGTGTCACATACCAAATAAAATAATCAAATAAAGGCCGGAAATTAAACAGGGGTATATGTGCAAAAATAGCAAACAAAATAAACAAGCAAAATCAAACAAAAACAAAAATAAAAGAAAAGAAAAGAAAAGAAAAGAAAAGAAAAGAAAAATAAGAGAAAAATAAAAAGCCGCGAAAAGCCGCGAAAAAGAAAAAGAAAAGAAAATAAAAATGAAAAATAAGATGACTACTAAGCCGTGCTCCCCGGCAATGGCACCATTCTGATGACACGCCTGACGACTAGGGTAAAGGTAATCAAGGGTCGTTGCGACCCAAGTCACCAAGCGCGGTCAATCAAGAAAAATCAGACCACCAAACAAAGGCAAAAAAATCAAAGTAAGCTCAAGTAGCGGTCTCGCTATTATATTAACCTCGTACAGCGACCAAGGTGGAACACAAGGAGCACGTGATGGCCTCGCGGCCTACGAAGTAGTCTAAAAAAGAAATAAAATAAAAGAGAATTATTTTTGGTGGATTTTTAACCTTTTTATATATATTTTTTTATTTTTTTTAATTAATTAAGAAAATAAGAAAACAACAAGTCAAGCAACTACAAACAATTATTTAATCACTCAAAAATTCAAACAAAAATGTCTTTTTGTTCTTTATATTTTTTACTGCTTTTGGTTAATTTTTGGTAATTATCTGTTTTTTATTGAATTTTCTAAAAATCTAACATTGTGAAAAATAAAAGTGACTGTTCAGTCAGGTTCCAAGGGACAAATTAAAATGCAAATTGGCCCTATTAAAACCTGAAGGTAATTTTCCTGTAAAGAACAAACACAAGGAAAATTTGGCCACTGAAATAATTAATTTTTGATTTTTCTTTTAATTATTAGAATTTTTATGGGTTTTTAGGGGTTTTGTAATTTTTTTGGGTTTTATAAATCTAAAAATGATCAAAATTGGTCAAAAAATCAAACAAGGCAAAACAAGCAGTCTCTAATATTTTTGTAATTTTTAGATGTGTTTTAGTATTTTTTGTGATTTTTAAAGTTAGACAATAATGAAAATGAGTGTTTTTGAATTTTTAAAAATATTAAATGAAATAAAAAATGTCTCCAAAAATTGGAGAAAATTTTACACCATGGCAGGAGCCACGTGTCCAATTTTCATCACATTTGGAGTTAATTTGCTATTTTATTAAAAATAAAAACAAGGGTACAGTGCAAAGGGACATGTACGCAATTAAAACAAGTTCCAGGGCGTCCGGTGCAAATTCCCCAATAATACATGCGCGAGGCGCGTGACCTGAGCACACAAGGACCTAATTACAAGAAAACAAAAGTTCCTGGACTATTTAGTAACACGTACCAAAAGTCCAGGGGCTTCAGTGTAAATTACCCCCTAAATCAAGCACATACGCAATTAAACCACTCACGGGGGTATTTCTGCAAATACTAAAACTATAAATTCATTCATTAACACCCTGAAACAATCAACCCATACATGCAATTAACCCAGACAAGCACGTGTCGAAGCACGTGTTCCACTACAAACAGGGGTATAAACGTAATACAAGAAACAACAGGGTCCACAATGCAAATTACCAAACTGAAATAAAGTTTCTAAAATATTTACAGGACTAAAGCAAAACAACTAAAAAGCTAAGGGCCTAAGAAGAAATTTACCCTTTATTAAGTCGAGGGCCAGATGTGCGCCACGTGGAGATCGGACGGTCGGGGAAGGGGGCGGCTAAACAAGGGGTCCTCGGCGCTCATCCAACGGCAGGGGACGCGCCACGTGTAGATCCGACGGTCAAGGTGCGATGGGTCCTCTTCACTGGATGGAGGGTCGAGAGGAGGCCACGTGGAGATCCAACGGTGGCTGCGGGCCTCCTCTTAACCCTGATCTGACCGTCCGGACGTAATCTGGAACTGAAGAGCAATCAGACGGCAGGAGAGGATCCTCGATGAACTGGACGCTGGCAAGGTTCGCCGGACTCGTGTGGGCACTGGAGGCCTCCTCACGGGCTGCTGAAGATCGGAGAAGAATCGCCTTGGCCTCCCGCGTCTAATGATCCCCTCCGATGGTGGCGAGGAGCTCTGGAGTGCTCCGGCGGCACTGGCGGAGGAGGAGCTGTTGCGGATGAATGTCGAAGCCCTCAGATGGGCTCCTCTGGACCTGCAAAGATGCGCAACAAGCTCTTGGGTCTAGGGCAAAGTGCCTCGACCCGGTTAGGGGTGGTGAAGGTGATGGGCGCGTCGGGACGAAGGGGCTCCGGCGAGGCGACGGCGGAGGAGCCCCAATCCCAGCTCCTGTGCGAGCTGGGTTGAACGAGTGGGTGGAGAATGTGTGGGGAGGAAAGGCGGAGATGATGAGCTATTCCGATGATCGGACGGGTAGCTAGGGTGGTCGGAATTGAAGCTCGACGGTGACGGAGCGATTTGGGGGAAAATGAAAATTCGGGAAATAGAAGAAGAAGAAAGGCTACCTGATGGATGGATTCGACTGTGGAGGAGCTGGGGATGCTCCAGGTCCTTGCCTCGAGGACCGTCGGTGTCCGAGGCTTGGGCACCACCTCCAGGCGGTGCATGGCGACGCGTAGCTGCCGGATCGATGGCTCGTCCACTCCCTCCTCGCTGCGACACGGCCTGGAGCGAGCTGTCACTCTCGCGAAGGCTATGGATGTCCTAGGGTGGCGTGAAATAATCCAAAGATGAGTGGGGAAGGAGGCGGAGCTCGGACTAAATACCTCTAGGGGTCCGGCTAAACGGGAGTCGGGCGAGGAGGTCAAAGCGCAGATCGCCAAAATCAACCCTGGGCATGGATAAGGGATGATCAAGCTCGAATTAGGACCCGGGGTTAATGGATTTCATGATCGGATCGAGTGTGCAAAATTTCGAGAAATCGGGTTGCGGGCACGGATCCGGGACTAAGTGGTCCAGGGGGGAGTTGACCGGGGGGTCAACATCCCCCGTGGACCAATGGGAGCTGGCCATGTGGAAATGTTTTGAAAATTCACAAAGAAATAATAAATAGCCAAATTATTAAAAACTCAAAACATAAAAATGTTTATTTTATTTTTTTCAATTTTTTGTGATTTTTAATTAATTTTTCAAGATAAAAATAGGGTATGTACACTACAGTGCTATACATAGGTATATTTACAATATAGATTTTTAATTATTGATTTTTAATTTGTTATTTTTGTATATTTTTATTCCCATTTTATACTTTATTTATTTATAGCATAAAATTAGGAATATTTTGATATTTTTATTTTATTTTTATTATTTATATACAAGGGTGAAATAAATAGATATATATACACACGGTATATGTACAAAATTCTTTTTTTTGTTTTTAGTTTTGTTCTTTTTAATTTATTTTTGTTTTTATGGTTTTTATTTTATTTATTTACATCATAAAAGATATAATATATACAAATTCGGGATTTCAATTTATTTATTTACAAGGCTAAATAAATATAAGAGTGGTTTTATATACATGGTGAATATATACAAGGAAGAGTATTTTTATTTTCTTTTTAAATTTTCTATTTTTATTTTGAATTTATATTTACAAATATTTACAAATATATACAAGCCCATTTTATTCTATTTTTAGAGGAAAATATTTTTATTATTTAATTACAGATATATTTACACACCTGAGCTCCCTATCTCTCTCTACTTTGGCTTTTATGCGGTCAGGCCCATGCTGAGCCCTCCCTTGGGATTAGGTTGCTCAATATTTATTCTAAATATTTCCCTCTTTTTCTTTTAATTCTTTATTCTTTTATTTTTGCACAAAAACATGCTATTTATTAGTTGTAACACAATGCATGCCTTTTGCTAATTATTTGTATTTACAAACATGTACATGCATTTGCAAAGGTTTTTGTAGCTAAAATATAAGAATAAAGAGTGATGAATGAGTATTCATCACCGACCAATACACTCAAGTTATTTTGGGAGGGAGCATTTCCTTGACATGCAAGGCGTTAATTCATAAACCAAGCTAGCATACCCGGACTAGACACCTTCACCATTCCGAATGAGAACAAAACAAAATAATGACAATGTACTTGCGGTTTTATCGATTAACTTTGATGACCGACATTATTCAATATATAGTAATCACTCAGAGATATAGGCATCTTTAAAAGAATTATAAGGATCCTAAATTTCTAGTCATATCAAGCAAACATGTTCTTGGTTTTGCATGTAAAAGTTGCCCTACAACTATTATAGGATAAACTAGGGTTTTCATGAAACATACATTCAATGGCCAATGATGATTAATCAATTATTATCATAATTATTAGATATCAAATTAATCAAGGTAAATTCATAATTTCCATCCATTGAATAATAAACGTATTAAGCAAAGAGATTTGATGATCCAATCATCATCTGACCCATCTGCACTAAATATGGATTATCTAGGGCAAACAAAGTCGGAATCACACGAAATAAATTCGAGCAAGTGGCTAGTTTGATTATATACAAAATAAAAGTGTTTATTTCATGTTTTACGAAGGAAAACCAGTACGAAAATTCATTTTCTTACATATCTGTGAATACATGCAAAAACAATATCTCGGCGGGAACGTTTTAAATTATATTCATGAACTTTTGGTACTAATAAAAAGCGTTTTCTTTGAAGACATATTTATACTTTCTAAATACATTTTAATAACCAAAAAACATGCCCAAATAAATCACAAACAGTAGGTTTCTTATTTCACTGAAAAACCAATTCGAAACTTGCATCCAATGCAAAGCAACGAGTCCCTACACATCTGATTTACAAAACCTTATTCACATAGGATTTTGGAGCATATCCAAGAAATGACCAAGGCCCTGATACCACTTGATGTTTATGGATAAAAAAACTTAAGTGCATCATGGAAGCATGAAGATCACATTATATGCGACCGGGAGTGACTAGTCATACTAGCTGCTCGGGGAAGCGAAAGTTAAAATTTTTATGTAATGAAACCACATGATCCAAGAACACTTCTTGAATCATTTCATAAAGATCACAAACAAAAAATAGGGATACCTCTTGAAGCATGCTTGTGATCGTATCTCAAAACGAAGAGACCTCCTGTCTCAAGTCCGATCCGACGTAGGTCGCACTTGCGGGTGCGAGGATGAATCGCATGCTTCCCACAATCCACGTTGATGGTCCTAGCAACTAATCTCTTGATTTCATCTCATGAAATCTGACATCTTCTCCATGATAGAGAGGCATCGAAGAAGGTGGAGATCCATGAGCGGTCGAGGCGGCAACATAACGACATAGTGACAACTGTGACTTTTTCTCCAACACAATGTGGACGGACACAAGTGAGAGAGGAAGGGAGATAGGATGCGTAGAGAGAGAGAGAGAGTTCCTCAAGGGAATGTGTGTTAGCACAAAAGGCTAGGGCTACCCCTTGATATCCATGGATCTCAATCTATGTTCTCATACAAATTTAATGATTGACATTGATTTGTGTTTTCAATCAGTGGCCATGATTTTATTGTATTAGTTTACAACAAAAAATAATTAACTTGAAATAAAGTAAATATGTTTCAAATATATTCTCAACATATTTAGTTTCAATTCAAATCAATCTCATGTGGGAATAAAGGAAAGAGACCTCCTTTTCTTATTTGGTGAGCTCTCAATCTCTCGATAATTTCATCATGTGCAACAACATTTGTTGTAGAATTATTCAACAAAATAACACCAAATTATTTTGTGATAATTTCAATCATGAAATTGATAAATTGTAAATCATATTCACAAAACCAAAATAAAATGTAAATTGCATTTACAATTAATTCTTTAATGTCAATCCAATTCACATCAACTATTAATTTGTTAATTGAAATTATAATTACATCTCTTTAATATATTATAAATCACATTTATAATATTCATGAATAATATGGATAGTGCTATCCACATTATTCACATCCCTGATAATTAAATCACAATTAATCATCTTGGATGTCCATTCTCATGTGCCCAAATAATATGAATCAATATCATATTATTCATAATAATTAAATCACATTTAATTATTCATTTTGCTCAATAATCATATATATTATCAACAATAAAATTATTCTTGAACTCCTTCAAGAATAATGCACTTTCTCCACGGTTACTTGGAGATAAAGATAGGGTGATTGTACGCTACATGTATAGTGACTTGGATAGTGAGATCATATCTCAAATCTAGATCAAGTGGACCTCTCAAAGATGTTTAATTAAATCAAAGTTGTAAAACTAATCTTCTCATTGCATCTGAATCATATTCAGATGAATGTCCAACATTTGGACTAAGATCAGAACTTCTTTATTGAGAGGAGTTACTAAAATCGAAACCTATTTCATCACTCCCTTAGAATGGAAGAATCATGATTATACAATCATTTATAATCACATCACCCTCATGTATTCCTAATACGCGTACATCTTGCAAACTGGAAGACCTAAAAAAGCACGAGGTTTTAAGATCTTATTTAGACTGCCTTTTTCAGGCTTTTATCATCAAGGTTATCATTCAATCATTGGGAGTTGGTATTGATCATATACTTTCCAAAAGTATATATCATGCCTAGGTATTGATCACATACTTTTGAAAAGCATATATCAAACCTACAAATTCAATCAAGCTTCCAAAGCAAGACGACCGTGCACGAAATTTGATCCCAATATCTCATGAGTGACCTCATGTCTTCCAGTTCAATAACGAATCTGTATGATCCCTTTGAGAGATCATATTACTCATAAGCCCTTATATGAACATTAGCTCGTCGGTGTAGAGGCCTTGATTAGATCATCAACCTATGGGCCGGATAAATTTACATACTTAAACATATAGATACACATCTGTCTCTGGTAAGAGGATGTGTGCATATATCGTTACAGTGTACGACATAGGTCTTGGTTATCTAGATCTCGTTAAGTTAAGTCTTTGACCTAACTTATCTAACACCTACGAATCTCTAGTCCTATGCAGAGGACCTACATCAAGAGGTCGGTTAGATATCATCCTATAGAGAAGAATTGCCTTCTTCCTCTTAGGTTGGAGATTTTCTCTTAACAATCACTTAACGATGCTTCATGAGTCCTCAATTTAACTGTTTAGATATCAGCCAAGCACCAACCTCTATGATTCAACATTTGAATCAACAATTATATGATCATTAAGATGGCCTTGGTACATAACCTTAATTATACGAAGGGACCTATTAAGAAAAGTAGTTATTTTTCATTTCAGATCAAGGAATGAATTGCAATAACATTTATTGCACAATGGATCTCTGTGGGTTCGCATGTCCAACATTATAGACCCACTAATTTCTCTCTACTGAGGAAGGACTATATACCGCAATCAAATTTACCGATGTTTTTTTATGATTAAATTATTATTGATTTGTCTGTTGGGATATGTGATTGTCCATCCTTGTCTGAGCAAGATGAATTCATTATTAATCGTTATGATATCTTGCATGAAGAACCTGAAGCAACACTGGTGGATAGTATACCGTCAATAGATCTACCACCTACCACAGTTGCAGAAGAAACCACAGAGCCCCTTCAGACACCGCCAGAGCTGAAACTATTACCTTCATCATTGAAATATGCTTTCCTTTTAGATGAGACGAACATTTTCCCGATCATAATTAATTCTCAACTGACCAAGGACCAAGAATCTCGTCTGCTCAAGGTTCTAGAAAGAAACCGTAAGGCAATTGGCTGGAAAATTACATATCTCCATGGGATAAACCCATTATTGTGCTCGCATAACATATATCTGAAAGAAGACAGTAGACCATCTCAAGGATTTCAATGCAGATTGAACCCCAACCTCCGGGATGTTGTGATGAAATAAATCACAAAGTGGTACAATATAGGTTTCATTTAGCCCATCTCAGATTCAAAATGGGTAAGTCCATTACATGTGGTTCCTAGAAATCTGGAATCACAATTGTGCCAAACGATAAAGGAGAGGAGATTCCGACTAGAGTATTGACTTCCTAGCACATCTATGTGGATTACAGGCACCTGAACTTAGCTACCAAGAAAGACCATTTCCCACTTCCCTTCATTGACTAGATAATCGAAAGACTGACCGCAAAGGAGTATTCCTACTTCTTGGATGGATATTTTGGATATAATCAAGTAGACATTTCTCCTTAAGAGAAAAAGAAGACTACATTCACTTGTCCTTTTGGGACATATGCCTTCAGAAGAATGCCCTTTGGATTGTGCAACACACCTACAAAATGTAAAGGTGTATGCTGGCAGTATTCAAAGATATGGTAGGTCGTTTCCTTGAGGTATTCAGGGATGATTTCTCGTTCTACAGAGATATCTTTGATCAATGTCTTGTATATCTAGACTAAGTACTTCAACGATACTATGAAGCAAACACGATGCTCTCATAGGATAAGAGTCACTTCATGGTGACCGAAGGCATTATGTTAGGCCACACCATCTCCAAGCAAGGCATGGAGGTTGTCTTGGATAAGGTGTAAGTGATCTCTAAGCTAGAACCACCTACAAATCTGAAGCAAGTCAGATCTTACCTGGGGCATGTCGTGTTTTATAGACGTTTAATCAAAAATTCTACAAGATTGCCTAACTGTTCCCAAATTATTAGGTAAGGAGACTAATTTTTTTATTGATAACAGAGTCCTATAAACCTTCAATCACCTTTAAGATCTGATTACAGAGCCCATGTCCTACAACCATTGATTTGTTCTCTTCCATTTGTTGATGAACGCTTCTGATTATGCTATGGGGGTTGTTCTTGGACAGAGACATGATGGATTACCATTTGCCATTCATTATACTAGCAGGACACTAGATGAGGCCCATAAAAACTATACCGTTAGAGAGAAAGAGATGCTAGCAGTGGTGTTTGCGCTGCAAAAGTTCATATCGCATCTATTTGGATCCAATGTCATAGTTTACACCACAGAGCAAGAAGGATGCTAAGTCACGATTGCTTTGGAGGATCTTTCTTCTCTAGGAATTTAACCTAGAAATCTAATAAAAATCTGGAGTAAAAATTGTGATGACATACCCTCTTTCCATAATCATAGAACCAGATGCTCTTGAGAAGAATATGAAACCACTTATAGAGACTTTCCTAGATGAGGTTGTTCTGTTTATCACCTCGCTTCCATTGGTATGTTGATATTGTGAATTATCTTGTCTCCAAGAAAACCCCGTGAGATTGGCCGAAGCTGAAGTTGACAAAT
The DNA here is from genome assembly GCA_037367405.1 of Ottelia alismoides. Lineage (NCBI taxonomy): Eukaryota > Viridiplantae > Streptophyta > Magnoliopsida > Alismatales > Hydrocharitaceae > Ottelia > Ottelia alismoides. The sequence goes on from JAZKJV010000703.1 coordinate 353,912, forward strand.
TCTTACCATGCATTCATTTTTACCAGTAGGAGGATCCGTGTCTATTTCGTGAGGGAGCAGATTGCATCTAGAGGAGGTGCATTCCTTAGGAGGAATATACCCGTGTCCTAGAATATTATCACAAACTTGATGCAGGAGGACACCATTTTGGGAAGAGAACGAAAACAAAAGTACTTTAATGCGGCCTTTTGTGGTTAACTCCCTTTAAATATTCTACTGAGTATGTGAAAGATTGTACTGACTGATAGAAAATGGGTATAACCATCAGTTCCAAGGATACCAAGCCTCTTAAGTACATTCAGATATCAAATGTCTTCGATGCATGGGGTATCGACTTCATGGATCCATTTCTGAATAGCTAGGGTTTCGAGTACATCTTGCTTGACGTCGACTATGTCAGTAGATGGGTGGAGGCCATCCCCACTCAAGATGCCAACGATCTCAATGTCTGTTTATTACTTAAAGAGAACATCATTTTAAGGTATGTGAGCTTACAGTTTCTAATATCGGATGGGGGATGCCATTTCATTAACAAGGAAGTCAAGAAGATGACAAAGGAGTACAACATTGAACGCCATGTTGCATCTCTATACCACCCACAAACCAATGGCTTGGCTGAATACTCAAATAGGGAGATCAAGACTATTTTACAGAAACTTATGCGTCTTGATAGGAAGAACATGTCATAATTGCTTGACTCAGTTCTTTAGGCTTATCGTACTATGTAAAAGTCACCTTTGGGAATATCTCCCTACTGCATGGTATATGGAAAGCCATGCCACCTGTCTATGGAACTCTTTCACAAATATTTATGGGCAATTAACATGTGTAACTTGGATTCAAAGAAGACTACTAAGAATAAGATGATTGATCTGAATTGATTTCTGGAATTCAGAGACAATGCATACAACAACAACCTTATTTAAAAGGAGAAATTCAAGAAATGACATGATAAGCATACTCGAAAGAAGATTTTAGAGCCCAGTTAGAAGGTCTAGTTGTTTGATGCAAAGTTGAAATTGTTTCCAGGAAAGCCAAAGACAAAGTGGACAAGGTCGTACTTAGTCAAACATGTGCATGGCAATGGTTGTATCATCATATCTAGTTTTTCATCTGATGCACATCCATTCATTGTCAATGGACAATTACTGAAGTCGTACTTGGAGCACAACACATTCCTGTCTTTTGTTGATTCAATTCGAGTGTTGTTTCAAGATGAGCTGCCAATGGTAGAAGGATGGGACACATGAGCTCCGAAGTCATCTTTAGTTTCTTCTTTTCTTCCTTTCTTCTTTTCATTTGTTTTTCAATTCCTTCATTCTCTCGTACTCATCCATCCCATTCAACTATGATATACTTAGGATATACTTCATCCTGAGTATAGGGGGGATGAGAGAATTTAGGTTATTCTTTATTCTCTCACTTCTCTGCCAACTTGTGATATTATATTTATATTTAGGGTTATTTCACCCTAAGTGTAGGGTGACAAGCCGAGTCATTGATTTCGTATATTCTAATCCCCGATCATCACTTTTTTGTGTACAGTCTGCTACACTTAGGATTAGTCGATCCTAAGTATAAGGGGGACAATCGGCCTCTTATTCTTTGATTGAGGCATTGTAGTATAAATTATTCTTATACTTAGCACGAGTTGTCTTCCTTTTTCTCTTTGATCACTATGAGGATATAGTTCACGCTAAGTAAAGAGGGGTCACGTTAGCCATAACTCAGTCTTTTGTGTTTTTAATAATATGGCTAATATACACTTTAAATACAATAAGTCAACAAGTAAGAATACACTTTAAATACACAATATTCTATGAAAATAAGATAAGTAAACTGATTTAAAAATATTTTGTAAAATATTTCAAAAAATGGTTGTAAAATATTTGAAAAATCTTTTGAAACCGTTCGGGAAACTTTTGTAAAATAAATTCATTTTTTAGGAAAATCTTTGTAAAAATTTATTTTATTTGTTGGAATATTTTTTTTTGAAAATGACTTTGTAAAGGATTTAGAAAATGTTTGATAACTGCTTTAGAAAGATATATCTATACCTTCGAAAAGCTTTGCAAAATGATCTTCAAACATTGTAAATGTTTGTAAATTATTTGTAAAAAATATTTGCAAAATAAAATTTTGAAAATATTTGTAAAAATATTTTTAAATTATTTTAAGAATATTCTATATAATTGTGATAGATAACAACTCTAATCAAATTCTATATATGTAACCCTTGCATATAAAATATGTGAATAACAACTAATAGTAACTTATGTACAAATTCCTATTGTGAAATCTTCACCCAATTTTTGTAAACTTATACTCACCCCATGCAAATATTTGTACATACACCTTTCACTAACCCTTATAAAAAATCCCTAAAAATTTCAAAATTTTCTAAACCTATGAAAGTTTGCAAAATGTTTTCAAAATTTACATAAAAATTTGTAAAATTTTAAATTCCCAAAAGAAATTCAAAATTAGATAATATATTTCACAGAATATTTTCTTGCATAGCATAAAATTTTTCGAAATGATGTTGATAATTGAACAACTATAAATAAAATATGAAGATTGGAGCTTGGTTTACTCCTTAATCCACTTAATTTCATGGGAACCTGCTAAGGACTAGGATTGGAACATGTTAGGTCACTTTGACTTAATTCTTTAGGTTCTATGAGACTGTGTTCATGAGTCGATTAAATGTGTCTAACTAAAACCTTCCATGTCATCCGTACGACTCTTAAGATGATGGCTTAACTTGAGACCGTACACTCAGCATGTAGCTCAACCAAGATGGATTGTTGAAATATCTTGGAGTCTTAGTCGGGACGATACTAGGCTGCAAGGGTGGCTCAAGAACCATTCTTAGGGATTCTCGAAATCGATACTTCAACCCATAGTTCTCTAGTGGCATGGACATCTAATGATTGGATAATGGACTGAAATAAAGCTTCGGATTAGGAATGGTTTGCTAGCACAAATTTTCTAAGACCTCAAAATATGGGTGGAACAAAAGATTTTATATCCATTGGGGCAAAAAAAGAATGCAGAGAAATGTCAAATAAAGAAATACCAAAAAAGAAGCCTATACCAGAAATTTCAAAAATTTCGAGCTTCCAGAAAAGGTTTGTTTCTTGGTGGAGACTTGGTCATACTGACTGAGCTTCATAAAGAAATACGACTATACTGGTTCATTTCCATGTCATTTCCCTTTCTTCTAGCTTCCCACTTGTTCGTTGTGCACTAACACATATGTGAACTCAGAAGGGAATATCCATCTTCCCCAGGATGAGTTACCGGAGGAGGAGACTAGTTGATAGTTCAGCTTTTTATCTAGGAAGAGCTAACACAATTCACACACATGGTACCTGTAACTTCAAGGTTACAAGAGTATACATCTGAAAGGACGACTCAGACAGGGCTATTGGGTTGAACTGAATAGAGGAACATGGAACCTAAGGGCTATTGAATCACAATTCCTAACATGAATGATGTTCTGAATAAACTAACAATCTAAAGGTCTTAACTGAGCTCCAGACTATGGTTTTATAAAGACAAGTTTAAAAATCATAATTATTCTACATTTATTTATTTTCCTTTTCGTTATTTTTCTCCTTTTTCATCACTTATTCTTTTAAAAAGTGCTTGCTAGGGACTAGAAAGGTAAGTTTTGGTGGGTGATGAATAACCATTCATCTATCTTTATTCTTCTATTTTGCATTTAAATTCTTATCAAAACACATGTAAATATAGTTGTGCAAATAAACATTCATTATTCATATGTAAATAATACATAAATACTTGTATTTAAATCTGAAATAAAAGAATAAAGAAAATAAAATAAGAATAAATGAAGAATTAAAGACACTGATTGACCCTAGACCTCGAGAGCAAGTCAATATTGACTTGACTGACCCGGAATAAAGTAGAGGGAAATGGGAAAATGAAATGAATAAAAACATACTTAAAAACCCTAATCCTCTAACTCAAAAATAGTTAATATTCGTCTCTTTTACTTTGCATTTTACATACACCTAAAATAAAGAGTTGTTCAACATGAAACTCATATAGAAAAATACGTAGAAAAATATAATAATATTCGAAAAGAAAAATAATGTACAATGTGACTGGGACACATACATGAAAAATCCACAAATCGAACTTCAATTATAAATATATCCTCCGTGTGAGCTCAAAATTCATAAAACTTATCTTTATTGTTCTTAAGATTAAATTCTCTATCTAATGAAGGTAGTTTCATTAAAAAAGAGTTAAGATGCAAAAGCCAGCTTTCTAGGGTCCCATTGTACTATATACTTGCATATTTTTTTTGTTTTATTTATTCTTTTTATTTTTACTATTTTTATATTTTTAAATAGTTGGCAATATTATTGAAATTATATTCAAAACATAAACACAAAATAAAACTATTAAAATATACTCAAAATAAATAATGTAATACAACATATAAGTGATGAATTTGTGATTTATCATGTTCTTATACCTTTTTGAGAAAAAGTATTATGTGTTTAATACATGCATTTTTCTTATTTTTTGCATAATTTTCATTTTAGAATTTTTATACTTATTGCATTCAAAATCATCTAAAGAAATTGCATAATATTCCTTACAATATAAACCAAAAAAAGGAAAAATAAAAGATTTACATTAATTTATTTTTCAATAAATACAGGCTCCACACCCATATTAAAGTTTCTAACCACTTTTCCTTTTTCTTTTTTTTCTAGGCCTACTTTAGAAACGACTCAAGATGTTCTCAATCCTCTTCTCTTCATTTGCAAAAATAATTGAAAAAAGGTTCACAGTGCGACAAATTAGCTGACGTCAACATCTCAAAAAATAAAATAAAAAGGAGTCGATGTTGTCAGCATCATGTCAACGTCCTCTCCACTTCTTCCAAACACACTCCTATGTAGGAGCACCCACAGACCCCGCTCCTTCACCGTCAGCAACCACCACCGCCTCGCCTCACATCGTCGTACAATGGCCGCCACTACATCTCCTCCTCTCCCGATCCTAACCACTGACTCCTCCCCTCCCTCGACTCTGACTATAAAGGGGAGGTAGGGCGGTCGAGATCGAGGAAGGGGGGAAGAACCCATTACAGGTTGTGACGTACCCAAGGCCCAGATACTCGGTAATACACATCCACAACATATAATTCTACATTCGAAATACTAAGCGATATAATACATGAAGGAGAATAGTAACAAGGAAGAACAATCACTATAATTATTTTTCCATTCATAATCAATGTCAAAAAAATAAGTACTTTTCCATACATCACCATGTCTCTCAAAAGAAGTATGTACATGTACTATTATACATGAGAAGAGACACTAACTATACTACAAAAATTATTGAAAGAGTTAGCCATGGACTAGCTACTGTTGTGGCTGCTTTCCCCGCGAACCTACCGATTTCACACAAATAGGATTATGAGCAAAGCGTCCAATACGGATATAAAACAATAGTTAAATATGGTAAAAAGTGTGTATAAGAAAGATATCTGATTGTAAGGGAAGAAACTGTCCATAAGAAGTAAAATGGCTACTAACATGTATGCAACAGAAGTGAAGATCCTATAATGTAGCTATGTTACTCACGTTACCACATTTAAATTGTTTAAGAACTATTATTATTATTTATATGCTCCCATGCTCAATTCCATATATTACACATGGGATAAGGTATTTGATGTGAAACACGACCAATTTAGACCCGCTCCTCATTGTTAAGAGTCCACGACGGTAAGCAACATGGTAGTATTTGTAATAGAAATAGTCTGTGGTCTTGACCACGAGGGTCTCACACTATGACTCCAAGATACATTATATCTTAGGGTTGGGGGGCCTCCATAGGCATGCGTGAAGTAGATGCACCCTAACTAAGTTCTCAACACTTTCCTTTACTAACCTACCAACTTTTCCTCTAGATTATCATTCTCATTTTATTGATAGTTCTCTTCCCCTCATAGTTAATCATATTTTGACTGAACCGATCTAATATCCAACATGCTGAGATAAGCAGCTTGATTTGAAATATAATCAACTATTATCCACTACTCATCGATACGAGTCTACAACGGTAGTCCACAAAGTAGAGATTAAGGTTTGATTATAGGATATGATTTAACACTCGTCACTATAGTCGGAAAGTCCTACGACTACCTTCCGTTTTTATCCTGATACGGGACAAATAGATAAAATACCTCCTTCACTAACCACATCCCAGAACTCCCTTCATAAAATAAATATGAGAACAAAACTCGAGGGATCGATTCTCATTGATCTCCCGTATAAATTCTATGATCGAAAGTGAAGATAAGACTGCCAATCACGCGTCCTCAATGCCGTCGCGCAACCACCGGAACAACATCGGGGCACAGTCGGACTACGTGTCTCCCAGCCAACGGACCCAAAGGTGCATGCACATCCCTTGCGATCGCGATCTCCAACTAACCATTGCAACACAAGAACTCAATCCATGTGCAAAATCAATAATTCTATCCATTAGTTCTCAAATCAATAAGCTACGTGTACACACAGATTGTATGTACTCATATTACCCTTCATCATATTTTACCATAAAATCTTGTATATGTGCTTATAATCCCGAGATGTCCTTACATGCAGGGCCTGAGGTCATATAGAAATTACTAATAAATATTATGGTATGGACGGACCTTCACAATTCCAATCTGGAAAAAGTCAATGTGATGGAAATCATGACCATACATTGTAGCAACAATAATTAATTTGGCATTGGTAGCATTTAAATGCCCATTTGATATCAATCAAAGAAGAAGCATCTGGTGGAACTAGATTAAGTGCCATGTCCCAATGATATAAACGTGAATATCTATACTTATAGAGAAGCTTTGACGCTTTTATCACTAACAATCAAGATAAGCAAGAAACAACAATTATATAATGGAGTATACCAAGAGGTGATATTTACAAAAAATTTGTACCGCTCACACCAAAACGTCTCTTTTTGTATATTTCAGAAAAAATATAGTGTGATGAATAGAATTTTTGCTATAACAAAAGGGTTGCATGAGTTTACTGTTAACTTGGTCCTGCATATGCAGTAGCAAGCAGTCTTCACAAGAGAAGCCCAACAAATCTATCCACTAAATAGAATGACCAAGCAAATTGGTCTTCTAACGTTGACTCTGGGAGGCCATACTGCCAATAATCGACCAATATTTAAGTTTGATTATGATCAAAATGTCCAAGTTGAAATGCACACTCTTTTCTTCTCATGACAATGATGCGGGATAAAAATCAACAAATGATCTCTCCCTTGCTCCTTCCTTTTTGTTCCAGCCTCATGTCTTAAGATATTGCTATAGAGAAAGCCATGAAGAACCCATTAAAACTATTCAAATGATTAATAATGTGTTAAGTTTGTCCATAACTCAGGGGAGGTCTTTCGGTTCTGGTTAGATGACTGGACGGGTGATGGTATTCTCTGCAACAGATTCCCGCGTCTCTTCTCTTTAGCAACAAACAAAGGGTGCTCTGTGGCTGAAGTTGGGTCATCTGGTTCATGGGCTCCTCACTTCATGCATGAACTCTCTGACCGTAGAATGGAGGAGGTGCACAAAATGCTTTCTGAACTACCATCCCCTGGCGGCTCCTCGCAGGGTAGGGATCATTTTGTGTGGGGGGGGGGGGAATTTTTGGTGAAAAAAGCATACAAGGTGTTCAGAGGGAGAAGTGATGACTTGGAAGCCACCATGAAGCAGGATATGAAGATTATCTGGGCAAGCAAGATCCCTTGCAGAGTGAAGATCTTCCTGTGGTGCCTCAGAAGGGGATGGATTTGGGACAAAGCAGGAAGGGGCAGGTTGTTTGGCATTCAGGATACACAGTGTGATAGATGTGGCGCACAGACGGAGGATGCAGAACATCGTTTTTTACGTGTCCTTCGTCGGAACATGTTTGAAAGGAGATAGGTCCGGATTGGTTACTGCATGGTAGCATCGATGATTTCTGGAGATCAATTAGATCGGTGGGGATGAACTCTACAGATGATGTTTCTTTGCCTTTTGCAGCTATTTGGGCCATATGGGGAGGAAGGAATGATCTGATTTTTAAGAATCAGAGTTTCTATTCTGAAAATGTAATCGCTTCCTCTCTCTCTCTCTCTCTATTTCGATTCTGGTCTACAAGGTAATGTAATTCTTTATCTCTTTATAATTTGAAAACGTTTGGCGATGAGTCCTAACTCGGGATTTCACCCTCCTTCATCTCAAAAAAAAAAAACTCCTGCACAAATTGGCCACCTCCAACGAAAGCCCATTGCATAAGCTTAGAACCATAAAATTTCTTTCAAGCATAATTAACCAAACAAACATAGGACTGCCTCTTAGATTGAATGACATATAGCCGGACTTTTCCATTTACAAGAGGGATACAGAACCAAGAGTCATTCACTGAAAAGCACACTTCTATAACTTTAGAAGATACTTAGAACCAACAGTCACGAAAAAAATGGTCTAACAATGCTGCGACTACATAGATACAGAACCAGGAATCATTCACTGAAAAGCACACTTTTGTAACTTTAGAAGATACTTAGAACAAACAGTCACGAAAAAAATGGTCTAACAATGCTGCGACTACATAGGCCTTTTAAAAGCACTTTAGATGTTGATCGATCTCCAGGCATTGCATAAATGGCAATGGATGCATTTGCAAGAAGGGACAAATGTATGGCATTTTGCTATGAAGCACAAACAGTAGCCAAAATATGTAAGCGACAAATAGTTCATGATCCCAATCTCATCAAAAACTTTAATTTCCACAGTATTTTATGATAATTCGTATCCCACAATTCCACCCAAACATTGAATCATCGAGTGATTGGCTGGATACACATGCAGAGAGCGATTGGCTGGAACTAACCAATCATATGAGTGAGTGGAGGGTTTAAGACTAACTGAAATTGCACAATGTTAGTATTTGAATTTTGAAAGTAAGCCAAGTCCCTGAGACATATAGTTGTAACAATAACTAAGTGACACTTTATAAGCAGGGTATTTCACCTTACTATAATAGAAAAGAAATAGGGCACTTATGTTGAACGATATATACATCCAAGCTTCCTGGTAAGGATGAATGGAAGCACATGTACTGAAATTCCAACTGAAACAGTCTGATTATATGATCTCGGAACACAAAACGCTTCAAATGAACAACTTCTACAACAAAGTTAACATTGAAATTAAATGTGATTATATAGCCTGAATACATAATCATAAGTGTGTCTAAGCAATCTAATTGTCGGTATAATCACAATATTAAAAAGCCAATGCACAGTTGCATATTTCTCCAAAAACCTCCAGCCACGACAACTATATCCACGTAAAGCAAACCCTTAACATAGCAATGAATTCCCGCTCCCACAATACCCTATAAACATCATCTCAGCAACATGCAAATCCCAGGTACTACCCCTCAGATCATGTAGTCCTACTCAAAAACGCAATCGACATCGAGCAATCCCTCAGGCCACAAATCTAACAAAAACACAGCTGTGCGCATACCCATACCTATGCGTGTCATGTATATTCGATCCCAAAGAGATGAAGGGGGTGAAGACAGATCACACGATGGTGATCCAACAGAGACTCCTCACTTACAAACACATCTGCATGCACATCACCATGTGTGTGCATGCCTGATCTGAGGTTACAACAAAAGAAAAATTGACAATCCGACCCATAGGAATCAAAATGCAGAAAATGGCAGCAAGGAAGGGAGATCCATACCTCGTAAACAAGAGAAATGAGCTCCTCGCAGCGAGCTCTACGCGTGGATGTCTGCGGCTTCACGAACGGTAACTCCGGCGAAAGTCCGGCAGCGGCGCGGTGGTGCTGGGGCGGAGCTCCGGCGAGCTCAAGCTTGAAGATTGTGGTTGGGTTGACTAAGCCATGCCCTAGCCCCTTTATATACATGGGTTCAGTTAACCGGATCCGGATTCGGATCCGGTTCGGGTCCGTATCCGTTTACCAACCCCCGATCGTAATATGATCATATCTCCCCTGTCCGATGTCAGATTTTGACGTTGTTGGGACCGTTAGAAAGGTCTGGACGAGTAGTACACGATAGACTACTCACTTTTTTAATTTGCATAATAGATCAGGTTTGGATTAAAAAAAAGAAAATAATGAAAATGTACGAGAGTATGAATGAAAACTCGTATTTCGGACCATAAAGAGACTCGGATTTGTATCGATACTCGATACTTATACAATGTCTTGTATTTTAACCCATATATAAGTTCTCAAATCTCACATGGGTTTCGTCCCATCACCACACCTCTCCTTCACTATTGATCGCCATCCTCTGCCACGTCGTACCGTTCATCACTTCCACCTCTTGCAGCCTTCGCGCACCACCACAACCTCCTCCCTCCACCGAGCCACTCATTAGGAAGAATGGGTATCAAGGACCCCTTTGTAATTTTTTTATTTTCTTGTATTTTTTTAAACATTTTGGACCTAAATGTAATTTTAGGAAACTTTTTTCTGAATCAACTTCTTGTTGCATTCATCTATGTGGTCCCTCTCCCTCTGCTCAACAATTAAACAATATCACAAATTGTTGCTCGCACAAATCAGATAAGTATGGAAAGTCAATGTGTGCTCGGATGAAAGCAATATGAAGTGCTTGAAGTGTTGCACATTGTACACAATTTCACGTGCACAAACAACCAACCTTAGGTCAAACCCAAAAATCCTACATTGGTTTCTTGACTACTTAAGTTAAAACTTTTAGCTACTTCTCAGTGAGGGAAACCTTAGCAGAGTGAGTGATTAAGGGACACCACATTTGGAATCGTCTTCATGAAATATGTGTATCATTCTACGATTCGTATACTTGCACCCATATTGGTTGTAAGTGGATGCAACTAAGTGTAGGGATTCGGGATAGTCCTTAAATATGCAAATAGATTTCAGTTATATGTTTTTGTGTGCTTGAGTTTTTGTGTAATAAATAAATTTTTTAAAAAGATAACTGCTTGCGTTCCAACTCTGTATGTTGGTGAATCGATCTTAATTTGTATTTGTTCTTTGCTTTACTTCTAGTAAACAAATCTATGCCTACGTGAAGAGTGTGTCAAACACCAATTCTGCACCGTAATATCTAGACTACTCTTCACAGTATTAGTCACCTTATGAGGGAGATATCTACCCAAACTACATCGATTCACAATCAAATTTTGGGATACAACCCAACCCCACTTGGGGAAGTCAACCCGACTTATTTGAGTACGGACAAATTCAAGACCCTCCACAATCCCAATCGTTCTCCTACCCAAGTGTTGAATATTACTACTCGGGGATGTGTGACCAATCCCAATCATGGTATGGGTCTACATCATTAACTTATTGCACCCCTTCTCCACCTCAACTTCTTGCCAACCAAGTTGATGAGACAATCTTAGAGGGCTTCAATACCCTCCTGAATTCAATGGAAGACTTTGAGATATGGAACAACTATATGAGGAGAATACTCACTAATTGACTGAAATCCATGAACATCTATTTGTCAATCCACTCATGATTTCAGATACAATGGTTGAAAATAGGCAGATTTCTGATCAGGGAATTCTTGAACATGACTCATCTTAAGATGAATTGGAAAAGACAATCACATATCAACCTGAGTAAGAGGAAAACTTTTAAAGAAAATATGAGGAGATTTTTTTATGAGAAAGATAATGGCATAGAACAAACACAGATTGTTGGAGGAGAACCATACCAAATAGAGGCTCTTAATGAATTTTTTGAATGAATAAATCAGGATAACAATTCTTCCATCCTCTGGATCTACATGATTCCGAGCTAAATGATTTTTATGTAACCAAGAAGATGCCTCTGCCACAATGTTCGAACCCAACTTTATTGGAGATTCCAATTGAACAACGGGTCGAACATGAATCTTTGATCACGAATACTAATTTCATTAATGAAGGTGTAGATGATGATGCTAAGTGGCATGAAATAATTGTTGATCATAAGGTTAACCTTGAGGATGAAATGGAAGATGAGATAAATGAGGAATCAACTTACAAAGAATTTGAATCTTGTGATTTTTTTGAAACCCCAATACTTTCCTCATCTCCATTTGGTCCTAGATAATTGAATTGTCTGAATAAAGAACCCATTTCTTAATATCGATATCATTTACGATTCCTAAAGAAGACATTTAATTTGACTACGAGGATGAATGTGATAACAAAACTAAAGTTGAATACGATGATGAATCTAAGGATAACAATAAAGCTGAATCTGAGGAATAACATGAGAATGATGATGGACATAAAGATGAATACAATAATGAAATTGAATTTGATTATGATCATGATGATAATTTTGAGCAAGAGAGGAAGCTTGAGATTGAGTTTCCACCACCTATTCTCTCATTGACCACCAACCAGATGTTGGAAGTCCTTCCTGATGCCCGCCTCAAGTACGATTGCATAATCTCCCACTCCAATCCCATGACCTCCATTAAAGATGACTGATGAATACCCATTCATCACTCTTTATTCTTCTATTTTAGCTACAAAAACCCTTTGCAAATACATGTAGATATGTGTAAATACAAATAATTACCAAAAGCATGCATTGTGTAAAAACCTATAATTAGCATGTTTTTGTGCACAAAATAAAAGAATAAAGAGCAAAAAGAAAAAGAGGGAAATATTTAGAATAAATATTGAGCAACCTAACCCAAGGGAGGGCTCAGCATGGGCCTGACCGCATAAAAGCCAAGTAGAGGGAGATAGGAGCTCATGTGTATATACTTCTGTAAATAAATAAAACTATATATTTTCCTCACCCAAAAATATGTTTGTCCATATTGTGTGTATATTTAGAAACTATTAAAAACAAAATAAAAAGATGAAAAGCAAAAAGATCAAAAATAACCTTCCTTCACCATGTACATAAACCACACCATTGTATTTATTTAACCCTATAAATAAATAAAATTATTTTCAGAACTTTTTGTAAATATTTTATGTTACATATTGTAAATACATAAAATAACAAGAAACAAAACAAAAATCAAATAAAAATTACAAAATTAAAAATACAAAAATACATTGTATAAATACCATGTGTATAAATGTATACAACCATTTATTTCACCCTTGTATATAAGTGATAAAAATAAAATAAAAATATTCTTTTATCCCATATTTTATCTTGTAAATAAATAAAATACAAAATGAGCATAAAAATACATAAAAATAACAAATAAAAAATCAAAAATAAAAATCCATATAGTGTACATATACCTATATATATAGCTACCCTATTTTTATTCCCAAAAATTAATTAAAAATCACCAAAAAATAGAAAAAAATAAAAGAAAAATATTTCATGTTTTGAGTTTTCTTTAATTCGGCCTATTTCTACCCTAAAATAAATAAACAAAAATCGCACACACGTGGCCGCTCCTGATTGGTCCACGGGGGACTGTTGACCCCGGTCAACTCCCCCGCGGACTCCTTCCTATTCTGGACAACGCGCGCCACCCCATCTTCTCCGATTTTCCCACGCGTCTCCAGGCTGTCTCCCACGCATATCCCATGCCCGGATTCTTCGCCGTTCATCCCTCTCCCTCGCCGGATCCTTCGCCATCAAATCAACGCCTTCCATCGTTGTCGCTCCTCAACCCTAATCGCCCCGGTCACTCTATATATTCCCGACCTCCGCCGCCTCCGCGCCCCATCTTTGGACTATCTCCTTCTTCCCAGTGACCTCCATCGGCATCGCGAGAGTGACAGCAAGCATTTGCCCTTGTTGCAGTGAGGTGAGGAGGCGAATCCTTTGATCCGGCGAACTCCGCCGCCACTGCTCCGCCACCGGCGTTGAGCATCGAGCCTCAGGCCTTGACGCCCTTCGAGGCTACGACCAGGAGCAAGAGCAGCTCCACCACAGTCTACTGCATCCACCAGGTAACCTTAGTTTCTTCTAATTTCTTCCAATTTCCGATTTCGCCCAAATCTTATCTCCGACGCATCTCTTCGATTCCGGCCACCTCGCGTGACATCTCGACCCTCCGACCCGACCATCACCTTCGCCATTCCCTCACGCACCTTCTACGCACTTTCACTCAACCCAGATCGCACAGGATCTGGGAGTCGAGCTCCACCGTCTCCGCCTCGCCGGAGCTCCTTCGCCACACCGCACAGACCACCTTCACCCCGCTTTCTTGGGTCGAGGCATTTTGCCCTCGACCCGCGAAGCTTCTTGTCTACTTTGCAGGTCCAAAGGGGGTGTCTGAGCCTCCTTCACAGTTCAGACCGGAGCTTCGTGCCGATAGGCCTCGCCGGAGCCCCTCCAGGGCTTGGCTGGGGCATCGGCCACCACCAGCAGCTGCGGGACAGTCCAGCGGAGCCTCTCCGATCATTTGCAGCAGCTGAGGAGGACCGGAGTCCACGCACGAGGCCGGCGAAGTTCGCCGGCCATCAGTTCTTCCTCCACCTTCCAGAGCCGTCCGATGAAGACCTCGCTCCAGTTCTAATCCCAGCCGTCGATCTGTAGAGGAGCAGCAGCCGTCGATCCATCTGAGGATCTCATCTGGACCGTCGCAGCCGAGGAGAGAGGCACCCGAGCCCAGCACCGCTTGATCTTCCACGTGGCCTCCCTCGGACCGTCGATCGAGCCGAAGAGGAGAAGAGAGGAGTAGCGCCCGCACATCCAGCCGTCAGATCATACACGTGGCGCATATCTGACCGTCGGCTAATAAAGGGGTAAATATCGTAGGGCCCCCTCGTAGTTTGTCATTTCCTTTTTAGTCCTGTAACTTTTAATTCAAGTTGTTTATTTTCTGGGATATTTGCATCAAGGACCTCGTATTTATTTTATTTGCACTTATACCCCCGCCAGTTATGAACCACGTGCTTCGTCACGTGTTTTGTTGGGATATTTGCATAAGACCCCTTGTAGTTCTGGATGTTATTAATTGAATAAAAAGTCTTGTTTATTTGCATATATACCCCTGTGAGCATTGATTATGCGCATGTGCGTTTTATTTTGGGTAAATTGCAAATGGGCCCCCTGGACTTTTGATACGAGTTATCAATAGGTCCTTGGGACTTATTTTTATTACATTTTGGTCCCTGTGTGCCCCAGCCACGTGCGACGCGCGTGACTTGCTGGGTATTTTGCACCTAGGCCCCCAGATCTTTGGGTATTTGCACTTAGGTCCCTGTGCACAGTGCCCCACCTTTATTTTTGAATAAAATATCAAACGACCTCCAAATCCAATGAAATTTTGACACATGGCTCCTGCCATGGTGTAGGAATTTCTGTGATTTTTGAGGACATTTTTGATTTCATTTATTATTTTTAAAAATTCAAAAACCCCTATTTTTGCTACTGTTTGACTTTAAAAATACCAAAAAAATCTAAAAACTCCACCAAAAATTCTAAAAAATTTAGATAATGTTTCTTGCTTGTTGATTGATTTTCCAGCCATTTTTGGTGACTTTTCATAACTTAAAAACCTTAAAAATTGAAAAACCCCTAAAAACCCATAAAAATTATAATAAAAAAATTAAAAATCCAAAAACAATAATTAGGGTGCCTAAATTTTCCTTATTCTTTCTAGATTATAGGAAAATTACCTTTAGGGCTTTTTGAGATCCAAAATTATTTTATTTTTGGGTCTTAAGCCTTGCTGGACAGTACCCTTTGGTTTTCGCATTGTTTGATTTTTAATAAATAATTTACCCATTAGAAAAATTCCAAAAATTCACCAAAAACAGTAAAAAACTTAAAAAACATAAAAACCATTTTTTCCTTAATTTTTGCATCATTTTTGATGTGTTTAATAAATTGTTGAAGTCCAGTGTTTGTGTGCTTTCTTTAATGTTCTCATCTTTTAAAAAATTCTAAAAAATATAGAAACAAATAAAAACCATAAAAAAGACTCTCTTGGATTTCTGACTACATCGTAGGCCGCAAGGCCAATCTGTGCTCCTTGTGTTCGACCCTGGGAGCTATACCAGGTTAATCCTATAGCTAGACCGCTCTTTCTTGTGCTTGCTTGTTTTTATCTCTGTGAGTGGTTGATATTCTTCTTGATTGACTCAGCCCGAGTGATTGAGGTCGCAACGACCATTTCCTTACCTTTACCTCTGTCAGTCGGGCGGTAATCAGAATGGCGCCGTTGCCGGGGAGCACGGCTTTGTAGTCAGTTTTCATTCTTCTATTTTTGTCTCTCTACATTATAACTATTTTCTGACACTCTCTCTTTCTAATTTTTGTGCGAGGTACTACGTGGAGAACTTGGAGTACACTTTTTGAGGACCCGCACGGGAAGAAGAGCAGGGAGAAGAAGAAGAATATCATGTATTTGAGAGAACAATATTTTTGTAATAATTTAGGACTCAGACTTTGAACTGTGGACATTTGTAACTTAGCGGGTCTGTTTCGCCGAGCACCGGTGTGCTCGGGGGACCCATCTGGATTTTCGCGGCTTTTATCGTGGTTTTTATAGCTAGCTGCCTTTTCCGGTGTTTCTCGCGGTTTTAGCCCCTAGACATAGGAATTTTGATTGATTGTGACGTAAATTTTAAGGCCCAACACTTAATAGAATATCTGTTCCTATAGAACGTAATTGGACCTTAATAAAATTCACTGAAAAAGTTAGTTTAATTGGATTTGAGACCACGTGCCGTGAGGAGTCACATACAGCGCTGGCAGGACCCGTTGTGGCGGGCACCGAGTGACTCCCAAGATCGGACTCCGGACTCGATTCGGTTAGCTAACTATCGTTCTTCACGATCAATAGAAATTGCTTGTCTAAGGCCGGTTTTTCCCGTTGCACCATTTAGGTAGTTTTATTCTGTCTTTAAATTCTGCGCGGATCACTTGCATGTAGAGTGCTGGAGATAAGGTACGCATTTCTTTCTCTGCATGCATCATTGATTTCTTCGCGCATCGGCTTTTTCGTCTTCTGCCTCTGTTTTTGGCTTAATCATCAGGAGAATCGGAAAAACCGTTAGGCCGCTTGTATTTATTTTGGAAAAAAATTAAAAAAGAAAAACAAAAAAAAAATTGGGACTGGATAACATTATTGACCCTAAAAGACACTCACATTAAAAATTTGTCTTGGGGAGAGCAACCCCCTCATTGTATGGTTTGTATGCGCGAGAGAGTGACCCGCACCCTAGGTAGAACCCTCCGGTGTTATTTCTAGCTGACTACCGACTCTTCCGTGCGGGCCAGTCGGTTGGAGTAGCATCGGGTATCCTAACAGGTCACGTAAGCGCTCTGATATCTTGCATGTTCACCAAATAAAATTGACAAGATAAATTGACCGATCTTTCACGGTCTTCAGATTGTGTTGCGTTGGTGAACCGGGGGTTTGCTTTGCGATCATAGTTTCTCCAGATCCCATCCGCCCAACTCGCCAAGATCAAGATGATGGGTAGACGATCTCTTAGGCAGCCTCTGGCTGCACCGCTTTCAGGCGCGTCTACTCCATCATCTAGGTTGGCCCGTGAGAGTCGAGACCAGCTCTCCGGGCCCGAGTTCGATTCCACCCTGTTCCCCCTCGATCCCCTTTCTTCTGCTACTAAGAGACATGAGCCCGAGGAAAGACGAATTAATTTGACAGAACCTGAGTTAGGCTCATCTGATTTTGCAGACATCCCTATGGCTGGAGCCGGCAGTTCAGACGATCGCCAGCCCGAACATTTTGTCTTAGACCAGGGAGCGATCAACTCCACCCTGATCGCATCATTAGAGAGGGTTCAGCAACAGTTACGCGATCAGGGGGCTTTTATGATTGAGATGAGAAGGGAGATGGAGCGACTCCGAAGAGAGCGAGACGAGCCGAGCGAGCCTGAGGACATTCCTGACGCTGATGCAGAGGCAGCAGCCGCAGCAGCAGCAGCAGCCGCGGCCGGGGCAGGACCACCGAGACCGATGCGGGAGTTACACAACCCCGGATCAACACTGATGCACCACTGGGTGGTGGTACCTGCCATCGTGGGGGATTTCAAGTTCCCTCCGAACACCCTGCAGATGCTTCCTCACTTTCACGGACTTGCCACTGAGGAACCCCATCTCCATCTCCAGGAGTTTCTGATGATCTGCAGCACTGTCCACGACCGTCATGTGGACCAAGATACGATTCGAATGATGGCCTTCCCTTTTTCACTGGCAGATAGAGCAGCCGCCTGGCTGAAACATCTAGGGAAGTTTGTCTACACCTGGGAGCAACTCCGCACCGAGTACTTGAACAAGTACTATCCACTCGGGCGGACGAATGCAGCAAGGGCCCTGATCAACAACTTCTCCATGCTCCCTAACGAGCAATTTCACGAGGCATGGGAGAGGTTCAGAGAGCTTCTGGATAGATGCCCACACCATGATATCTCCAAGCCGAACCTAGTTCAGAGCTTCTTTAGTGGGATGACGCCAGAACTTCAGGGTCTGGTGAATGCTTCTTGCGGCGGGTCCTACTTTGCCAAGGACCACAACCAAGTCTGGGCCATCTACGAAGAGATGGCAGAAAATTACATGGTGATGTCCCAGACTCGGTTGTACACACAGAGATCTCAGCAGCCGCCAGGACCCGTGCAGTATCAGCGGATAGCACGGGTTGATGCAGGTCCATCCAGTTCGTCCACAGTTGCAGCCGCACAGGCAGAGTCGGCCGCTGCGGACATGGGGATTATCAGCGAGAAGTTGGACCGCATGGAAATCATAGAGAAGAAGCAGTGCCAGGGCATAACTCAGATGGAGGAAATGGCACAAACTCTGAGCGACATGAAGACCCAGCTCTTGTGTCTTCAGGAGGCACAGACGGCTCCTCAGCCCCGTCTTCTGTCGCGAGGCGATTCCGGCGGCAGCCGCAGCTCGTCCCAGTGCTCCAGCTCCTTGCAGCAGCCTAGACAAGTTCACCTTGTACAGGCGGAGCCGTACCAGCAGCAGAAGCCCTCTTACCAGTCACCACCATCTCCAGACTTACAGATGGTGGTATATCAGCCGGATCAGCCTCTGGATGTACTCCCACCAGCCCCTTACGATGCGGAACCGTTGATGGATGTCAACGGGATTTGGTATGACCGCCCCCAACCTGGAATCCGACGAGACCATCCCGGATTCAGGTGGGGGAATGGGGGTAACCAGTCCCAACAGCAGCCAGCCGGTCAGGGAGGGCAGTACTCCCAGCAGAGAGATCACCAGCAGCACCCAGCATACCAGCCACACCAGCCATCATCCTTCGTACCTCGTCCCTATCAGCAGCAGGGACAGAATTGGAGACGTGAGCAGCAGGCTCACCAGCAGCAGCATCCTTCCTCTTACCCCTCTCAGCCCCAGCAGCCTCATTATCAGAGAGGCAACCCGTCGGGCTCCCATGAGAGCCCCGCCATGGATGATCTAGCCCGCCTCTTCACAGAGCAGCAGGCTACATTTAGACGGGAGATGGACGAGTTCCGCCAGGAGATGCGGGACCTGATGAGAGGGAAGGCCGCCATCCCTGCACAGATCGAGCCTAATCCGAATAACTTGAAGAGGAAATCTGAGCAGGTAGTTCACACTGAGCCTACCACTTCTAGTGACTCATTTGATATTATCTCGTCGGATCTATTTGATGCTGATTTTGTCACACTTAGGAGCGGTAGAAGACCAGCAGGAGGCGCCTCATCTGAGCGACAACGCGAGGATCCATCTAGAGAGCCAGATGAGGAAGAGGAGAGCGGTACTGAAGCCGCACATCATGATGACGGTGGTACTGATGCCACCCGAGATGCTGATTCCACAGGCGGTACTGAGGCCGCCATTTCACCAGATCGAGGAGGTGGTACTGACGCCACCAGCAGAGCCGAGCCAGCCAGCGGTACTGAGGCCGCAAGACGTCTAGTTGTAGAGCCAGCTAGAGGTGGTACTGAGGCCACCAACATTTATTCTGATAGAAATGTTGTCTTTCCTCGCATGAATGTATCTCGGAACTCTGATTTGAATAAAGGAAAAGGTTTAGTTTCTTCTGATCCCACTGTGGTGAATGATGTTTGTGAGGATCCGGTCATCGAACCGTCTAGGCCTATTCCTAGTCCTTCATCTGAGAAGGACCCTGTGATCCCCTTTCCTAGAGCCCTTGAATTGGGGAAGGGGAAGAAAAAAGAAAAAGATCCAAAAAAGAGAGAGCAGGAGGAGTTCAGCCAGGGCATGATAGACCGATTTCACATCCAGCTGACCCTCAATGAGGCTTTGCAGCACATCCCTCTTCTTCAGCGATCCCTAAGAGATAGGACCACAGTCAGGAGGAAGAAGAGGAGCAAGACCGCAGAAATTCATGTGCTAACAAAAGCCACGTGTTACGCGATCCAGAACCATCTGCCGACTAAGAGGCCAGATCTAGGGGCCCCGTATGTCAGATGTCAGATTAGTGAGCAGAGGTTCGACCGCACTCTATTAGATAGCGGATCGTCGATCAACCTTCTTCCGGCAGCCCTTCTCGACCACTTAGAGTTGGGCACTCTTAGACAGAGCAGGACATACCTTCAGTTTGCTGATCGGTCAGTCAAGAGGCCAAAGGGGTTGTTGCGAGACGTTGTCGTCACGATTCAGGGTTTACAATTCCCCGTGGATTTTGTCGTACTGGACATGGAGACCCCTGACTCGTTGACCGATTCCCCCATCATCCTCGGTCGCCCATTCTTGGCCACAGCCAAGGCAGTGACTGACCATGACAGCGGGAAGGTGTACTTTCGCGTCCAGGGCGAGAGTATACAAATAGAGACGGTTAAGGATCACAGAGCCAGATCCAGATCCCACTCACATAGCAGTACAGATTCAGAGCAGCTGACAGACGCAGAGCCAGACATCCACCAGGACTGTGATTTTGTGATCACAGATGATGAGGCAATTTGGGCAGATCCTGCAGCACAGACCATCCTCTCATATTCAGATACATCTGATGCAGAGATGATAGCAGAGGATAGTCTGGAGAGCACAACCCTGGTTCAGGATACTATTGAGTCAGCAGAGTCGGACCTTGATCGCGACACGATTTCCAGTGATGGTGGTACTGAAACCACCCTGCTCTATGGTGGTACTGATGCCACCTTGTTCTCCGGTGGTACTGATGCCACCGAGTCTGATATAGATCCCTCGGATTCAGAGTCTGTTTGGGCAGATTGTGATGATCAGATGCCAGATCTGGATCCACCTGAGCCTATAGATGAGGAGGAGGTAGAGGCAGAACAGATCAGAGATAATGCAGAGGACCCGCCTTCTCCAGATCCAGTTTGTGAGAGTTCGTTATCTTTTTCCAGGCAAATTTGGCAGAATTGTCCGCATACACGCATCTTCTTCAGAAGCCAGATTTGCCAGCACCCAGCTGTCCAGAGCTAAAGCCGCTCCCTACTTCGCTGAAGTATAGATTCCTTGCGGGAGAGTCTGAGATGTACCCAGTCATCATCTCTGCCGATCTGACTGGAGAACAAGAATCCCGTCAGATGGAGGTTCTTGAAAAGAACCGCAAGGCAATTGGATGGAGCGTAGCAGATCTCCATGGGATTAGTCCCTCATTGTGCTCCCACCATATCTATCTCGAGGAAGGGGCGAAGCCGTCGCGTGAGTTCCAGCGGCGACTGAACCCCAACCTAAGAGAGGTTGTTATGAAGGAAATATCAAAATGGTGGAGTGCAGATTTCATTTATCCCATTTCCGGCTCCAAGTGGGTTAGCCCTTGCATGTGGTGCCCAAGAAGACGGGCATCACGACTGTGATCAGTGAGTCGGGAGAGGAGATTGCTACACGAGTACCCACCTCTTTGCGGGGTCTGTGTTGACTACAGGAAACTCAACCAGGCCACCAAAAAGGACCATTTCCCCCTGCCTTTATTGATCAGATCATAGAGAGACTGGCAGGGAAGAGCCATTATTGCTTCCTAGATGGGTACTCGGGCTACAACCCAGGTGGCCATCGCTCCTGAGGATCAGGAGAAGACCACCTTTACCTGTCCCTTCGGTACTTACGCCTTTCGACGCATGCCATTCGGGCTATGTACGCCCCTGCGACTTTTCAGAGATGCATGCTGTCGATATTTTCGGACATGGTAGGGGAGTGTTTGGAGGTCTTCATGGACGACTTCTCGGTTTACGGCGACGGATTCGATTCCTGTCTTGACTGCCTAGACCGAGTGCTCCAGCGATGTATTGCTACCCGCTTAGTTCTGTCTTGGGAGAAGAGTCACTTCATGGTGACTCAAGGGACGGTGCTTGGCCACATCATCTCCAACAGAGGCATGGAGGTTGATCCGGCCAAGGTCGATGTCATTAGGAAACTCACACCGCCGTCCAATCTGAAGCAGTTACGGTCATTTCTGGGGCACGTTGGTTTTTATAGGAGATTCATTCATGATTTCAGCAAAATTGCCCGACCGTTGACTGACCTCTTGACGAAAGACACCGAGTTCCTTGTCGATGACAAGTGTCTTTCGTCCTTTGAAACTCTCCAGCAATGTGTTATTGAGGCTCCTGTCCTTCAGCCGCCCGATTGGTCTCTCCCGTTCGAGATCATGACGGACGCCTCTGATTTTGCCGTAGGGGCAGTGCTAGGACAGAGGAGGGATGGAGTACCGTTTGCGATACACTATGCTAGACGCACATTGGATTCCGCCCAGCGGAATTTATACGGTCACAGAGAAGGAGATGCTAGCAGTAGTGTTTGCCCTAGATAAATTCAGATCATATATCATTGGATCCCGAGTGACCTTGTATACTGACCACACCGCCATCAGGTACCTCATGTCAAAGAAGGATGCCAAGGCCAGACTTACTAGATGGATCCTTCTACTCCAGGAGTTCGACATTGAGATCAAGGATAAACCTGGAGTCAAGAATGTGGTGGCGGACCATTTATCCCGACTAGAGCAGCCTGAGGATTCTGAGCAGATTGATCCCATTTGTGATACCTTCCCAGATGAGGCGATCCCTTGCTATCGCCTCACTCCCGTGGTATGCCGATATTGTGAACTTTCTCGTTGCTGGGAAAGTCCCACAAGATTGGCCCAAGCAGAAGATTGAGACCTTCCTTGCGAAGGCCAAGTCCTACCACTGGGAGGATCCCATCCTTTACCACGAAGGAGGGGATAGCATCTGGCGTCGGTGTATTCCTCAGGGAGGAGCATCATAGTGTCCTCACTTACTGCCACAAGCTTGAGGCAGGAGGACATCATTCTGGGAGGAGAACGGCACAGAAAGTGCTCCAATCCCGGCTTGTGGTGGCCTACACTCTTCAAGGACTCTGATGAGTTCGTGAAGAGGTGTACTGATTGTCAGAGGATGGGCACTTGTGGACAGCGTGATATGATGCCGATGCAGCCCATTCACTTCTGTGAGGTTTTTGACGCATGGGGCATCGATTTCATGGGTCCATTCCCTAAGAGTCAGGGATTTGAGTACATTCTGTTGGCCGTAGATTATGTGAGTCGTTGGGTTGAGGCTATCCCCGCCCGAGCCGCAGATGCGAAGACAGTTTGCAGATTTTTGAAGAAGCACATCATCATGCGGTTTGGGGTTCCACGAATTCTGATTTCTGATGGGGGATCTCATTTCATCAACGACCAGGTGAAGGCACTTGCTAGCGAGTTCGGCATAGATCATCGTGTTGCTACACCTTACCATCCACAGACAAATGGTCTAGCCGAAGTGTCGAATAGGGAGATCAAGAATATTTTGCAGAAAGTCGTCCGCCCTGACCGAAAGAATTGGTCACAGCTTTTGGACTCGGTCTTGTGGGCATATCGGACATCTTTCAAGACTCCATTGGGTACATCTCCCTTTCGCCTCGTTTATGGCAAGCCTTGTCACCTACCAGTTGAGCTGAGGCATCAAGTCACTCTGGGCAGTTACAGACATATTGATGGATCCAGATGGTATAGGAGACCAGAGGAGGGCAGAGTTAGCCGCCTTGGAAGAGCTTAGAGATGCAGCTTTCTCAAACAGCCTACATTATAAGGAGAAAATCAAGGAGTGGCATGATTCTCATATCAGCCACAAGCATTTTGAGATTGGACAGAAAGTATGGCTGTTTGATGCAAGGCTTAGATTATTTCCAGGGAAGCTACAGAGCAAATGGAAAGGACCCTATTTGGTCAGAAAGGTACACGATAACGGTAGCATTGATATATCTGAGTTATCTTCTGAGAGTACCTTCCGAGTGAACGGCCAGCGGCTCAAACCATTTCTAGATCATGAGCCGCGGGACGTTATTATTGCCGCTATTCATTTTGCGTGAGATGTGGTCTTTTGACTCACATCTTTTACATCTCACGCCTGATTTTCACTGTTCCTCCGCCTGTATAGATCCAGTTGTCCATATCATGCTATTCTTTAGTCCCACATCCCGTCTCTCATCTTATGATTATGCTATACTTAGGGTGTACTTTACCCTAAGTATAGGGGGGATGTCGGACCTGCGAGTGTTCTTTTCATTCTTTCTGCTCTTGTTTTTGCTGCCTATACTTAGGGATATTTTACCCTAAGTATAGGGGGGGCAGATTCTGTATATTCTTCACTCGGCTTTCCCTTCATGTACAGCTTTCTATACTTAGGATTAGTTAATCCTAAGTATAGGGGGAAACCACCGAGTTCCTCTCATTCTATTCATTTATTCGTTCCTGTACTTAGACATCCCTTTTCACTTCCCTTTTACTAAGCACGAGTTATGTCTTCTTCATCGCTCTTGATCACTCTGAGGACATCGTTCGAGCTAAGTATAGGGGGGGTGTGTATATATTTCATATATACTTTAGCCATAACTCGTACTTTGTGTGAGTGTGTTAATAAATAAAATGGCTAAAAATCACAAAAAAAATTAAAAATTTTTCATGCACATAAACCTCTTTTATTCTTGCACATACATAGCTAGTGTATAAAGTATTTTTGTAAAAATGATTTCAAAAATCTTTGTGTAAAGCTTGTGTAAATATTTTGTATCAAAATTATGTATATAGTACAAAATTTTTCCAAAATGTTTTGAAAATCAAAAGTTTGCAAAAATCTTGTGTAAATGTTTGTAAACATCTTATTGCAAAACTTGCACCTCATGCATCATTCATTCATGATTTCAAAACATTTTTCAAAATTTTTGCATGATTGTAAAATATTTGTAAATAGCATCTTGTGTACATATATGTATATAGTTTTTCCTGGATGAGAGTTGACATTTAAACTAAGCCTGGAATTAAATTGAGAAATGGAGCTTGAATAAGATCTTAATCCACTTAACTTCAAGAGGAACCTTGTAGGGACTTAGGGTTAAGGCTTTTCAGGTCCATAAGGACTTAATTCTTTGAGTCCACTAGGCTATGAGCATATGTCATCTTGATGAGCCTAAGTAGAGCACTTAACAACACACGCATGACTCTCAGAGACAATGGCTTCACTTGCACCTGCACTTTACACATGGCTCTCCACGGATGAGGTGATGAGGAGGCAGTTTCCTTTGGCTTGGGGTAGCATATGAGGGTAGTACTTCTAGGCGGAACCTCTCTTCTTCTTTTAGTGAAGGAAGTGCACCTCAACTTGGTCTAGTGGTGTTGAAAGCTAAAGACAGAAGCTGTGGGTTGCAATAAAGCTTCAAAAGAGGGATAGTCTACTGGCTCAAGGGGAAATTTCTTATATATGCTGCACCATGTAGATATGTGTACAGAAGTCCTTGAAAAAAAAATGCAAAAAATGCAAAAAGAACTCCAAAAAGTGGTGGGTCGGATTGAAAATTTAATAACCCCACCGGAGTATAAAGCAAAAGCTTATGGTATCCATGTTACATCTCATGAAGCTTGCAGCGGGAGACTTAGCTACACTGGCTAGGCTTCCAAAACTCTATACTTCTACCCCCTCTCCTTGAGCCGGTTGCACTTGAACTTAGAAGGGAATACCCCGCTTCTCGAGGAAAGAGTTGCTAGACTGAGGCATTAGAGTTACCAGGTTGAGGGAGGTTGTTTCTTTGTTACTTCTGAGGTGGGGAGCCACATATCACTTACACCGCAAGGAAAAGATTCATGGTCATTAGAGTTTGTGTATGTAGACTTGTTCTGATCTGGTTTATTGAGGAGTCTTGCCCATAGATTGGTGGAACTTGGAGGCTGTTGAGTTTTAGGCTTAAGTCCAAATAAGGTTCCGACACATTAATAATCCAAAGATCTGATCGAGCTCCATATTTCAATTTAATGAAGGAAAATTTAATAAGTCAACCTTGATCCATGTACATCCTCTTTTTCTTTTTCTTTTTCTTTCTTTTTCACTTCTTTTTCAAATAAGTGTTTGCTAAGGGACTAGCAAAGTTAAGCATAGGGGGGTGATGAATACCCATTCATCACTCTTTATTCTTCTATTTTAGCTACAAAAACCCTTTGCAAATACATGTAGATATGTGTAAATACAAATAATTACCAAAAGCATGCATTGTGTAAAAACCTATAATTAGCATGTTTTTGTGCACAAAATAAAAGAATAAAGAGCAAAAAGAAAAAGAGGGAAATATTTAGAATAAATATTGAGCAACCTAACCCAAGGGAGGGCTCAGCATGGGCCTGACCGCATAAAAGCCAAGTAGAGGGAGATAGGAGCTCATGTGTATATACTTCTGTAAATAAATAAAACTATATATTTTCCTCACCCAAAAATATGTTTGTCCATATTGTGTGTATATTTAGAAACTATTAAAAACAAAATAAAAAGATGAAAAGCAAAAAGATCAAAAATAACCTTCCTTCACCATGTACATAAACCACACCATTGTATTTATTTAACCCTATAAATAAATAAAATTATTTTCAGAACTTTTTGTAAATATTTTATGTTACATATTGTAAATACATAAAATAACAAGAAACAAAACAAAAATCAAATAAAAATTACAAAATTAAAAATACAAAAATACATTGTATAAATACCATGTGTATAAATGTATACAACCATTTATTTCACCCTTGTATATAAGTGATAAAAATAAAATAAAAATATTCTTTTATCCCATATTTTATCTTGTAAATAAATAAAATACAAAATGAGCATAAAAATACATAAAAATAACAAATAAAAAATCAAAAATAAAAATCCATATAGTGTACATATACCTATATATATAGCTACCCTATTTTTATTCCCAAAAATTAATTAAAAATCACCAAAAAATAGAAAAAAATAAAAGAAAAATATTTCATGTTTTGAGTTTTCTTTAATTTCGGCCTATTTCTACCCTAAAATAAATAAACAAAAAATCGCACACACGTGGCCGCTCCTGATTGGTCCACGGGGGACTGTTGACCCCGGTCAACTCCCCCGCGGACTCCTTCCTATTCTGGACAACGCGCGCCACCCCATCTTCTCCGATTTTCCCACGCGTCTCCAGGCTGTCTCCCACGCATATCCCATGCCCGGATTCTTCGCCGTTCATCCCTCTCCCTCGCCGGATCCTTCGCCATCAAATCAACGCCTTCCATCGCTGTCGCTCCTCAACCCTAATCGCCCCGGTCACTCTATATATTCCCGACCTCCGCCGCCTCCGCGCCCCATCTTTGGACTATCTCCTTCTTCCCAGTGACCTCCATCGGCATCGCGAGAGTGACAGCAAGCATTTGCCCTTGTTGCAGTGAGGTGAGGAGGCGAATCCTTTGATCCGGCGAACTCCGCCGCCACTGCTCCGCCACCGGCGTTGAGCATCGAGCCTCAGGCCTTGACGCCCTTCGAGGCTACGACCAGGAGCAAGAGCAGCTCCACCACAGTCTACTGCATCCACCAGGTAACCTTAGTTTCTTCTAATTTCTTCCAATTTCCGATTTCGCCCAAATCTTATCTCCGACGCATCTCTTCGATTCCGGCCACCTCGCGTGACATCTCGACCCTCCGACCCGACCATCACCTTCGCCATTCCCTCACGCACCTTCTACGCACTTTCACTCAACCCAGATCGCACAGGATCTGGGAGTCGAGCTCCACCGTCTCCGCCTCGCCGGAGCTCCTTCGCCACACCGCACAGACCACCTTCACCCCGCTTTCTTGGGTCGAGGCATTTTGCCCTCGACCCGCGAAGCTTCTTGTCTACTTTGCAGGTCCAAAGGGGGTGTCTGAGCCTCCTTCACAGTTCAGACCGGAGCTTCGTGCCGATAGGCCTCGCCGGAGCCCCTCCAGGGCTTGGCTGGGGCATCGGCCACCACCAGCAGCTGCGGGACAGTCCAGCGGAGCCTCTCCGATCATTTGCAGCAGCTGAGGAGGACCGGAGTCCACGCACGAGGCCGGCGAAGTTCGCCGGCCATCAGTTCTTCCTCCACCTTCCAGAGCCGTCCGATGAAGACCTCGCTCCAGTTCTAATCCCAGCCGTCGATCTGTAGAGGAGCAGCAGCCGTCGATCCATCTGAGGATCTCATCTGGACCGTCGCAGCCGAGGAGAGAGGCACCCGAGCCCAGCACCGCTTGATCTTCCACGTGGCCTCCCTCGGACCGTCGATCGAGCCGAAGAGGAGAAGAGAGGAGTAGCGCCCGCACATCCAGCCGTCAGATCATACACGTGGCGCATATCTGACCGTCGGCTAATAAAGGGGTAAATATCGTAGGGCCCCCTCGTAGTTTGTCATTTCCTTTTTAGTCCTGTAACTTTTAATTCAAGTTGTTTATTTTCTGGGATATTTGCATCAAGGACCTCGTATTTATTTTATTTGCACTTATACCCCCGCCAGTTATGAACCACGTGCTTCGTCACGTGTTTTGTTGGGATATTTGCATAAGACCCCTTGTAGTTCTGGATGTTATTAATTGAATAAAAAGTCTTGTTTATTTGCATATATACCCCTGTGAGCATTGATTATGCGCATGTGCGTTTTATTTTGGGTAAATTGCAAATGGGCCCCCTGGACTTTTGATACGAGTTATCAATAGGTCCTTGGGACTTATTTTTATTACATTTTGGTCCCTGTGTGCCCCAGCCACGCGCGACGCGCGTGACTTGCTGGGTATTTTGCACCTAGGCCCCCAGATCTTTGGGTATTTGCACTTAGGTCCCTGTGCACAGTGCCCCACCTTTATTTTTGAATAAAATATCAAACGACCTCCAAATCCAATGAAATTTTGACACATGGCTCCTGCCATGGTGTAGGAATTTCTGTGATTTTTGAGGACATTTTTGATTTCATTTATTATTTTTAAAAATTCAAAAACCCCTATTTTTGCTACTGTTTGACTTTAAAAATACCAAAAAAATCTAAAAACTCCACCAAAAATTCTAAAAAATTTAGATAATGTTTCTTGCTTGTTGATTGATTTTCCAGCCATTTTTGGTGACTTTTCATCACTTATAAACCTTAAAAATTGAAAAACCCCTAAAAACCCATAAAAATTATAATAAAAAAATTAAAAATCCAAAAACAATAATTAGGGTGCCTAAATTTTCCTTATTCTTTCTAGATTATAGGAAAAATTACCTTTAGGGCTTTTTGAGATCCAAAATTATTTTATTTTTGGGTCTTAAGCCTTGCTGGACAGTACCCTTTGGTTTTCGCATTGTTTGATTTTTAATAAATAATTTACCCATTAGAAAAATTCCAAAAATTCACCAAAAACAGTAAAAAAACTTAAAAAACATAAAAACCATTTTTTCCTTAATTTTTGCATCATTTTTGATGTGTTTAATAAATTGTTGAAGTCCAGTGTTTGTGTGCTTTCTTTAATGTTCTCATCTTTTAAAAAATTCTAAAAAATATAGAAACAAATAAAAACCATAAAAAAGACTCTCTTGGATTTCTGACTACATCGTAGGCCGCAAGGCCAATCTGTGCTCCTTGTGTTCGACCCTGGGAGCTATACCAGGTTAATCTATAGCTAGACCGCTCTTTCTTGTGCTTGCTTGTTTTTATCTCTGTGAGTGGTTGATATTCTTCTTGATTGACTCAGCCCGAGTGATTGAGGTCGCAACGACCATTTCCTTACCTTTACCTCTGTCAGTCGGGCGGTAATCAATGACCAATCTTGTTTGGCTTTTTACTTTCTAAGTGGATCTCCTGGTATTACCTCAACTTTCAATCAAGACGATTCTCTATCTCTTTGATAAAATTTGGGCTGAAAATGAAGAGCTCCTCAAGAAAATCGAGGATTAGCGACCAACTACCGCATTAATTCTGCCACGGTAGGAACTATCTTATTGGTTGATTGAAAACAAGGCTCTAGGAAAAGAAACAATTGATTCGAATGATATGGAAAATTTACATACTGACAATGAACATGAGCAACTATTAAATCTGAGTATACATGCACCCAGCCTCCCACCTTTGAACTTTCAAGTTAACACTCATTTCACAGAGATAGTTTAATGGCATGATCAAATCTCTAACGTTTGTGACATCAAGGAGTCCATCGAGGTATAAAAATGTTGGTAATAACTAATTTTATGTGATGAACACAAATTTTCTATATTTGGACCATCTTGAACCCACCTATCGATTAGAGGCACTATTATCGAAATCGACTCCATAATTTCTACTCACATCTTCACTTGAGTCAACTATGTCATTTATCATACCAACATAACCGATCATTCAACAGAGCCTCATTTCACTGGTCCCACCCAACAATTACAAGCTTCACAAAGGAAACCATGTTTCCACCTTGTCCAACGAGCGAAGTTCTCTACATCATCATGGTTTTGTAAACACGGATATCGCACACACTCAAGACAAAGGGTATTTCTAACACTGGAGCTTAGTTGGAGGCATTAAAATTAACAAACATCGTGGGATATCTCCCATAGTTATCTTTCAAGTACTTACATTTTTCCTCCAACTTTTTGTTTTGAATAAGTATGGGGAAAACTTGAAATACCCAAAGAAATCCTAGCGGAGCGGTCCTCTGGCCACATAGAGTGGGGTCATCGTTGTTGAGGCGACCAACGTGAATCACTCTGAATAAATTAATATTCAATCCATAATAATAATAAAGCAATGCAAAATGATATGGATCAAAATTTATTACAAATCTCTACAAACAAGTGTGTATAGTGAACAAGTGTAGTAGGGTGTCAAACTCAGGGAACAAGTGGCATAATAATATTATTTATCTCTAAATAATATAGGTGTATGGATGCATATACACACACACACACAATATTTACTCAATAAAATGATTTTGTTGGTTTTAATTATTTTAATTTTTTAATTTTTAATTTTCTGATTTTTAATTTCCTCTTTTAATATTCAAATAAGGGTATATATATATAGATATGTAATATAATGTAATAAGTGTAATTTAAGAGATATATATAATATATATAATAAATTTAAAACAATCAAGAAATACAAGAAAAAATAGTCCTTTTGTAAAGGAATCATATTTTTAGGGTATTTATGATAATAAGTAATAATAATAAATATATAAAATAATATACACATATGTATATAAGCTATATATGGTATTTTAGTTATTAATATAGCTATATATAATTAAAATTTTAAAAATGAAATATTTTTGTATTTTTAAAATATTACTCTATTTTTATGATTTTTTGGGAATTTTTTGTATTTTTAAAATCATAAATAGGGCAAAATAAGGAATATTTAAATATGTCGAATTGTTTTGAAATTCTAAAATAGAAAATTACTTCAAAATTTCTCAAAACCAATTTAATATATAGTAGATAATATATATATATATATGAAAATATAATTCATAAAACTATTTCTTGGGACTTTTTAGAATATTTTATATTTTTTGGGTTAGCAAGGGTTGGCTAATTTCCTAAATTTCTGTTGAGATTTGTTTGTGATTTTTGGTTTATAGTGACAAAATAAGATAATAAATAGTAAATATTTTTTTGGAATTTTTAAAGTTTTTTTATTTTTTTTAATTTTTAAGGCAACAGAGATAAAAATAGCTCCTTTCAATTTTTAATAAATAGTAAATGCAACAAAAATACACAAATCACATAATGAATAAACATACTAGCAGGCATATAAACCTATTTTTACAGGATTTTTGGAGCATGGGAAATTTTTTTAGAAAATAGAAATGCATAAAGTAAAAATCAAGCAGCTTAGAGGGGCATATTTGTAATATAAAATATTTGCGAGGAGTCACAAGCAAAATAACCAAATCTTTTGAACTGAACTTGATTTTTAATTATAAAAGTTGGAGGGGCACCAACGCAAACTATCCACACGTTGGGATCCACGTGAGGTCACCTTCCATATGACTAAAGTGTAATGTCTAAAAGTTCCATTGACTCAAATGTAATTTGTCCACAAAGTTTCGAACCTAATTAAATATTTATGAAACTACTTGATAAATGCAAAAAGGTGGAGGGAGGTATATACAAATTACCTCATTTAAATGACGTCGATCCGACCGCCTGCTACGCACCACATGTTTGATCCAAGGGCTTTGGTTCTTGATCGAACGGTTGAGAGGGTATCACGAAGAACGATTGAGGAACTCTGGCTGGCTGAGCTTCGATCTTGGATTTCTCCTTGCTCCATCTATCTTCTCATGATCTGACGCCGGCAACAGATGGCTAGGGAACTTCAACATGCGACGGTCTGCTCTGATGATCTTCATTTGGCTCGAAGAAGGATCTAGAAGTCAGTATAGCTCCAAGTGACCTGGAGCTATACTTTATTAAGATTTGGCTCCAGAAGGGTCTTTAACACGTGAGTCATACACCAAAATCCCTCCTATGTTCTAGGGCCACATCCTTGGCCTTTGTATGAAGCTTAAAGCAGCGTGGGGGTTAAAAGGGAGGGGGACTCTGGTGACTGGTGGAAGAAGGAACTTGACTTCCAAATCCATGATGGATCTGGGATGATTAGATGGATCATCAATGGAGAACACAGAGGGGAGTGAGATGGTGTTGAAATCGAGACGAGTAATGGGTGGATGGCAAGTGATTTGACTTGGAGCTCAAGCTCCAGGTCTATAGGGGATTTTCTAATTAAGACTAAATCAGATGATTAAAGGCAAAGTCAAAGTGTGGAAATGAATCTAAAATCTAAATATTACCTAGGAATGGAATGGTAGGGCCTTGACTTGGCCTGGAAGCCAAGGAAGCGGAACCAGCTGGCGACGCTCCAACGATGCTTTGGAGCTTCTCCTCCCTGGATCCTCCTCGCTATAGAACCGATCAACTCCCTTGTTGTCACAAAGAAGAAGGCATGTCGAGGTCTTGAGAGGCTAAGATTGGAAGAAGAGTGATCAAATTGTGAACGAAGGTGGAGGACGTTCTTTTTTAGGCTGATGGAGGAGGGAAGTTGCGAGGGAGACGCTTCTCTGCTAGATGAGGATCTAGGATCTTTCTGGTCCTGGCATGAATCAGTGGTATCTAATCTCCATAATTCACGCATCACAACAAGCTAGGGAATAATGTGATCGAGCGGAAAATTGGGTGAAGTTGCAAACTCTGACAGTCCAAGGCTCGAGGAAGAGAGAGGGGGCTAGTTGACCAAGGTCAACTAGGGTTAGCTTATGGTTGGTCCACATGTACCAACCAAGTTGCTAAAATTCTTTAATAACTAGTTAAAAAATAACAAATGATTTTATTATTTTTTAGTGAGAATATAAAAATATTTGTAATTTCCTATAATATTTAATCCTGACTTTTATATATTTTTTGAGGATTTTAATTATAAGTTAATATTTACATGTATAAATATTGGTGAATATATACATGTATTTTGGTATTTTTTAATTTTTACTTTGTATTTTATTATTATATACATGCATTTTATATATTTTTAATTTATTAAAGGGGTTGGGGAAGCTGCACTTGGGGGTGTAGCCAACTAGTTGCACCCGACCATTTTTTTAGTTGATTTTTTTTGTTTTCGAAATGAAACATAGGGGGATTTAAATCACCTTATATCACCATTGTCTCATGCAAAATTCAACAAAATTCGATACTTTTATCAACTTCGTCAAGACTATCACATTTTAGCAGTCTCAGAATTGTTGAAATTGACCCTATCAAGATGGTATGTTAGGATTATTTGTTTTGCATGAACTTTGAAACACATATTCCACTCAATAAACTTAGTAAATACCCATAGGTTTCCTTAAAAAAATCAAAAAACAATAAGAAAAATGGTAGGGTGTAGCTAATTGGCTGCACCCCACGGCTAATTGGCTGCACCCCACGGTGTAGCTTCCCTTTTCCATTTAATAAATATACATTTAGGTATTTTTGTTGTATTTTTCTGAATTTATATGTATACTTGATTAATTATGTACATACATTATTATAGGTATATATATGTATAATTTATCATTTGTTAGAATATATTATTTATTTTATTTTCTGTTTAGTGGTTTTATTTTAATTAATATATACACATATGTTTTCAATGATATATACTATTTTATAAAAATAAAAGAAATTGAAAAATATAAGAATAAATATATTGAATATAAATTACATGTATAGTGCACAATGACGGCCCAAAATCTAACTTTAGCATCTTAACTTCAAATTGAATGAAACTGCCTTCATTCAATAGCTTATTAAATTTTATATACAACTAAAGGTGAGTTTGGTCAATATAGTATGGAGAAGATACATGTCTACAAAGTTTTTATATATGTTTTTTGTTTTGTGTTTCCCAAGCACACTGTGCATTATTTTTCTGTGAAATCCATTTTGTATTTTTCTATGTATTTTTATCTACAATATTTATGCAGAGGATTTATTATTTGGGGTGTGAAAATATTAAAATAAAATATGTCCTAAAAGTAATTATTAATGAATTGGAAACTAGGGTTTTATGTTTTTTCTGTACAATTTTTCGGTCCGATCTCCCCCTACTTTCTTCCTTATCGACCAAGTCATCATGACGACTGGATCTCAGGGTCTAGGGTCATTCGATACCTTTGGTATCTCATTTCTTTTTCTTTTCTTACTTTATTCCTTTATTTTTGAATTAAAACATTAATTATACAATATTTTATATAGTATTTTGTACAATTTATAGAGTGTTTATTTTGGCAAATTAGCGATATATGGATGCATTTAGCTAGGGATTTAAGGCTAAAATGAAAGAATAAAGGTGATGAAATTGGGATTCATCACCCCCTATACTTGCCTTTGTTAGTCCCTAGCAAACACTTATGCCTATAAGTGTTGAAAAGAAAATAATGAAAAGAAAAAAAAGAACTTAGATTTATTTTTTTAGTTTGGTCGGAACCTTATTGGGAATCGGACTTGAAATACAATAGACGCTGAGAATCACAAAACGATGCCCGTCTCCTCAAAAGCCAGGTTAGAACAAGTCGATGTCATACACGGTCCCTTATGACAATGAGTATATCTTGTATAGTGTCTATGATATATGGCTCTTTTCGGCTGAAATAGTAAAAGTCAGGCTTCTTCAACATGGTGACCTAATTTCCCACTCCAATAACTCTTTCCTCTAGAATCGGGGAATTCCCTTCTAAGTTCAAGTGCAACCGGCTCAAGAAGAGGAGGTGGAGAAGGGAATGGACGGTAGCCAGTGTAACTATCTATCCTAGGATGCTTGCCTAGTGTAACAAAGTCATCCGCCTACAGGCTCACATGAATCTTTGACTTTGAAGCTCAAGCTTGCTTATTGACTACATACATGCCCCGACGAGAATTGATTTTTCCTTGATTTGTGCCCATCTGTTTTTTGGAGTTTTTCATTTTTACAATTTTTTTTTCAAATACTATATACAATAGCATTTACATATGGTTTTTTCCCTCTTGAGCCACTAGATTATCCCTCTTTTGAAGTATTATTGCAACCCACAATATCATGTCACTAGACCTCATGACTACTGGATTGGGTTGCGGCACAATGGCCACGGAATCATGACTTCATATGTTTCCATTCTCTTATGTCTCATGCTGGTAAATCCATACCTCTACCACTTCAACTGAGTTGAGAAAAGAGCAAGGTGCAGGTGTGCAAGTTAGGTCACTATCGACAAGAGTCATGTGTGTGCTCTGAAATATTCTACTTAGGCGGTCAAGATGACATTGAACCAAATCTTGTGGTTTCAAAGAATTAGTCTAGTAGATCGGAAGTGCATCAATTCCAATTCCTATAAGGTTCTTGTGACTAAGTGGATTAAGGTCCAATCAAGCTCCAATCTTCTGACATTATTTAGATGTATTCAATTGTCATTATCAATGCAAAAAATGCAAATGCTATGCAATGTAGGAAAGTATTTTTGTGCAACAATTTTCTTATTTTCAACTTTTTATCAATTTTTGAAAAAGCTGTGCAAATTTTTTATGCAGTTTTTGAAAACAATTTGCAAAATATTGTGGGTTTTTATTTTGAAATTTTTTGGTGATTTTTGAAAAACAAAAGATTTAGTAACAATATAATGTGCATATATTTATAGGGGAGTGTGTCTTGTTATTTACAAGAATTAGGTGAAAAATTTACACCAATTATTTATAGGGATTAGGTTAGTGGTTAATTACAGACTTGTATATACATGGTTCATATACAATCTTTGTTTGTTATTAATCTTTACAAGGTTTTCAAAATCATTTGAAATTATTTTGACAAATAATTTGAAAATTTTATATTTGAAAATAATTTGACAAATAATTTTTGTAAATATTTACAAAATTTAAAATTCGTTTTGCAAAGATTTTTCAAACAATATGTATAGATTTTTCAATTATTTTTACAACAATTTTCCAAACCATTTGCAAATAGATTTTCAAAATATTTTCTTCAAACAAAAGAAAGAATTTTTTACAAATAACTCATTTTTACAAAGGTTTGCAAACATTTCACAAAATATTTTTCAAACGATTTTACAAAAGATTTTCAAAGAAAATTTCCAACTATTTTTCAAACATTTTGCAAAATATTTTTAACCGGTTTATAAATCATATTTCCGAAGAATTTTGCTGTGTGTTTTAATTTTTATTAATTAGCCATAGTTTTAAAAATACACAACTACGTGTTATGGGTAAAGTATATACAAAATATATATGACCCCCCTATCTTAGATTGAGCTATGTCTTCATAGGTTAGAGAGAAAAGGATGACATAACTCGTACTAAGTATAGGAAAGTCTATGCTACAACGATAGAATAAAGAATAGGAAGTCGACAATCCCCCCTATACTTAGATTCAATTAATCCTACATATGGAATACCATATGAAAAGCATGGAGGGTCGACAGTTGGCTTGTCTCCCCCTATACTTAGGGTAGAATATCCCTAAGTATATATAAGATATCAAGAGTTGAGGAGACATACGAGGGGATCAAAGAATAAACACCTATATACACTCATCCCTTATATACTTAAGATAAAGTATATCCTAAGTATAGCAATGATGAATGGGATGAGTGAAGTTTTTGGAAGAATGAACTAATATGATTTGAAAAGTAGAAGAAAAGAAAAAGATTCACTAATAAAAAATGTTTTGGGTGCCCTATCTGTATCTGATGATGATACTACTTCTTGAAGCTCTTTATCATGGACCACTTGTATAGAGTCAACGATGGACAAGAATGTATTATGCTCGAGATAAGGCTTCATTAGCTATCAGTTGATGACGAAAGGTTGTACGTCAGCTGACAATCTGGATATCACAATGCATCCATTATCACGCACTTGCTTCACTACAAGCAGTCCGGTCCACTTGCTCTTCAACTTCCCTGGGAATAATTTTAATATAGCATCGGATAAACAAACCTTCTGACGTGGTTCGAAAGTCCATCGGTAGACATGCTTGTCGTGCGACTTCTTGACTTCCTCCTTGTACCTCATGTTGTTGTAATATGCATAGTCGCATAATTCAACAAGTTGGTTCAGATCAAGCTTTTCATTCTTTCTTGTTGACTTGGAATCTAAATTACAGACATTTATTGCCCATAAAGATTTGTGAATTAGTTCGATAGGAAAATAGCATGGCTTTCCTTATACAAGACTGAAGGGAGACATTCCCAAAGGTGACTTATACATAGTTCGATAGGCGCAAAGAACCGAGTGAAGTATTTACGACCAGTTCTTCCTGTCTAGACATAGTAACTTCTAAAGAATTATCTTGATATCCCTATTCGAACATTCTGCCAAGCCATAAGATTGTGGGTGGTACAGAGAAGCGATGCGATGATCAATGCAATATTCTTGAGTCATGTTCTTCACTTCTCTATTAATGAAATTGCTACCATCATCTGATATCAGATTTTTTGGAATCTCGAACCTTAGAAAGATGTTTTCTCTTAGGAATAATTACGACTATTGGCTGCTCGAGTTGGTATAGCCTCCACCCATTGACTTGCATAATCAACAGTGATCAGAATGTACTCAAATCCCTAACTATTGGGAAATGTGCCTATGAAGTCAATGCCCCATGCATCTAATACACCTGAAATCTGAATATATTTCAGGGGCATTGTATCTCTCATTCCAATAACGCCTCCTATTTTCTAATAGTAAGTACATCGCTTCACGAAATCTTCTTCATCCTTGAATAGAGTCAACCACTAGAGGCTGCGTTGAAGCACTTTCGCTGCCATCCATTTTCCAGAGTGGTGTCCACCTAATTCTTGAGTTTGACAAATGTTTCGAGGACATTATGAACTTCCTCTTGAGGAATGCACCTTCTATAGATGTAGTCTATCCCCTCATAAAAGAGATAAGGATCTACTTAGTGATATAAATGAATATATGACAAAACCATGTCAACTTTCAGCTTCGACCAATCTTGTAGGGTTCTCTGGGAACAAGATAGTTCACAATATCAATGAACCAAGGGAGCAGGGTGATTAACAAAATGTCTTCGTCTAGAAAGGTTTCTGTAATCAGCAACAGGCTCTGCTCAGGAGTGTCCAACTATAGTAATCTTAAGAGATGGTCTACCACCACGTTTTGTATTTCAAGCTTGTCTCAAATTTCAAGGTTAAACTCCAGTAGTAGAAAGATCCATCTGATGAGTCTTGCTTTTGCATCCTTCTTGTTTTGTAGGTACTTGATGGTAGAATGGTATGTATAGACAATAACTTTGGATCCAAGCATGTGAGATATGAACTTCTCCAGGGTAAGGACAACTGCTAGCGCCAATTTTTTAGTGATTGTGTAATTCTTTTGAGCTTCATCAAGAGTTCTAATGGCATAGTGAGTTACAAATGGTAAACCTTCTCTACTCTATCCTAAAAATGGTATTGTCTGAAGCATCTATCATGATCTCAAAGTATAAAGACCAATATGGAGGTTGGAGGACAGGGGTCTGAGTTATCAGATCTTTCAACTAATTAAAGGCTTGGAGTACTCCAACATCTACAATGAAATTTACCTCCTTGCGTAGAAGCTCAGTCATTGGTCAGGCTATTTTGTTGAGATCTTTGATGAATCTTTGATGAAATCTTACATGCCCCAGGAATGACCAGACTTGCTTCAAATGTGTAGGTGGATCAGTCTTCCAAATAACATCTACCTTTGCAGGGTCTACCTCCATGCCACACTTAGCGATGACATGGCCTAGCACGTTCCCTTCAGTCACCACGAAGTGACTCTTTTCCCACGAGAGCACCAAGTTCACTTCACAACATATCTTCAAGACTCGATCTAAATATGAAAATCACTAATCAAAACTATCTCAGTAGAGTGAGAAATCATCCATAAAGACCTCACAAAAACTACCAAACATATATGCAAAAACTCATAACATGAACCTCTAGAAGGTCGCAAGAGCACTGCATAATATGAAAAGCATACTACAAAAGGCATATGTCCCGAATGGACATGTCAAGGTTGTCTTTTCTTTGTCTTCCAGGGCGATTACAACTTGATTGTAACCAGAATATCCCCCAAGAAGTAGAAATAATCCTTCGCAACCACTCTTTCAACTATCTGATCGATTAAGGGAAGTGTAAATTGATCCTTCTTGATCACTACATTCAGGCGTCTGTAATCCACACAGACACGCCAAGAAATTGGAACTCTGATTGTGAACTCCTCTCATTTATCATTCTTCACGATGGTGATCCCTGATTTCTTGGGCACAACATGCAAGGGACTCACCCACTTCGAGATAGAGATGGGATATATGAATCCCCTATCACACCATTTTGTAATTTCATTCATGACAATCTCTCGGAGATTAGGATTTAATCTACGCTAGAATTCATAGGAACGCTTGCTATCTTCTTCCAGGTAGATGTGATGGGAACATAGTGAAGGGTTGATTCTATGGAGATATGAAATTTTCTAGCCTATGGCCTTACAGTTCCTTTTTAGAACCTTGAACAGATGAGATTCTTTCTCCTTAGTTAATTGGGAATTGATGATCATCAGGAACATATTCTGCACACCCACAAGGAAGGCATACTTCTTGTTCGCTTGAAGTGGTTTAAGCTTCGGTGGGGTCTGAGTCATCTCAGTGGCTACTTCTGCAACTGTTGGTGTCAAATCTTTCAACTACACACTGTCCACCATTGGCATTTCAAGCTCTAAACTCAGTGCTGCACAAAAATTTCCAATAATATCATCTTGTTCAAAGAAATCGTTAATAATCTCATTTTCCTCTACCAAGGACAGGTGACCATGAATCACTTCTTCTAGAAACTCAACTTAAGTCTCTTCTTAAAAGACAGAGGGGAATTTGACTATGATATCCACTCGTTCCTCAGTGGAGAGGAATTCACGGGTCTCACTGGCATCCATAAACAGATTGATGTATCTGATTTCTACATGGAAGTTGCAGTCTTTTGTTCTCTGTTCTGAAGGCTCACTTGCATCTGATGCATACTCTGATGGTTTGGGCACTTGGATCATCTCAATGGGCACCTTGTCACTGCTGGAACAAAAGGTGATCTGTCTGGTGCCATAATCCACCATTGTTTCTGATGTTTAAGGAACAACCATCCAAGTATAATTGGGTATGCAGAAAGGGAGCTGAGGTGTCCATATCCAATACGATGAAGTTCACAAGGAATTGCATCCCTTGAATGGTGATTATGGCATCCTCCCAAATTCCTCGAGGATGCTTGATTGATGTATCTGCAAACTGCAGAATCATTCTCGTTGATTTGAGCGATCCCAACCTAAATTCCTTTAGTAGTGAAGTAGGCATTAGATTGATGGACGGTCCGCTGTCAAGAAGTGTTCTTTCGAACTCTTAGTTGAACATCTGGCATCTGATGAGAGGGGCTCCCATGTCTTTATTCTTGCTTGGGAGATTGCTATTTCATTCACTATCGCCTCAGTCAGAATGTGCTTCACATTTCTTTGTCTGGCTCGACGTGGCTATCATTTTGAAGTACATGCCTCCTTCAGTCATTTCTTAGCGTTAGGCATGTACTTAATGGCCTTTAGCAGAGGCATCTCTAGAACACGATTTTGAATAATTTCCACAACATTTGGTTCAGCCAAGACTACTTTCAAATTTTTATTTTTTAGTTTTTTGCATAGCTTTATGAAGTGTTATTTTTACAGAATCAAAAGCAGAAATAGTGTTCTTATTTACATCAAAATCAATGCCCATGTTTGGTTGTATAATCAGATGAATAAAAAGAGTGCATTCATCCCTAAGAGGTGGGCATCTAAAAATGATAGGCAGGGCTCCATCGCCTAGCTTCGGATTGGCTGCAGGTGTGTTCCTCTCCATTGATGGCTTGTTGGTGCTTCAGTTGTTGCTTTCTTTTTGCTCTTTTTGATTTTTCTCATTTTTTGGAATTTTCCTTCTGATGCTTCTCCTCTATCTTTTTCTTCTTCACCAGGCCTGGGTGCTAGATCGGTCGATGTAGAAGGTGATGACGATTTGCCAATGGAAGCTTTATTCTTCCCACTTGTAATGGTAGAAGGCTACAAAATCCTACCGCTCCTGAGAGTAACAACATTAGATAAAAACATATCATGAACATGTGACTATGTGGGATTAGGCAAATCATCATAAACTACCTGCTCTCTCCTCTTGAATTATTGGTATTTGCCTCCATCTGTGCTGGAATGAGAGTCTTGGCAGCAGTGAGGTCATCTAGCTTTTGGCTCATTTCTCCAAGGCTCTTCACCAATCAATCCAAGTAATCCAAAGTGGGGTTCATAGGAGCAACCTCGGATGGTTTAATGTGCTGACCACGTTGAGACGGGGAATGGTGTGAAGCTTGCTGGTAGGAATTCTGGTTGTAGTACTAATAAGAATACTGATATTGTTGGTGTAGAGGAGGGTGCTATTGATAAGAAGCAACTGAGTACTACTGAAAGGGCTGGCACTGATGGTACTACAGTTGCTGGTATTGATTCTATCTCCAGTTCTGTTGGTACGGTGGAAACTGCTAGTGATGAGGTTGGTAACTCTAGACAAACCTCCCTCCTTCATGTTGAGGGAATAGACGGGAATTGGTAGATTGGCCTTGCTGATGTCCTCCTAGACGAGCCAACTGTGCATCGTTAGACCACATGTCATTCACCTCATTAATGAGAGGTGGTGGGGGAGAACATGGATCCTGATTGATCTGGAGCTCAGGCTGGTAAACAACAAGCTGCTGCTACAATTGCTGAGATGATGTAGGCTTGGGGCCTGCATGTAGAACATGTGCTAGACCGTTGGCTGTGCTGAACTCTACTTAGGAGGTTGAGGCGATGATGGCTACTTCGTCTCAGTAAGAGTAATGGCCAATGTAAATATAGACTGGTAGATGCTAATTGTGCTCACTAGCAACTCCAGCTACTTGGTGATTTGATCCAGTTTGTCCAAATTCCAAGTCCTTTATTCGATCACAGTGAGTTTTTCACGGTCCTATGATCATTTCTCGATAATATCCACCTTGGACAGGTGGCTCCTTATGATGCTCAAGTTGGATCTCTCGTCCCTATCCGGATCATGAGATGCCTCCACATGCAATGGCTTATGATGAATCTACGGCTGACGCTAGTATACGCGATAACAACAAGGCAACCTCTCCTTCGGCCATTTCTTCAAAAATCATCCACATGATGTCCTCGTCTTTGATAAAGTGCGACCCACTACAAGCGACACAGACGAGCCTCTATCTCTCGAGAGTGAGTCCCCAAAGAAGTGTTGGACCAGGCTAGTCCAAGGAATATCGTGGTGGGGACACTTCTTCTGTAGATCAGTGAAATGCTCCCAATCTTCATGGATGGATTAATGTGTTGCTTGGGAGAAATTGGCAATTCCAGCTCGCATCCGATCGAGCCAACAAAGAGGGTAGAATATGTGCAAGAAGGCAAACTTTAGCTCCTCCTAGGGCGTGACGACCTTCCCAAGATGATTGATCCAATAGAGCATCTTGTCCTGAAGGCTGAATGGAAATGTCATCATCTTGACTATGCCTAATAGGAAGTTACTGTATTGAGTTGTTCCACAGATGCAACCAAATTGTTAAAGATGGATATGTGGTTTCTCGTTGGAATTCCCATGGAAGGTGGGAAGAAGAGACAAGAGTTGAGGCTTCAACTCAAAGTGTGCATGGATCACTGGGATCTGGATCCACTCGGTCATCTATCCTTCTCCAGGGTTGTAAGCCTCTTTGAGAGTAGGCTTGAGCCTCTCTCCTCCTCGCTCATCTGTTGACCCTCCACAACCTCCATCTTCTCTTTCTTCCTTTGTCCTCCTCCTAGATGGTCTCTCCTTCTCCTCATATCTTTTAGCAAATCCCGTAAGGTGACATGGTCCAATGCCTGGTCGTTGAGTTGCTACTAGATTGCTTATATGGAGGAAAGAAGCTAGGCATTCACTACATTTTGATCCGGTTGCTGGCTCAGCTGTGGCTGTAGGTGCTGTGGTCCCTTCCCTTTTCCTGTTGGAGCCACCTCTGTAACTGAATCTGAATATGAAAGAAATCCTGGCTCTAGATCGGGCATTTCATCTGCACATGGAATGATGCCGTGATAAGTCTGAAAAGAAGCACTTGATGGAAAGAATCATTCTATGTTAAGGTCAACATAGAATTTCACTAAGGATGGAGAAGTATATCGAGTGAAATCAATTTCCATTTAAAATAGGCAAAACTTGGACATGAGTGATCATGGATTATTGAAGAAGGCGGGGAGTTTGGAGAGCAGTTTGCAGGGTATGAACATTGATATCGAGAATATCCCTAAATTATATTGGAGAGCAGTTTGCAAGGTGTCAGCGAAGTTCAAACCAAGCCATCCATGAGTTACATCTCGAGGGTCAAAAGAAAGATCAATAATGGATGAATGCTAGAGAGATAAAAAAAGAAATAAAAGGAGTGTAAACTAGTAGAACGACTAAAAGTAAGCAGGGGTCAATTGAGAATAAAAGAGAAAATGAAAGGCAAAATTAGCACAAGTGTGTGGGACTGATCTTCGACTTTAATCTAAATCAAACAAACACCTAACAAGTTGTGGGTTCACTAACTCGACCAAAGAGATGTCGTAAGATTTTGACTAAATTTATCTTTTCAATTTTATTTTTGTTTTGCAGAAAAATCTTTTAACAA
Source organism: Ottelia alismoides (assembly GCA_037367405.1). Classification (NCBI taxonomy): domain Eukaryota; kingdom Viridiplantae; phylum Streptophyta; class Magnoliopsida; order Alismatales; family Hydrocharitaceae; genus Ottelia; species Ottelia alismoides. The sequence goes on from JAZKJV010000703.1 coordinate 398,384, forward strand.
GTCCTTACGAGGGCTATCCCTATTGGAGTGTGTGTACTATCGAAAAAGTACCTCGTACTTCTTCCACCTCCTTTTGTAACATGTGATTTGTGCACTTTGAGGTCCTCAATCTCATGCCTAGGTGGCTACTCATCCAAAGAAATAGAGAAAGGAATCCAATAGGGAAACTTATACTTTCTCTTGCAAGTGAGGTACTCAGACATAGGGAAATGAAACAGACACCCCCACGAAGGCATGTCCTATGCTCAATACTTCAGACCAAGACGGATGCTCCACACAAGGCGGGAACACCATCAATGACAAGTCCATGTTCTCCTATGTACGATAGAAGCGCCAATATGTCACCATCCTATGTGATAATCAGGGCTGCCACAGATCGGGTTTTAGGCTCTTATCCTTAAGGGTTGTGCCTCACTATAATGAATGGTACCTGAAAACATTGAGGTCTTTATGAACCCAAAATAACGATGTCCATTACAAATTTTAGTTAAGGCCAAAATTTTATTAGCATACCCCTTGTTTTAATTTGTTTTGGTTTTCACTTTTTTTGAGTATTTTTCAATAAGAATGCACGTAATGATTTTCTTTATATGTTCTTTTTTATCCTAAGTGATATGAAACAGAGGGAGAGAGTGGAAAAGCAACGCAATTAGATAGTAGAGTCAAAATATCACTCTCGTATCAAATGATGCAGGCAAAGTAAGAGGACCTACATTGCTTCCTAGCTCTCTCCATGGGAGATGCAAGTTAAGATACTACATGAGCGGTATGCAAAATCGTGAAAACGCCCTAAATAAGAATTGTTATTAGTGTGAAGAACCAAATTCTAACTACTCAAAAATGGATCCTAAGTGTTCGATCTTGGAGACTCCTCGGCACAATGGGTCCTCCAAGCTCTGTGTGGAGTCTCCTGCGGTGCATGGTTCCAAATCCAAGTAATTACCAATTATATTTTGATTAGATCCAAGCGTATATCACTATAGGCACATGATACTAATTAGATTATGTACCTAATATATGGAGGCAAACTATCCTAAATCTAGGGGATCAATCACATAAAACAAAGAGAAATAAAAGTGAAAAACTCAAATGTGAGAAACAAATTAAAAAGTGATAAAAACACAAAAAATCCGACAAGGCCCCCAGGTGAACAGACACCCGGGATAAGGACCTCATGAAGTGAAAGTGTCCAAGTGTCTAAATTATTACAAATAATTATAAAAGAATAAAATAATAACTCTCGTCAGAAAATAAAATAAAAAAGCTAGAAGACCTGCTCTGCTCTTTCTCTCTCTACCTTTCTCTCCTGCTCTTTCCAATTGGATCATAAGTAGAAGAGCCAATCTCCTCGCAGTTCGAGTACATCCACCTCCTAAGAAGCAGTCGTCGACACGCTGTCCCTCGTAAGAAAGTCAAACAAAAGAAGAATGAGTCAGAAAAAGAAAATCAATTAACAAAAATAAATAGCAGAAAATAAAGGATGAAATCATGTACACAAATATACAAGCTCTACACTATCAATTTCTCCCCAGCAATGACACCATTTGAAATAACCAAAGATGATCTAGTAAAGCAGTCGTACGGTCTACACAAGGCCAGATCGTAGTCTCTGAGGCAACCAACATGAAGCACTCTGAATAAATCAACAATCAACCCTCAACTAATATAATCAAACAATCAAAGCAACATGTGGAGTCAAAATTTATAATAAAACTCTAGTAACAAGTGTTTATAATGGACAAGTATGGTAGGGTATCGAACTCAGGGAATAAGGGGCAGAGCAATATTATTTATATCTAAATAATTAGGTGTATGGATGTATATATATGCATAATATTTACTCAATAAAATGTTTTTTGGTTTTAAATTATTTAATTATTTAATTTTTTGTTGATTTTAATATTTTTCGTTTTAATATATAAATAAGGGTGTATATATAAATGTATTATAATGTAATATGTATAATATAAGGGATATATATAACAAATATAATTAATCTATAAAAATCAAGAAATACAAGCAAAAATAATCCATTTTATTTTTCTTAAGGATTTAAAATATTTTTACGGTACTTATAATAATTAAGAATCATAATAAATATATATAATAATATAAAGAAATATTAAGCTACATGCAGTATTTTAATTATAAATATAGTTACATAATAAAAAAATTAAAATATTTTTGTATTTTTAAAACATTCTTCTATTTTTGTGATTCTTTTGAGATTTTTTTAATTTTTGTGTTTTCAAAATCAGAAATATGGTAAAATAGGGAATATTTAAATAGGCCAAATTGTTTTGAGGTTTAAAATTAGAAAGTGGGTTCAAAATTTCTCAAAACCAATTTTAATGTATAGTTGATATTGTATATAAAAAGATAAGCTAGAAAATAATTTTTAATATTTTTGATAATTTTTTATATTTTTTTAGGATAAGCAAGCATTTGCTATTTTTGGAATTTCTTATAAGATTTTTTGTTATTTGTAGTTTGTAGTGATAAAATAAGATAATAAATACTAGGTATTTTTTTTGGAATTTTTAAAACAAGTTTTATAATTTTTTATATTTTTAAGGCCAATATTGATTAAAATAGTTCCTTCCAATTTTAATATATATTAAATGCAACAAAATATCAAACAAGTCACATAGAGTGAATAAGCATACTAACAAGCATTTACTCCTATTTTTGCAGGATTTTTGGAGCACGTAAACTATTTTTAGAAAATATAAATGCACAAAATAAAAATCAAGCATTTGTCCGGGGCATATATGCAATATAAAATATTTGCAAGGAGTGGCATGAAAAATAACAAATGATTTTGAACTGCAACTTGATTTTTTAAGACTAAATAACAATTACAAAAGCTAGAGGGGCACCGGCGCAAAATGTCCACTCATATGGGGATCCACATGAGGTGACATTACATAGGACTAAAGTGAAATATCTGAAAGTTCCAAAGGCTCTCATGCAATTTGTCCACATTGTTTTGGATGTAATTAAATATTTAAAGATCTACTTAATATATACAAAAAGGGCAGAGGGGGTATGTGCAAATTACCCCAACTTAAATGACTTTGATCTGGTTGCCGACTACGCACCACATGTCTGATCTAAGGGCTCTGTTTGCGTACCCCCGCGAATAAAATGGATAGCCTAGATTAGATTTGAGTCATGTTCTTGATCGAACGATCGAAAGGGGGTCACGAAGAACTGCTGAAGAACTCCGACTGGCTGAGCTTTGATCTTTGGTTTCTCCTTGCTATGATGATCTTCTCTTTATCTAACAGTAGCTACAGATGGTTGGGGATCCTCCTCGTGCGGCGGTCTGCTCCTATGAGCTTCTGATGGCTCGAAGAAGGATCTGGAGTTCTAAATAAATACAGGCAACCTGGAGCATTTCTTCATTGATCTTCAGCTCTAAAAGGGTCTTCAATAGGTGAGACCTGCACCAAAATCTTCTTGGGTTTGAGGGCTATGTCCTCGACCTTAGAATGAAGCTTAAAGTAGCGTGGAGTTGAAAATGGAGGGGAGCTCCAACGACTGGTGGAGAAAGGAACTCGACTCCCGTATTCATGATGGATCTGAGTTGATAGGAAGGGGAGATCGATGGAGAACATGGAGGGGAGTGAGATGGTGTGGAAATCGAGGCGAGTAATGAGTTGATGACATGTGATTTGGCTTGGAGCTCAAGCAACAAGCCACTTGGGTATTTTTTATTTAAGGCTAAATCGAGTGCTTAATAGCAAAATCGAAGTACGGAAATGAAACTAGAACCTAAATATTACCTAGGAAATGAATGGTGGTGCTTCAACTTGGCTTGGAAGCCAAGGAAGCGGAACCACTCGGTACCGCTCTAGTAGTGTTGTGGATATTCTCCACTGTCGATCCTCCTTGTTGTAGAACCGGCCAACTCCATTCCGTCACCAAGAAGAAGGCACGTTGAGGCCCTGAGGAGCTAACATTGGAAGAAGAGACATAAAATTAGGAACATTAGTGGAGGAGGTTCTTTTATAGGCTTCTGGAGGAGGGAAGTTGCGAGGGAGATCTTGCTCTGCTTAATGAGGATCGAGGATCTTTCTGGCCTTGGCGTGAATTCAGGGTATCCAATCTCCATAACTCGTGTAGCACGCCAAGCCAGAGAATCATGAGATTGAGCTGAAAATTGGGTGAAGTTGTAGGCTCTATCAGATCAAGGCTCGAGGAAGAGAGAGGGGGCTAGTTGACCAACTAGGGTTAGCTTCTGGTTGCTCCATGCAGACCAACCAGAAATAACAGTGGCCAAAATATTTCATTAATTAGTTAAAAAATATCATATGATTTTATTACTTTCTGGTGAAAAAATGAAAATATTTTTAATTTTCTATAGTATTTAATGCTATTATTTATTTATTTTTTGGAGGTTTTTTATTATAAGCTAATATGTACATGTATAAATATAGGTGTATATATCTGTATTTTGGTATTTTTATTTTTATTTTTTATTTTGTATTTTATTATTATATACATGTAAATTTGTTATTTTTATTTTTTAAATATGCATTTATATTTTTTTGTATTTTTTTCAAATTTATTTGTATACTTAATTAATTATGTACATATATATTATATGTATATATAAGTACACTCTATTTTTTAATGGTTTTATTTTAATTAAATTATGTGTATATGTTTTTAATAATATATATATTTTTATAAAAATAAAAGCTATTGAGTAATATAAAGAATAAATATATTGAATACAAAATACATGTATATTGCACAATGAGGACTTCATTAGGTTTAAGTATTCATGTTCTTAGGTTTAAGTATTCAGGTTCTTAATCCACTTAATCTCATAGGACTTCATTAGGTTTAGGTATTCAGGTTCTTATGATCTATTTTAGACTTAACTACTTGACTTCTGTTAATTTTATGCGGTGAACAGTATATGTGTCTAAATCGATCATCTTGACAACAATAACGCTATTTTACTGTTGATTGATTATTGAACAAACCGGACCTTACCCCTTAGTTCAACTTAGTTTGCTTGTATAAGGGATTGTTGCAACCTCTAGCAAGGGGAGGGAGTGACTCTGATTCTCAGGGTAAGCAAAATTCAGTGATCTAAGTTAAGGAACCACTTATTTTCTATAAGGTTGGGTCTATCAACTAACCTTCCTTATATATGTATATGAAAGTCACATTTTATATATGTAGACTCTTGATATCAAATGCCAGAAATCCTATCAAAAAAGAAGACAAATGCAAAGCAAAGATCTACCAAAGAAAAATCTACTCAAATAACCCAGCTATACCAAATAAGTCAAGTAGCAAACCGATGTTGTTACTAGTTTAAAAGAGGACAAAAACGCCCAGGGTTATGCTCTGTAAAAAGAAAAAATGAAATCAACAGACTAATGTGGTCTACAGAAAACCTCAGAAAGTCCAAGTTCTCAACAAATTTCACCTTCTTTTGCTAACAGATTCAGGTGAAATGAGAATATACCTAGACTCAGATAGAACAGATGCTTTAGATTTTGTGAATCTCTTGGTACCTTGCTTAAGTTGTATGGTATACTTGTCTCACAAGTTGAGAAGATCTATAACTTTCACACACAATTCAAATTCAACTCAAGGTTAAAGAGAACATCTATTGATTGGGATGATCTGGCTTTACCTAAGAATGGAACTGACTAAAGTTGATAGAACTCAAGGGCCATCGAATTGAATACTCGAATCTAAAAGGAGTTTAAAAACAATATTAATATAAAGTCAACTCAGTCTTTGTTTGTTATTTGTTCAGACTTATCTTAAAATCTCAAGACTTTCTGGGCATGTCTATTGTAAACCCTATGTACACCTTCTGTAACTCATTCCCTGTTTCTCTTTGCATATCATTGTTTTGCTCGGGACTAGCAAAAGTTAAGTATGGGGGTATGATGAACATGTGTTTTATCATGTTTTTATACCTTTTTGAGCAAAATATTATGTGTTTAATCGATGCATTTTCTAAGCTTTCTTCATAATTTCCATTTTATAATTTTTCTACTCATTGCATTCAAAATGATCTAAAATAATGACATAGTATTCCTTACAAATTAAACCAAAAAAAGATTTGCATTAATTAATTTTTCAATAAATACGGGCTCCATGCCCATATTAAGGTTTCTAACAATTTTTCTTTTTTTCCTTTTTTTCAGGTCTGCTTTAGAAGTGACTGAAGGAAGTTCTCCATTCCTCTCCTCTTCATTTGCAAAAAAATGAAAAAAAATCACAACGTGACAAATAAGCTGACATCAACATGACATTAGCATCTCAAAAAATTAAAAGTAAAGAAAGGCATCACTGATGTCATCATGACACCACTGTGCCCTCCTCTTCTTCTGTACATACTCTTATGTAAGAGTACCCACCGACATCTCTCCTTCGCCGTCGGCAACAGCCATCGCCTTGCTACTCGTTGTCACATAATAGCCGCCGCCGCATCTCCTCCTATCCCAATCCCAATCACCAAATCCTCTACTCCCTCGACTCAAACTATAAAGGGGAGGGAGGGTGGCTGAGATCGAGGTAGGGGGAAGACCCCATTGCAGGTTTCGTCCCATCACCGCACCTCTCCTCCACCATAGATCAATGCCCTCTGTCGCGCCCTTCATCATGCCACAAAGCACACCTCATCCTCCTCCGCCTCCTGTAGCCAGCCGCCACGACCTCCTCCATCTACCAGTCACTCGTCAGGAAGAAGGGGTCCTAAGGACCCCTTTGCAAATTTTTTCTTGTAGCTTTTTTTCTAAGCATTTTGGAATTAAATGCAATTTTAGGAAATTTTTGTTTATTCTTCATAAATTTTTCACTTTCATAATTTATATTTTATGTCATTTACAGTTTATTTATTTAATTTTTCATTAATTACGTTTAGTCCTCCAAGGATTATTTTGTATTTTTTTGAAAGTTCATTTCTTTTCCTGCAATTTATTATTAAGCAATTTTTAATATGTAATTTTTACTTCTATATAGATAGTTTTCATTAATTACCTTCAAGTCCGTAACTTCATGTTTACTTGCATTCAAACCCCTAGGGTTCCTAGAAAATTAAACTTTTACCCCTACTAATTCCAAAAATCACCAAAATAACAGAAAAATCTTGAAAATTCTTTGAAAATTCTTGTATGATCCTTTTGATGTCGAGAACCTAATGATAGAAGTTTTATCACCATGAACAAAAATAAAATAGGATTTGATTTGAGTCAATAAAGTCAAAAATGTCTTTTTAGATAGAATAAAAAATTCACATAAAAATATATGAGTCCCTGTGGATCGATCCTCTACTTGTCCTATGCATATCTTAATATATGTTGGCTTGTAGTTGAATAATTTTTTATCTAAATATCTCGATTTTCATGTGTGCACAAAAACAATGTATAAAAACATACTTTTAGTGCATCAAAAAAAGTAGTCTCAATAGGTATGCTATACATATAATATACATATATATACATATATTTATTTTAGAGTACAAATAAAATCTGAAAAATAAAAAAATACGAAATATGTATCTAGTTATATCATAAATATAGCAAATATGTAATGATAATAAAAGTAAAAATACAAAATAAAAATAAAATCCTTAAAATATAGGTAGATATACCTTTTACATATACCTGAAAATTTTAAACCCAATAAATAAGGATGTAAAAATAAATAAAAATATTTATAAAATAGTACAAAAAGAAACAGTTTTCATGTTTTGACTTTTAATTAATTAAATCATTTATTATTTTTAACTGATTTAATAAGGGATTTAATATATTCCTTTTTATGGATGGTCCACATGGACCAACCAGGGCCAACATTAGTTGACTTAGGTCAACTATACCTCATCACAACTGCCCCAGTAAGATTCGCTGCACATTACATCTTCATCGATTTTTCCCAAAGTATCGACCGATCTCTAGGCCTTGATTATTCACGCAAAAGCCTTGCATATGCATGGTCATTCATAGCAATCCTTTTCCAAAGTCAAATGATCATCACGCCACTTAAAATACCTAGCTCAACTACACCTCTTCACGTGCCTATAAAATGAAACCCAGATCTTCGATCTAATTTTTAATCCCTCTGTTCCATCACTTAACCCCTTGGATCAAGATTTGGAGGTCACCTTTGTGACAGGGAGGAGTTTCCTAGTGAATCCATGATTTATTAACATTTCTATTGCAATTTCTCTTAAAACCATTAAAAAATACATGTAAATATGCATTAATTCTCATATTTTATAAAATACCATTCATGAATAAAAATGTATTTTTATGCGTTAAAAGGATAAAAAATAATAAAATGAAAATAAAGAAAAGGAAAAAAAGAAAGGCATACTATATTTTGTATATATTATACATGATGTAATTAAATATATCATACTTATAAGATATATTTTTACAACCTAACCCCTCAAGACCAAGTTACCATGGATTGGTCGACAAACAATAAAGTAGTGATATAAAAGGAAGAAAATACCAAAAATAACTAACATTGTTTACCACACATTAACTCTATTTATTTATTTTATACGTATATATTTTAGTTAATTCGTATGCACATTTTTTCATAAAAATCTATTCTAATGTGTTTATACAAATATATATATATCATAAAAATCACAAAAATATCAAACTATATATATGCCAAGAAATCTAATTGACAAATTGTCAATTTCCCCATTTCTAAACCTCATAACTTCTTCAACGAACCTCATAATCTCATCCTAAATTTTTAATTAATTTTATAATCTTGTAGATTATTTATATAATAAATTCTAAATTAAAACCTTTATTTAATATTTATACAAAACACTAAAAATAGATGAATTTGAATAATAGTACATATATCAGTATTTATTAATATATGTAAATTAATTTATTAAAAACTATAAAAATATAAAACTCTAATTTAAAATTATATTAATTAATAAAAAAATAAAAATGTAACTTATTTAATAATTATATATGTTATTTATAAGGTATATTATATATGCATTTATTAATACTATATTTATAAATGATAAATTATATATTAATTATAAAAATAAAATATACCATACATTAGATAATTTAAGGGAAAAATGTGGCTGCTCCCTGGGATAGCCAATGGGCTGCTCCCACCCCCATTTTCCCCCAATTTTTTTTAATTTTTTTGGAAAATAAAAATTTGTATATTCATCATTAAATCCCTTTAACATTTTATTAAAATTTCGTCAGAAACAAAGACTTCTATGTCCTCCATCCAAACATGGTCGATTTAAAAAATCCTGCGACCATTAAAATAATGACGTCCGGATGGAGGGCCTAGGAGTCTTTGTTTCTGACAAAATTTTAATAGAATGTTAGAGGGATATAGGGATGAATATAAAAATTTTTATTTTCCAAAAAAAAAATAAAAAATATGGAAAAATTGGGGGTGGGAGTAGCCCCGTTGGCTACTCCCAGGGAGCAGCCACATTTTTCCCATAATTTAATTATCTAATATTTTTTTACAGATTTGTAAAATAATTTCATTTATTATTTCTTTTATATTTTCAAAAGGAATTTTGGGATTGGAATTTTGTGGTGCTGACACGTGTTAGCACTACAACCTTCATCCTCCCAAGAACCTAGTTTGTTATTTGTTCCAACTCCCCACCTTTACCTTAATATCTCACATTCTTTTCTTAACCAAACAATGACCTAAACCCTCCATTTTATTCCCTAACAACCAACACACACACCAACCATTAGATCTGACCTACACCTTCATCCTTTTTTCTATTTAATTCCATGAAGATCACCATTCCAAAACAACTCTCTCCAGCAACAGAATACATGATTGGACCTCCTCCTTCTTCGCTTCGCTCCGTCTGCCATGGGAGATAAACAAGGTGGTTGATTTCCTAGCATGGAAGAGGAACCCCTGGTGGAGAGTTCCAAGGCTTCTTCAGCCTCGAATCGTGTCTACTCCGTTATTGTAGCTCCGGGAAGACTGCCCTGTCGAGCGACGGTCAAAGAATCATGCATCCTTCTTCCTTGTGTATTTCATCTGGCATTTCCTTTTTATTTCTCGACTCTCTCGCCTGATTAAGACTTTCCAATCACATCTTTAGTTAGATTAATTCTCTATTGTTAGATTAGATACTGATGAATCTCCACTTCATCACATTTATTCTATCATTTTGGTCTTAAAACCCCTAGCTAATGCATGTAAATAGCATTATTTTGTACTAATTAACATTCATTATTTATTCCATTTATTATATATAAAATATATTTTTAATGCCAAAATTATAGAATAAAGAAAAGAAAAGAAAAAGAATAAAATGCTAAAGGTATTCTATGAACCTAACCCCCGAGACCTGTGCATCTTGATGACTGGCTTGACAAGGGAAAAAGTAGGGGGAGATAAGCGCAGAAAATCCAATAAATCTCTATTTATTTATTCATCAATATTGCATTTTTGGGACCTATTTTATTTCTTTTTTTTTATTATCTCAAATAAAGAAACTTTGTACATGAAAGTTGTAGATAATAATATATAAAAAAATACAAAAAGATTTTAGGAGACACACAGATGAGTCAGCGTGTGAGGATAGGGCACACCTGTTAGATCATTCACACACACACATACTAGTTCCCACCTTTGACCCTATGGATGACATTGTCCAGACTGCTCTTATTCATCCTGTGTAGATGTTGACTCTGATGTCCTCCCTTGTTTGGAGGAGATCAAAAATCTTAAAAAAATGATGACTGAACCTGAAGTGGTGGCAGCTATTCATGAGATCATCGAAGCCCCACTTCGCCAGGCCATAACCCAACTATCTGCTCCTAAACCCAAGAACATAAAGGGAAGGGGCATATCTGAGCGTCACATTTTGAGCATGGCCACTACCTACGCCATCACTCACTGTCCGTACACTAGGAAAGGGAACACTATCACACCTCTTGTGAGTTGCACCATCTCTGACCATTCATGTAATCACTCTCTCCTTGACGGCGATGCTTAGATTAATATAATACCCTTCTCGCCAGTACAATCTCTTCACTTAGGGCCTCTTAAGAGAACCAGGATGATTCGCCAAATTGCTGATGGATCAATGAAAAGGTCGAGAGGTATTTTAGAGAACGATGTCATTCAAATTCATGGCATGAGCTTCATTGTTGACTTTGTCATATTTCCCAAGGAGACCTCCACCCCTATGAAGCATCCTCCAATCATCTTGGGACGACCTTTCCTTGCCTCTGCGAGAGCCACTATTAATTATGGATCTGGAGTGATTTGCTTCTGTTTTGACGTCGGGAGTGATGTGTTAATCACTGCATCCACTATTGACTAGAGACCCGCATCCCACAAGAGTGTGCCAGTGTTAGACGACCCTAAGGACTATAACTGCTTGAATCACCTAACTAAAATTGAAAAGATAAATGATTGAACTTTTACGGTCATCATGGTGTGAAATTGGTGAATTGGGGGTTCGCTATTGTGTTTGTTTGTGGTGTGCATGTGCTTCCGCATCTTACACACCTTCATCTATCTCTTGTTCTGACATTGTGTTCACATCTGTATTCTCTTGGCATCAAAGATGATGTTTCGACAGTCTTTACACTCAAACTTCGCAAGCCATCGATCTTCCACCGTATCACGGACATCTTCAGAGGCTCGGGTTGACCCTCTTCCCTAGTCAGTTCCATATAGTCACGAGGTGAGTCAGACCCAAACTCCCTTGCCTCCCAGCCCTTTAGTCGAGGACGACCCACACCTCGACATTTCTTCTTCTCCTCCTACACATTTTTCACTGAGTGCTTATGAGACCTTTTCCTTTCCTGAGCAGTTGCCTGATGTCTTGGTGAGAGGAAAGGAACCAACTGTGGAGAGATGGTCTGATGAGAGACCATCTAAGGAAAGACCAAATATGGGATTAGATATGATTGCAGAATCCTAGACAGGCTGCAACAGATGAGTGCACAACATCAACAACAGTTTAGAGTCCAAGAAGAGCTGAAAGCTGAGATTGTTACACTGAAATCTAGAGGAGGGAACCCAGCTACAGTGGCTCTCGTGGCCACACTACGTGACAAGTACGACCCTAGAGTGAGCACGTAAAACACTTTATTCAATTACCGCCGAATTAGGGTCCGTACGATTTGAGGCCATCCTTTATTTTACTTCTTCCCAAATTTTATGGGTACATGATAGAGGAGTCTTTTATCTTTCTTCAGCAGTTTGAGATGATTTGTGGTATGGCTACATACCTGAACATTATACAGGAGGCTATACACCTCAAATCCTTCTCCTTCGCCTTAGCAGATGATGAATCTCCATTTCATCACCTTTATTCTTTCATTTTGGCCTTCATTCCATAGCTAAATGCATGTAAATATCATTATTTTGCTAAATTTAACATTCATTATTTGTTGTATAAATTTGTATAAAATACATTGTTTTAAGAAAGAATAAAAGAATAGAGGAAAGAAAAGAAAAGGAAACAAAATGCCAAAGGTATTTTATGACCCTAAACCCCGAGACCTAGGCATCATGATGACTAGGTCGACAAGGAATAAAATAGGGAGATAAGGGTCAAAACACGATAAAATCCCTATTTTTTTATTCTTCATAATGCATTTTTGAGACATATTTTATTCTATATTATTTACACCTCTAATCAATAAAACATTGTACATGAGAGTGGTAGATAAAAATAGATAGAAAAATACAAAAATGATTTCACCCAAAAGCCAAAACCCAAACTTCCTAGACCCATATCTTCTCCATATGAACTCAAAATACACCAAAATCACATTTAATTGTTTATAACATTTAATTGGCTATTTAATTAAGGTGGTTTCATTTAATTTGGAGTTAAGATGCAAAAGTTAGTTTTTGGACCCCTAATATACAATATACCTGAATAAAATATTCATTTTATCTATTCTTTAGATTTTTCATTATTTTATATTTTTGTAATTTTGTAAATATTATTTATATTATATGTACATATTTAGAATAAAAGAAAAGCATTAAAAATAAACTAAAATAAATAAGTGCATAAAATATATAGATGAATTACCTATACATATATCTGTATAATTTTTACCCGTATTAATTTAAGTGTAGAAATGAAAAAAATACAATAAAAATATATTTGTGTACATCTTAATAAATAGAAAATTATAAATTAAGTGTATAAAAAAAATATAAGATATAAATGCAAAAAATACACATATATAGGTAAATATACCTATAAATATATAGGTAAATAATAACTTGCACTAAATAGCCATGTAAAAATAAATAAAAATGTGAATAAAATATTAAAAAATAAAAAACATTTTTATTTTACAATCTAAAATTGATAAATTCATTTACTAATTATTATTAATTTTACAAGGCATTTTTGCCTTGCATTTTTTGGATGACCAACTAGATCCATTATTTTGTTGACCCTGGTCTACTGGCCCTTTGGTGCCTCGACCTTTATCATAACCTCGAGCACTCAACTTCTTTCCATTTCCCATGGCGATCTAATGATCGAATCGCCTCGAGACTTGAACCAAAAATACATATGGGAACTCCGTGATTCACATAGGATCTTTAGATCCCATCATTCTTCTTCGAATCGGCCTCCATTTGATATGCAATAAGCCTCCTCATCATGTCTATAAATGAGAATTGCAGTCCTCTTCGCCCAATTTGATCACTCTTCAAGCCCTAAATCCTCTCTCTTCATGTGTGTCTGTGTTCCCGGTGAAAAAGAGAGCATCCCCTGAAGTTTAGGCGATGCTAGGAGGAGAGGAGACAGTCCAAGGCGTTGCTCTAGCTAGGTCTCTGCTCCTTGATGCAAACCAGGTTCGAGCTACGCATTTTCTTCATGTTTAAATAGATTTAGTTAGTGTCATTTTATTCCCGCATTTAGTTTTGTAATTAGATCATAGGCTTATTAGCTTAAATCTCAAAATTTGCATAGATGGAGCTCACTACTTCCACCAAGTTTCACTGTCAATCACACTCGTTCTGACCCATCTATCATTCCCATTTCGTTCATCGCATGTTGCACCCGTTCCCCCTTCGATCCCTCCTGGTCCTTCGTGGATCAGTGAATCAGAGCTTCTCCGACACCTCTTGCCAGAGCTCCTACTTTTCGCTCACCCCCCTTGCGAAGCAGCTTTATTCTAGCACAAAACAACTCTCCTTGAGACCTTGGGTTTTCCTCTGCAGGTATGCGACTCCAGATACCCTTGTAGGTTCGATTCCACTGTAGGAGGATGTTCCAAGTGTCCCATTCTACATCGAGCTCCAGGCCTCTCCCCTGCGATGCATGAACCTTCTTGATGGTGTCAATTGGTGCAGGATGCTTCCAGGAAGCTCAGGCGACTGTCGGCGAGCAAATAAATGGTCGGGATGAGGAGGTATGCACAATCGAAGGAGGGACAAAGAAGTGTTCTTCCATGTTCTTCCTCATAGCTCCAGAGCCGTTGGATGACATGCGAGGCCCAGATCTAATATGGGTTGTTCAGATCAGACGAACCGGTGCCTTACTCCCAGTCGTTGATCAAGTTAAGTGTCGCCCACCTGGAACCACTACAATCGTCTGTTGGCATGCATGTATTGGGTAAATATGGCAGATGCCCTCTGTTTTTTTTGTATATTAATATTTAGCATTTAATTTTTGATCTAAAGTATAAATAATAGTGGTTATTTTGCATGGAGCCCCTCACCCTATCATGTATTTACATCAGTGTCCGTGCCAGCTCACCTCACGTGCCCCCCCACGTGAGTTGGGTATTTTACAACCATACCGCAACGGGTTTTGTATTTGTAATTAGTTTAAAAATTTGTAGATTGAATGTTTATTTTTGTGGAAAATTTGTAAAAAAGATAAAAACTTTTTGTTTATTGCATTTATGCCAAAGCCAAGCACGTATAGTTTATATATTCGTGGATAAATTGCACATTTACCCTTGGATTTTATTTTAGGATTCTTAAATGAATGGAAACTTGTTTATATTTGCACAATGGTTGCTACCAGTACTCATTTTTTGTGCGTGTTTGTTTAACTTTTATAAAATTCATCCATGCTCTAAAAAGTATAGTAAAATAAGATAAGCTACATGGGTGCATGCTCTTTCATGCCATATAATTTGTTTTACATTTTATGAACTTTGTCTATTTAGTAAAAATAAAAAAGAGCACATTTTGCCCCTATATACACCTAAAAATTACAAAAACATTTTTGAAAAAATAAAAAAAAACTATAACTTGTCCATTACAGTATTATCTAGCTTCAGACCAAAAATTCCTAAAAACAAGAAATGATAAAAATTAAAAATCTCCAAAATTCTATAAAAATATAAAAATTCTTCGAAAATGCCAAAAATATTAGTTTCTGTTTAATAATTTTATTTATTTATATTATTACATAGTTTTAGGAATTTTAGATTTTGTTTAGTATTTTTAAATCTCAAAAACATTTGGTCTATCTAAGTAGCCACTATTTTTGACAATTTTCAATTTTAAAAATACCTAAAAATTAGAAAAAAAATAACTGAAAAATCATAAAACAATAGAAAAATATGAAAAACACACAAACATTTTATTTTACAAGTTTTGATTATTTTTAGCAATATTTATAATTATAATACCCTATCTTATATTATATATCTTTATATATAGTTTATATTATTATTATATTTATTCTTAATACCATGTAAATATTTTAAAACCATTTTATAATATAATGGACTATATTCCTTAATATCTTTTTATGATTTTTATATGTTTACTATATAATATATAGATATACTTTATATCATATACACATTATCATATATATATATATTCATATACACTTATATACATATATATCTATAATAATATATAATATTTAAATGAAAAATAAATTAAAAATTATAAAAATAAAAAACAAAAAAATCAAATAAAATTTTAAAAACAAAAGCCCACAAAAATAATAAGCACACTTGTGTACATAAATCATTTTTATTAGAAATAATCATTTGGCTACATTATTTGCTCTCAGTAGTTCGACCTCTACATGCTTATACACTATACACCTTTGTTTGTAGAGTAGAATATTTTACACTGCACATTTATATCATTCATTGATTATTCATGTTGTGTGTACTTGTTTGAATTAGGGATTTGTGAGCGGTCGCCTCAACGACACTCTATCTTCGCTTTTCAGTGAGGTTGATTTTTAGACCCTTGCAAATTCTCAGTTCAAGAAATGGCGTCGTTGCCTGGGAGCAACATGCTTGTAGCCTAATTTATGCTTACTTTCCTTTTCTTTTATTTTTCATGTACATTTTTTTATCTTTTTTTTACTAGTACATATTGTAGATCTTATTCCTTTGTACATATAGCTAATACATCTCTCTGTTGTGTTTGATGTGAGGACTCTCTACGTGAGGACGACTTCTTAGGGAATCGATCCAGCCACACATGGTGGAGACTAGCCTTCTTGCCCCGGCCAATAGAAGAGGCATCAAGCATAGAAGGAGAACACTTAGCGTAGATTTTAGCTTCGGATTTTGTTTTATTTTTGGTGAGAGAGTGATTTATTATTCATTATTCAATACATGGACTTGGACATTAGACTCTAGGATATATTTTACCAAGTGTCTGTTCACTTGTGGGTCCTCACGGTTTTCTTCGAGTTTTCTTCACCTTCTCACTTAATTCCTGCTATTTTTCCTTTATTTTCATTTATTTTCTGATGTTTGGAGTTTTCCCCTTTGTTTCTATTTGTTTTATGTGCATGAAGCCCCTAGAATTTAGGACTGCTTGTATTGGTAACTAGGTCCAAACCTTAATAAGAATCATGTTCCTATAGTCTCTTACGTCTGCATCTAAGCAAATTAATAATTGTTGACTAATTAGATTTGAACCCATGTGCCGAGAGAGGCACTATACAACACTGGCAGGATCCATTGTGGTGGGCACTGAGGTGTCTCCAAGATCGGAGTCTTGAGTTCATTTCTGAATAACTAACATATGATTCTTCATGACTAATAACAGTTACTGCTTAGGGAAATTTTGTCGATTACACACATCCATGAAGATAGGTTTAAAATTCAATTTTTCATACCACATGGAGAGAGGTGGAAAGCACTGTATGTCCTCTAACTCTGCATGCACTATTAGATTCAATGCTAAGATTTCCATCATTGAATCAACTTGCATAACGTTATCGCTCTCTCCCTCTGATTTTGAGCACCTAGGACTTAAATGAAAATTCACAAAATTGATTGGCGCTTGTATGTAAAAAATCCAAAAAGTGAAAAGCTAAAAATTAAACAAGTAGACTACTAAATAAATTTTAACCTTAAATAAATTTGTAATGGATTGCATTATTTGAGGTTCATAAAGCCCTCATTGTTTCCAGGTATCTTAGGAGGTGACCAAAATCCCTCCCATGAGCGAGGTGTGACCCACTAAGGATTAGAGCCAAAAATCTAGTCGGTAAATGCCTTATGTATCACCTGGATTTTTAAAGTATTGGCTCTTCTATCGTACGTGGATGAGTAGGACCTAGTCAACAATGATGTTCTTGCCTTGTGTAGAATGTCAACCTTTTCTGAAGTACTGAGCTTAGGCCATGCCCTCACAGGGGTGTCTATCTCATCGTCTCGCGTCTGAGTAGGACCTTGCAGGCTCATGGGTGATTCCGTTGCGAGCATGGTTTGAAGTAGTGATTCTCCTATCAGCTTCCTCTCTCTCATCCTTGGCTGAGTATGGATCCAGGAAGGGTTACACGGACCTCAAAAAGTGTAGACTACATGTTACAAAGGGGGAGGACAAGTACGAAATACTTTTTCCGGTAGTACCCTCGCTCATATAGGGTTAGCTCTAAGGACTAGTTAAAAGATATGCCTGAAATAACAACTCTAAAAATGAAAAGATAATAATAGTTGATCCCTTACGCTTCACCTGTGTAGAGTTGGTGAACCCAATTCTGTATTGTGTATTGTATGGATCTAGATTAAGATTTAAAGATAAAGTCTTGTGTGTTTGCACAAATTTTGTCTTTTGTGTTTGCTCTTTGACCCGATGCTCGTTTCAAGCCTTTCTAGTGTTTTACATTCCTTTTATTCCTCATTGACCATTGTATCCTTCCTCTTGCATCGACTCTTCCTTTCCTCTACGATGTTGATCCACGGATGGTTTAGTCAGGACTCCGCCGACACCTAAATTGATTCCATGGACTCGACATCATCAATAATTCAAGGTGATTCCCGAGTACTCAGTTTGGACCTTGCAAACTGATCTTAGACTCCTTATATTTCAAATCTATTTTTATTTCTTAATAAATCACGAACACTCTTCTCCCATGTCCGTCCATTACGAATGGAGGTCTATTTCAGTTTACATCTTTTACTCCATTCATAACTATCTGGAATTGACCCTAATCTCATATTTATCACTGCAGCTGGTATTCAGTTTCACAATTGGTCTGATTGGGATTCCTCTTGCATTGCAGATAGAAGTCGGTCCTAGATCCCAGTCTAGAGTTCATTTCATCAGATTCAGACCTTGAGATGGCTCCTCCCGATGGAATAGGGAAAGGATCAGGACAACATCCTTCCCAGATAGAGCAAGGCCTAACACCCGATCGGAACCAAATGAATGCTTAGTTGCTAGCTTCCATCCAAGCCATCCGGCAGTAGCTAACTGAGCAGGAACTAGCCCAGACTGCATTTCAAGACATGCTAAATGTTCTAAGGAAAAGAAAAGGAGGAGGAGGAAGAAATGAGAATGAGATTCCTAGAGATGATCAAGAGGAAGAAGAACAAGGACCTGAGGTGCCAAATCCTACGCTAAAGAGGACCTATAATCCTGAAGACATCTGGATGATCGAGTGGATTCTCATCCCACCGGTGCATGCTCACTTTGAGCTCAAACCTCAATTCCTTTCTCTCCTACCCACCTTTCACAGGAATACCAAAGAGAAACCTTACATTCACCTGCAACAATTCTCTCACATTTGTAGAACCATGCAATTCAAGATGACCGTGTTTCCCTTCAGTCTCCAAGACAAGGGCTTGTATTGGGTTAACCATTTGGGGAATGTCGTGACGACCTGAGAGGGACTCCAGTCTGCATTCCTCAACAAGTTTTATCCTCTCGATCGGCTCAACCATATGCGAGCCAAGATTAGAAACTTCTCCCAGGCTAACCACGAGTCTATTCATGAATCATGGGAGCGATTCACCGATCTGCAGGAGAAATGCTTCCACTAAGTCATACCGAGGACCAGCTTGGTCCAACATTTCTTCGGGGGCTTGAATGTTGAAATTCAAAGATTAGTTGATGTTTCATGTGGGTAATCTCACTTTAATAAGGATTAATATGTGTTCTGGCAAAATTTTAAAGAAATGGCCAAAGGAGAGGATGCCCTCTCTTCATACTACACTTACCAGAGACAACCCTAGGTCCTCTACAGACCTATGAACATGGTAACTTTACACAAGGCAGAATGAGAGCTCCAATCTCAGCATCATTAGGGGCCATATCTCCATGGTTGATATGATCAAGAAGTGATCCCACAATCTCAAAAAACTCACTGTGATCGAACAAAGAACCCAAAATCTGGACAAATTGGATCAGATCACCAAGCAACTGGAGTTGCTAGTGAGTACCATCATTGTCTGTCAGTCGATGACTCCACCACCCGAGAATCCCTCTGAGAATAAAGATGGGCAACCCACGTAGCACCACCTCAGTCCAGTCCACAACAGTCGACAGTCCAACGCGTATACTACATGCAGACTCTCGACCAGGCACCGCAGCATCAGTAGTTGGTGGTATACAAACTAGAGCCCCTATATTCTTATGATTCATTCTCTCCCCAACCGCCTCTCATTCAAGAGGTTAATGGAGTTTGGTCGAATGACACGCAACTGGCCTGTCCAAGCGGACCTTAGTAGGGTCAAGCCGCAAATTCTCGTCCATTCCCTCAACATCACAAAGGGAGATTTGTCTAGTCCTCACAACCCTAGTACCGCCAATCTCCACAGTATAACAATAATTGGAGACAAAACCAGTAATACCAGTAGCCGACGTACCTCCAGCACCAGTTGTACCATTCGCATGCGACTGCATCTAACCTGTAGTATCCTCCTCCTCCCTACTAACATCAATATCGGCTTCATCCACCTCAACAACAGTATCAACAACACCCTTCTCACCTCTTCACCATCAACCGCAACGTGGTCAACACGGTGAACCTTTCGAGGTAGTTCCTGTGAATGCAAGCCTTGATTGTCTGGCCCGGTTGATCAAGGACTTAATAGAGATGACTAAGAAGCTGGACGACCTGACGGCCACCAAAACTCCAATTCTGACCTAGGTCGAAGCCAATACTAATGATTTTAAGGAAAAAGTGCATGTAGAATGTGAAGTCCTGTATGTGCCTGTAGAATCAGATGATTGTGATTCTGTTTTGTGTAATGCAGTTACTCTCGGGAGTGTTAGGACCTTGCCTCCATCTACCACCATCATAGGAAAGAATAAAGCTTCATCGGGTGAATCGTCATCTTCTGGATCAGCCGTGCTAGCTACAGTTTCGGGTGAGGAAGAAGGAGGAGTCATGCAAGCTACCAACCACCACCATCTCCAACAAAAAGAACAAAAACATCAAAAAAATGAAAAAGACCAAAAAGATGCTTGCAATCGAAGTGAAGTCGCGCCAACCATGGAGGAGCAAACTCCAACCAATCCACCACCAACTGACGGTACGGAGACCGCATTTTTTGGATGTCCACCCTCAGCTCTAACTTGTACACCTTTTTGCAGTCCGATTGTACAAAATGGTGTGGGCATGAATTTTGATGTAAATAAGAACAATATTTTTTATTTTAGTTCTGTACATATTCCTTTTTCTAGATGCAACTAAAAAATTGCAAAATGAAAAAAAATGCATTATTTGATCCAGATGTTGTGGATATTCTTAAGAAGTTAACTATTGAATTACCTTTGATGAACGCCATGGAGTATATTCCCGCTGTGAAGAAGGGCTTGAAGGAAGCGTGTACGAACAAGTGTCGGTCGAATCAAAATAACATACTCTAGATAGTTGAAAAGCACGTCCTCACCATGGCTACAGTGGAAGCAATCAACACCTCCCGGAGAAGAAGCTAGACAAAGGAGCACCCTTGATCAAATGTGAGATTTTCACCCATATCGTCGAGTGAACCCTGCTTGGTAGCAGCTCCTCCATCAACCTGATGCCCTCCTCATTGCTCACAGAGTTTAGGCTGGGACTGCTCAAGCTGACACACATGATCGTTCAGTTTGCTGATAGATCAATCAAGCGACCCCGATGTTTAAAGGCGTTCTCTTAACGATGCAGGACGAGGAGTTTCATGTAGATTTTGTGGTCCTTGATAAGGACTCTCTTGCACCCCTACTCCAGATCCTAATTATTCTTGGTTGGTCTTTCCCATGCAATGTAGAGGCCATGGTTGATAATGGGTCTGGGAAGATCACGCTCTACTTATTAGAAACAAAGTGACAGTGGATATGGTCAGTGAACCAAAAGTCATGTCTAATAAAGGTCAAGCAGAACCATCTGAAGCAGACTGTGACTATACTACAGAAATCAGGGAAACAAAAATTTCTTTGAATGATGCATTGGTTCAGGAAATCCTCTCTCCAGAGAAGGACATGGAAAGCACAGTCTTTACATGCTCCAATGTCGATTGGGAGACATATTCTTACTTCCTGAGGGACCTTTTGGAGGCAAAAGGTTCATGCTAGTCCAAACATGATGAATTTATTAATGATTTGTTCGGCACACTAAAAATAGAGCCGCTAGTGACTGAGGTGAGCAACACATCCAAAATCATGGTAGATCAACCACCTACCAGTTCGGTTTCTGAAGTGTCTGAGAAGCAGGCTAGATCAGACCTAGAGTTAAAGCCACTTCTGGCATGCCTCAAGTATGCTTTCCTTATGGGTGAAGATAAGATGTATCTGGTCATCATCAATAGCAGGTTGACCCCAAATCAGGAATCTCGACTGCTCGAGATTTTATAGAAAAATCACAAGGCACTTAGTTGACAAGTATCGGACCTTCACCGGATAAATTATTTGAAAGATGATTCCAAGCCGCCTTGAGAATTTCAAAGAAAGACTGAACTCTAACTTGTGGGATGTCATCACGAAGGAAATCACGAAGTGGTGTGACTTAGGGTTTATTTATCCCATCTTCAACTCGAAATGGGTAAGCTCCTTGCATGTAGTTCCTAAGAAATCTAGGCTCACTGTGGATACAAATGAAAGAGGAGAGGAGATTTACACTCGGGTACCAACATCCTAGTGTGTGCATGTTGATTACCGCCGCCTCAATGCTGCAACAAAGAAGGACCACTTCCCCTTGTTATTTGTTGATCAAGTTCTGGAAAGATTGACCAATAAGGAGTTCTTCTACTTTTTGGATGGATATTCAGAGTATAACCAAGTGGTAATCGCCCCAAAGGACCAAGAGAAGACTACCTTCATTTTTTCGTTCGGCACCTACGCTTTCAGGAGAATGCCCTTTGGTTTGTGCAATGCACCTGCCACATTCCAGAGATGCATGCTTGTAGTTTTCAATGATATGATAGGCAGTTTTCTCAAGGTGTTTATGGATGACTTCTTCATCTATGGTGACAGCTTTGATTCTTGTCTTGAGAACCTAGATAGAGTACTTCAAAATGCTGAGAAGTCAATCTCGTAATGTCTTTGGAAAAGAGCCACTTTATGGTCGCTAAAGGGATTGGGTTGGGCCACGTCATTTCCAAACGTGGCATGGAAGTTGACCCAGCAAAGGTGGATCTGATTACTAATCCTGAGCCACCTCAGAATGTCAGAAATGTGTGGTCATTCCTAGGGCATGTGGCTTTCTATAGAAGATTCATCAAAGATTTCAGTCGCATCGCCCGACCTCAAACTGAATTGCTATGCAAGGAGACTGAGTTTCATGTTGATCAACAGGTTCTCCTTTCTTTCAATCAGCTGAAGGAGCTTATCACTCAAGCTCTAGTGCTACAACCATCGGATTGGTCTCTACCCTTGATGAATATAAAATACTTATACCTATATAGTAAGTATACATATTTATTTAAGTGTACATATTGTATCAGAAAAATAAAATAAAAATATTTTTGTGTATCTTTAAATAAGTTACAAAATCATAAAATATGCATAAAATATTTAAATAAAAAATACAAATAAATAAAATATACAATATTTGATGAATATAAAATATTTTTCATGTTTTAACCAAAAACTAATAAAATCATTTAATATTTTATTTTGAATTATTCTTGAATTTCAAATATATTTTGTCCCTATGTTGGTGACGTGACTGATGAACGGGGAAAATTAAGGGTCTAGATATCTCACAAGGCGAGAGATCCAGTCGCTGAGTCGACCACTTAAAGAACCCCAAATCAATCAACAATTAACCCACAATAATATATGCAATGAATATCCAAAAATGTGGAGTTAAAATTTATTATAACTCTACATGTAAATGTGTATAGGTGTAAGCACAGGTAGAGGTCGAACATTGGGAGGCGAATGGTTGTATGTGTGTTGTGTAATTATTCAATCAATTGTTCATGTCCTTTTATTGTTTTTGTGGGTTTTGAGTTTTGTATATTTTTTATATTTTTGTTTTTATAATTTTTATTTTGTTTTTATATTTTATATATATATTTTTTATTTTTAGTAATATAAATATACAGATACATATATATATACATATAAGATATATAAGATATATATATAAAGAGATGTATATATAAGAAGAGAGAGAAAGAGGAATAATATAGTGTATATATATATAGAGACATAAATACTACATATATACATAGATATAATTTTTTTTAGCTTTTTAATATTTAATTAAATTTTTTTATTATTTTTCTGAAATATTTCTAATTTTTATGTATTTTTAATTTAAAAAATGTCCACTATATAGGACTAAATATATAGCCGAATATCATTTGGGTTTTAAAAATATAAAATAAACTCCAAAAATTCCCAAATTAATTTTAATACATTAATAATAATATATAAATAATTATAAAAGAGAAAAATATATTTTGGGGGGTTTTTTAAGGATTTCTCTATTTTTTTGTTGGATTTTGGAGCTTTCTGATTTTTTAATTTTCTTTTTCATATTTTTAGGGTTTTTCAATTTATGGACTCAATATAGATATAAATATACCATATATATTTTTTGGAATTTTTCAAATTCATTTTCTAATTTTTTTTATTTTATAATTAGACAGTGCAAAAAGGGCTTCTATTTCATTTTTAACAATTAGGAAAAATGCAAACTAAAATATAGGCGTGGAAGAACACTACATGGAGCATCTATCCTAATTTTTGTGAATTTTTAGAAGCCTCATAGGTATTTTTAATAAATAGATAAAAGACACCAAAAATAAACAGCCTGGCAGTGGTATTTTTGCAAATAAAATAAGTTCCAGGGGCATCAGTGCAAAAATACAACAGAAATAAACATTTATTTTAATTTTTAGAACTATTTTACAATAAACAAAAACCGTCGGGGGTTACATGCAATTTTCACGCGCCTCACGTGGGACTGCACGTGAGGCGTGGAAGGACCTAAATGCAATTCTAATAAACTCAGGGTCCTTTCTGCAAAATTTATAATTATTTTATAACGTGCTATTTTATTTACAGAATTAAAACTAAATACAAAAAAGGCAGGGGTTAAATGTGCAAATTACTCTTAAAGTGGGCGATGATGGATGACTTATCTTCTTTTCACTAATCCACATGGCGCCTCCACGTGTGCCGATGACGCTTCACCGATGAGCGGAGGATTAGATCACTCGCGTGATCTGACGGTCGTAGCATCGCTTCATTGGACGGTTGGCAATCGAACTGGGCCTTCGTCTTCATCCAAGGCTGGGAGCACACGTGCAAGAACAGGGAAGAAATCTCACCGGGGCGAGCTTCTTCCTCCTCGATCTCGCTCCCTCGCCGGTCTTCACCGCACCTGAAGGTCCCAATAGCTTCCTGGAAGGTCGCTTGATCTGCTGGAGGTGTTGGATCGGCCGGAGGTACCCTGGAGCGCCGCCACGAGCTCGGAGAAGGATAGCAGCTCCAGGTACCTCCGCCCGCGTGTAAATCGACTCCTGGTGCTTGGTGGGGCACCTAACCTGCACAGGAAGGTAGAGAGGCTTGAGGGTGTCACCCTCGACCTGGGGTTTGAAGCTGTTAGCACGAGGATGGTGATGGGCGGCGAAGCTCCGGTGAAGGGTGATGGAGGAGCTTCGATTCGCGGAACCAAGGAGGCTCCGGTTGATAGGAGGTGGCTGGAAGGTGGAGAAGGCGAAGGGGAACGAAATGAGGGCGAAAGCGAGTCGGATAACAGGCGGGGGTACGGTGGGGAAGTCGCCGGACCTGAGCTCCGGCGAACTTCGAATTACTTAAACTAATCTAATCTACGAATCTAAATGAAAAATAAATGACAGGAATAAAATGCTGATATGAAAATCTACCTAAAAATGTAAAGGCGCAGCTCTTATACCTGGGGGCCTCCATGGAGCAGGGTGACCGCCGTAGCGCTGCCGCGACAAAATTTTCCTCCATCTCCGGCCGAACCGAGGTGCTGAGAAGCGCCTCCTGTCTCGAGGGCTCCACCAGGAGCTGATTCAAGCTCAAAGAGGGGGATGAAATTGGCCAAATTCGGCCGAGGAGGAGGAAGACTTTATTTATAAACATTTCTGAGGACCCCCAGTGACCGGCGATTATTAAAGAATCTGTGGTATGTACAATGGATCCAAGATCATGGCGGGAATCGTGGATGATCAGAGAACAAAATCCGTGAAGGATTCGAGGGTGATGGGTCACTGAGCCAAGTGGGAAAAATGGCTGAAATCGGGGGACAAGATAGTCCATGTCAAGTCAGACGCCTGGGGGCGCAGTTGACCGAGCGGTCAACAAATGCCAGGACCTGATTGGTCCACGTCAATCAAGAAATTGACTGATTTATTTAACGTAATAAATGAATTAATTAGATTTTTTGTATAAAATAAAAAATATTTATAAATTAATGTAGTATTTATTTATGATTTTTATTTATTTTTTGAAGTATTTTATTATGGTTTATTAAAATAATGTATTTATAAGTATATTTATTTATTTTTATTTTTATTTTGTTTATTTTATTTCATTATTTTATTTTTTATTTTATAAATTTATAACTTATTTTTATGAGTATAAATATATTTTTATTTAATTTTTATAAGTTTATTTACATTTTTACATAAATGTGTTTATGTATAGGTAGGTATACTTATAGGTAGTTTACCTATATATTATATACATTTTATTTATTTAATGAATTTTATTTGTTTTTATTTTGGATTTGTATTTTTAATAAGTTATATATAATATATACATTATTATAAAAATATAAAAGAATGAAACAATTAAAGAATGTTTTCCCTTTTTATTTATGTACATACTTCACACAGGTATTTTGCCTATATATTTTATAGACTTATTTTAGTTTACAAATTATTTTTGGTTTTATTCTAATGTCAATATGTACATGAATTATATACGTTATCTACAAAATTCTAAAAAATATGAATTTATAAAAATAATGAAGATTGAATAAAATGAATATTTTAATCAGGTATTATGTACAAGAAGGGCCAAAAACCTAACTTCCACAGATGGACTCCAAAAATTATGAAACCAATTTTATAAAATAGTTCTTGGAATGCTATATACAATTAAAGGTGATTTTGGGTGATTTTGAGTTTTTATTTGCAAGATATGGGTCTGTGAAGTTGAGATTTTGGCTTTTTGTTCTGGGTATAAAATGTACACTGAGTATTATTTTTACACAAACTCAATTTTGTATTTTTATTTATATTATTATCTACAACTTTCATGAATAAAGTTTCTTTATTTGATGAATAAATAATTATGTACAAAATAGTTGTAAAAATGCATGAATAAATGAATTAATAAATGTGGTATTTATTGTATTATTGGCCCTTATCTCCCCCTACTTTATTCCTTGTCGACCAATTCCATGCTGGCCTTTGTCTCGGGGTTAGGGTCATAAATTATTTGCAATATTTTATTCCTTTTTCTTTTCTTCTCTTTATTCTATAATTTTGGCATTAAAACCCTTATTTTATGCACAATAAATACAAGAAATAATGAATGCTATTATATACAAATTGATGCTATTTACATGCATTTGCTGGGGTTTTTAAGGCCAAAATGATAGAATAAAGGTGATGAAATGGAGATTCATCACCCCCCTATACTTGCCTTTGCTAGTCCCTAGCAAACACTTATGCAATAAGTACAAAAAGAATAAAGAATAAGAAGAAAAGAAAAAGCAAAAATAAAGAATGTAAAGAATAAATTGAATTTATCATGATTATTAAACTAATCTGTACAAAATCAAAGTTTGGAGCTCAGGTTAGACCTTGGTGTGAGAATGTGTGTGGAACCTAGCCAGGAACCAGCTCTAAAATACAACAGCCTTCGATAATCACAGAACTCGGTTCAACCCACCTCGATAGCTTGGTCAGAACTAATCTACATCAGACGCAAACCCTTATGACTATGCAACTGACTTGTACAGTGTATGTGATAGTGGCTCTCCCCAACTGAAATGACAAAGGAATTGACTTCTCCAGAATGACAACCCAATGATTCCCTAATCCAACAGCTCTTTCCTCGAGGAGCGGGGTATTCCCTTCTAAGTTCAAGTAGCATCCAACTCAAGAGGAGGAGGTAGAGAAAAGAATGGACGGTAGCCAGTGTAGCTACCTATCCTGGGATGCAAGACTAGTGTAGTCAAGTCATCCAGCTGCAGGCTCACATGGTATAACTTTGATGCTCAAGCTTGCTTATTTTCTATATACATACTTTGCAGGCATTTTATTTTTTTTACAGGCCTGGCCATTTTTTTTTAAACATATTATTTACAGCAGCATTTACATAAGCACTTTTTCCTCTTGAGCCAGAAGGCTATCCCTCTTTTGAAGCTTTATCGCAACCCACAATCTCATGTCTTTAGACCTCATGGCTATTGGACCAGGTTGGGGTGCACTTCCCTCCCTAGACGAGGACGAATGTTTCTACCCGTGTGCGTCTCAGACTGGCAAATCCAACCCCCTCACCACTGCAACTGAGTTGAGCCAAGTAAAAGGTGCAAGTGTCCAAGTTAGGTCACGGCCGACAAGAGTCATACGTGTGTTTCAAAAAGTTCTAGTTAGTCCACTGAGGTGACTTGAACCCAGCCCTGATTTCTCAAAGAATTAAGTCTGCATAGACTTGAAGTACCTTAAACCTAGTTCCCATAAGGTTCCAGTGCAAGTAGGTGCAGTAAGGTCCAACCAAGCTCCAATCTTCGACTTTATTGGACTAGTTCAATCATCAATCTCAATGAAAGAATGCTATGCAAATGCTATTTACGAATATGCAAAGAATAATGCACTTTTTCAAAGAATTTTGAAAACAAAGAGACGAATTTTTACCTAGGGAATTTTTGCAAATAATATTGGCACTCAAAGTATAAGATGTGTACAACTATTTACACGGGCGTGCCGCTTTATTTTAACGATTTTTAAAGAATTTAGAATTTAGTTTTTATTTAAAGGTATATATGTACACTTATTAAAGAATCTTGTTTTTATTATTTTTTATTTAAAATAATAATATAGTATTTTAGTTATTTATTATATGTGACTATTCCTCAAACTTATTTGACACAAATTTTTCAAACACTTTTTGAAAACCATAGTCCAAAATAATTTTTACAAACATTTTTACAAACATGTACACACATTTGAAAATCATTTTGCAAAGATTTTTCAAAACAGTATATATAGATTTTCAAGATATTTTTGCAACCATTTTTCAAACCATTTGCAAATCATTTTTCAAACATTTTATTTTACACAAAGAAAATAAATTTTACAAACCACACATTTTTACACAGGTTGAAAACATGTAACAAAATATTTTCAAAATAGTTTTTAATAAATGTTCACGAAGATTTTAACATTATTTTTCAAACATTTTGCAAAAAATATTTTCACCTGATTTATTAATCAGTATATACAAAAAGAATTTGAGGAATAATCACGTCTTTTTATTAAGAGTTTTTAATGAATTATTAAAGAATTATTAGCCATATTATTAAGAGAATACGAAAGTACGAGTTATGGCTAAAGTATATACATAGTATATACGACCCCCCTATACTTAGCTTGAGCTATGTCCTCATAGATCGGAAAGAAAAGAGAAGACATAACTCATACTGAGTATAGACAAGTCTAAAGAATATACGAATAAGAGATGAAGGAAATAGAAGTTGACCGCTCCCCCTATACTTAGGATCAAGTAATCCTAAGTATAGCAGACTGTACACAAATCAGGGAGGGTCAAGGGTGGGAATAGACAGATCAAAGAATCAACACATTAGAGGTGCACCCCCCTATACTTACGACAAAGTACGTCCTAAGTACAGAAAACTGACAAAAAGGGGCGACACCTTTTATTGAGATAAAGAAATATGAAAAGGAAAAGAAGAAAAGAAGAAAAGAGAGATATATACAGATTGATGAAAAGATCGTGGAGAATATACGCATCACTCCACCTATACTTAGGGCAAGGTATGTCCTAAGTGTAGACACGAAGATGTGGCGATAGATCTGGGGTAGAACATACGGGACAAAGAATGAAAAGGTACACATATATACAAGCGGTGAAAAACGGGTGAAGTACAGGACGGTGTCTGGTAAGCGACTACCGTACTATCTTCGTCGTCCCCCTGTGAGAACGAGGATGCAGCCAGAAGGTGAATAGACACCCTGATATGCAGTCAGGTGGGTGTCGGCTACCGGGGACACACAGATCAGAAAGTAGAGTAGGGATCGGTAGCGGAAATCAGTCAATCGGCATAGAAGGTTCAGCATGAGGGAACAGAGCCGATACCGTAAGACCGGGAGGAAGAAAGAGCAGTACCGATTCCTCCGGTCAATCAGAGTCTCAATAAGATATGGAACGGTAAGGAGCAAGAGACATTGCGGCATTCGGTGGCCATGAGGTTGGAAGATCATAGGAGACACACACCTAATGCCGCAAGACATGGCTCAACCCTGCGAGGGTCGTCAAGGTGAGCAAAATCAGAAAATAATCAGCGTACTCGGCTCCGTGCTCCATCAGATAGGAGACACAACCAGGGAGGAGACCGGGTAAAAAGCTCATAAGACTCGGCTTTGTGCTCCCACAGATAGGAGACACCAGAAATGAAGCCGAGTACCTACAAGGTGATGTACCCTCCCGCAGATAACCCTCGGGGAGTAGTACATGCTAGTCAATGAATAATCAGAACAGAAGCTCACCCTTCCGAGGGTCGTCAAGGTGAGCAGGTGATGAATCCACATTTCATCATCTTTATTCTATCATTTTGGCACCAAAAACCCTAGCAAATACCTGTAAAAAGCATTAAAATCATCATCTTAGCATCCATGCATGTGCATCATATTAGGGTATAAAATGTTGTAATTAAGGACAAAATTATAGAATAAATAAAGAAAAGAAAAAGAATAAAATATTGTAAATATTTTATGACCCGAAACCCCGAGACCTAGACTTCTTGATGAATAGGTCGAAAAGGAATCAAGTAGGGGGAGATAAGGGCCGAAATATAGATAAAATACCTATATCATTCTATTCATTCTATATTCATTTTGGGACCTATTTTTGGCTCCACTTTTTATACATCAA
The DNA here is from genome assembly GCA_037367405.1 of Ottelia alismoides. Lineage (NCBI taxonomy): Eukaryota > Viridiplantae > Streptophyta > Magnoliopsida > Alismatales > Hydrocharitaceae > Ottelia > Ottelia alismoides. The sequence goes on from JAZKJV010000703.1 coordinate 429,194, forward strand.
ATAAAGAAACTTTGTACATGAAAGTTGTAGATAATTTAATAAAGAAAAATACAAAATTGATTTCACAGAAAAATAATGTACAGATAAAAAGTTATGGTCTGAACAAGATTCCAAAATCCCAACTTCCCAGACCAGTATCTCACAAACGACAACTCCAAATGCAGCATACTCACCTTTAATTGTATATAGAATAAAATAATCTAATTAATGGTGGTGGTTTCGCATTGGGCGGAGCTACGGTTTGAAAGTTGAGTTTTGGACCCCTAGTGTACACCTGTACTGAATAAAATATTCAATTTATTCTTTACTCATTATTTGTTCATTTTTATGTTTCTATATTTTTGTAAATATTACTTATAATAATTGTGAATATTAAAATCAGAAGAAAAATGTAAATAAAACTCAAAATAAAATATATACATATTTGATATATAGGTATTACACCTGTACTTATACCTATATTAAATATACTTCTATTTTATTAAATATACAAAACATATCAGAAAAATAAAATAAAAATATATTTGTGTATATAAAAGTATGTTATAATTTTAGAAAATAATAAATAAAAATAAAAGAAATAAAATACACAAAAGAAAAATAAAGTGATAAAGTATATAGGTATTATACCTATAAAGGGGTAAAAAGTGAACTTGTAAAAATAAGCCTCATAAAAATAAATAAAATTCATAATAAAATACTTCATAAATTAAAAACATTTTTTATTTTTTAACCAAAATGAAATTCGTCCATTTACTATTTTATTTCGAATTTTGAAATCATTTTGTGAGGATTTTTTCTGGTTGGTCCACGTGGACCAACCAGATTGGTCTGACAGTTGACCTAGGTCAACTGTCCGACCTTCTCCTCCAGGCGTGTGAGAAGAGTTTTGTCCCTTCTTCGCGCCATTTTCTAGGCTTGACATTGCACTAATCCGTGAAGAGGTCTTCTGCGTTTTTGCCCCTCGATCAATGGTGATTCACGCCCTAGTGAAATCTGGGGCTGAATACCACTGATCGAGGCGTTCTCGCCCTCGTCTTCTACGCCCATCGTCAACCATACAAAAAGGACCCCCCGACTTCAATTTGAAATTAACCCTTCTTCCGCCATTTTTACCCTCAAACCCCTAGCCCTTCGTGTTCCTGTTGACAGCAGGCATCGAATCGAGCCTGGGTTTGAAGCATTTGGCGTTGAATCGAAGAGATTCGACCCTCGCCGGAGCTCCGCTGTGCTTCATCGCCCGTCGTCTCTGGTGAGTCCCCTCCTCTTTTCTCTTCGTTTTCTTGTAGCTGTAGCGTAGGTTAGCTTAGGTCTATAGCAGTTTTGAGTTTCGTTCATCCAATCGCCGAGAATCCTCGATCGAAGCCACGGCGGAGCTGAGCTCCACCCGACGTTTCCGACCACTCCAGTGATCCTCCGCCGTACAAAACACCTCCATCCTTCTCCCCCCCGCTCCGTCATCACGTCGCACCCTTCCAGATCCCTCGATCTCGCTCAGATCGAGCCATCGAGCTCCCCTCTTCGACGCTTGCCGGAGCTCTTCGCCCGCACCACCTTTCGCTTCATTTGATCCATCGGACCCGGCCATTTTGTTCGCCTGGATTTTGTGCACCTAACATTTCAGGTTCGAGCCCCAGAGAAGGCTCCGTCGACCTCCATCGATTCCAGACGTCTCCGCCAGGTCACCTTCCTCGTCTGGCCTCTCTACGCCGCCTCCGCCTCGCCGGAGGACACCATTCGACGCGGAAGGATCCCAGGATCCTTTTGCCCTTGATCCTGGGGTCGGATCGGCCGTGTGTCGGCCGCAGTCGCCGCCTGAAGTTCGCCGGGGAGGTGTTCTTTGTGAACCCCTCCCTGCCGTTGGATCTACCACCTCCTCCAGATGCGACGCCCGCCGTCCGATCGCCAGCGCCTCCAGCCGTCCGATCGAGCCTTGAAGATCTAATCTCAGCCGTCCGCGACGAAGGGGTACGCACCGTCAGATGCACGCCACGTGGACAAGTGGGACGCCATCAGCCGCAAGATCGAGCCCCGTGGGTATTTTGCATTTTTAACCCACGACTTTTTGTATTTACTCTTTAGTCCAAAAACTTTCGTTTGAAGTTTAAATAGTTTTTGTAATATTTGCACTTAGACCCTCACTGTTTCACTATTTGCACTTAAGTCCACGCCACGTCACCTCACGTGATTGGGGCGCGTGACTTTTGGGTATTTTGCATGATAGGCCCAGAACTTTTAACTATTTGCAATTACATCCCTGTGCGTAGTTAATTAAATATCTTTTTGGATAAATTGCATGTATGCCCTGTCGGCTTTTATTAATTATGTTTATGCCCCTGCAAATGGTGTTTCACTTGAGTTGTGCGTGCCTCTTTGGTGAAATTTGTATCTGAGCCCCTGGATGTTCTTATAATTGCATTTATACCCCTGCCAGGCTTGGGATTTTTGTGTGCTTAGCTTATTTATTTCGCGCCTCATTTAATTGTGAAAAATTCTCAAAAAATAGGGTTAAGCTCCTATGTGCTTCTATTTTCATGCTATATTTTTAGTTTTTAATTTTATCATATTTTTATATTTATTAAAAATCAAAAATATGCTTTTTATTTACTGTCTAACTTAGAAAACACCAAAAAAATATTAAAATACCTCCAAAAATTCCAAAAAAAATCTCTAGTGTCTATTTTATCATATTTTAGTGTCAGTCCAAAAATCATTAACAATCTCAAAAGAAAAACACTAAAAATTTAAAAAGACTCTAAAACTTCAAAAAATATGTAAAATCGAAAAAAACTCCAAAAAATACAAACTCGGTTCCTGTTCTTTACTTTGTTCTCTTTATTTGAAAAATAGTGTGAAAGATTTTGATTGCTGTTTGCTAATTTTAAATTCCATTTTCCTCACAGCCAGCACACTTTCCACTGATTTCTCTTATTTCAGCCTTTAAAAATATCAAAAACACTTTGAAAAATCCCCAAAAATCATAAAAACAGTAAAAAATCCTAAAAAATATTAAAAACATTTAAATTCTGATTTTTTGGTTATTTCTGTGCATTTTTATAAATAGTTACCTTGCCTTTTATTCCATTGTTTTTATTTTCCAACATTGAAAAAGAAATATAAAATATAAAATATAAAAAAAAATCAAAAATACAAAATTAAAAAAAATTAAAAATTAAAAAAAAATAAAATTAAAAAAATTAAAAACCCACAAAAAGAAATTAGGTTGGTTAAGTGCTTTATTAGACCTAGTGTTTGGATTTTTATCTACACTCTGCACCGTTGTTTCCTGTGTTCGACCCCTACTTGCTTGCCATTATACATTGTTAGTAGGGTATAATAAATTTTAATCCTTGCTCTTGATTGCTTTATTGATTGTGTGGGTTAATTGTTGAAGATCGAGGAGGCTTGAGTAGTCGCATCAGCGATAGTGAGTCTGATTTGTCAGACCACTATTTAGCGGCTCTCGCATTTCTCGCTTTTCAAATGGCGCCGTTGCCGGGGAGCATCGGCTTGTAGAGTACCTTTCGGGTCTTTTTAGTTACTTAGCCATTTTTTATTACTTGTCTCTTATGTATCATCTGTTTTGAACTGTCTGACATCTCTTTTGTTTTCTTTTCTTGCGAGGGACCGCCGATCGAGAAGGATCGCCTAGGGGATCCTGAGCAGCCTTGGGAGGAGGAGCCGACTATTCTACCCTAGCCGGCAGGAGAGAGCAGGAGAACTAGAGAGAGAGAGTTGCTTTTATTTTTGTGAGAGAGAGTATTTGTTTAATTTGTGATAATACATGACTTGGACACTTGAACACTTCGGGCCTAATTTCTGGGTGTTTGTTCACCCGGGGGCTCACCGCGGCTTTTTCGTGTTTTATCGACTGTCATTTTCCGATTTTGTTTTCTTTTTTATTTCTTTTGTGGATTGAGCTCTTAGATTTAGGTCCTGCTTGATTCGATTAGCCTAGGTCCAAACACCCTAATATCTCTTGCATGCTCCTATAGTTCGTATTCGGACTTAGATTAATTAAGTAGTTGATCATTGGCTCTCGATCCGCGCACCGCGAGCTCACTCCACACAAGCGCTTTCTCCTAACTCAAATGTGTTGAGCAGAGGAGGAGTGAGCCTAGACCGGACACTAGGATTGGGAGTTAGCGGTTAACTCGTGGTTCTTTACGCTAGCAGTTGCCTATCTTAGGACGATTTCCGCATTGCATACCGGCATATAGATTAGGTTTATAAATTTCTGCTTTGCATCACGCATGGAGAGAGCTGGGATTCACTGTAAGTCTTCTCACTTTGCATTCATCATTTAGGCACAAAGGTGAGATTTCCATCTTGGTGCCGACTTGCATTGGTTTTTCCCGACTCTTTTCTCCCTCTGATTTTTGGACAAAGTAGGATAAAGAAAATACAAAATCGTTAGGCGCTTGTTTGAATCTACTCAAAAGAAGCGATAACACAAAAAATTTAAAAAAGGGACTGCTAAGAAAACTTTGACCTAAATAAAATTGGTAATTGGACTCATTGATTGGGGAGAGTAACACCCTCATTTGTTTTCAGGTTGCATGGGAAGGTCTCCTTCCATGTGAGGTGAGCGTTTCGTAAGGATTAGAGCCAAAAACCCATCTTGTGGCTGCCTTGTGTATCGCCTGGATTTCCGAAGTATTGGCGCTACTATCGTACGTAGTCGAGTAGGGCTTGGTCGCCATTGGTGACTCACTATTGTGTGAGCATCGACCTTGTCCGAAGTACCGAGCATAGGCCACGCCTTCACGGGGGTGTTTGTCTCACCGGTTGCGTCCGAGTAGGATCTTGCACGCCCACGGGTGATTCCGTTGCGAGCGAGGTCCGAAGTATCGGTTTCGCTTATCGGCTTCCTCCCTCTATTTCTTTGGCTGAGTAGGGATCCAGGAAGGGTTACAAGGACCTTAAAAAGTGCAAGTTACAGGTTACACAGGAGGAGGACAAGTACGGGAATACTTTTCCGGCAGTACTCTCGCTCCTATAGGCGTAGCGCTCTAAGGACTCGTTGAAAGATAAATTCCTGAAAACAAGATAAAAATTACAAAGATAAAAGCCGAACCTTCACGGCTTCACGCGTTGAGTTGGTGAATCCCTTGTCTTGTGTTTGATTGCTAATCACATTTAGGTCAAGATCAAAAATATCGCGCCGTTGCGCAATTTTGTTTCCCCTCCAGTTGACCCTCGCTCATTGTGAGCCTTCTACTGTTTTACATTCCATTTGTTTCTTGTTGACCCCCGTATCTTTCATCCACATCGATCTTCCTCTTGATCTTCGAGATGGCGACGAATGGACAATTTAGTCGAGGCTCTGTCGGCACCCACATCAGTTCTATTCGCTCGCCCTCTCCAATAATTTAGGGCGATTCCCGAGACACCGGTTCAAACCCTATGAATCGACCTCCAGACTCCCTGCCTTCTTCAATAAACCGGGATCACTCTCGTCCCGAACTCTATCCGTTATGGATGGCCATTGATTTTACTACTTACACATCGCCATCCTTAACGAAGTTCTGTGTTGACCTTGACACAGACCGCATCTCTCTATCTGGTGCTGCAATTCAGACTGATCGGGGCATTCTACCATGTGCAGACTTGGAGCCCGAGCCAGCCAACCAAGTAGAGTCAGAAATGGCAGGAGGAAGGGGAAAAGGACCACAGCCCCAGCAGGAGCCAGAAGACAACGCAGCGGAAGGACAATACACTACGCAGGGCGAGGTCAACAGTCAACTGCTGGCTTCCATTCAAGCCATTCAGCAGCAGTTGACTAATCAGGCTCTGGCCCAGACAGCCTTCCAGGACATGCTGAACGATCTGAGGAGGAGGGCCGATGCGAGAGACGGCCGACGGGAGGATGATCCGAACTACGATCCCAATTTCCATGAAGTCAGAGATGAGATTTCAGTGGGACCTGAATATGAAGCAGCAGAAGAAGATCCACCGCAGCCCAAGCCCACACTCAAGGAGACATACAACCCGGGAGCAGGGCGCATCACTGAGTGGATCCAAATTCCACGTATGCACGCTCACTTCGAGCTGAAGCCGCAATTTCTGTCACTGCTTCCCACTTTTCATGGAAACACCACTGAAGAACCATATATTTTTCTCAAGAAGTTTGGCCGCATCTGTTCCACTGCTCACTACCCAGGAGTCCCCCTAGATGTGGTCAAGATGACCGCGTTCCCTTTCAGCCTCCAAGACAAGGCCCTTTACTGGGTCGACCATCTCGGGAAGGTCGTTACCACCTGGGAGGAATTGAAATCTACTTTCCTCCATAAATTATATCCTCTTGGGAGATTAAACCAGATGCGCGCCCGGATCTCCAGTTTCTGCCAGCAGCCCCACGAGACGATCCATGAAGCGTGGGAGAGATTCAAAGATCTCCAGGAAAAGTGCCCCCACCATGAAATACCAAAGACCAGTCTCGTACAGCACTTCTTTGGGGGGCTATCATTCGAGAGCCAAAAGCTCGTGGATGCAGCTTGCGGCGGTTCACATTTTAACAAGGACGAGGATGTAGTATGGAATGTCTTCGAAGAAATGGCTGAGGGAGAAGCAGCCCAATCCTCGTCTAGAGTTTACATGAAGACACCTACCGCCATCAGCAAGCCAGTTAACATGGCTTCTCACACCGAGGACAAAGATGAGAGCTCCAACTTGAGCATCATTGGGAGCCACTTGTCCAAAGTGGATATCATCGAGAAGAGGTCGCAGGACCTCGAAAAACTGGCGGTTATAGAAAAGAGGACCCAAGGTCTGGAAAAGCTCGACCAGATCTACCAGCAGCTGGAGAAGCTCGTTCGAGCATTGAATGCAAACATGTGCAACGTTGTGTCTACCTCTGCCGAGCCGAACGCTGAGAAGAAGGAGCCTACAATGCAGCAAAATCCTCAGCCGACTCCACCGCAGCCCCAGCCTGTCTAGCACGTGTACTACGTGTAGGTTCTGGAGCAGCAACCGCAGCCTCAGACACAGATGGTTGTATACCAACCAGAGCACCAGCCCGCATACTCCGAGCAGTTCTCTCCACCCCCGCCGCTGATCCAGGAGATCAATGGCGTCTGGAACAACGAAGCGCAGCTGACCCGTCCTCAGGGACACTCTCAGGGTCAGAACATGGGCAACAGGCCCTTCCAACAGCAACACCAGGGTGGGAGACCCTTCCAGCAGCCTTACCAGTACCAGCCTCCCTCACACGGGAACACTTCGAGGCAGAATTACCAACATGGGCCTCAGCAGTCCGGATATCGTGGACAGGGATATCATCAGCAACCGGCTGCTCAGTACAATCAGCACAACTCGCAGTACCCCTCCAACACCCCTCCTCAGCACCAATTTTCCCAAATCTATCAGTCGCAATCTCAGCCACAATATCAGCATTCTCGACACCAGCAAGGGGACTCTTCTGAGATTGTGCCAGTCAATCCGGCCCTGGCTTGTTTGGAGCAGTTAATGAAGAATATGGCTGAGATGAACCAGAAGATCGACGACCTGACGGCAGCCAAAACCGTCATACCTGCCCAGGTCGAAGCTAACCCTAACAATTTCCGACGCAACGAGCAGGTAGCCGGCAGTGTCCAACCCGAATCAGGTGAAATTAATTGTTTTTTATCTAACGTTGTTACTCTCAGGAGCGGTAGGACACTCCAGCCATCGGCGACGGCAAGGGGAAAGCACATTGCATCTGACGGGGAATCGTCAGTCCAGCCAACACCAGGGCCAACCAGCTTTTTGGGAGCAGCACCAGCATCCAGAAAACCACAAAAAAATGAAGACAACAGAAAAACACAAAAAGATAGCAGCAACCTCGGTGGAGAGCAGCCAGCATTGGAGACGCCTGCACCCACACCACAGCCAGCTCCTGACAGGGGGAGCACAACACCTGTAGCGAGTCCAACGCCAGCACCTGAAGCCGAGCCTGTCATTTTGGTCCGCAAATTGTAGATGAATCCATTCCTTTTTGTCATCTACCTGTAAACAACAATATGGACACTATTTTGAATGATATTGGTGAAGAGTTTGTAAATATTCCTTTTCCTGAAGCAATGAAAAAACACAAAAAAATGAAAAATTTGAAAAGTGCTTTGTCTGATCCTGTTATCATAGAAATCATTGAAAATTTGGTCTTGAACATGCCGTTGATGAAGGCTCTTGAGTACATGCCAGCAGTGAAGAAAGGTCTTAAAGAGGCATGCACAACCAAGCGCAGGCCAACCCCCCATAATTCCAGAAGCAGAGGTGGCAAGTCCGAAAAATACATCCTCACTATGGCCACTGTCAATGCCATCAGCAACCTCCCGGATAAAAAGCCAGATATGGGTGCACCTCTTGTACGTTGTCAGATGTTCGAGCAGGAATTCGAGCGAACACTTCTCGACAATGGGTCATCTGTCAATCTGATGCCAGCCTCACTACTCACGGAGTTCAAGTTAGGACCGCTCAAGCCTACAAAGATGATTCTGCAGTTTGCAGACAAGTCAGTCAAGCGGCCTAGGGGCCTGTTGGAGGACGTGATCGTCACGGTTCAGGGAAAGTCATTCCCGGCCGATTTTGTGGTCTTAGATATGGACGTCCCTGCTCCGTTGCTCCTTACCCCGATCATACTCGGAAGACCATTTCCGCGGACATCAAACGCAGTGGTGAATTATGGGACGGGAGAAATCACTTTTGGAGCTGGCAATGAAATTATCCGAGTTGAGACCCTGTCTGAGGGAACGCCAGCTGAACCGACATCTGCATCGTGTGCAAGGGTGATCGAACACGATGAAGACTGTGATTTTCTAGCAGAAATTCAAGATACCAACCTATTCCTGGATGATAATTAGATCCATGGACTCCTCCGTTCCGAGGAGGAAGTGGAGACCGCAGTCGAATTTCCTTGTATCGGTCAAGATGAGGAACTCGCTGATGTGCTACAAGATACTACCGTAGAGGTGATGTGACATCAGAACCAAGAGCCAAGTTTTGAAGCATTTTCTGATGAAGATGACATCATTGAAGAATTCTGTCAGGATCTGAGAGAAGAAACAGAGCAGAATATGGTGGACATTGCACAGTCGAAAGAATCACCACCTATACTAATAGCTGAGGTCACCGCTGAAGCAGCTCAGACCCCACCAGAGCTAAAACCCTTGCCCTCTAATATGAAGTATGCCTTCCTTGCGGGAGAACCGAACATGTACCCGGTCATCATTAATGCACATCTGACCGAAGATCAAGAATCTCGTCTGATGGAGGTTCTTGAACGCAACCGCAAGGCCATAGGCTGGCGAACCTCCGATCTCCATGGGATCAATCCGTCACTTTGTTCGCATCGCATCTTCCTGGAAGAAGACTGCAGACCCTCTCGTGAACTGCAAAGAAGATTGAACCCGAATCTGCGGGAGGTGGTTATGAAAGAAATCCAGAAATGGTGTGATGCGAGATTCATTTATCCCATCTCTGACAGCAAATGGGTGAGCCCTCTGCATGTTGTGCCCAAGAAATTGGGGATCACCATTGTGACAAATGACAAAGTAGAGGAGATCGCAACTAGAGTACCGACTTCTTGGCGAGTGTGCGTAGACTACAGAAGACTCAATCTCGCCACCAAGAAGGATCATTTTCCGCTACCCTTCATCGACGAGATCGTGGAGAGATTGGCCGCGAAGGAATATTTCTGTTTCTTGGACGGTTACTCTGGGTATAATCAAGTTGCCATTGCTCCTGAAGATCAAGAGAAGACCACGTTCACCTGTCCTTTTGGCACATATGCCTTCAGACGGATGCCGTTCGGGCTTTGCAACGCCCCTGCCACATTTCAAAGGTGTATGCTTGCAGTTTTTGCCGATATGGTGGGCAGCTTTCTCGAGGTCTTTATGGACGATTTTTCAGTCTACGGGGATTCATTTGATCAATATCTGGACTATCTAGACCGAGTCTTACGGAGGTGCTGCGAAGTGAATCTTGTGCTCTCCTGGGAGAAGAGCAATTTCATGGTGACCGAAGGAATCGTGCTGGGCCACGTTGTTTCTAAACGTGGCATGGAGGTTGACTCAGCCAAGGTGGACGTAATTTCTAAGCTTGAGCCACCTACAAATATCAAGCAATTCCGGTCATTCTTTGGCCATGTCGGTTTTTACCGACGATTCATCAAAGATTTCAGCAAACTGGCCAGACCGTTGACTGAATTGCTCGGCAAGGACAATGAATTCATTGTAGACGACCGTGTGCTCCTTGCCTTTAATCAGTTGAAAGAGCTCATCACGCAGGCCCCTGTCCTACATCCACCGATTTGGACTCAGCCCTTCGAGATCATGACCGACGCGTCAGATTATGCCATCGGAGCGGTACTGGGACAGAGGAAAGACAATGTACCATTTGCAATTCACTACGCTAGCCGAACGCTTGATGAAGCCCAGAGAAATTACACTGTTACTGAAAAGGAGCTGCTAGCGGTAGTCTTTGCTTTCGAAAAATTCAGATCTTACCTCCTTGGGTCCAAAGTTATCATTTACACTAATCATTCGGCCATTCGGTATTTAAAGCAGAAGAAGGATGCCAAACCACGTCTCATCCGGTGGATCCTTCTCCTCCAGGAGTTTGACTTGGAAATCAGAGATAAACCTGGGGTAAAGAATGTAGTGGCTGATCATCTATCAAGACTTCCTGAATCAGAGTCTCATGAGCTGAACCTGCAGCCTATCACAGAGACCTTTCCAGATGAATCGATTCTGTCTGTCGCCTCACTTCCTTGGTATGCGGACATTGTGAATTATCTAGTTGCCAAGAAAATCCCACAGGACTGGCCTAAGTTGAAAATAGACAGATTTTTGTCTAAAATCCATTTTTACCAGTGGGAAGACCCGTATCTGTTTCGTGAGGGAGCAGATTGCATCTGGCGAAGGTGTATTCCTCAGGAGGAAGTTCCAAGTGTCCTCGCTTTATGTCATTATCAAGATTCTGGAGGACATCATTCAGGAAAACGGACGGCAACAAAAGTTCTTCAAAGTGGCCTCTGGTGGCCTTCATTGTTCAAAGATGCAGATGAGTACGTCAAATGTTGCATTGACTGTCATAAGATGGGTGGAACCATAGGAATGAGAGATACGATGCCTCTGAAGTACATTCAGATCTCAGATGTCTTTGATGCATGGGGCATCAACTTTATGGGCCCGTTTCCTAATAGTCAGTGTTATGAGTATATTCTGCATGCTGTCGATTATGTCAGTCGATGGGTGGAGGCTATTCCCGCCCGAGCCGCCGACAGTAGGACTGTCTGTCGATTCTTGAGAGATCACATCATAGCACGATTCGGGATTCCCAAAATTCTCATATCTGACGGGAGTAGTCATTTCATAAATAGAGAGGTGAAGAAGCTGACCCAAGAATTCTGCATCGAGCATCGTGTTGCTTCACCCTACCACCCGCAGTCTAATGGCTTGGCTGAATGTTCCAACAGGGAGATCAAGACGATTCTACAGAAACTTGTGCGTCCGGATCGCAAGAACTGGTCTCAGCTGCTTGATTCCGTTCTTTGGGCTTACAGAACAACGTACAAGTCACCCTTGGGAATGTCTCCCTACCGCCTGGTGTATGGCAAGCCATGTCATTTGCCCGTGGAACTTATTCACAAATCTCTATGGGCTATTAATATCTGTAATTTGGACTCCAAGCAAGCAGGAAAGAACATAAAACTAGATCTGAACAGATTACTGGAATTCAGAGATTATGCATATGACAACAGCCTGATGTACAAGGAGAAGGTCAAAACATGGCATGACAGGCACATCTGCCACAAGTCCTTTGATCCAGGTCAGAAGGTATGGTTGTTCGATGTGAAATTAAAGATCTTTCCAGGCAAATTGAAGAGCAAATGGACTGGGCCGTTTTTGGTTAGGCAGGTGCGTGACAACGGAAGTGTATTGATATCCAATCTGTCAGCTGACGCACAGCCTTTTGTAGTCAATGGACAGCTTCTGAAGCCATACCTTGAACATGACACATTCATGGTCGTCGTTGACTCAATTCAAGTAATCTATGAGGATGAGCTGAAAATCTCGAAAGAGGTAGAGGAAGGCAAGGCACATCAAAACATTTTTGAATGATTTTCCTTTTTGTCTCTTCTTCTTTTCTTCTTTTCAATTTCTTTTATCTTGTTCTACCGAATTGATGCCATCCCTTTCATCACTGCTACACTTAGGATGTACTTTATCCTAAGTATAGGGGGGATGTGCATCCCGAGTTGTTCATATCCAATCTCATCTCTTTTCTTCTTTTCTTCTTTTCCTATTCTATCTTCTTTATCTATCAAAAAGGTGTCGCCCTTGTAGACAGTTCTCCATACTTTGGACGTACTTTGTCCTAAGTATAGGGGGTGTGCACCCCGAGTTTGTCATTTATTTCGATCCTCTCCATTGTCTCCTCTTCTTGTCTATACTTAGGGATATTTTACCCTAAGTATAGGGGGAGACAATCTGAGTACGATCTGTTCTCCACCCTTGACCCTCCCTGCGTTCTGTACAGTCTGCTATAATTAGGATTATTTCATCCTAAGTATAGGGGGACGGTCAACTTCTCATTCTTTGATTCGTTTCTTTATTCCTTTATTATTTAGACTTGTCTATACTTAGTACGAGTTATGTCTTCTCCTTTCTCTCCGATCTATGAGGACATAGCTCAAGCTAAGTATAGGGGGGTCGTATATACTGTGCATATACTTTAGCCATAACTCGTACTTTCGTATTTTCTTAATAATATGGCCAATAATTCTTTAAAATTCATTAAGAATCCTTAATAAAAAAAATGTGGTTATTACTCAAATTCTTTTTATATTTACTGATTAATAAATCAGGTGAAAATGTTTTTTGCAAAATGTTTGAAAAATAGTTTGAAAATCTTTGTGAACATCTATTGAAAACTATTTTGAAAATATTTTGTTACATGTTTTCAACCTTTGTAAAAAGGTGTGGTTTGTAAAAATTTCTTTTCTTTGTGTGAAACAAAATGTTTGAAAAATGATTTGCAAATGGTTTGAAAAATGGTTGCAAAAATGTTTTGAAAAACCTATATATACTGTTTTGAAAGCCTTTGCAAAATGATTTCAAATGTGTGTACATGTTTGCAAAAATGTTTGTAAAAATTAGTTTGGACTATAGTTTTCAAAAATTTGTGTGAAAAGCTTGTGTCAAATAAGTTTGAGGAATATATACATCACACCAAAATCCACTATATATGTACTTATAAAATTGATCACTTACCCTTGTAAATCCTTAAAAATCCACTTCTTGTATATATAAGAAGCACTCCTGTGTACATATTTTAACCTATTTTTCAGCCAAAATCTTTTTGTTTTTAAAAAGCCCAAAAACATTTGCAAAATTAAAATCCAAAAACATTTGAAAAATCTTTTTGAAAAAGACAAAAAAATGTATATGCATCATCATCATCCTTTCAAAAATCCATAAAAAGTTCAAAATCCTTGAAAATTGCATCACAAAAATATTTCCTGCATTCTGCATACCATTTGCATAGCATGAGCATTTTCCGGATTGAGTTTGATAGTTGAACAAGTCTAAGTAAAATCCGGAGATTGGAGCTTGATTGGACCTTAAAATCTACCTAATAACAGGAACCTTATAGGAATTGGGTTTGAGGTACTTCAGGTCTAGTTGACTTAATTCGTTGAGGATCATGAGACTTGGTTCAATGGATTCTTGACTGCCTAAGTAGAGTATTTCGGAGCACACACACGATTCTTGTTGATAATGACCTAACTTGGACACCTGCACCTTTCACATGGCTCAACTCAGTTGGAGTGGTGAGGGGATTGGATTTGCCGGTATGAGACGCACACAAGTGGAAACATTTGTCCTCCTCTAGGGAGGGAAGTGCACCCCAACCCGTCCAGTGATTAGGAAAGACAGGAGGCTGTGGGTTGTGATAAAGCTTCAAAAGAGGGATAGTCTACTGGCTCAAGAGGAAAAACTCCTTATGTAAATGCTGCTGTATTTAGTATTCAATAAAAAAATGTTCAGGCATGTACAAAAATAAAGAGCCTGCAAGTATGTACAAAGTCAATAAGCAAGCTTGAGTTCCAAAGTCAAATATGTGAGCCTGCAGCAGGATGACTTGACTACACTGGTCTTGCATCCCGGGATAGGTAGCTACACTGGCTACCGTCCATTCTTCTCTTCACCCCCTCCTCTTGAGCTGGTTGCCACTTGAACTTAGAAGGGAATACCCCGCTCCTCGAGGATGGAGTTGCCGGATTGGGGAATCATTGGGTTGTCGTACTGGAGAAGTCAGTTTCTTTGTCATTCTAGTGGGGGAGAGCCACCATCACTTACACTGTGCAAGTCAGATTCATAGTCGTAAGAGTTTGCGTATGAGTTGAAGTATTTCTGACCTGGCTATTGAGGAGACATGAACAGGGTTTCGGGATTCTTAGGGACTGTTGGATTTCAAACACGGTTCTCACTAAGGTTCCGCCCGCACTAAATCTCCAAAGGTTCGACTTAAGCTCCAAACTTTGATTTTGCAAGGACAAGTTTGATAATCAGATAAATTCCAAGTTCTTCTTTTTCTTTTCTTTTCTTTTTCTTTTTTGCACTTATTGCATAAGTGTTTGCTAGGGACTAGCAAAGGTAAAGTATAGGGGGATGATGAATCCACATTTCATCATCTTTATTCTATCATTTTGGCACCAAAAACCCTAGCAAATACCTGTAAAAAGCATTAAAATCATCATCTTAGCATCCATGCATGTACATCATATTAGGGTATAAAATGCTATAATTAAGGCCAAAATTATAGAATAAATAAATAAAAGAAAAAGAATAAAATATTGTAAATATTTTATGACCCGAAACCCCGAGACCTAGACATCTTGATGAAGGTCGAAAAGGAATCAAGTAGGGGGAGATAAGGGCCGAAATATAGATAAAATACCTATATCATTCTATTCATTCTATATTCATTTTGGGACCTATTTTTGGCACCACTTTTTATACATCAAATAAAGAAACTTTGTACATGAAAGTTGTAGATAATTTAATAAAGAAAAATACAAAATTGATTTCACAGAAAAATAATGTACAGATAAAAAGTTATGGTCTGAACAAGATTCCAAAATTCCAACTTCCCAGACCCGTATCTCACAAACGACAACTCCAAATGCAGCATACTCACCTTTAATTGTATATAGAATAAAATAATCTAATTAATGGTGGTGGTTTTACATTGGACGGAGCTACGGTTTGAACGTTGAGTTTTGGACCCCTAGTGTACACCTGTACTGAATAAAATATTTAATTTATTCATTATTCATTATTTTTTCATTATTATATTTCTATATTTTTGTAAATATTACTTATAATAATTGTGAATATTAAAATCAGAAGAAAAATGTAAATAAAATTCAAAATAAAATATATACATATTTGATATATAAGTATTACACCTGTACTTATACCTATATTAAATATACTTCTATTTTATTAAATATACAAAACATATCAGAAAAATAAAATAAAAATATATTTGTGTATATAAAAGTATGTTATAATTTTAGAAAATAATAAATAGAAATAAAAGAATTAAAATACACAAAAGAAAAATAAAGTGATAAAGTATATAGGTATTATACCTATAAAGGGGTAAAAAGTGAACTTGTAAAAATAAGCCTCATAAAAATAAATAAAATTCATAATAAAATACTTCATAAATTAATAAACATTTTTTATTTTTTAACCAAAATGAAATTCGTCCATTTACTATTTTATTTCGAATTTTGAAATCATTTTGTGAGGATTTTTTCTGGTTGGTCCATCTGAACCAACCAGATTGGTCTGACAGTTGACCTAGGTCAACTGTCTGACCTTCTCCTCCAGGCGTGTCAAAAGAGTTTTGTCCCTTCTTCACGCCATTTTCTAGGCTTGACCTTGCACTAATCCGTGATGAGGTCTTCTGCGTTTTTGCCCCTCGATCAATGGTGATTCACGCCCTAGTGAAATCTGGGGTTGAATACCACTGATCGAGGCGTTCTCGCCCTCGTCTTCTACGCCCATCGTCAACCATACAAAAAGGACCACCCGACTTCAATTTGAAATTAATCCTTCTTCCGCCATTTTTACCCTCAAACCCCTAGCCCTTCGTGTTCCTAGTGACAACAGGCGTCGAATCGAGCCTGGGTTTGAAGCATTTGGCGTTGAATCGAAGAGATTCGACCCTCGCCGGAGCTCCGCCGTGCTTCATCGCCCGTCGTCTCTGGTGAGTCCCCTCCTCTTTTCTCTTCATTTTCTTGTAGCTTTAGCGTAGGTTAGCTTAGGTCTATAGCAGTTTTTAGTTTCGTTCATCCAATCGCCGAGAATCCTCGATCGAAGCCACGGCGGAGCTGAGCTCCGCCCGACGTTTCCAACCACTCCAGTGATCCTCCGCCGTCCAAAACACCTCCATCCTTCTCCCCTCCGCTCCGTCATCACGCCGCACCCTTCCAGATCCCTCGATCTCGCTCAGATCGAGCCATCGAGCTCCCCTCTTCGCCGCTCGCCGGAGCTCTTCGCCCGCACCACCTTTCGCTTCATTTGATCCATCGGACCCGGCCATTTTGTTCGCCTGGATTTTGTGCACCTAACATTTCAGGTTCGAGCCCCAGGGAAGGCTCCGTCGACCTCCATCGATTCCAGACGTCTCCGCCAGGTCACCTTCCTCGTCCGGCCATTCTACGCCGCCTCCGCCTCGCCGGAGGACACCATTAGACGCGGAAGGATCCCAGGATCCTTTGGCCCTTGATCCTGGGGTCGGATCAGCCGTGTGTCGGCCGCAGTCGTCGCCTGAAGTTCGCCGGGGAGGTGTTCTTCGTGAACCCCTCCCTGCCGTTGGATCTACCACCTCCTCCAGACGCGACGCCCGCCGTCTGATCGCCAGCGCCTCCAGCCGTCCGATCGAGCCTTGAAAATCTAATCTCAGCCGTCCGCGACGAAGGGGTACGCACCGTCAGATGCGCGCCACGTAGACAAGTAGGACGCCATCGGCAGCAAGATCGAGCCCCGTGGGTATTTTGCATTTTTAACCCACGACTTTTTGTATTTACTCTTTAGTCCAAAAACTTTCGTTTGAAGTTTAAATAGTTTTTATAATATTTGCACTTAGACCCTCACTGTTTCACTATTTGCACTTAAGTCCACGCCACGTTACCTCACGTGACTGGGGCGCGTGACTTTTGGGTATTTTGCATGATAGGCCCAGAACTTTTAACTATTTGCAATTACGTCCATGTGCGTAGTTAATTAAATATCTTTTTGGATGAGTTCCATGTATGCCATGCCGGCTTTTATTAATTACGTTTATGCCCCTGCGAATGGTGTTTCATGTGAGCTGTGCGTGCCTCTTTGGTGAAATTTGTATTTGAACCCCTGGATGTTCTTATAATTGCATTTATACCCCTACCAGGCTTGGGATTTTTATGTGCTTAGCTTATTTATTTCGCGCCTCATTTAATTGTGAAAATTCTCAAAAAATAGGGTTAAGCTCTTGTGTACTTCTATTTTCACGCTATATTTTTAGTTTTTAATTTTATCATATTTTTATATTTATTAAAAATAAAAAATATGCTTTTTATTTACTGTCTAACTTAGAAAACACCAAAAAATATTAAAATACCTCCAAAAATTCCAAAAAAATCCCTAGTGTCTATTTTATCATATTTTAGTGTCAATCCAAAAATCATTAACAATCTCAAAAGAAAAACACTAAAAATTTAAAAAGACTCTAAAACTTCAAAAAAAATATGTAAAATCAAAGAAAACTCCAAAAAATACAAACTCAGTTCCTGTTTGTTCTTTACTTTATTCTCTTTATTTGAAAAATAGTGTGAAAGATTTTGATTGTTGTTTGCTAATTTTAAATTCCATTTTCCTCACAGCCAGCACACTTTCCACTGATTTCTCTTATTTCAGCCTTTAAAAATATCAAAAACACTTTGAAAAATCCCCAAAAATCACAAAAAACAGTAAAAAATCCTTAAAAATATTAAAAACATTTAAATTCTGAATTTTTGGTTATTTCTGTGCATTTTTATAAATAGTTACCTTGCCTTTTATTCCATTGTTTTTATTTTCCAACATTGAAAAAGAAATAAAAAATATAAAATATAAAAATTATAAAAATCAGAAAATTAAAAATCAAAAATACAAAATTAAAAAAAAATAAAAATTGAAAAAAATTAAAATTAAAAAAATTAAAAACCCACAAAAAGAAATTAGGTTGGTTTAGTGCTTTATTAGACCTAGGGTTTGGATTTTTATCTACACTCTGCACCGTTGTTTCCTGTGTTCGACCCCTACTTTCTTGCCATTATACATTGTTAGTAGGGTATAATAAATTTTAATCCTTGCTCTTGATTGCTTTATTGATTGTGTGGGTTAATTGTTGAAGATCGAGGAGGCTTGAGTAGTCGCATCAGCGACAGTGAGTCTGATTTGTCAGACCACTATTTAGCGGCTCTCGCATTTCTCGCTTTTCAGCAGGCTCAAAGGAGCTTGATCCATCAGACGGATCATAGAAACGGTCTCGGTAGGCGACAGATCGGCTACCAGCAGAAGAAACCGTAAAATCAAGAAAGTGTGGTAGCGTCCGGCAAATAACCCTCGGGGAGCAGGTTGCCAACTAGTCATGGGAACAGCAGATACCAGAAGCTCCAACTTACGAGGACCTTCAAGGCGAGCAGACTCAAAGGAGTCTAATCAGACAGGTCCCATGATCCGCAGATCAGATAGGCAACTCAAGATGGGACCAAAAGTCATGTATATCAGACTACTCGATTCCGTGCGCCGCAGATCGGAGACACAGTCAGAAGTGGGAATCGAGCGTAAAGAGAGTGTCGCAGTCTCCCGCAGATAGTCCTCGGAGAGTACTGCGATCTAGGCAAGGAATAGTCAGACCGTATCTCTACCTTGCGAGGGTCGTCAAGGATAGAGAATGGCTCAAAGGAGCCGGATCCATTAGACGGACCCACATAGTGGTCTCAGTAATCGACAAGGCGGCTACCAACAGAAGAGACCAATCAGATCGGAAATATGTCATAGTCTCCCGCAGATAACCTCGGGGAGCTATAAGCTAGGCATGGAATAATCAGAAAAGTGGAGCTCTGCCTTGCGAGGACCGTCAAGGAGAGAAGACTCAGATGAGTCTAGTACAATGGCCTCGTGTACTGACATGTCAAGTACACAATCACAGGGGGAGGCCGCGCAGGCATATCATCTGACTCGGTTTCAGGTCCCATCACAATGGCGACCCAGGTAGTGAATGAAACCGCAGTCCTAGAAATTATCGCATTCTCCCGCAGATAGTCCTCGGGGAGGAATGCGAGCTAGATCAATGTAGGTTTTGGGAATGCTGGCAAGTCGTCTCAGGTCCTCAAAAGCAATAAATTACTCAATCATCCGGAGGGCATAAGATCAATCTAGGGAGCAAATAATCATGTCATTCACCAAACATCCCTTGGGTCAGTCCAGTCAGATGAGATGGCACGAAAAATAGTCAGGAATCCTCTAAGTGCCAGGGTGGATCAGACAGTCAGGAGATCAAGGATGGGTCAATCCGGAAGATGAGAGATCATGTCGGTTCCGCACACCTATATCAGGAATTCCAAATAAGAATAATCAGTCAATCCTCAAAAATCAAGATGGGTGGGACCTCAAGATATATCAATCAATAACCATGGACTCTTCATCGAATCATCGCTTCATATCACATCCTTAATCCGGTGTGCGAGAACTAAAATTCCTCAATAATGCATCACACCTATGCTCTATGCATCATCAAAAATCCTCGATAAGCTCGTATGCATGTATCCAAGACAAATCCATCACATCAATCTTAGCAACCTCAATATCATTAGCCCGACTTACACAACTAATCTGTATAGATAATCCTTGATGCGGGCCTCATCAAACTGCACAGCATTCCCGGGTAAAGGGAGAGATGATACGGGGGATACGAGGAAGATGGATAGGAAAGGTACACAATGGGGTGGAGAAGCTGATTGAGCGGGCGTGCCAATATCATGGGTGGTAGAAAGGTGATACAGAGGGAACGAGGAGGGTGGGTGAGAAGATCGGTACATAGACAAGATTGGGTGTTCCAAACAAGGCGGGAACACCGTCAAGATTGCGGTCCGAAGAGCGGTCTCTCCTCGAACCAGAGAAGATGGTACGGTGGATACATAGAAGATGGTGAAGAAGCGGGAAACAAAGGACTTGGCGAAGAATGATTGAGCTCAAGCGCTAATATCACGACTCGATGGAATATGAAGAGCTGTATGTATAAGAGAGGTAGAGAGACTCAAAGATAAAAAATGCATGACTCACACGGTGGGACCGACTACTCTAGGGATGAAAGAAAAACACAATGAACTCCAAGTCACAATCAAGACACAAGGCAAACCCCCAATTCACCTACTCAACACAGTGAAGACCATCAGGTGACGGTCATTTATCTTTTTGATTTTAGAGTTAGGTGAGATCACAAAAATTGTACAATCACTTAGGAGGCTTGATAGGATTTGGGCTCTACTCCTTAGTGTGTACGTGAGCACTTAAAACGCATCCAATGAGGGGGTTGCTCTCCCCAAGACAAGGAATCCATTACGTTTTATTTTTAAGTCCAATAGAGTTAGCAGTCCCGATTATATTTAAGTTATCACTTTTTTGGGTATTTTCAATGCACGTGCCTATCGAGGTTCCAATTTCCATTAAGCATCCTAGGTTGGAAAAAACAGAGGGAGAAGATCGAAAAAGCCATGCAAGTAGGAAAACGATGATGCATGCCAAGTAAGAAGACTTACAGTGCCTCCCAGCTCTCTCCATGCGGGATGCATAACAGAATTTGAAACCTATGCTATATGCAAATGCAAACCGAAGAAATCGCCCTAGGTTCAGAAATTGCTATTATCGTGAAGCACCACAAGTCGCTCATTTACCTTTAGCCTCAAAAAGTACGGTCTTGGCTCACCCCTCCTCTGTGCTCAACACACTTGAGCTTAGAAGAAAGCACTTTGCGGGGCTCGCTGTGGCACAAAGGCTAAAAGATAAATGAGCGGCTGTTTAGAGTTTGATCTAAGTCCAAAGCGAACTATAGGTACATGCAAATATATGTTAGAGTGTTTGGACCTAACTCTACGAGCAAGCAACTCCTAAGATAAGGCTCATTCACACAAAGTAATAAAAATAAAATAAAGAAAAGAGAAGAGTCAAAATCATCGAGGCCCCCAAGGGAACAATCCCTCGGGCACTGGACCTCGGGAGTCTTCGTGTACCTGTGAGAGTCCTGTATTATTACCTGTTTCTAAGTGTCACTCTCTCACATGAATATACATAATAAAATGAGATAAAATAAAATGCCTAAAAATAGTGACTGTCTTCAAAAATTCTCCTTCTTCTGTCATGGATGCTCTCTCCTGTTGGCTGGCATAGAGGAGCCAACTCCTCCTCGATTGGGTGCATAGGTCCTCCTAAGAGGTCCTCCTTCGCTCGGCGGTCCCTCGCATCAAAGACAAAGGAAAGAAATGGTCAGAGCAGTCAATCAAGTAATCTCAAAGAGAAATAAAACCAAACAAATAACTAAATCATGGACATGAGCAAATAATTGAATAAATGAACAAATAAGCTCAAAAGATCATACAAAATCCGTTGCCTCCCCGGCAACGGCGCCATTTGATGAACGGGAAAATTAAGGGTCTAGATACCTCACAAGGCGAGAGATCCAGTCGCTGAGTCGACCACTTAAAGATCCCCAAATCAATCAACAATTAACCCACAATAATATATGCAATGAATATCCAAAAATGTGGAGTTAAAATTTATTATAACTCTACATGTAAATGTGTATAGGTGTAAGCACAGGTAGAGGTCGAACACTAGGAGGCGAATGGTTATATGTGTGTTGTGTAATTATTCAATCAATTGTTCTTGTCCTTTTATTGTTTTTGTGGGTTTTGAGTTTTGTATATTTTTTATATTTTTGTTTTTATAATTTTTATTTTGTTTTTATATTTTATATATATTTTTTTATTTTTAGTAATATAAATATACAAATACATATATATATACATATAAGATATATAAGATATATATATAAAGAGATGTATATATAAGAAGAGAGAGAAAGAGGAATAATATAGTATATATATAGAGAGAGACATAAATACTACATATATACAGAGATATAAATTTTTTTTTAGCTTTTTAATATTTAACTAATTTTTTTGTTATTTTTCTGAAATATTTCTAATTTTTATGTATTTTAAATTTCAAAAATGTCCACTATATAGGACTAAATATATAGCCGAATATCATTTTGGTTTTAAAAATATAAAATAAACTCCAAAAATTCCCAAATTAATTTTAATACATCAACAATAATATATAGATAATTATAAAAGAGAAAAATATATTTTGGGGGTTTTTTTAAGGATTTTTCTATTTTTTGTTGGATTTTAGGGCTTTCTGATTTTTTTAATTTTCGTTTTCATATTTTTAGGGTTTTTCAATTTCTGGACTCAATATAGATATAAATATACCATATATATATATTTTTGGAATATTTCAAAATCATTTTCTAATTTTTTTGTATTTTATAATTTAGACAGTGCAAAAAGGGCTTCTATTTCATTTTTAACAATTAGGAAAAATGCAAAAAATGCAAACTAAAATATAGGCATTGAAGAACACTGCATGGAGCATCTATCCTAATTTTTGTGAATTTTTAGAAGCCTCATAGGTATTTTTAATAAATAGATAAAAGACACCAAAAATAAACAGCCTAGCAGGGGTATTTTTGCAAATAAAATAAGTTCCAGGGGCATCAGTGCAAAAATACAACAGAAATAAACATTTATTTTAATTTTTAGAACTATTTTACAATAAACAAAAACCGCCGGGGGTTACATGCAATTTTCACGCGCCTCACGTGGGACTGCACGTGAGGCGCGGAAGGACCTAAATGCAATTCTAATAAACTCAGGGTCCTTTCTGCAAAATTTACAATTATTTTATAACGTGCTATTTTATCTATAGAATTAAAACCTAAGTACAAAAAAGGCAGGGGTTAAATGTGCAAATTACCCCCAAAGTGGGCGCTGATGGACGGCTGATCTTCTTTCACTAATCCACGTGGCGCCTCCACATGCGCCGATGACGCTTCGCCGATGAGCGGTGAGGATTAGATCACTCGTGTGATCTGACGGTCGTAGCATCGCTTCATCGGACGGCTGGCAATCGGACTGGGCCTTCGTCTTCATCCAACGGCTGGGAGCACATGTGCAAGAACAGGGAAGAAAGCTCGCCGGGGCGAACTTCTTCCTCCTCGATCTCGCTCCCTCGCCGGTCTTCGCCGCACCTGAAGGTCCCAATAGCTTCCTGGAAGGTCGCTTGATCTGCTGGAGGTGTTGGGATCCCCGGAGGTACCCTGGAGCGCCGCCACGAGCTCAGAGAAGGATAGCAGCTCCAGGTACCTCCGCCCGCGTGTAAATCGACTCCTGGTGCTTGGTGGGGCACCTAACCTGCACAGGAAGGTAGAGAGGCTCGAGGGCGTCACCCTCGACCTGGGGTTTGAAGCTGTTAGCACGAGGATGGTGATGGGCGGCGAAGCTCCGGTGAAGGGTGATGGAGGAGCTTCGATTCGCGGAACCAAGGAGGCTCCGATTGATAGGAGGTGGCTGGAAGGTGGAGAAGGCGAAGGGGAACGAAATGAGGGCGAAAGCGAGTCGGATAACAGGCGGGGGTACGGTGGGGAAGTCGCCGGAGCTGAGCTCCGGCGAACTTTGAATTACTTAAACTAAGCTAATCTACGAATCTAAATGCAAAATAAATGACAGGAATAAAATGCTGATATGAAAATCTACCTAAAAATGTAAAGGCGTAGCTCTTATACCTGGGGGCCTCCAGGGAGCAGGGCGACCACCGGAGCGCTGCCGCGACAAAATTTTCCTCCATCTCCGGCCGAACCGAGGTGCTGGGAAGCGCCTCCTGTCACGAGGGCTCCACGAGGAGCTGATTCAAGCTCAAAGAGGGGGATGAAATTGGCCAAATTCGGTCGAGGAGGTGGAAGACTTTATTTATAAACATTCCTGAGGACCCCCAGTGACCGGCGATTATTAAAGAATCTGTGGTATGTACAATGGATCCAAGATCATGGCGGGAATCGTGGATGATCAGAGAACAAAATCCGTGAAGGATTCGAGGGTGATGGGTCACTGAGCCAAGCGGGAAAATTGGCTGAAATCGGGGGACAAGATACTCCACGTCAAGTCAGACGCCTGGGGCGCAGTTGACCGAGCGGTCAACAAACGCCAGGACCTGATTGGTCCACGTCAATCAAGAAATTGACTGAATTATTTAACGTAATAAATGAAT
This sequence comes from Ottelia alismoides, assembly GCA_037367405.1. Lineage (NCBI taxonomy): Eukaryota > Viridiplantae > Streptophyta > Magnoliopsida > Alismatales > Hydrocharitaceae > Ottelia > Ottelia alismoides. The sequence goes on from JAZKJV010000703.1 coordinate 453,601, forward strand.
TAATTAGATTTTTTGTATAAAATAAAAAATATTTATAAATTAATGTAGTATTTATTTATGATTTTAATTTATTTTTTTGAAGTATTTTATTATGGTTTTATTAAAATAATGTATTTATAAGTATATTTATATATATTTATTTTTATATTATTTATTTTATTTCATATTTTATTTTTTTATTTTATAAATTTATAACTTATTTTTATGAGTATAATTATATTTTTATTTAATTTTTCTAAGTTTATTTACATTTTTATATAAATGTGTTTATGTATAGGTAGGTATACTTATAGGTAGTTTACCTATATATTATATACATTTTATTTATTTAATGAATTTTATTTGTTTTTATTTTGGATTTGTATTTTTAATAAGTTATATATAATATATACATTATTATAAAAATATAAAAGAATGAAACAATTAAAGAATGTTTTCCCTTTTTATTTATGTACATACTTCACATAGGTATTTTGCCTATATATTTTATAGACTTATTTTATTTTACAAATTATTTTTGGTTTTATTCTAATGTCAATATGTACATGAATTATATACATTATTTACAAAATTCTAAAAAATATGAATTTATAAAAATAATGAAGATTGAATAAAATGAATATTTTAATCAGGTATTATGTACAAGAAGGGCCAAAAACCTAACTCCACAGATGGACTCCAAAAATTATGAAACCAATTTTATATAATAGTTCTTGGAATGCTATATACAATTAAAGGTGATTTTGGGTGATTTTGAGTTTTTATTTGCAAGATATGGGTCTGTGAAGTTGAGATTTTGGCTTTTTATTCTGGGTATAAAATGTAAACTGAGTATTATTTTTACACAAGCTCAATTTTGTATTTTTATTTATATTATTATCTACAACTTTCATGAACAAAGTTTCTTTATTTGATGAATAAATAATTATGTACAAAATAGTTGTAAAAATGCATTAATAAATGAATTAATAAATGAGGTATTTATTGTATTATTGGCCCTTATCTCCCCCTACTTTATTCCTTGTCGACCAATTCCATGCTGGCCTTGGTCTCGGGGTTAGGGTCATAAAATATTTGCAATATTTTATTCCTTTTTCTTTTCTTCTCTTTATTCTATAATTTTGGCATTAAAAACCTTATTTTATGTACAATAAATACAAGAAATAATGAATGCTATTATATACAAATTGATGCTATTTACATGCATTTGATGGGGTTTTTAAGGCCAAAATGATAGAATAAACGTGATGAAATGGAGATTCATCAGTGACCCAATCAAGGTACGTCCCTAGTTGACTCGGGTTAAGTCTCTGACTCAAGACCTAGGCCTGTCAGACCAGGGTTTGACTCCATCTTCCTCAATTTCTTCCGCATGTTCCTTGCACCATTTCTGCTCGTTTTTTTCTTGACTTTTGTTCCTCTACCCTCGGACTTTCATGCCAAGATGACTCATCGATGCTCCACTAAATCGAGTGCCAATCCCTGATGAATCTCACATGTATAAAACATCTCCTTCGAGCTTCCTTCGATTTTTTATCCTTCTTCCGCCACCAATCTCTCGCATCTAGGAGAATCCTGGTGATAGTAGGAAGCCATAGGAGAGCTCAACATCCCAGTTGGCATCGAATCGAAGTCGATTCGAGCTCAGCCACCTCCTCTACTACGAGCTCGCTCCGGCTCGATCCAGGTCCGGCCCATTTCTTCTTTTCCCTGCTCTTTCCATTCCTTAGCGTAGTAGTAGTGTATGACCGGCTTTTTTTCTTCATGTTATTTTGTTTTATTTCTCATTAAATCAATCTCTCGGAGCTTCTGCTCTACCGATCATTTCCGATCATCTCAGTTACACTCTGATGTCGTTGTCACTGCATCACCTTGCCCTTCTGTTGTTCTTCACCCCACACAATTTCATTCGCCCAGATCCTCCATGGATCTGGAGATAGGTGCTCCACCTTCACCACATCATCGGAGCACCTCCATCTCCTCCCATTTCGCACCCGTTCCACCTGCTAACAGGTCGAGACAATTTTCCCTCAACCAAGCAACAATTCTGTGTAGGTATCTGGAGCTAAAGAGCCAGTAGGAGGTGCTTTTGGATTCGGAGGAGGGTTCCAGGTCACCTAAGCTCTTCCGACCTCCTGCGACTCCTCTGAATCCCTCGATGTTTTTGAGGCCTCCTACAGAAGAAGACCAATTAGGAGAGCATTTTGAGCACCTTATCATCATCGAAGATGCGGAGTCGGAGGAAATAGGGTATCGAAGTTCAACTCCATGGTTGTTCTTCCATGTTCATGGCAAGAAGCAACCATCGTTCGATCGCCTTCTCGCGCTAGATTGAGAGATCATTGTTGGATCTTGCATGCCATCAGCTGTTAAATCTTGTTTTGGGATCTAATCTCCACTACAGATTGGTGAACCGTCATCGCACCACCAGGGCATGACACAAGGATAAGTGGGGCGCCTACAACTGCACGATCAACACCTAGCGGGGGTATTTTGCACATTCTTCCCCCGTATTTTGTTTATTTGTCATTTAGTCCCGTAAAATATTTTTTACGCTTTAATAATTTTTTGTAAAACTTGCAGCGAACCATCTGGAATTTATTTATATTGCATTTGGGTCCTAGCTTCGTCACCTCACGTGCTGCCATATATGAAGTGGCAATTTTGGTCATTAACCCCTGAAGGTTTTGTATTTTGTCTTTAGTATGTAAAATTTAAATATTAGTTGTGATATTTTGGGTATTTTGCAGAAACAATCTTATATTTTTTTAATTAAAATTATACCCTTATAGTTCATGTATTTTTGTGTTTGTTTTCAATTTATTGAAAATGTCACCTGTGCTCAAATCTTTGAATTTTAGGTTTTACTTATTTTCTTAAAATAAAAAAACACATTTTGCCCTGTTTGACTTAAAAATTCCAAACAAGTTATAAAATCTTTTTGAAAAATTCCCAAAAAAATATATTTTATTTATTTTAGTATTTTGTACCTACAGACCAAGAATCCCTAAAATAGAAAAAGAAAAAGACTAAAAATAAAAAGTTTTAAAGTCCTTTATAAAAATATAGAAAAACACCAAAAATCCAAAAAAGTTTATTTCTATCTTCAAATTTTCTTTATATTATTTATTACATATTAAAATTAATTTGAAGAAATTTTAACACTTTTTGCTATTTTTAATCTTCAAATCAATTTGACTTATTTATTTAATCCAAGTATTGGGATTTTTTTACTTTAAAACTATATAAAAATTAGCAAAAATATCTAAAAATCCAAAAAATAGTAAAATTGTACAAAACAAAAAAAATTAATTCTATAATTTTAATTTATTTTTAGTTGTAGTTATAATTATAATACCTTATATTGTGTGTGTATATATATTCATATATTAACTACTAAAAAAAAGGAAAGAATTAAAAATCAGAATATATAAAATATAAAACAAAAAAGTAATTGAAAAATATAAAAAGAGAAATTAAAAAATTACATAATTTAAAACCCACAAAACTTTCAAAATAACCTAAAAAAATCAAAATCATTCATTGTATTTATTTCCCAATTTTGATTGTGTATCCTCCGTTGTTTCATGTGTTCGACCCCTATTATACTTCTCCACTATACAATCTATTGTAGGGTATAATAAATTTTGACCCCTTTACTTGAGTGATTTAGTTCTTGTGTTGGTTAATTGTTGATTAGATATGGTTATTGAGAGATCGTAACAGCGACTGAGTCTTCGCCTTGTGAGGCTCATTTTAGACCACTCGATTTTCACGTATATCAGCTCGATATTATGAAAATTATAACATGGATAATATTTTCTTTTAGGAACAATTTTAAAGTACAAAGAAGATGAATGACTGCTTAAATTTATAATCTTTCATGAAGAGCTATCGGTATCGAAGTCTATTAAATACATCTTTCCTATCATATTTTTTTAAAATGTTGTGATATAATCAACAAATTTTTTTATATTTTTAGAGATGGCATGGTACAACGTCGAATTAAACAATCTCTATATATGTTAAAAAAATATATCTTTATAAGTAAACAATCTTTATATGTTAAAAATCTCCGGTGACACCTCATCTGGGAGTATTTTTTGCTGTCCACGGAGGTATGCCCTTAACTCTATTATCGAACACCTCATCAGTTGTCTCTTTAGGGCATGTTGGTTGTAGGGTTGGGCAGGGTTGGCTCAACCCTGATTACTATTCAAAAGGGTACTTCCTCCTCACAGATTATTACTCACCGAGCCCAACCCTGCAACCAACTTTGCATACCTCAATTCTCCATGAAGGTACGATGCTCTCCGTTCAGGAGGTAGGAGCTCGAGAACGCGGAGGCGAGACATGTTATGGATTCAGTTTGTCTCGAAGAATGAGCGACCGCCCCACCGGCGGAGCTTTGGAAAACGACGCTTCGGCAGCACGGTTCGTAACAGGCGATTCTATTCTTCTCCTCTTGTCGTGGGAGGAAATGTGGTGACGGTGGTTACTTGTTTTAGGAGGCCACCTTGGGAGTGTATGAAGCGGATGTGTCCTCTTTAGCCGCAACGGAAGCACAAAGACGGAAAGGGCCAACATCGTTAGGGTGTCCCAAGAGACGGCAATTAAGGCATGCAGATGCCTGTATCATGCGGCTATGCACACAAGGTCCAAGGGGCTTTTCCTTTATTTTCCCAGACACATTGCCGCCAAGAAAGGCGTCTTCGAGATCAAGAGTTTATATGCATGTTTCTAGCCATATGGGGTTTTTATTAGCCTTCTAACCGGTGTCACCAAGAGGAGGACACATGTTTTGGAGCAGAACATAGATTTTTGCGGGGGCATTTGGATCAGCTTCAGTTTCCCAGCAACCAAGGATGTTTCCAAACCAATCTTCTATGGTGCCAACCAACAGGCTCTGGGACTATAGGTTCCAGGTCAATTGAAATCCACGGTGAAGTTGGCATCACCAAGAGAAGATACCAGATTTGTTTGGAATGGGATCTCATTAAATATGGTCGAGATGCAGCTTGGGCATCCTGAGTAGCTTTCTTCTTCGGGGATTGCATTAGGCTCTGTCTCAGAGGGGGGTGGGTGTGGGGCAAAAACTTAAGTTTCTGGTGGCCAATCCAGAATGACTGCACCTTGGCCTCCGCCAGGCTGTTAGAAGATTCAAGGGGAGATCTTGAGAAAGAAGAGAATTGTTGGGTGCAAGTGTTGGGGATGGTTAGTTCGCTAGCTTTAGGCGTGTGTGGGATGGGTTTGGGTTTGAGCATCCTATCTTCACATGTTTCTTTATAGGAATAATTTTTCTCTCTTTGCTATAACATCAAAGTTGCCATCATCTATAGACTGAGAGACCTGGATAAGATACTTGGAGGGAGATAGTCTCCTTTAGCCGAGGTCACTTCTGGTAACCCTTTCATTCCATCCTGCAGAACCTATGAAAGAGAGAACCACCAGCCCGGGAGAAGAGGAGAAAGGTGACTTACTTGAAAACGGAGAGAGGAGGTCAAATGCGTAGGGGATGAGGTATCGAAGTTGGATCTTCTTGATGCGATATGCTACAATTTAAATACACATCTCTAATACATATACACGTTGTAGCAATTATATCATATACATTGAAGGAAGAAATAACATTTTAATGTATTAAATATTTAAATGAACATATAGATATGGATACAAAAATTTGTGGATATTAAAGTGATATCTATAGCTATTTTATAACGAGTATGGATGTCAATATCTACATGAAATGGATAAGGTAGCGGATCAAATGCAAATATATATCATCTCTATTTGTATCCCAAATTTCAGAGGGAGAAAACTATGATGCCCTCCTCTTGTTTCCATATGCATATTTAGGACTTCATTTTCTCTCCACGATAACGTTTCTATTAAAAAAGCTTTATATATCACATTTTTTAGTTTTAGCTTAGAAATACAAAATTGGTTCTTTTCACCAACCCACGCTCCAATCTTTTCTGGGACCACTTGGAATGATAATTAGTAAAATATGTACCTTGAAAAATAAAAATACAGATATCTAGAGCAAAATTAAGCTAAATGAAAGGAGGATGCTTATACTCGTAATATTAATATGACTGGAAAATATGAACCATTATCGACATGTATATATCTATTGAAAAGAAGTATATTATTTACATTTAAGAATTTATCAAAAAAGTCTACGCAAATCTCATTTGGTTGCTAGTATGACAACGTGAGCTCAAACCTATCCGCGTGTCCAATCATATGCTATAATTGTTAGAAATGACATTAAACCTAAGAAATAACATATAGGAAATAAAAATAGCAGGGAGAAAAGTCATTGGGAGGGGGATGGTGCGATGGTATGGGAAATAGCAAATAAGAAATTAGGAAATAATAGGACAGGAAAATGGGGAAATGAGGAAATTGGGAGGGAAGGTAGATAAATAGCATATGAGAAATATTAAGGGTAAATGGGAAATAACGGAGGAGAATATAGAATGAGAGACACGGGGAAATAGCAGGAGATTTCTTGACAATAACATAGAGAATTGGGGAAATATCACAGGAAAATAGGAGAATAACGTGATAAAAATATCATCAAAGAAATTACGCCATATGCAACAATGAATAACATAAAACAATAGAACCATGTACTCCAAATAATTAGCACCATGCTAAGAAATAACATATAACGTAAAAGTAACACCATATACACCAAAAAAATAAAATCATATAACGTAGAAATTGCACCAACAATACATGCGGCGCAATTCCTACGAAAAATAACAGCATGTTATTATTACGATATAAAGATACACATATTTCTGACACATTCCGTGAAAAAGTAATAACATGCAATTATTGAGAACAAAATATAAAAAGATGATATAATGATACATATATGTGGCATGTAAAACAGTACCATATTATTACTGCGAACAAAAGGTAGCACATGTTACAACGCTACGTATATGTGGCACGTGTCCTAAAAAAATAGCATCGTGCTACGAATGTTTCTATTATGTGAACTAGTGGGCAACCCCGTGCTACGCACGCGAGATATTTTATCAGGTATGTTTGCGGTGAAGAAGGTCTGAGAGTAAGATCTAAGATGAAGATGTTAGTACTAATATCAATAAAAAAGCGGGGAAAGTTTTTGGGAGATGTTATAAGGTACATGTTATATATTATCGTAACTCGATATATGTTTGTATTTACATAGATAAAAACGGGACATGTCCATACGTCTCAAAAATGTTAGTTGCGAACTAACCTTTAGTTAGGTAGCTTCATAGTCTTTTTGTTGGATGATTACCTACAAAGATATGGAATAACATGCGAATTCAAAATTTCAGTGTCATGGAAGTTATTCAGTTTCACAAAGCGCGCGCGCGCACACTCACACACACACACATATATATATATATATATATTAAAATATTACAGGTTCATCGTAATAGTGCTTCCATATAAAGAAGGCATAATTATGTCGCTATATTAATAGTTACAACCCACAGCAGTTGCATAGAGGGAAGTGGATTATTTCATAACGTTAATAAAATAGACTTGTAATGTATAATATTGCTACGATAATATCTTGAATGTTACGTCGGTTGAGGAAACTACGAAACAAAGGTAATGTATGTGGATGCGCAGTTATTCTTAAATATCATGAAGTGAGGGAATGTAATTCTCTTTGTATGATAAGAGCTAGAAATTGATTAAAATAAATATGATCATCAAAATAAGATTCTTATAGAAGGAATAATAGAGAAGTATAAAAGTGAAGCAAGGAAATTAGATGAGGTATGAACTTCTTACATGAAGCAGGTGGCTGAAGATCATGCTCTGAAGGTTGAATATGTGTGGAATCTTCTTGTTCGGCCATCTCAGAAGAAAGTGCCTATAATATATAGGAAAATATCAACCAATCTACATCCGATGGCATTTTACAAAGTAGTATGCACCTTATGTAACTGCAATAACATGTGGAATCTTCTCAGATTATATCAGAACCTCACAAGATACTTGAAAATATGATGTGATTGCAAGGCTACTATTACATGGTGGAACATAAAAATCAGAATAAAAGTAGTGATTAAATATGGGATGAACAGATCTGGTGTGCTTGCATGGTACTCATTACCTTTCTATTTTCTGATTCTTATTAGAGTTGATGAAAGGTAGAGTGGCTACCCGCGAACAATATTAAATGTTCCCGATATCGACCTAGCGTACATTACATAGCATATTTATAACAATTTGTAATTCATAACATATGCATTAGACACGTATGTTAGTTGTGTAAGGAGCAATGTATATGTTTAATTAAGTAGCAGGTTTTCATCTTTTAGTAAATTGTATTATATGTTTAATTCATAATTTGCGTTTCTTACGCAGATAACCATATTACACACACACAAACATATATATATATATATATATATATATATATGTATGTATGTATACTTTATGTAGTGGCTTTACAACAATTATAATAATAAAGAGTAACATAGATAGTCGTAAAATGTATGTTCTGATTCTGTTGACGATACTCCATAAAGTCAAAGAAAATGGCTAAATTGTAATTCACGCATGTATTCGGAAAGAATTTTTATCTAATCCCTATTAGATTTTATGTAATCTAAAGTGGCTACCTGCGAACAATATTAGAGAAGGGCAGTCAAAAATGATTTCCAAGCATGATCTCCATATGTGTAAGTCATCTCGTGTGAAATGCTTCTGATATCTACCAAACATATATTACGTAGTATATTTATAGCAGTTTGTAATTCATAATATATGCATTAGAGCAGTATGTCAATTACTTGTATAAGGAGCAGTATATATTGGTAAATAAGTAACAATTTTTAATATGTTCCGTTTCTTATATATATATATATGTATTTTTTTTTTTTTTTGAAAAAATGCTAGGGTGACATCCCGAGTTGGGATTCACCGCAGGAAAAAATTTATTACTTAAAAACGAAAGAGTACACTATCTGGAGGTCCAGAAGTTAGACAGAGATTTACAAAGAGCGAGTACATTTTCCGGATAAAATCTCTGATTTTTGAAAATGACATCATTCCTTCCGCTCCAAATAGCCCAAAGGAGTGCAAAAGGTAGGGTGCAGTCATCTGTTGAGTTTCCCCCTACCGATCTCACTGATCTCCAGAAATCCACTACACTTCCTGTCGACACCCAAGTTACCCCTACCTCCTGCCATAACTGTTCTGATGATGGGCACCTGAAGAACAAATGATCTGAATCCTCGATTTGTTCTCTGCACCTATCACACTGAGTGTCCTCAATGCCGAAGAGCCTTCCCCTTCTTTCTTTGTCGCACAATCTGCCCCTCCTCAAGCACCAAAGGAAGACCTTAACTCTGCACGGAATCTTACAGGCCCATATGATCTTCATATCCTGGCAAAGGTCAGTATCCAAGTCCACTGTAGTCTCCCTGAATTCCTTATATGCCTTTTTTGTTGAGAACCTGCCACCATCCCATTGAAAATGGTCTCTACCTTCTGTAAGACAACCTGGCGTGGGCAGCTCAGACTGCAACCTGTCTAAATCATCCAAACGGTAAGAAGAGAGTACCGACCTAAACTGCGGTTCCCACGTCCCCGACGCCCCTGCCTGAGCCACGGAACATTCCTTCATAGATGCAAGAGCAAACAACCTTGGGAACCTGCTACATAGTGTCCCATCCCCTGTCCAATCATCTCTCCAGAAGCGGAAAACTTCCCCATTGCCGATCTTCGGTCGTAACTTCGGAGTCAATAAAGGTAAGACTTCTCTTACACCGTACCACAGAGGAGATTGAAACCTTGTTCTTCTAGCTTCGAGTACGCCCCGGACTCCATAGATCTCGCGTAGTAGTGTGGCTGCCAAGCTATCCGAATCTCCCCAAATATGAACTATCCACTTTGCCAGGAGTGCCTTATTCATACAAGCCAGATCCTGAATCCCTAAGCCACCTTCATTTTTTGGGCGCGTCATCTCCTCCCAACCAACCAAATGCACCCCAGTTCTTTGTTGCTTTCCATCTGACCAGAAGAATCTCTTCATCATCGCTTCCAACTTCTTGCGTACTCCCACTGGCATCAATCTAGTAGAGAAGAAGAAAATAGGGATAGCTGAGAGGACATGCTTCAAGAGAATCAGCTTTCCCCCCTTCGACAGGGAGACCGCTTTCCAGCCTGCTAACCTCTGCTCAAATCTGTGAAGGACCATATCCCAATCTGACTTCTTCAGTTTCCCCGCCACAAGGGGGAGACCCAGGTAAGAAATCGGCAGCTTCCCTATCGGGCATCCCAACAAGTCCGCCAATCTGCCGCCCTCCTCCTCCTCCATCTCAAATGGGATCACAACCGACTTGTGCTTGTTTATCTGAAGGCCTGAGAGCCTGCTGAAGACCTCAACAATCTGCGCCGCCCTTCTCGTCATATCCTCTGATCCTCCCAGAAAGAGCACCGTATCATCCGCATATTGTAAGATAGGAATGGAAATTGATCCACTTCGAAATCCCTCACACCACCCATCACTCACTGCACGCCTAAATAGAACTGCCAAAGCATCCGCCACCAAGACAAAAAGCATCGGAGCCAAAGGACAACCTTGTCGCACTCCCCTCTGAGGTTGGAAGAAACCCCCTTCCGGCCTCCCGTTCACCAGCACCGAATAAGAGGAAGTCGTGACGCACCTCTTAATCCAAGAAATCCACTGATCTGGGAAGCCACGATGCCTCAAAGACGTCCACATAAAGTTCCAGTCCACACAATCGTAAGCTTTGGCGAAGTCTATCTTCCATATCGTGCCCTTCTTTTTTTCACGTCTCCACTGAAGACAGATCTCAGATGCCATAATCAGACCGTCAGCCATCTGTCGGCCGGGTATGAAGGCAGATTGACCTTGGAGAATCACCGAGTCAATAACACTTTTTAGTCTATTCGCCAGAACCTTCGCAACAATCAAGTACAAGGCATTGGACAGAGCAATCGGTCTGTAGTCTTCCACTCTTCGCGGATGGTCTCCCTTGGGGAGAAGAAAAAGCAGTGCTCTATTAACTTTCTCAAATCCCCTGTTACCCTCCCTAAACTCATTAATCATAGCGATCACCTCCTCCTTCAGTAAGTCCCAAAATTCCCTGTAGAAGAAAACGGGGAACCCATCAGGACCAGGTGCACCGTCAGCATTCAGCCCCCAGACCGCCTTCTTAACCTCTTCTTCGCTAAACGGGGCCTCGAGCCCCTCCATTTGCTCAGTCGACAGCGCCTCAACCCCTCTCCCATGCCAACCCCACCTCTCCTCCTGCCTCCTCCTAGACGCTTCCACGAAATGTCTCCTGAGAGCACGACCCAGGTGGGCATCCCCAGCCACTCTCACACCCCCCACCTCCAACTCATGGATGTAGTTTCTCCTCCTTCTTCCCGAAGCGACGGAATGGAAAAATTTTGTATTTGCATCTCCTTCCCGTAACCACTTTTGTCTGGATCTCTGCCTCCACTCAACCTCTTCCTTCTGATCCTCAAACAGCAATTCTTCTAAAAGTCTCCCCCTCTCGGCTATCTCATCAGGCTCCAGCCCTCTCTGATCATCCAGGCCATCCAGCCGCACGACCCCCTCCTGGGCAGCTCCCCGACGTGCTCTTCGTTTTGCTCTCACCTCCTTGCCATACGTCATGAGGAACTTCCTCAGCGAAGCCAGCTTTCTTGTCAGGCGGGACACTGCTGATCCTTCCGGCCTCCATAGGACCCAACGAGTAGACACCTCGTTCCTGAAACCATCTTCCAGTAACCACGAACGCTCGAATCTAAAGAAGTATCTTGGCTGCGATTGCTCCTCAGAGGACCAAAGGATAGGTGTATGGTCCGAGTGGGCACGGGGCAAGGCCCAAGCCCGAGACAGGGGAAAAAGGATAGTTCCCCCAGAAGAAAGCAGGAATCTGTCCAGCCGAGATCTGGATCTAGCATTGCGCCAAGTGTATGTGCAACCGGCAACGTCGATGATAGTCATACCCAACTCGTGAATGAGATTTCTAAACGCTTCTGACCCAGCATCCCGACCACCGCCAAGTAAGGGCCGATCCTCGGGAAGAACAGTTACATTAAAGTCCCCACCAACAAGCCATACATCATTCACTCTATCCGAGCCCACCTGCTCCAGATCCACTGCCAAAGAGCCACGATCAACTCCGGTAGGGCCATAGACGTTTGTTACCATGAAGCACACATTGTCTAGCCGGCGTTTTAAGCGCACAGAAATAGAGAAAAGAGTTTGCTGCTCGTCTAGCTTCTCGAAAACTGTCTTTTTCCATCCAGTAAGGAGACCACCTGCTGCTCCCTGGGCCAGCACCTCAACGAACTCGAAGTCATTCCCACCACCCAGATCTCGCCGCAAACCATCTTCCCCTCTTGATAACTTTGTCTCTTGCAACAACACAATATCGGCATGAGCATCATACACGAGGTTCCTCACCCCTAGCCGTTTCTCGGGTCGGCCCAAACCCCTGACATTCCAAGATAACACCTTCATTGGGACACCTCTTTCTTCTTCCTCATGGGTGCTACCACCCCCAGGCTTTCTGCAAAGCTTCTGTCTAATAGGCTGAAGTAGCTGGGACGTCCCAGCGGAGATGCATTCTCGTCAACCTCCGTTGGTGTGCTCCGACTTCCTAACCCAATTGTCGATGACTTCTCCAACACCTTCCTCAGTCTTCCTCTCCCCTTTGCTTTCGCCCCCCTCCTCTCAAAACACCAGCCGTACCGCTTGAAGTTCTCGACCTCCAATAGGTCCCCCCTTAATTGCCCCTCCTGGCATGTTTCTACTACTGCTTTGTCTTGCAGCGACACCTGAGACTCGAGAACACGAGAGAGAGACGAGTCTTCCACCAACAAACCTCCCTCTCGGTCCTCCCCCAGTCCTTCTTCAATTGGGAGGCTGACCTCCAGTGGAAATCCGGAACGTTGCACTGGTCCATCCTCAAAGGCATAGACCTGATTCAACCCTCCCCCTTCGGCTAGGGCTCGGATCGACACCGTAGGTGGCGTTGACGTGGATCCACGCTGCGGTGCCCTGAGATGTGCTCCCCTTTCCTCCATCAGCTCGAGCAATTCCCCCCCGACCCCTGTTGCCTCTCCCGCACTGAGCCGCCATCGATCCAAGTCCTCCGAACCAATCGGCCGTGATGTCAATTCACCCACGGGCAATGGGGTATATGATGGGTCACATTGTTGTACATTAATGTCCCCAACCATCACCGGATCTGCCTCCAAACGCGCGGTTTCGAGTGCGCCCGGACCGGACGAACCCTCTAACACAACTTTAATTGGTTCCAGCTGGACCCCACCCCCAGAATTTGAAGTCGCATGGGGATTGGGCACAACTGGACCTTCACGAAAATGTTGTTGAGAAACGGCCGCTCCTTTTTCATGGGGAATGGCTTTCCCTTTTGAGAGGTCCATGAAATTTGCACGTGAAATAGCTGGATGTTTCCCTTTAGAGATGTCCTTTATAACTGCATGAGAAATGCTTGATTCCATTGCCATGAACCCCGCCGAATTCTTCGGATAATAATCGTGCGCATGGGAAACGCCTCGTTCCAGCGCCTTGGGCCCTCCCGAATTCCTCGGGCAATGATCACGGCCATTGAATGCATTGAACAGCAATTCCCGGGGGAAGGACGATGTCGCTTCGCCTTCGGTGACCGCCGCTTTGGCCGTCACGGCCTTCGGACCTGACCTCCTCGTCTCATCGTCTATGACGGCATGCCTTCCCTGTTTCGTCCATGGCGTCGTACCGGTGGGCTGGCATCCCACCGTCGCGAGCTCCAAGTTTAAGACGTACCCCTCCATCCGCACCGTCCACCAGCCAAAGCATCGGGGATCAAGATCCCGGACCTTGATCACGAGTTCTGGCCACCCGCCGCGTGAAACTCCATTACTTGCAACCTCTTTAACGATGACTATACCGGCGAGAACCTTCTGCACTTGATCCTTGGTGCGCCATAGATATGGTATCCCCCGCACCCGGATCTCCGTCAAAGAGCGCGGTGAAATAAGTCCGTCCGTCACACGAACCTCTCGCCACCGAATCGAGGACTTCCCCGAGCGGGACATCTCCAGCAAGGCTGCCTCTTCTTCTTCGTCAAGGCCACGTGCCATCACCCGCCACTGAGTCACCAACACCACGTCTCCTCGAAACCGACCCCCCGTCGCCAAACCCACATCCGATGATCCCAAGGACAGGATTTCCCTTCCGCCACCTTCCCCCACCAGTAAACCAGAAGGCCTCTTCCCAGATGAAGATAACCGAGTTCTCACCTTGCAATTGCTGCTACGGTGCGCGAATCCGTGGCACCGGAAACAACGCATTGGTTCCCGGCACTGGCTCGCCCAATGATCCAACGCTCCACACCTGAAGCACCCCCTTCCAAATGGGTTCAGTCTCTTTCCACGGTGCGATGTATATATGTATGTATATATATGTATATATATATATGTATGTATATATATGTATGTATGTATAATGTATGTATATGCATAATTCATATAGGGGTTTTACAAAAATCATAATAATAAGTAACAGAAATATTCATAACAGGTATCTCATGGTTTTCTTTATGAAATTCCACGAAGTCAGAGGAAATGCGTAATTTGTGATTTATGCAAAGAACATGGCTTAAAGTGCAAGCATTAATAATGTTAACAATTTGCAATGGACCACTTTTATTGAGTAAAGTAGCGTGATTACATTATTTTTCACAATCAGATGAGTAAATTATTACGATGTTGGTCCGATTAATATCTAGGCACCCCCATGTCGTAATTTACGTAGTACTTTGCTGTTTGTGCGTGTTACTATTTATTAGTTGAGTAGCTGATAATTTTTAATATTTTAATTAAGCATGCCTCACGTTATTTCTAGAACAAAATACGTAAGTACTTGTAAAAATTAATTAACAGCATGTTGACATCTTTATACCTGAGTAATCTTCAAATAATCCCTAAAACGATTCCTAAAATTTAAATACATGGTGATTTGAATATTCGAGCAGTAGGTATAGGAAATGCTGTTGTATTCTGTGAAATCCGTTATTATATGTGTTTTTTTTTAAATCTGTTAAAGTCGATGGTCATGAATTACAACTCATCCATATACATTGCATGAAGGGAAGATATTGGAAGCATACGGATATTGGCAAATAATGTTAAAGCCATACACTTCGCAAATGATCTGTGCGTGATGATGCGACAAAAATATCTAACCCCTCTATAAGAGATACCTTTACCGTAGAAAACATAATACACAATCGTTAGGTTTTGAAAGCAAAAGCCACATTTCGTAGGTTTTTAGGATATTTAAGAACATGTGGATCGTAAAGGAACTTTAATTTGCAAACTCTGAAAAACTGTAAACTTTTGCCAGGACTTCAATTATCGTATGAGCGCTGAATGAAAATTTCAAACTAACAACAAACATTTTGAAGTAGTGCAGGTCGAAGGGCGATAGAAAAGTAGAGCGAGTGCATACCTTAGAGATGATGTCGGAGGAGAGGATGACGGGTCAGGAGAAAGCAAAGGCAGGACATATACACTAAATCCCAGGAAAGTTAAGAAAACATCGATAGCAGAATAGGCCAAGGAAAACTGCAGGTGGATGACATCCAAATATCAGAAGTCGGACAACAACTGCTCAATTCATACATGTGTGTGAAGGGTATGGCTACCGAGCTATAGCAATGGAGGGCGTAATGTAGAAGTTAACCTTGTTGATTTCAGACGACAGCCGGGGCACCGTGAAAAATAGATCAGTGGGAAGATAAACTTCGGCAGAAGGTGGATGACGACGTAAATATGAGGATGTAAAGTGAAATGTTGGCATGGAAACCTTACGTGCATGGCAAGAGTGGGATGAACCGTCGGGAGCAGTGCATGTTGCTGATGCAGGAAGTGCATGAGGCTCGTAAAGCATTCGATGAGGACACGTGAGTAGGCCATGCAAAGGGGAAAAGGATGCAGGAACTGCATGATGCTACGCTTGGTCGGGATTGAATATCATGAAAAAATTGCACAAGGACACGTGAGCAGCCCATGCAAACGGCAAATGTATGGAAATTGTAGCAAAACGTGAGGCAGAGAGGGACGCCTGCAGTAATGTAGCAAATCGAAGAAGGCCCGAGCAAGCGATGTGCGGGATTGAATTTCTCGCATGGGAATTTGCTATAGTAGCAGGGGCACGGGCTATTATATATAGCTATAGATGGATCCCTTCAAGAAAAAAAGTTTCATGCTATAGAAAAGACTTGATGGTGATGGTAGTGTGTATGATCGGAGAAAAGAAGCCCCTTCCAAATCATATCAGCCAGTATTTTTCACAAAAAATACAGTAAGGTAGTGCATATATGAGTGGAGAAAAGAAATTCCTCTCAAATCATGTTAGCCACAGTTTCCCAATAAAATCTGAGATGATGGTCCATGGATGGCCTAGTAGCTCGGATAAGATTTTGGGTACCTTGAAAAACAGTCCTAACAAAAACAGGACAAGCTTTTACAAAAAAAAAGGGATTTTTAGCCAGCAGACCTATAAACTTTACAAATCACCTCCACAACCTTTTAAACAACCTAATTCCCCCTCGTCCCCGTAAACTTGCCAACTCTTACCCCATGAACCCTTCGGGTAATATGTTTTAAGCTCGTGGGGGTTCTTGGGAAATTTACAGGGTCGATGGGATAATCACGTTGTGCAAAAGGTCGTAGAGGCATTTTAAAATGTTTATAGAGTCTGCTAGTTAAAAATCCAAAAAAAAAAGTACCACACAAATTGATTACAAATTGATTGTGGGTCATATTTTTACTCACAAGTCAATGGTCAAGAGAAAAAGGTGGCATTATATCTATTGAAAATTCTCTCACATGCTTGTGTATATATAAATCATGCAATATCTTAAACTGCCTGTAAATCACCTACAAGACAAGAAAGGGGAAATAGTGCAGAACACAGGGCCCAGTAACGTGTCCTTAGCATTCCTCCATGCACATCTATTGGTAAAAACCTACTGTCATTAAGCTCTGCAGCACATACATGGAGGCACCAACACTGGCCGCCAACACCACAGCTTTCTGAAAAAAAATGCTCCCTGAGACGAAAACACCACCTCCAACCCCAACCTTCTTTATTTCACATATACTGCTGAGAGCTGCAATGCGATCGGCCTTCCACTATTCATCCATGCAGGTGAATTTATTCAAAGAGATCTAGACAACAACTCAATCCAAACTATCCCATCCCACTCGAATCAGTGCGGGTTTTGGCCTGATTCCTACACTTCCTTGTCTCAGGGCAGTAAAGGTGGATGTATAATATCACATCCTGTGCATCTCCTGAATTTTTATGTTATTCCTTCAAATCAGTGAGGAAAACATACCTGATAACACAGTATCCATAGCCTCTTGGGGCTTAATGCCCATTGAGTACTATATAACCAGTTGCACTTGCCACTTAAATTGATCTGGGCAAGATTAGAGTTAGCAATTGAATTAATAACCTCGTTAGACCTCTCAGTCATTACCTTAAGCTACTTATACATATGAAAAACCATTATTGCATATCAAATTATCAAATGACACTTTTTTTATAATAAAAGCTGCACAAGAGAATCACAGACGATGGCTCTAACTAATTCATGAAAAAGATAGAAAATAATTTCCTAGCACATGCATATATAAGTCGGTACAACTTCTGGCATTATTTGTGAAATGCCAACTCGAAATTATAAAGCAAGGATTATAAAGTTAGTACGGCCATTATGTCTTAAGCGATCTCTGCTAATTCGAATATCGTCTCCAACCTCACAACCTCATTTCCATCGAAAGTAAATGTATTATGTGAACTTAACATTATAGCCCACTTAATTAGTGGTATGATTTTATGGGCACCCAATGGGGAAGGGGAGAGATATGCATCATGTTCCCGTAATTAAGCTCAACAAAGCCATCACCAGAAAAAGGATTCTGACAGTAACAGAGACTCCTAATTTTAAAAATATGGCATTTCAAACACATAATTGACAAGTGAGAGCATAAACGCAGCCCTGGATAACTAATATGAAGTTGATTAAATTGTGGTTAGCTAGCCAAACACAGTTCTTCGAGAGAGTATTTATATGGATAATAAACCCACAGCCATGTCATGAGCAACACAACAAAGATACGGCCCTTTTACCGACAATACATGGAGAGATGAATTTTATGTTAAAAGCGAAAAAACCGATAATCGTAACAGATAAAAACACACACATAAGAAACCTCAATTGCATCATCACGAACACTATAAACATAATAAATATCCGTCAGGGTTCCATATTTTCCCATTGTATATGTCACAAACAAATAGGTACGTGTAAGAACAAATACAGAGCAAGAAAATGGTGCACCTTTTCCACCATAAAGAGATCATAACACTATCTTCCTTCAGAATGTTTACGAAGACATGGAAAAGTGGATACGCCATTTTCGATGCACTGAAATAGAGGGGGTAACATAAACTATTGGAAAAAGTGAGCAATCTATTATTCAAAGGAACCCTAGACTCTCTTGCATAGGGAGAGACCTCAAGGGTAAAATACATAGTAGCTCAGAGAGTAAACAGGAATTACGAAAAGGTACATAACATAATAATAATATCGGTCTCTACACTCCCCCTCAAGGTGGAGCATAGATGTCTATCATGCTCAGCTTGGAAGAACATCTCTGGAAGGGTCCTTTGAGCAACGACTTGGTGAGTATGTCAGCAATTTGATCCCCTGAGCTCACGTGAGATGTAGATATCAAGCCTCTCTGGATCAAGTCTCTAGTGTAGTGGCAGTCAACTTCAATATGCTTTATTCTTTCATGGAATGCTGGATTTTTGGCAATAAACAATGCTGCCTGATTGTCACACTGAAGCTGCATGGGTAAAGGTACGGCTATATGTAAATCCTCTAGCACAGATCGAACCCACATCATCTCCGTGCGTGCTTGCGCCATGGCCCTATATTCAGATTCATCACTCGACCTTGCCACAACAGTTTGTTTCTTTCTTTTCCATGAAACCAGAGAGCTCCCAACAAAAACGACAAATCCTGAGGTCGACTTTCGATCCTTAGGACATCCTGCATAATCGGCGTCTGCACATGCTGAAATAGATAAA
Source organism: Ottelia alismoides (assembly GCA_037367405.1). Taxonomy (NCBI): domain Eukaryota; kingdom Viridiplantae; phylum Streptophyta; class Magnoliopsida; order Alismatales; family Hydrocharitaceae; genus Ottelia; species Ottelia alismoides. The sequence goes on from JAZKJV010000703.1 coordinate 472,778, forward strand.
TTTGTGCCCTTTCGAAATAGCAACCCTGAACCTGGAGAAGACTTTAGATACCTCAGTATCATGTATATGGCATCCATATGAACCTGTCTTGGCTGATCCATAAATTGACTCACCCGACATACTGCAAAGGCAATATCGGGTCAAGATATGGTAATATAAAGGAGCTTACCCACCATTTCTTTGTATCTCCTCTTGTCTACTTCAGCAGTGTCATCATCATACATCTTCATGCTTGGATCCATGGGAATACTCGATGGTCTGCATCCAACCATGCATGTTTCAGTCAAAAAATCTATGATGTACTTCCTTTGGGTCATCACCAGACCCTGTGCCATCGTGACGAACTGATGGCCCAGAAATGCTCTTGCCCTCTGTATTCCCTAAACATCATCTCCTGTAACCAGAATATCATCAACATAGACCATGATGACAACCGTACCTGCAGAAGACTTCTGAATAAACAACGAGTGATCTGCATTTGATCTTTTGAACCCCTATCGTTCAATCAGATGGGAAAGCTTCTGGAATCACGCCCTTGGGCTCTGTTTTAGGTCATAAATTGCCTTGTGAAGTCAACACACCATATGCTTCTCCCCCTCAGCAGTGAACCCAGGTGGCTGCTGCATGTAGACTTTCTCATGCTGATCTCCATACATGAAGGCATTCTTGACATCAAGTTCAGATATAGTCCAGTCACGTACCACAACAACTGATAAGAGAATGCTGAGAATAGAGTGACGAGCCACTGGAGAAAATATATCCATATAGTTCATGCCATAGGTTTGTGTGAAACCTCTCGCGACCAGCCTTGCCTTGTATCAATCTAGACTACCATCAGCATGGTATTTAACTGTGAATACCCATTTACATCTAACAATGGATGCGTCAGGAGGAGCACTAACCAAGCTCCATGTGCCACGAGACTGTAAGGCACGCATCTCATCTTCCATAGCCAGTCGCCAGTAATCAATCTTCATAGCTTCTTGATAGGTCCGTGGTATCTCCACGGAAGACAAAGCTGCAGCAAATCTCTTAAAGTCGCATGTGAAGTGATGAAAAGACACCTGGGAAGCAAAGGGATAAGATGCACACATCCGCTTTTGCTTCCGGATAGCAATAGGAATATCAAGGTCGTCGTCCACTATACTAGATGGTGTAGTCTCCTCCTGCAATGAAGAATCTTACACATGTACCATATCTGACCCGTCAGTAGTTATGCCATCTGAATATACCTGAGGCATGATGGATACCTGACGTGTAGCCTGAGCAGGACCTGATCGACACGTATAGAATTTTGGTAAAGGTGGAATAGGAGGTTCTGGAGGTGGTGGTGGTGGTGGTGGAGGTGATGTAGCAACTGGAGCAGGAGTGAACTCGGGTGAACTCCAACTAAGAGGAGGAGGGACATTGACATCATCGTTGATAGTGGATGGTACCAAACTGTCACCTGCAGGGGAAAAATACATAAGACTCAAAGAACGTGACATCAACATTGACAAAGTATTTCTTGTTTATTGGGTAATAGCAGCGATAGCCCTTCTGAGTCTGAGAGTAATCGATAAAGACACACTTGACAGCAATAGGAGAGAGTTTGTCAAGTCCAGGAGTCAGGAGATGAAGAAATGCAAGAGTACCAAAGACACGAGGAGTAAGTGAGAATAATTCCTTATCAGAAAAAACGATAGAAAGAGGAATTTTCTCACTAAGGACAGATGATAGCATACGATTGACTAGGTAGCAAGCTGTAAGGACGGCATCCCCCCAGAAAGAGATAGGAGCACAACTCTGAATAAGGAGGGTTTGAGTAATGTCAAGAAGGTGACAGTGCTTTCTTTCTGCCACGCCATTCTGCTGAGATGTGTAAGCACAAGTGGTTTGATGAATAATTCCCTTAGACGAGAGAAACTGTGAGAGAGACCGTGTGCAGAATTCCAGAGCATTATCTGTACGAAAATATTTGATAGTAGAAGAAAAAACATTCTGTACTTCATTAATCAAATTTTTAATCACATCTCCTGTTTCATATTTATTCTTTAAAAGAAAGACCCAAGATACACGAGAGAAATCATCCACTACAACTAGATAGAACCTGTGTCCCTGATGATCGGGTACACGACTCGAACCCCAATTATCAATGTGAAATAATCTCAAACGGGGAGCTATTACTCTGACTCTGATGACGAGGAAAGCTAGACCGATGATGCTTTCCCAACTGACACGCTTCACAGTGAAATGATGAATTGGCAGGGATCTGAGGCAGTAGATGTCGCATTTTCTGGAGAGGGAGATGACCAAAATGAAGATGCTAGATATACGGAGAGACAGGCCTGATGGAATGAGAAAAGACGCCAACATAAGAATTCCAGACTAGCTGATACAGACCATTTTTCTCAGAGCCACAACCAATCAACCTGCCCGTTAGTATGTCCTGAAAAATAAGAGATGAGGGGTCAAATATAGCACGACAGTGCAAATCCTTCATAATCTGACTAATAGACAACAATTCATGGAGAACTCAGGAGCATGTAGAACATTCTGTAGACGCATAGAAGGTGATAAGAACACCTCCCCTTGTCCAACAAGACGGGAATGAGTACCATATGCTATCTGCACTGAACGGCCATGTGGGATGTCCCTGTAGGACTCAAGTCTCTCTCTATCACGACAGAGATGATGGGTAGCGCCAGAATATATAATCCAATCAGATATATCATGACAAGATGTAAAGGTAGTAGCACTACCTGAGGTACTAGCAGCTGCAGAAGAACTGGCAGAAGCTGTAGCAGCAATATCTGAAGGTCCACCTGGAGAATCAGCAGATGATTGTGGCATAATATCACGTAGACTTGCCACAAGCTCCTCGAATCTATTATCTGCAGTGGATGCTGACTGGGGCAGAACTTGATCGGCTACACGTGCTGATGCTGGAAATCCATGCTTAGAGTAGCATGTATCCTCTGAGTGGCCTGTGCAATGGCAGAACGAACATGGCTGGCGAAAGCGACCACCCCTACCACGGGGTCCATGTCCACAACAAGAAGACTGACCACCTCTCCCGCGCGATACTGCCATCGCCGATGGGGGTGGAGTAGATGTGCTGGAAGAAACTGATATGCGATTGAGCCTCCGGTAAATATCATCCATTGGAGGAATAATTGCATCGGCCAAAATCTGAGAGCGGGATGCCTCATACTCAGGATCTAGGGATGCAAGTAGGATGCCCACCATGATAGCATTCTGAAATGTCTTCTGCTGCTCAGGAGTCGCCGTGAGTGGTATGGTATTGTATAACTTCTCAAACATCCTTCTCAGGGACGTGTATAATGAGTGAAGTGGCATGCCATTCTGCTTCATCGTAAATATATCATGTTGGAGTTTTAACATCTTGGTCTCATTCCACACTTGGGAATACGTAGCGGCCAAAATATCCCACATTGCCTTGGCAGTGGGCTGATGGAGGACATCATTGGCAATCTTCATCGACAGTGTGCCTGACAACCAATCCTTGGGGTAAGAATCATCGGCCTCCCACGAGGCATATATCCATTTTTTCTCTGCCGGCTCTTCCTCGGTAAGAATATGCTTCTTACCGTTTGACTTCATGAGGCTCATGAACTGCAACGCCCAGAGCTCATAGTTCGTCCCATCCATATTCACTATTGGCGCGGGACCTTTGAACGCGCTTATGTAGGGCATATCATCCTTGGATTCCGACATATAGTCGGAGATGAAGAACTAGGGTTTGTAGACAAAGAAACAGGTGTCTACACAAACTGCATAGGATTTGAGTGTGTATGTAGACGTTACACACCCAATTCCATGGACATGGCGAAGAAGGTAGCTTCGACATAAGCCGCAGGAATGGGCCGGCGCCGGCTAGGGTGAAGCCGGCGAGACGGGGGCGGCGCTCGGAGCTCGGAGACAGGCCGGCGCGAGCAGGCGGGCCGGCACGGGCAGGAGGGCCGGAGCGGGAAGGCAGGGGCCAGGACCGGCAGGTGGGAACCGGGCCCGGGAGGGGGGGTCCAGGGCCAGGAGACGGGAGGCGGGTCCGGGGCCTAGAGACGAGGGCCGGGATCGGGAGGCGGGTCTGATGCCGGGATGAGGGGGGGGGGGGTCCGGGGCCTAGAGACGGGTGCTGGGAGATGGAAGGCAGGTCTGGGGCCTGGAGATGGGGGCTGGGGCCGGGAGGCGGTGTCGGGGGCCGGAAGGCGGGGCGGCGTTGGAGGCGGCCCGAGGAAGCGTGTACGGCAGCGAGAGAGAGGGGGGGGCAGGTGGGGAGCCTAGGGTTTTGACTCTGATACCATGTTGGAAAAAGTGAGCAATCTATTATTCAAAGGAACCCTAGGCTCTCTTATATAGGGAGAGACCTCAAGGGTAGAATACATAGTAGTCCAGAGAGTAAACCTGAATTACGAAAAGGTACATAACATAATAATAATATCGGTCTCTACATAAATAACAACTAAAATAACAAGTTTCACAGTGAATTATAAGTTTATGAAATCAATTTAAAAACATAAAAGATTATTATTATTATTGGCCACACATCTACAGATTTCTACACATAAGAATGACAGTATACTGGAACATGCTCCAAAGCAAATGATACCAGGGCATTGATAAGAAGAATGGAATAATTGATCTGCTACAAGATGTTTACAATGGCATTTTAAGTCTAACTCATCTTCTAAATAGCACAACTGGGTTTATTGGCCTCTTGGGCAGGTTGTATTAGCATGAGCATGATCATGGGTTCATCCAATAAACATAAATGAAAATAAGAAACCAGTACTAAATCAGATTTACTGGTTAGGCCAAGTCGCAACGTAATTTTTGTAAGTGGTGCCAATACCTTGGATACTTAAACCTCGTACATTTTTTATGAACTTTTACATTTAACATTTTCCAGGAGGTCACTGTGCATCATAATTTTAACTTTGTAACTGTTTTCCAAATAAAGAAATGAAAGAAAAAAAGCTTCAATTTCCCTTCAATATAGTGAGACGTTGCCAATCACATGTAGCACATAGTGTTGGTGATGCAAACACAACAAATATGGCGAAGATAATGGACTTGAGGAGAAAGGGAACACACGCATGTTGCAACTGGTTTGAAAGAACAATCAAGAAACGAGGAGGTGAAATAGATCACCAAGGTTTACAGATCAAAACTAGAATGGCATGCTTAATTGCAAAATCTAGGGCCCTTTATGCTGAGAAATTGGTTATCTTTTGTATTTTTTATGTATTATTTATTTCTTCCGTCTTCTTTATGTAATTTACCCAACATGTTACTCTCATATATAAGAGAACTCCAGGGCTCAGATAAAATGATGATTCATTCTTTTCTCTCCAAAGGAGAGTAGAGCGACAATCCTAGACTAGAGTTCTTCAACCCCGTGCCCTAACCCTAACCGTTGCCCGCTCTCATCCATCCACGCTACAGCCGTCGCCTATGCGCAACCGTGGCTACCGCCACCGCCACTCGTGGCCCCTGCAGCATCCAAACACTGTTGTTGCTCCCGTATGGGCCCCTTAGGACCCCTCACGTCTCCCGATGCCATATACATCCTCTGGGGTGGATTTATTTCCTCTCCAACATCGAATTGCAATCTGAAAGGGTTTGATTTTGATCGGAAAACGTGATTTCAAAACACTATATCACATTTTCTAGCACTATCACAATTCGGGGATTGAAGAACATGGTTGTGTGAATCTACACGTACAACTAGTGCTCCATATGATTGTGTAGACTCGCTCCAATCGGCCAACTTCCCAATCGAGTTCCATTTTTCGATCGTTTTTCCATCATATCAGAAGGCAAGGGTGATATCTTTTCTTCGTTCGGTTCCTTCAAGATTCCAACTTTCATTGAGAAGATGGATGGGACTAATTACGAGTTGTGGTCCACGTAATTCCTGACCCTTGTGCAATGCAACAACAAGGAGCACATTTTGACGAAGCCAAAACCAACATAGAAGATTGGGGGCATTACTTCGTGGAAGCAAGATGATGCGTATGCACGTATTTGGCTATCTGAGACCCTCACCACAGATATTGCCAATGATATTGTGAACCAACCCATCTTTAAGGCGGTGTGGAATATTCTGGCATCCACTTATGCCCAAACGAAGAACGAGGCCAAGATTCTTCAGCTTCAGTTTGACATATACAAGGCAAAGCAGAATGGCCATCCACTGCATACTTTCTACTCTTCTCTTCGTGGCATGTTCGAGAAGCTTCACAGCTTCATGCCAATTGCGACCTCCATAGAGAAACAGATGGTGTACAAAAACTCCATGATGGTTGGAGTTTTCTTGGCAGCACTTAACCTAGAGTATGAGGCAACATGGGCACACTTCTTATTAGGACGACCATACCTCCCATGGAGGCTTACAATCATCTCAGTAGGCTTCTTATTCCACCTTCCACCACCACACAACCTTCCTCAACGATGGCTACTTCTCACAGTAGAGGAGGTTCTACGCAGTTCAGAGGGTGGTCCCCATGACAGAGGTGGTGGACGTCAGCATAGTCCCTGCACCTACTGTCGTCGTCAAGGACACTTTGAGAACACATGCTATCAGAAACATCTATACACCATGTTAGATGTGGGGCTTCTTATATATCCCACACTGAGTCTCCACATCTCACAACTGATAGATATTGGACTAAACAACTGGATATGGTAAATGGATCACATGAAAGCTCTGATACCATGTTAGAAAATAAGAATGCGGAAGCGGAATCAGAGAAAAACGATAAGACATTAAAGAAATATTAGGATTTTCCCTGGAACCCTACTCCCTAAGGAGCGGGATGAAACCAAGGGATAACGCTTCAAAGGACCGATGTGTCTATTGACTTTCTCATCTGATACAAGAGGTTTGGGACTTCTTATATAGTCTCCTCAGACCCTCCATGCCCCCACCACAGGTAGATGCGGGACTAAACTCAATGTGTGTGGTAATTGGACCATTGAGGGATCCAATTACCTACCTACACATGATGCATACATCAATATACTCCAACACTCCCCCTCAAGCTGGAGCATGCAATGCTCATCATGGACAAATAGAAAGAAATCTCAAACTCACACTACAAGACACTACAAACAATATCAACTCAACGCAAACACAAATGTCGGCTGCAGTCAAGGACATTGCTTCTCGTGCCGTGCAGGTGAGGAGGAACAAACGGGCTGGAATGTGGACTGAACTGAGTGTGCTCTGTACTGCGCCTGTCAGAGCCACTAAAATAAAAAATGAGTCTATGACTTGAGAAATCTGGCCTGCAACATCATGTGGATAACTACTCCATTTCTGAAAGGATTGAATTGAAAAAGCCGTGGAGTATCCTCATCGGAGTCCACGATCACTAGAGAATCGAGTTTGAAAAGTCTCCTTGTGGGAGAACTGAGTCTCTCCCTTACTGGCTCAGAGAATGTGATCTCTACTCTGGAATCCCTATGAAATCACATGAAAACCCTAGCCCACATGCCATAGGGAATGGGATCTCTACTCTAGTGTCCTTATGGAGCACATGAAAATCATGAGCCGACAGAACCAAAAAGATGGGAACCTCTGAACTGATGATCGCAGACATGCAGAATCTGATCGTTGAGATTGAAACTAAACATCTGTAGAGTTTGGACAAATCTGGCATGACTACTGGACTGGAGAATCTAAATCTGAAGAATCTGATAATGTGACATGTAAAACTCTACACAATACTCCCCCTTTCTCTTATACTGGTTGGAATAACAAACATCGATCAAGTTGGGAGAAGACAAGAAGATGGGGGGAACAAATGAACATTCTCAAAAAAGAAATCACGGCTATTTCCCTTTTTTAATAGACGTCTCTCCTTTTTTTTAAATAAGCCATTCTTTTTTTCTCAACTTTCTTCTTTTTTTGCAAATTTTTTTCTTGGCTATTTCCCTCTTTTTTAATAGCCAACTCATCTCTCATATTTTTCCCACGTACAAATTTTTTTGTATGCACCTTTTTCAAAAGAAACATTTTTTTTCGAAATACGGCACAAATGACCAAAACAACAACCTCCTCTTTTTTGTTTTAATGAGGCAGATGCCTTCCCCTTTCGTTTTTTATAAGCTGGGCCCATCTCCCTTTTTTTCCTCAACAACTGACTTTCCTCTCATTTTTTTACATTTTTTCTTCAATCTTTCGACCCACTTGGGCTTTATTTAGGGTTCCCACTTGGGAACCCTCTGTCTCACAAACGCCCCCCTCGATGGGATTTTCTCTTTCCGCCACCGCCTACATGAGATGAGGGGAAGGGAGCTTGTGAGGCTTGCTGGAAAAGGGACACTTCCAAGTCCCTGTACATGAGAAGCGAGAAGAGAGGATGCCGACGCCTCCTGCTGACAGTCTGAAGAATCTTGGTTGTGCCATCGTCGTTTGAGCCTTCATTATCAAATCTGGGAGGGTCGATCGTTTCTTGATGGTGCGCCATCTCGTTTCCTGTGATTACGTGATGGTGTTGCGTTACCGCAACCAGCTTGGATTGGAGGGGATCGCTTGATGTTGCCGCCTCTGCCAGAGGGGAGGTCTCCGGCTTTGCGAAACGTGGTGCCTCCGGCTTGGATCTGCTTAGAGGAGGAGGTACGCATAATGGGGCTGAGGACCGGGGCTGTCGATTGGAGGAGGAATCAGATGGGAGGGGGCTCGCCGTTAGGAGCCTAGAGAAGAGGGAAAACAACGCCTCTATCTATCGCTGTTATTAATCGTCTAGGGTTCTTATGCTGCATGGAGCACGCTCCGCCTGAATGTCTGGAGCCACTGGAGGGACTGGTACCGCCTGTGTGTGGAGGGGATAACTTGAGGAGGCATGTCATCACGACCATTGCCATTGTTCAGAAGGATCTTGCAACGTTGACCATACTTGGATCGACAGATGGAGGCTAGAGAGATGCTACATGAAGCGGGATTTAGGGTCCTAGAGATGGACCCTAATTATTTTTCCGGAATCAACGATGATTTGAGATACTTGATGCTGAGCAAAATTTAAGGTTTCAATAGAAACCCTAGAACTTAGGCATAACTTAAACAAACAATAATAATCATCTTCAAGAACAAAGAACCAAAAATCGAATCTCGAATAAAAATATAAAATACATCCTCGAGAATTGAACTCGCTCTGAAACCATGTTAGAAAATAGGAACACAAAAGCAGAATTTGAGAAAAATGATAAAACATTAAAGAAACAACATGATTTTAAGTGGAACTCTACTCCCTAAGGAGCGGGATGAAACCACGAGAAAATGCTTCAAAGGGCTGATGTGTCTATTGACTTTCTCATCTGATACAGGATGTCTGGGGCTTCTTATATAGACTCCTCGGACCCTCCAAGTCCCACCACTCATAGACGTGGGACTAAACTAGTCTGTTAGCAAACATTTATTTAAAAAATAAGTGAAGACATGAAAAAGAAAAAGGAAGAGTCAAAGCTGATTATTAAGCTTGTTTTCATTAAATTTGAGTATGGAGCTCGATCAAACATTTAGATTGTTAGTTTGGCAAAACCTCATTGGGAAACAGGTTTAAGACTCAACAACCTTCAAGTTCCATGGTTCTATGGTCAGGTCTCCTTAAACTTTCAAGCCATTTGATCTGCCCTTATCTTTACCTGAATACCAAAGTTTAAAGCCAATCTTCTCGATCTCCCTTGCTTTCTTTCAAACCCATTTTGTCTCTTGTAGACATATATCTGAATCTTCCTTCTTTCCATCGTATCAACTATCTCCATCGATTTGCTAGTTAATGTACCAATATTCCAACTAATTATCCACAAATTCCTTTGCAACCTCCTTTGGACTAAATTCTTTACCTGCATGCATCCATCATGCAAGAACCCTCGCAACAGTAGGCTGCCTTTAACATGATTCCCTCATAAAGGACATATAGTTCATGCAAGAACAAGTACAAAGCCATCTCATTGCATTCGGGTGATGCAACACGTCGCAAGTAGGGAGCGCCCCAACGAAATCTAGATGTTTGCTTAAATCCATGTTTAAAAGACCTGAACGGGTTCGAGATAAATTCCTAAATAGTGTTCTTAGAAGGACACTATTTATGAATTTATCTGAACGGATTCGAGACAAATTCCTAAATAGTGTTCTCAAAAAGAACATTATTTAGGAATTTATCTCTCTTGCGCTGATTGTCATCTACCTAACGCGCAACCCTCCTCAATGTACCCGGGCTTGGGACCGATCATGGCTGAGTAAAATGTCAGAACACTATTTAGGCTCTTTTCGCCACCAATGAGTAAAATTTCGATGACATTTCATCCAAATCGAGCAACTTTTGTGAAGGATGGCTCTTATATCAGCATTTTGCTCGAAATTTTGGTCCCGTGTCGAAATCAAAATTTCGATGAAATTTCATGAAATCTAAAATCATACTCACATGTCAGAATTGCTAAGTCGGGAAGGAAACCCATGGCATTTTTAGTGAAAAGTTGGATGACTCTCGACCACGATATTCCATATGTGATGCCGAATTCTATGTCATGGTGCAAGATCGCAAGCATTGGATGCAGTACTATTTCAAAGTGAATTTGTCCTTAACTCTGATCGTGAAGCCTTGAGGTATCTGAACTCCCAAAAGATCCTTAACAAGCGACATGCAAAGTGCATTAGTTTCCTCCAAGAATACACCTTCCACCTTAAGCACAAGGTTGGGACCTTCAACCACGTAACAGATGCATTAAGTAAACGCACATATGTCTTAGCCACAATGATAGTAAGCACAACAGGATTTGATGTCCTCAAGGATCTTTACTCCATTGATCCTAACTTCGGCCCTATTTATGCAGAGTGTGTTGAAACTGGACAAGATTCGATGGCCACTTCTGTCCTTTATGAGGGATTCATGTTAAAGGCAGCCTACTGTGCATTCCTACTACTTCACTTCATGAGAATCTCATTTCAAAACAACATGATGGGTTAGCTGGACACTTTGGACAGGATAAGATCGTGGCTCTCCTCCAAGAGCAATTTTATTGGTAGCAATTGCGGAAGGATATTACCACATTTTTGCAAAGATATCAAACGTGCCTGAGATTCAAAGGTCATATGCAAAACACGAGACTCTACACACCTCTGCCAATCCCTTTGCGACTGTGGGAAGACATCACCATGGATTTTGTGTCGGGCTTACCTCTCACGGTACTGAAAGTTGACTCTATTTTTGTGGTGGTGGATAGGTTTTCTAAAATGGCATATTTCATCGTATGCAAAAAAAACTTCAGATGCATCTCATATCACTGATTTGTTTTTTCGTGATGTCGTTCGATTGCATGGTGTTCTCATTCTTTTACATCTGATCATGATACCATATATTTAAGTTATTTTTGGCGCACGCTTTGGTCTCATCTCGGTACTTGTTTGCAATACAACACTACTTATCATCTAAAAATGGATGGACAAACCGAAGTAGTTAATAGATCATTAGGGAATCTATTGTGATGTCTTTCAGGGGACTCTCTGTCCAAATGGGATCTAATTCTTCCCCAAGTCGAATTTGCATATAACAGTTCCACCAACAGATCCATCAACAAATCACCCTTTGAGAGTGTGTACGCCTTTCCAGTATTCTAATTTCTAGAACTTACTCCCACAACCATACATGGGAGGATTAGTGGAGCCGCTGAAGACTTGGTCGAGCACCTAACCCACGTCCATATCGAAATCCGTGCCAAACTCCAAGCCATGACCTAGAAATACCAAGCTCAAGCCAACCTACATCGTAGAGAGAGCGAGTTTAGTGTTGGAGATTTAGTGATGATCCACCTAAAAAGAAAGAGTTCCCCTTAAGTGTCCGTAAAAAATTGAGTGCTCGAAAGATTGACCCATTCTGAATCCTCAAGCAAATTGGGCAGAATGCCTACCTCATGGATCTATCGCTAGATGTTCAGACGTCGTTAGTCTTTAATGTTTCAAATCTCTTCTTACATCATGGAGATGACTAGTCAGATGTGAATCAAGGCCCTAACCGACCACGATATCAAGTATACTATTCAGATAATTCTTAACTAGAACATGAGATCCTTTCGTACAATAATGTCAACCATATGTCCCTCAGTAGCGGAAGGACCGTGATCGTACCTGATCGGGCACGGGCACTAGAGGAAGAAACCACCAAGTCTCTACCTGAGGAGAACTTGGAGGTAGAGGAGCAGCAGTACCACCATCACCACCACTGGCAGAAGAAGAGGACTTCTGAGTCCTCAAAGAAGCAAGGGAACCGCACCAGTAGGGGGTCCAACGAAACCGATGAAGAGCCCGTATCTCCATTTGAGGAGGATGCTCCAATAGTCGCGGAGAATACATCACCGGCTTCGCAGCAGAAGTTTTCTTTTCGTCATAGTCAGAGTTAGAGTCAGTCTTAGAGTCCGAGTCATGTACAAAACTCAGTTCCAGTTTTGAATGAAAATCTTTCAGTTTCAGAATCTGAGTTGGAGTCAATAATCCCTTTCCCCCGAGCTCTTAAGGGTGAAAAGAAGAAAACTAAAAAAATCAAAAAATGACTCTGCGATGGCAGAGTTTTGTAATAAACACATCAAGGTCACGATTCCCTTTGATAAGTATGTGGAGATGACACCTGCATTTCAAAAATACCTTAAGGTGAGATGCACACCTACTAGGGTTAGCAGGAAGACCAAAAGCCGTGTTGAGAAACACGTCCTGTCAGTAGCCACAACATGTGCAATAAAGAATTCGTTTCCAAGGAAATGAAGAGACATGGGTGCACATTATGTGGTGAGTCATGTCGATGATACTGCATTTGCACGCACACTGCTGGACAACGGATCCTCCATCAACCTAATGCCTACAGCCCTCTATGAGCGGCTTAATCTCGGACCTCTTAGGAAATCTAGAGCCCTACTTCAATTCGCTGTCAAATCAACAAAGAGGTCCCAAGGAGAATTGAGGAATGTTGTCATCAAAGTCGAGGGTCAGTATTACATGGTGGACTTTACCGTCCTTGATATGGAGACCCCTCGTAATTGGATAGATTCCCAGATCATATTAGGAAGGCCCTTCCTCAGAACAGCAGGGACTTTGTTTGATTATAAGATTGGGAAAATCCAGTTCCAAACTCCAGGCGGAGATGAGGAACTTGAGATGAAGCAGACCAGATTGCAGAGACCGGATTCAGAATCCAGCACTGAGTACTCTTCATCCGAAGCAGATTGCATTCATGTAGACACTGTTGGACCATGGAGACAGAACCCAGCTAGCACCGATGAGTCCCTCACCTCCGGAGATGATCTTGTGCATGAGTCAGTTTGCGAGGTCCTTAGAAACGAAAACAGCTCAGAACTTGCATCCCCCTACATCTTCGATGACATAGAGGCCCGACTGGTCCTATCAGTCCTTCCCTCTTTAGGACAATCAGAAGATGAGGATGATGAGTCGGACGTGGCTTTTGCCGACTGCATGGAGACCTTTGACGATCCGACTCCAGAGCCGAATGAATTGGTGGCAGCAATTTCAAGGACAAATCCAGCCACTACCAGCATTGAACCAGATTCGATTGAGCCAGACTTCCTCGATAATCACACTGTTGGACATGCGAGCACAAGGCGAGCCATTATGCAATAAATGTTATTGCGAATATCATTCCCTGATCTGAAATGAAGAATAGATAATTTGCATAATAGGTCTCTTAGTATAATTAGGTTTATGTACCATGGCCATCTTGATGATCATACATCTGTTGATTCAAATATTGAATCATAGAGGTTGGTGCTTGGATGAACATCTAAAGAGTTAGATTGAGGACTCATCAAGCACCATCAAATGATTGTTAAGAGATGATCTCCAGCCTGAGTAGGAGATGGCAATCCTTTCTCAGTTAGGCTGATATCTGACCGACCTCTTGATGCAGGTCCTCTGCATAGGAATAGAGATTCGGAGGTGTCAGATTAGTTATGTCAAATAGTTGACTTAACGAGATCGAGATAACCAAAGTCCTATATCGTATGCTGTCATAATATAGGCACGCATCCTCTGACCGGAGACGGATGTGTTACTATATGTCTGAGTATGTACATTTGGCAGACCAATAGGTTGATGACCTAATCAAGGTCTATACACAGGTGCACTGGTGTGCATGAAAGGGCATAAGAGTAATACAATCTCTCAAAGGGATCATACAGGTTCAGTTACCGAACCGGAAGACATGCGCTCACTCATGAGATATTGGGAAAAATCAAATTCCGTGCACGGTCGTCTTACTTTGGAAGCTTGACTGAATTTGTACGTTTGATATATACTTTTAAAAATTATATGATCAAGACCTAGGTATGATATATTCTTTTGGAAAGTATATGATCGATACCGACTCCCAATGATCGAATGAGAAACTTAATGATAAAACTCTGAAGTAGACAGTGTAAAATTGATCTTATACTTCAGGTTTTTTCTGAGTCTTCTCGTATGCAGGATGTACAGGTATTGGGAATACCTGAGGGTGATGTGATCATAAACGACTGTATAACCATGACGCTTCCATTCCTAGGGAGTGATAAAACGGGTCTGGATTTTAGTGACTCCTCTCAGTAGAGAAGTAATCTAATCTTAGTCCAAATGTTGGACATTGATCTAAATGTGATTCAGATGCAATGAGAAAATTAGATTTGCGGTCTTGATTTAATCAAGCATCTATGGGAGGCCCGAGATCTGGATTTGAGATGTGATCTCAATATCCAAGTCACTATACGTGGTCGCAATGTCCTTATCTCCAAGTATTCGCGGAGAAAGCGCATTATCCTAGAAAGAGTGCAGGATAATTTCATTGTTGATATAAGTATCCGAGTATTGAGAAAATAGATAATTAAATGTGATTTAATTGTCATGATTAATACGAATTCGATTTATATTATAAAGAGGGTTATCTAAGATAATTAAATGTGATTTGATTATCAAAGATATAAATAATGTGAATTTGATTCATATTATTTGGGCAGATGAGAATAGAGATCCAAGATGATTAAATATGATTTAATTATCATGGATATCAAATAATGTGGATAGCACTATCCATATTAATCTTGTATATTATGAATGTGATTTATAATATATTAGAGAGAGCTATTTGTAATTTACATTTGTTAATTAAATGTTAATGTGAATTGGATTCACATTGAACATTAAATAAAAAAATGTAATTTACATTTTATTTTGGGTTGTGAATGTGATTCACAAATTTCCAATGGAAGATTGCAATATTCACAAAATGATTATGAATTATTTTGTAGAATTTACAATAATTGTTGTTGTAAATAATAGGAGATATATGGAATCATGCAATCTTGAGATTGCATTGAGACTCCCCCTTTCCTAATAGGATAGGGGGGACGACCACCAATCCCTAAAGGAAAGGGTGGCCGTCCACTCTTCCTATATGGAAGGGAGGAGCCTCCTTTCCATTATCTTCAATGTTAGTTGATTTAATTTGGTGATTGAATTATATTGATTTATCAGTATATATTTAATCTAAATTAAATTAATTGTTGTTGGTTTTTACCAACACAAATCTTGGCCATTAATAGAAACACAAATCAATTAGAGCCATTGAATTTGTGTTGTCCATGGATTGAGATCCATGGATCCCAAAATATTATAAATAGAAGGGCACCCCTTTGCTCTTCTCTACACACAAGAGAACATAAGTATATCTCTTTCTCTCTACACATCAGCCCTCTCTCTTCCTCTCTCATGGTTGTCCACCATGGATGTCCTAGAGAGAGTCTCCATCGCCGCAGCGTCGTCGTTATGCTGCCCGATTGTTTGCTCATGGATGTCCATCTCCTTCGGCGCGCCTCGCTCGTGAAAAAGATGTCGGATCTCGTATGTCGAGATCAGGAGATCCGCTGCTTGGATCATCAACATGGATTGCGAGAAGCATGCGATTCATCCCCGCGCTCGCAAGCATCTCCTCCGTCGGATCGGACTTGAGACGGGAGGTCTCTTTGTTTAGAGACTGATCGCAACTACACTTCAAGAGATAACCCTAATACTTGTTTGTGATTTCAATGAAACGATCCGAGAAGTGTTCTTGGATCATGTGGTTTCAATGCATGAATTTTTTTTAATTTCCGTTGCATAGAACAACTAGTCCGACTAGTCGTTCCTCGTCGTATTCGATACGATGCTCACGCTTCCGTGATGCGCTTGAGGATTATCCCATATCCTTCAAGTGGTATCAGAGCCTTAGGTCGAAGGTTTTGGATACGGTCCATAAAAACAAAGGAGACTTGGGTTCGTTAGGGTTGCGAAAGTTTTATCGCATTTCATTTTCGCATCTCTGTTTAGTGATTATTTTCGGCCCTGTTTAAATTGTTTAAACATGAAAATAAAACTTGGATTTTGTTCCCCATTAAATAAGGAAACCATAGGATCTGAGTTCACGTAATTTGGATTCCTTTTAGACGCCTGTAAGAATTGACAGCTCCTGCATACGATCCATTTGGATCGGGCTCGTCGCTTCTCGAAAGAGTAAGGACGTATGCGTAATGACCCCAAAATCGGGTCCTCATATTATTGGGGCAATATTGGATTGTGCATAGCGAGTTGTATTCCTGTTGACGGTTGGTTCAATTAATGACGGGTCAACATCACCTTAGAGGTGGTAGGCCCGGGTGTTAAAGACCGAATTGGGAGATGCAAGTTGGACTTGCAATGCGGAATGTGTTCCCGCTTCTTTTTATCCGAGTTACAGTTTCTCATATTATTGGTATGTAACAAAGATAAGGAAGGAGATCCCAGATCTTGTTGAGACATGATGGTAAGTATATCTCTTATATTGAAAGTGATTAAGGGAATGAGCTTTCAGTGTTGACAAGGCAAGACAACTTTGATATAAAATTCCTAAATCAAGGTAAATTATGCATTTATATATGCTTATGCAAATTTCTTATTTTAGATAATCCTTCTTTAATCCCACTCAATGTTATACTCAATAATAATAAGTAGAATATCATGGATTGGACCTATGATCCAGATATTGTACTTGCAATTGGACACATAGTGTATGTGGTTGCAATGTGCAAGTTTCCTTATAATAATGAGGAATGATAATTAAATAGACAATAGGACTAAAACCCTAGGGTTTGTATTTCTCTATAAGTCTTGATCACATCGAATGTACTTTTGAAGTGACATGTCAATAATGATCGTAATTATCAAATAATCATTATAAAATCTAAGAAGATGTTCTGCCATACATATGTGCTCTCGACATATAATCATGAATGACATGGTTCTCTGCATTATGCAGAATGGTGGCTCTATAGGAGATGACGTATTCAAATTATTTGAGTACCTACTTGAACATAAGATTAAGAATTTAAATGGATATAGATACGATGAATGTCATCATTCTACTATCTATACTCTAGTCATTCATGAAGCTTCATAATATTCATATTGTATGAATTGAATGAAGCATGTATAAATGTTGAAATACTTTTATATTGAAATTTTTGATCTTAACATAAGAGATCCTTTGTCTTGAGCAATTATTGCTTATAGATAAAGGGAGCGCAGTGGAAGCATGGGTTGGACCCAAGTAAGAAGTATAGTCAAAGAGTTGACTGTACTTATGTGACTTCCATATGACATCCAAAGAGTTGGATGAATGCCAATACTGCAATAAGTTGATGTGTTGATAGTATGACTATTAAATCTATCAAGAATCCTTAGAGAAGGAATCAGATAGTACATTGATGAAACCCAATTTCATCATCTTAATAATCCATTATTAACCCCCTTGCATAAAGTTGTGTCAATAAATCATGATAAAGTCATGTAGTTATCCAGAGTCCTTAATAAATTAAAAATCACAAAAAAAATCACAAAACTAAAATCCATGGTATTTTTTATACCCTCAAAAATATTTTGTATCTACAGATGACCTCATCTCCACTTTTGGTCAACATGAAACTTGTAGATCTCATCGAGATCTACAAGTTTCATGTTTTGAGTTTTCTCAAATTCAGCCTTTTATCCCTTTAAAAATAAACATTTCTCTTTGAATAATCTGATTGGGCCACGTGTTCCGTTCTAAAGAAGCCATGTGTCCCGGCCTCTTTGTCTCATCCGCCCTCGCCCAGGGCCGTTGGATCTTTTCTTGATTCAACGGCCCGATGAGCTCCACGTCTGCGCCTCATCCCTCACCATCCGATCATCCCCAGGATCCATCACCACCACCCATTGCTGCCTCTTCCTCCTTACGCCACGTGGCGGTCTGTACACCGTTTGATCACGCCCTTGACCTCCCATCTCAGCCGCTCACTCCTTCCATACTATCAGCCCTCCGATCATTCCCCACCTTTCATCACAACCACCCGTGCTCGTCTCTTCATCCTTACGACATGTGGTGCCTTTTGCGCCATTCGATCGCGCCCCAGTCCCGTAATCGTCACCGTTCTTTAATACCCTTGATTTGGACCTTCCGATCGTCCTATAAAGGCGATCTGAACTGCCCGCTAGTGCTGGGTCTGCAGCACGACGCGTGGCAGAGCCGCCACCCTTCGATCGCGTCACCCTCGATCTGATCCGAGCCGTCCCAACGCGCCCCCACTAGGGCCATTGGATTGCATGATCCAACGGTCCGGACCTCGCCTTCCTCCTCCCGCAAACTCCGGCCGAGCCCCGCGCCTCGCAGACCTTCTTTCCCCTTCCATTTTTAGCCATAGCCCTGGTCACCCTCTACCTTCGGAGTGAACACCACACGTAGCCCTCACATCCACTATTCTCGCGCGACACTCAGCCACGACCATCCTCCTCTCCTTCGGTCAGCATCTACCCTCGAAACCAACGATTTCACCAGCCTTCTGCCATCTTCGCCCTTTAAAAACCCCCGTCACCTCCCTCGTTCACACTCGTCCACCAACCAAGGGGTTGATGCCCAGCCTTCCATCTCCTCCTTTTGACAGGGGGAGGAGCTCGGATCGAGCGACGACGACCCAGAACTCCGGTGAGACCCATGGCTGTCGCCGGCCATGATCGAGCACCTCCGAGCGCTCCAAGCTCGCTGGAGTAGCTGCCCAGCATGTGCGATGACCCGAGCCACCTCCAGCTGCTCAGCCCAAGCTCTGCTTCGCCCTCTAGCTCCTTCTCCAATCTTAGGTAAATTAGCTCTTAATTTCCCGTTTGTTTTCTCTGATTTTTCTAAGGTAGATCTGACACCTTCACCTTCCATTGAACCTACCACGAGTTCCGCCGATCATAGTCATCTTCGCCAATGCGTCAGATTACCCCCCTCCTGTGTCAAGACCTCCCTCATCCCAGGCTTTCTCCTCCGCCGGAGGCGGAGGAGAATCCACCAAGGGCTCCGCTTCCTCACCTTCACGAAGCCCTCCGTCCACCTCATCTCGCACGCACACACGCCTCGATTTCTATCTAATCCCTTTTGCAGGTTAACCAACCCCATTGGCCGGACATTGGGCGGAGCCAGGTTCTAGAGCTCCGCCTCCGGCGATCAAGCGTCGGCAGCACACTTCAGATGCTCCCGCTCCTTCTTCGAGCGTGGGTCTTCACCGCCAGGGAACCAGCTTCATCCCTCGACCTTCGTCGAGCACGGAGAGGTGTGGAGGAGCTCCATGCCTTACGCCGGAGCTCCAATCGCGCCGCCACCCAACGAAGGAGAAGGAAGAGCAGATACCGTTGGATCTCTCCCTACGACGGAGATCCAATGGCCTTGGAGCAGCCATGTCGACATCTCGGAGCGCGGAGGCTCGGTGGGATCGAGCCTCGCCCGAGGCACCCTCGAGCCGCTACGTGGCCCGAGCCACCTGCTACGGCCATCCGAAGTTGCACCGAGCCTCGCCCCCACCCGAGCCTGAACTCACGTGCCTCACGTACGTGGGTGCTGGGCTTTTTGCATCAGTGCCCTCGCAACTTTTGTATATTGCAGATAGGTCCTGGATCACGTGCAGTCCACGTGCACTGTGGGTATTTTGTAGTTATGCCCTCATGGGTTTTAATAATTGCAAAAAATACCCCTGCGCGTGTGGGTCATTTACAGGGAAGGTCCCGATCTTTTTCATATTTATATTTTAGTCCCTCCCAGGAACCTATTTGTAATTTTGTTTCATGTTTTCTTTCAGTTATGCCCTTGCTTTCTTTTATGCATATCTTAAGCACCGTAACTCCGATTAAGTTGATTTCAGTTTCATTTCGAAGCTTGTTTGATGAATTTTCTAATGGCATGATCATTTCTCATTTTTGGACACATTAATTTTGATGTATTATTTTATTCGCCATGTGTCTCTTAGAGCTTTAACTTATGCCTTATTTAAATTGTTCATCAGATCTGTCTCCTTAATTAAACTTGAAATTGACTCTTGTTAATTGTGCTCACCATATCTATTCTGACCTAAGGCATATTTTCATTGCATCTCATTGCATTTATTTGCGTAATAAAATAAAATAAAAAAATTGCATGTGTACATATTCTCTTAATGCATTGTTGAGTCATACAAAATTTGACCTATGATCCTTTAATTCGACACTTAATTAGATAGATTAAAATCTGGATAATATGAGAGAGGCTCGTGTCCCTAAGTTCGACCTTGGTTTCTTGCCAAGTAAAAAAAATAAAATGACCATCTTATTTTGATTGCTATATTTAAATGAGATGGTCTTTGGTGAGCCCGATTCAACCCGAATGCGATGACAACTTCAAGTGTTAAAACAACACTATTAAAGGGCCGAATTCGAGGTCTATCATACATCAGAATAATCTACATTTAATCATTGAAATTGACTTACTTATTTGATAAGATAAAGTCTAATAATTGTATCTCAATCTTCTAATGACAATTGCAATTGGTTGCATCTGTATTAGAATATTAGAAATTTGATCTTAAGGTTTAATGGTCATCCATGTTGGAAGTGATGCAATTGTTGAACCAATTTCCATTGGATCAATAGACCATATTTTTAGTGGGAGCCTTTAGTATTAGAGAATGTCACTATGACCTAGATATTAGAATACACTCATTGTTTATTTCTAAATGTTGGAAATAAATAGACCTATTATAAAGAGTTAAGATGGAGATATTTAAGATAGTAATCTAAAATATTGTGGACTCCACTAATTTAGAAAATTAATGAATGGTTCATTAAGATTTCTAATACTGAAAAGTAAACCTTTAAAAGATCAATAGGAGGATAAAGATCATTTGATAATGATCTGGCATCATGTTTTGGACATATGTCTGTTGATAAAATCAACAAACAAGTAAGAGATGAAACTTTAGAAAGTCCAAAATTTCAAAACTTGCATACTTATGAATATTATATTCAAAGTAAAATGTCCAATACACCCTTCCTTGGGAAAGGTGTAAGATGTCAATGTATTCAGGATCTCATACATATTGATGCATGTGAATCATCTATATCATAGTAAACATTATGGATATGTGATATCTATTGATGATTATGTATGATATGAGATTTCTTTCCTTCACCTAAGAAAGCTTTGAAATGTTCAAAGATTTCACAATTTTGGTTTTGAACCAAAGCCTGAAGGAAGAAGAAATGAATTTGATCTAACCTAGGTAGCTTGTACCTATTAGATGAATTCATGGAATACCTTATAGAGATATGAATATTATTTTTATCTCACTCCTCCTTATAAACCTAAACTCAATGAGAGTTGTAGGGAGATACAATTGGATCATGTGTGACATGATATGATCAATGATGAATATTAGCATAATTATCCATTAGTTTCCAAGGTATATATGTAGTAGAGAATACAATATATATCCTTAATAAGGTTCCATGCAAGTAAGCTGGAATCTAGCACCAGAGAGTGCTATTTCATTAGGAAAATAAAGGATGGTATTGGATACCTACTTTATGATCATGAGATTCTTAAAAGATCTCATCTCTGAGAATGTGATTCTTAGAGGATGACTCTCTTAAGAATCAAGATGAAAATGAAGTAAGGAACTCATTTAATTTTGAAAAGATAATGAGGCTCCTAAACGGAAACTAAAAGAATAACTAAAGATGAAACATTAGTACCTCTTCAAATAAGTTTGAGGATGGATTCCATGTGTCAGCTAAATCTGACAATGATCTGACTTCATGGGATGAAGCTTCTAAAGATAATAACATGGAAAGATGGATGTTAGCAATAAAAGTCTAATGTAGACTTCATATACAAGTGTTGTATATGGATCCTCGAGGATCCACCTATAAGGGTTATACCCATTAGGGTGTTAATGGATCTTCAATAGAAAGAGGGAACCTGATGAGAAGGTAGAGACCTTCAAAGCACGGTTTGTGGCCATGAGCTACACACCGAAGAGAAGACATCGCTTGCGATGAGACTTGCTCTCCAGTGACCTTTCTTTAACCCATCAGAATATTGCTAACCATAGCTACACTCAAATAAGCTTCTTGTAATTGGATATTGGTTTTGATGAAATCATAAATGTTATGGTTTCAGATAGAATCTTGATAAACCATATGAAGCTTAGTAGGAGTGCCATTGTGTTCATCATGCAAAATGTAGATATCCTAATCATTTGGAAAGATCTAAAGATTATAATACATAATCTGGTTGTTCCGTACCTCGAGATATGATCTCAAGTATACCTCGTAGATCTTAGTTCTGAAGTTGTTCAGAAGAAAAGAAATAAGGATATTGGGACCGTCACATTAATAGTATACCTTGGACATTTCCATGAAAAATTCCAAGAAAGGATTCTTTCCCTCAAGATATGGTACTGACCTATCTAAAGGAATATCACCTCAAAGAGTTGAGGATGTAAATGCTAAAAACTGCTTGCACTTGTGCATCAGTTCCGAGAAGCCGTGTGTATGCTAGATGTGTACAAAAGCCAGATGTCTACCATGTAGTGGGAGTAGTAAACTGTTACTAATCCTACTATGGTTATAAAATACTTGATTGCAGTAATAACGATATCTTCATAGAAGGCAAAACTTTTGAGATAGTAATCTCAAAGTCTTATCTTCAAGAAATTAAGACTTTATAGATAGTGATTTGAAAGGTCTTAACTACAGATACCTTGGGAGATAGAGATCTCCAGAATTAAGGGTATTCTAATAAGGATGATAGATATTAAATACTGGTTAAATGATTATTGAGTTGTAGTGTCAACGACACTAGAACTGACAATGTTGAGTATTGGTTGCATGAGATGCAACATTCGCATTGGATGTGAACACTGTCACTAGGAGATATGTAGGTGCCGTAAAAGGAATTGGCATAGTCTCTTGGGAACAGAGTGACTGATAAGCTTACCTAGCTATTTTCTAAATAGCCTATGATTGTCACATGAGTGTGGGTTTAAATGATTAGCCCATTAATGGCTCTTTGGGCTAGTGGGAGATTGTTGGACATGCGAGCCCACAACGAGCCATTATGCAATAAATGTTATTGCGAATATCATTCCCTGATCTGAAATGAAGAATAGATAATTTGCATAATAGGTCCCTTAGTACAATTAGGGTTATGTACCACGGCCATCTTGATGATCATATAACTGTTGATTCAAATATTGAATCATAGAGGCTGGTGCTTGGATGAACATCTAAAGAGTAAGATTGAGGACTCATCAAGCACCGTCAAATGATTGTTAAGAGATGATCTCCAGCCTGAGTAGGAGATGGCAATCCTTTCTCAATTAGTCTTATCTGATCGACCTCTTATTGCAAGTCCTCTGCATAGGAATAGAGAATCAGAGGTGTTAGATTAGTTAGGTCAAAGAGTTGATTTAACGAGATCGAGATAACCGAAGTCCTATATCGTATGCTGTCATGATATAGGCACGTATCCTCTGACCGGAGACAGATGTGTTACTATATGTCTGAGTGTGTATAATTGGCAGACCAATAGGTTGATGACCTAATCAAGGTCTATACATCGGTGCGCTGGTGTGCATGCAAGGGCATATGAGTAATACAATCTCCCAAAGGGATCATACAGGTTCAGTTACTGAACTGGAAGACATGAGCTCACTCATGAGATATTGGGAAGAATCAATTCCGTGCACGGTTGTCTTGCTTTGGAAGCTTGACTGAATTTGTAGGTTTGATATATACTTTTGGAAAGTACATGATCAAAACCTAGGTATGATATTTTCTTTTGGAAAGTATATGATCGATACCGACTCCCAATAATCGAATGAGAAACTTAATGATAAAACACTGAAATAGACAGTGTAAAATTGAACTTATACTTCAGGTTTTTTCTGAGTCTTCCAGTATGCAGGATGTACATGTATTGGGAATACCTGAGGGTGATGTGATCATAAACTGTTGTATAACCATGATGCTTCCATTCCGAGAGAGTGATGAAACAGGTCTGGATTTTAGTGACTCCTCTCAGTAGAGAAATAATCTAATCTTAGTCCAAATGTTGGACATTGATCTGAATGTGATTCAGATGCAATGAGAAAATTAGATTTGCGGTCTTGATTTAATCAAGCATCTATGGGAGGCCTGAGATCTGGATTTGAGATGTGATCTCAATATCCAAGTCACTATACGTGGAACAATATAATCGCCCTGTCCTTATCTCCAAGTATTCGCGGAGAAAGCGCATTATCCTATAAAGAGTTCAGGATAATTACATTGTTGATATAAGTATCCGAGCATTGAGAAAATGGATAATTAAACGTGATTTAATTGTCATGATTAATATGAATTCGATTCATATTATAAAGAGGGTTATCTAAGATAATTAAATGTGATTTGATTAACAAAGATGTAAATAATGTGAATTTGATTCATATTATTTGGGCAGATGAGAATAGAGATCCAAGATGATTAAATATGATTTAATTATTATGGATATTGAATAATGTGGATAGCACTATCCATATTAATCTTGTATATTATGAATGCGATTTATATTATATTAGAGAGAGCTATTTTTAATTTACATTTGTTAATTAAATGTTAATGTGAAGTGGATTCACATTGAACATTAAATTAAAAAAATGTAATTTACATTTTATTTTGGGTTGTGAATGTGATTCACAAATTTCCAATGGCAAGATTGTAATATTCAGAAAATGATTATGAATTATTTTGTAGAATAATTTACAACAATTGTTGTTGTAAATAATAGGAGACATATGGAATCCTGAGATTGCATTGAGACTCCCCCTTTCCTAATAGGAGAGGGGGGATGGCCACCAATCCCTAAAGGAAAGGGTGGGTGTCCACTCTTCATATATGGAAGGGAGGGGCCTCCTTTCCATTATCTCCAATGTTAGTTGATTTAATTTGGTGATTGAATTATATTGATTTATCAATATATATTTAATCTAAATTAAATTAATTGTTGTTGGTTTTTACCAACACAAATCTTGGCCATTAAAAGAAACACAAATCAATGAGATCCATTGGATTTGTGTTGTTCATTGATTGAGATCCATGGATCCCAAAATATTATAAATAGAAGGGCACCTCTTTGCTCTTCTCTACACACAAGAGAACATAAGTCTCTCTCTCTCTTTCTCTCTACACGTCAGCCCTCTCTCTTCCTTTCTCATGGCCGTCTACCATGGATGCCCTAGAGAGAGTCTTTATCACCGCTGCGTCGTCGTTATGCTGACCGATCATTTGCTCATGGATCTCTGTCTCCTTTGGTGCGCCTCGCTCGTGAAGAAGAAGTCGGATCTCGTGTATTGAGATCAGGAGATCCGTCGCTTGCATCATCAACATGGATTGCGAGAAGCACGCGATTCATCCCTGCGCTCGTTAGCGTCTCCTCCATCGGATCGGACTTGAGACAGGAGGTCTCTTAGTTTAGAGACTCGATCGCAACCACGCTTCAAAAGGTAATCCCAATACTTGTTTGTGGTTTTGATGAAACGATCAGAGAAGTGTTCTTGGATCATGTGGTTTCATCGCATGAAATTTTTTTTAATTTCCGCTGCATAGAACAACTACTCCGACTAGTCGTTTCCCGTCATATTCGATACAATGCTCACGCTTCCGTATTGCGCTTGAGGATTATCCCATATCCTTCACACACATTCCCTGAGCTTAAATCTTTACCCACAACACTCAAGTATGCCTTCCTTACGAGACAAGAGAAGAAGTATCCGGTCATCATCAGCTCACGATTGACCGAGGAGTAGGAATCTAGCTTGCTAGAGATCTTGGAGAAAAACCGCAAGGCTATAGGCTGGAGCATCTCTGATCTCCACGGGATAAATCCCGCTCTGTGTTCGCACCATATCCACTTGAAGAATGAGGCTAAATGCTCTCGTGAATTCCAACGTCTGTTGAATCCAAATTTACGAGAGGCAGTGAAGAAGGAGATAGAGAAATGGTGCAACACGGGTTTTATTTATCCATCTCCGACTCTAAATGGGCGGCCCCGATCCATGTTGTCCCTAAAAAGTAGAGAATTCAGACGACCACCAATGAAGACGGAGAGGAGATCGTGACACGAGTACCCACGTCGCGACGCGTCTGTGTGGATTACAGACGCCTGAATGCTGCAACGAAGAAGGATCATTTCCCCCTACCATTCATTGATCAGATCCTGGAGAGATTAGCAAGGAAAGAATTTTTCTGCTTCTTGGATGGGTTCTCGGGCTACAATAAAGTAGCCATAGCTCCGGAGGATCAGGAAAAGACCACATTTACATGCCCCTTTGGTACATATGCTTTCAGGCGCATGCCCTTTGGGTTATGCAATGCTCCAGGTACTTTTCAAAGGTGCATGATTGCTGTATTCGCTAAAATGGTCGGCGAATTACTGGAAGTCTTCATGGATGACTTCTCGGTCCACGGCGATTCCTTCGATTCATGTCTTAAGAATCTGGACCGAATCCTCAAAAGATGTTGTGAGGTCAATCTGGTGCTCTCCTGGAAGAAGAGTCACTTCATGGTGACGGAGGGCATTGTGTTGTTGCATGTCATCTCCAAGAGAGGAATGGAGGTTGACCCTGCCAAGGTGGATGTGATCAGACAACTCCAGCCACCGACCGATGTGAAATAGTTGCGATCGTTCCTTGGGCATGTCGGATTTTATCGGAGGTTTATCAAGGATTTCTCTAAGATTGCCTGACCGCTAACTGAGCTTTCAAGGAAGGATATGGAGTTTATTGTTGATCACAAATGTCTTGAGGCCTTTAAGCTATTACAAGGAATGATCATGAACGCCCCAATCCTACAAGCCCCAGACTGGTCTATGCCTTTTGAGATCATGACGGACGCATCAGACTTTGCTGTTGGGGCTGTGTTAGGACAGAGGAGGGATGGTGTCCTGTTTGTAATACACTACGCAAGCAAAGTGCTTGATACTGATCAACGTAACTATACAGTTACTGAAAAGGAGATGCTTGCGGTAGTGTTTGCCTTGGACAAATTCAGATCTCATTTAATCGGATCCAAGGTAATTGTGTTCATTGACCACACAACACTACGTTATTTAATGGAAAAGAAGGACACGAAGGCGAGTCTTCTTAGGTGGATTCTGCTTATCCAGGAGTTTGATTTGGACATTTGTAATAAACCTGGAAAGAAGAACATAGTAGCTCATCACCTCTCCCGTCTCGAGGATCTAAATGTTTCTGAGGATTCACTGATTCGAGACTCCTTCCCTGACGAGTCGATTTTTGTTGTCGACTCACTCCCATGGTATGCCAATATCGTGAATTATCTTGTCTCCAAGAAGGTTCCCGAAGATTGGCCCAAGAGCCACATTGACCAACTGAAGTCGGATTCTAGACATTACCATTGGGAGGATCCGATCCTTTTCTTTGAAGGACCTGATTGTGTCTGGAGACGGTGTATTCCTCAGGAGGAATACCAGAGTGTCCTTTCTTTATGCCACAGTCTGGAGGCAGGAGGACACCACTCCAGGAAGAGGACCGCATGGAAGGTACTTCAGTGTGGCTTTTACGGGCCGACTCTGTTTCGCGATGCCATCACCTTTGCGAAGTCGTACCCAGTATGCCAGAGAATGGGAGGAACTGTTGGTTCCAAGGATGAGATGTCGATGCAGCCTGTCATCATTTGTGATGTCTTTGATGCCTGGGGCATCGACTTCATGGACTCATTCCCTGTTAGCCATGGATTCGAGTACATCCTTCTTGGGGTAGACTATCTGTCCAGATGGGTGGAGGCTATCCCAACCCGAGCCGCAGACAGCAGGACTGTCTGTAAATTCATTAAAGATCATATCATCTACAGGGTCGAGATCTCCAAAATGTTGATATCAGATGGGGGTAGCCACTTTGTATACAGAGATGTGAAGAAGCTCTTTAAGGATTACGACATCGAACACCGTGTTGCTAGTCCTTACCACCCACAGACCAATGGTATGGCTGAG
This sequence comes from Ottelia alismoides, assembly GCA_037367405.1. Taxonomy (NCBI): domain Eukaryota; kingdom Viridiplantae; phylum Streptophyta; class Magnoliopsida; order Alismatales; family Hydrocharitaceae; genus Ottelia; species Ottelia alismoides. Next base: position 501,145 of record JAZKJV010000703.1, read on the forward strand.
GTGTCAAATAGGGAGGTGAAAACCATATTGCAAAAGCTTGTCCGTCCAGACAAGAAGGACTAGTCCCAGATCTTGGATCAAGTCCTATGGGAATATAGGACAGCTTACAAGACACCGTTAGGAACCTCCCCATTTCGGATGGTATTCAGAAAGTCGTGCCATTTGCCCACAGAATTAGTGCACAAATCAGAATGGGCAATCAAGAAGGTCAACTGGAACACACATCTAGGGCAGAAATATAGAGAAATGGATCTGAATGAGCTTGTGGAAGTCAGAAACCGAGCATACGACAACAGTTTGGTGTACAAAGACAAAGTAAAGCGTTGGCATGATAGATATATCATACGAAAGATCTTTGTTATTGGACATAAGGTATGGTTCTTTAATGCAAGGCTGAAAGTTTTCCAAGGCAAGCTGAAATCCAAGTGGACGAGCCCATTCATTGTGCGTGTGGTACATGATAGTGAATGTGTTGAGATCTCAGATCTCGCAGATGACGCACCGACATTATTAGTAAATGGACAATTGTTGAAGCACTTCGTCGAACCCAATGAACAGTTAGTCCATGTTGAGGAGATTGTGTTCATGCACGAGACAGGTTAAACAGATACACATCGAGCCGTGCATGAGACCTTACAACAGTGAACTCTTGCCATCAGCAGCATCTGAAAAGATCTAGACCGCAATCCTTGTACATATCCATCACTCCTGTACATTCTTCCCCTTCTCCCGTGACTCTAATCACTCACCCCAACTTCATATATTTTCATCTACGACTATACTTAGGATGACCAGATCCTAAGTATAGGGGGGAGAGTCACCTGAGATCGTTCTCTGTATATTCTCTAGATCTCACCGGTTCTCACACTCACTCCAGTCCTATTCTTAGGCTGGCCTGAGCCTAAGTATAGGGGGGACCGATGCCCGGCTTATACATATATTCATCTACTTCCCCTCTCGACCTCGTCCACCCCATTTTTGATCTTCTGCTACACTTAGGCTTCCAAGAGCCTAAGTATTGGGGGGCATGACGATTTCTATACATTTTTGCTCCTTTGCCGCTCTTACGCTTAGCACGAGCTATGTCTTCTTCCTCGCTTTTCTTGCTATGAGGACATATCACACGCTAAGTATAGGGGGGCGTGTATATATTACATATATACTTTACCCATAGCTCGTACTTTCAAGTATTTTTGTATATATTACGCAATAATAACGAGATGGGTAAAAAATGGAGAATTTTTTTTTTGTAAAATACATGTATAACACTTGTATAATCTGTATAATACTCATAAAACACTTGTACCATAGGAGGTATACAAGAGTTTTAGAAAAAAATGGAAAAATCAAAATCAAAGGCTTCTTGTTTACTCTTGCACATCATCTCTGCATAGAAAAAAAGAAAAGAAAGAAAAAGAGTCTTGCATTTCATTCATCTACATAGCTTGTCATCTGCATATCTTGCATATGCAAGGTGAAAAGCTAGTGGATTCTGAACCAAGTTATGAGTAGATGTTGAGGATGGACTTGATTTGACCTTAATCCACCTAATTTCATAGGAACCTTATAGGAATTGGAGTTAAGATTTCTCAGGTCAAGTGACTTAATTCTTTGAGTCCACAAGTCTATGTTCACATGTCATCTTGATCAGTCTAAGTAGAATTTCTCGTACACACGCATAATTCTTATAGACAGTGACCTAACTTGGACAAACACAATGCACGTAGCTCTTCATTGATGACGTGGTGAAAAGGTAGAATCCTTTAGCTTGCAATAGCACACGGGTGGATACATCCGTCCTCCTCTAGGGAGGGTAGTGCATCTCAACCTAGTCTGGTAGTATTGACGTCTAAAGACAGGACGCTGTGAGTTGCAATAATGCTTCAAAAGAGGGATAGTCTACTGTCTCAAGAGGAAAAACTCATGATGTACATGCTGCACCTTGTATATAGTTCGAGAAAAAAGCAAAAACTCCAAAAAAATTCAGACAGGTCCAAGTGAAAATAAAATACCTGTCAGAGTATGTATATTAGCAAAGAAGTATGCAACTGGATGACTTGGCTATACTGGTCAGGCATCCCGAGATAGGTAGCTACACTGGCTACCATCTATTCTTTTCTCTACCCCCTCCTCTTGAGCTGGTCGCACTTGAACTTAGAAGGGAATACCCCGCTCCCCGAGGAAAGAGTTACTGGACCAGGTAATTAGAGTTACCTTCTTAAAGGAGGCTGCTTCTGAGCCATTTCTGATGTGGAGAGCTATTTTACAATTACAAAGTACAAGTAAGAATCATAGTCATCAGAAATTTGCATATGAGGATTTGTTCTGACCTGGATATTGAGGAGTCTTGAATAGAAGACTAGTGGAACTTGAAGTCTGTTAGGTCTTAAGTTTAGGTCCCAATGAGGTTCCACCACACAATTAATCCAAAGGTCGGGTCAAGCTCCATTTTCAACTTTTGTTCATGACCTTGGTATGGAACCCAAAATCATTTCACTTTTGCATTTCATTTAGTTGCTTGGGGACGAGCAAGGTTTAAGTATAGGGGGTTGATGAATATGTGATTCATTACTATTAAAGTTGGAAATAGAGTCTTGTTCCCGAGTATTTAGTAGCATATTTCATTTTATCTTGCATAATTAGCATACATACATGCACACATAATACATGCATTTTAGCATCCATATTTCCAATAAATAAGAAGCCTAATTCACTTGTAAATATTCACCATTAGTCACCTAATTATCTGTATTTTATACCCCTTCCAAAGTCAATAAAACTAACCCTATACTGTGTATATTACTAGTTAATAATACAAAGAAAATGAGTACGGTTTTTATCTTGTAAAAATACCCAATAAAAATCCCAAACCCAGTTGGAGACTGATGAATCCTCATTCATCACTCTTTATTCTTTTATTTTAGCTAAAAACCTGTGCAAAACACCATGTAGATATGTGTAAATAGAATAAAATTACCAAAATGCATGCAATGTGTAAATAGCAATAATTAGCATGTTTTTGTGAAAAAAATAAAAGAATAAAGAAATAAAAGAAAAAGAGGGAAATATTTAGAATAAATATCGAGTGACCTAATCCCAAGGGAGGGCTCAGCATGGGCCTGACCGCAAAGGAAACCAAGTAGAGGGAGATAGGGTCAATCATGCTTGTACATACTCCTGTATATAAATAATTTTATTTTCCTCTAAATAAAAATATGTTTTTAAAACCTTGTACATATTTATAAAAATAAAATAAAAATCAGAAAAATAAAAAGAAAAATAATAAAATTCATTTCCCATCTTTTACATATACCATGTACATATGTACATAGATCTATTTATTTAACTAATGTAAATAAATCATAAAAATAAAATAAAAATAGCTTTTTATTACAAATTTTATGTTATAAATAAATATAATATAAAATTGGAATAATTATACAAAAATAAACAATTAAAAATAAAAATAAAAAATCCATTTGTAAATATACCTATATATAATAATAATATAATGTAAATACCTAATTTATTTTTCAAAAAATTAAATAAAAATCACTAAAAACTTCTTTGAAAATAAATAAATATTTTTAAATTTGTAAAAATTTGGAAGTAAGGTCATTTTTATTTTTTAATTGAATTTCCAAATATTTAATAAATCCTGCATTCTGATTAGTCCACGGGGGATGTTGACCCCCGTTCAACTCCCCCCCTGGACCACTCCACCCGGATCCGTGTTCGAGCACCCGACTTCTCCAAAATTATCCAATTCGACCCGACCTCTATTCTCCCAAACCCAGGGCCCCGATTACAGCTCCCATATCCATGATTCTTGCCCGGGCAGGTTTTTAGGGATCCGTGCATTGATCCGTGTTCCCCACTCCCACCTTCTCAGACCGGCACATTATAAAGCCTCAGCTCCACCGCACTTTCACTCCATCTTTGGCCTTCGTCTTCCAGTCCTAGGAGCTCCATTCCTCTCCCTAGAGTGACAGCTATCAGAGGAGAGTGTTACAACGAGGAGGGAAGGGCTGCAACCACTGATCCGTTGACCTTCGCCGCCGTGCTCCGCCACCGAGCGAGCTGAGCCTCTGGCCTTGACGAGCCATCGAGGCAAAGACCCCAGAAGCTTCCTTAGTCCCAGCACAGTCGACTACGATCATCAGATACCCCTGATACCCCTTAGGTTAGGCTAATTTCCATTTCGCCCAATTTACGCAGAAGGTCGATTCACTCCGATCAGTTCACCCATTTGATCATATGATCCCGGATTCATCTTCACGAGACTTCGTTCCATCTTCTCCGCACCTCCGATCACCTTGGTTCGCCCCTGAACCAAGGCTCAAGTCTCCTTCGTCGTCGCTTCGCCAGAGACCCTCGCTCCGCCTCTTTCCGACCACCCCTCCGCCTGCTAACAGGTCGAGGCAGTTTGCCCTCGACCCAGATTTCTTGCTGTGCAGCTTGCAGGTCAAATCGACCTTATCTGGAGGTCGAGTCACTCGAGTACAGCAGCTCCGAGCCACCTTCGTCGTCGGATCTCTCCAGACCTCCTCAGCCTCATCGGAGCATCCCAGGAGCTACGGATCATCGTGGGCGATCTTTTCCCCATCTCAGCAGCTCAGGACAAGCCTTCCACCGCGTGTACTGGGCCGGCAAAGTTCGCCGACGAGCTGTTCTTGGAGGAGCTTCAGCCACCGTTCGATCGAGCCTCTCGCCCAATTTAGATCTACTTCGTTCATTTGCGAGAGGCCCCAGTCGTTGATCCATCCGAGGATTAGATCAGGAGCGTTGATCCAGCGAAGAGGCGTGCACGCTTCTCCACCGTCCGATCTCCACGTGGCGCGCCTCCAGCCGCCGATCGTTAATAATAGGGGTAATTTCACTTAGGCCCCTCTTCGTTCTGCATTTATAGAATAGTCCTGTAAATATTTTAGTGCGTTGTTTTTATTTTGGATAATTTGCATCTGGGACCCTATGTTTATTTTATTTGTATTTTCATCCCTGCCTGTGTGAGACACGTGCTTCGACACGTGATATTTTGGACATTTTGCATGTATGGGATTGGGGTTTGTTTATGTTATGGAATGAAATTTACTTTCTGAAATTTGCATGTATACCCTTGTGCGTGGTTTTAATTGAACATGTCTGATTGTTTGGGATTTTTGCGCTTTGAACCCTAAGGTTTTCGCACGTGTTAATATATAGCTCCCCAGACTATGTTTTCTTACATTTAGGTCCATGTGTCCTGTAGCTCTTTTATTTGTTGGATAAAATAGCAAATAAACTCCAAATCGAGTGAAATTTGGACACTTCGCTCCTGCCACTGTGTAAATATTTCTCTAATTTTTTGGGACATTTTCCTTGGTTTTTATTATTTTTAAAAAAAATCAAAAACATGTATCTTTGTTACTGTTTGGAAAAGAAAATCAACTAAAAATATAAAATCTTTGCTAAAAATTCTAAAAAAATTAGGGACAGTTAGTTTTATTGTTTTCTACACTCTATCCAATTTTTAGCTCATTTGGATATATAAAACCCATAAAATTGAAAAATCCTAAAAATCTTATAAAAATGATTAAAAATTCAATAAATTCAAAAAAATGCAAACTCTTTTTCTGTAGCTTAGTTTTTGTGTATATTTTTCATAAAAATTATCTCAAAATTTTATTGGCCAATTATACATTTTTAATTGGTCTTTCAAGTCTGGCTGCATAGTGATCCACTGTTTTCGATTTTCTTGATTTTTAGAAAATCAAATAAAAAAATATAAAATTCCCATAAAATCACCAAAAACACTTAAAAACATAAAAAAACACAAAAATAATTTTATTGCAATTTTTGGAGCATTTTTGAGTGATTAAATAATTCTTACATTTGCTTGTTTTCTTGCATTTTCTTATTAACTAAAAACACAAAAATTTTAAAAACATTAAAAATCCACCAAAAATATTTTATTCTTTTTTATTATTTTTAGACTACTTCATAGGTTGTCAAGGCCAACCCGTGCTCCTTGAGTTCAACCCTGGTCGCTATACCAGGTTATTAAAATAGCGAGGACCGCTCTCATGTTTTCTTGATTGATTTATTAATTGGTGGTTCCTTGATTTTTCTTGTTGAGTCTGAGTCGAGAAGTTGAGGTCGCAACGACCATTGATACCTATCTCCCTTAGTCTCTCAGATATTCAACTCATCAGAATGGCGTCATTACCGGGGAGCACGGCTTAGTAGTCGTTGTTTTTCGACTTTTGTTCAGTTTTGTTTTCCACGGCTTTTTCCACGGTGGTTTTTCGTGGCTTTTCGCAGCTTTCTGATTTCCTCTGTTTTCTTTTTGTCTTTTATTTTTATTTTTGTTTTTGTTTTTGTTTGGTTTTTATGTGTTTCTTTTATTTTATTTTTGCATGTAGTTTGTCTTAGTTTCTTTTATTGCTTTTCCTTTATTTTTATAATAACTTCGTTTGACACTTCTCTATGTTTTCTTGCGAGGGGCCCGAGGTTCGAGGCGGCTCTTCTCGAAGAGCCGACGCAACTGCGGAATTCAGAGGTGGCTCCCTTCTGCATGGAGCCACAAGAGAGCACGAGGAGACGAGCAGGAGTGCGGGAGTTCAGCGAGATTAGCTTAGTTTTCTTTTCAGCTCAATATTATTATTGTAATAATACAGGGACATGACTTGGACTTGGTAATTTACCTGGGGTCTGTTTCGCCGAGCACCGGTGTGCTTGGGGGACCTCATCGAGTTTTTCACCAGTTTCTCGTGTTTTTCGATTTTTATTTTCTTTATAACTGCTTAGATGATTTTCGCGGTTTTGGCCTTAGCTTAGGATTTTTGTTGATTGAGCCATAATAATTAGGATCCAAACACTTAATTATCTGCCTGTACCTATTAGACTGTAATTGGACCTAATTAAAATTAATAAAGAAAAGGCTAACCTGGTCGCTTGAGGGGTTACACGCCGCTAGAGGCCGTACACAGCGCTGGTAGGACCCGTTGTGGCAGGCACCGATCGGCATCCGCGACCAGACACCGACCCCTCATGTTGACCCGTTAGTCAGCGGTTCTCTCCATGTAGAAATTGTTTCATCTAAGGTCGGATTCTCGTGCATCATATAGGTAGTTTTATTACAGTTTTTACATTTATGCGTGGATCACTCTGCATGCATCATTGATTTTATCGCGCATCGTCTTTTTCGTCTTCTCCCTCTTGTTTTTTGACTTAAAATAATCAGGAGAACCCGAAAAATTCGTTAGGCGTTGTTTGCTTTGAAAAATACCTAAAAAAGAAAAACTATAAAATTGGGACTGCTAAACACACTTGACCCTAAAAGACACCTTATATAAAAAACTTGTCTTGGGGAGAGCAACCCCCTCATTGTCTGGTTTGTATAAGAGAGAGAGTGTCCTGCACCCGAGGCTAGAGCCACATCTGACCCCTTTTCAGACTACTGCTTCTGGGCTAGTCCTTCTCCAGTGAGGATCGCTCCGGTCTCCGGTAAAGCGGGCCGTGATATCCTTAACAGAGCGAGCCGATCGGGTAGTCGGTAAATGGTCTGCGGCTTGTACTGGCTGGGAAAGATCTAGTTCGGGATCGGGACAGTCTTCTGGGGGCGTCGGATTCCTACCAGCTATCTAACTGCTCTGATATCCTGACTTGATCACCTAAATAAAAATTGACAAGATAAATTGACCGAACCCTTACGGTCTTCAGCTCGTGTTGAGTAGGTGAACTTGGGGTTTTGTTTGTTCATCTTGTGTGTTTCCAAATCTCATCCACCCGACTCGCTAGATCAGGATGATGGGCATGAGGTTGCACTGATTCGCCTCTGGCTGCACCGATTTTTAGCACTCCAGCCCATTCATCTAGGTTGTTCGTGAGAGCCGAGACCCGCTCTCCGAACTCGAGTTCGATTCCGCCCTGTTCCCCTTTGACCACCCTTCTACCAGTCCTGAGATGCCAGTGCCAGATGATTGACAGCAGACAGATGATTTATCAACACTTGAGTTTAGGCCTTTTGCCTTTACAGAGACCATGGGCGCAGTAGCGATGACTGCACTGGAGGTCCCCGACCAGAGCAGACTTATGTTCTGGACCAAGGTGCGATCAACACTACCCTGATCGCCTCCCTCGAGATGATGCAGCAACAGATTAGGGATTAGGGGGCGTTCATAATTGCGATCAAGAGAGAGATGGAGTGGATGAGAGCCGACCGCGAGCAGCGCGGGCTAAGGGGAGACAGACTAGAGATTCCCGATGAGCCATCCCAGCCGAGAGCAGCAACCGCAACAGCCGCAGCATCCGCGGCAATAGAAGCAGCAGCAGCAAGAGCTAGACCGATGCAGGAGTTGCACAACCCCAGATCGACACTTACGCACCGGTGGGTGGTACTTCTGGCGATCGTGGGGGACTTCAAGTTCCCCCCACAGACACTTCAAATCCTCCCCCGCTTCCACGGGCTCGCCACTGAGGAGCCCCATCTACATCTCCAGGAGTTCGAGATGATCTGCAGCACCGTCCACGATCGGCAGATGGACGAGGACACTATCCGGATGATTGCCTTCCCTTTCTCCCTCACCGACAGAGTAGCCAACTGGCTGAAGCGTTTAGGGAGATTCATGTACACCTGGGAGCAGCTCCGCACCGAGTACTTGAACAAGTACTATCCACTCGGGCGGACCAATGCAGCGAGGGCCCTGATCAGCAACTTCTCCATGCTCCCCAACGAGTAGTTTCACGAGGCATGGGAGAGGTTCAGAGAGCTTACAGACACATGCCCGCACCACGATATCATGAAGTCGAACCTAGTTCAGAGCTTTTTATGCGGGTTGACACCAGAGCTGTAGGGCCTGGTGAATGCTTCTTGTGGCGGTTCCTACTTCATCAAGGATGAGGACCAGGTCTGGGCCATCTACGAGGAGATGGCCAAGAACTATACAGTGATGTCCCAGACCCGCCTTTACACTTAGGGACGTCCCCAGCCACAGACCGTGCAGTACTAGATGATAGCATAGGTTGATGCCGGTCCTTCTACTTCGTCCATGGCAGCCACACAGTCCGAGTCCTCAACCGCATACATGGGCATCATCAGCGAGAAGCTGTACCGGATCGAGCTTATAGAGAAGAAGCAGTGCCAGGGCATGACGCAGATTGATCAAATGGCACAGACGTTGAGTGACCTGAAGACACATATCATGTGTCTCCAGGAGGCAAAAACGGCTTCTCAGCCCCGTCATAGGTCACGTGGAGATCCGACCAGCAGCGGTAGCTCGTCCCAGCACTCCAGTCAGCCTCGACAGGTTCACCATGTGCAGGTGGAGTCGTACCAGCAACCGCATCAGCCTTACCAGTCACCACCATCCCCATACACTCAGATGGTGGTATACCAGTCGGATCAGCCTCTGGCAGTACTTCTCCTACACTCGTACGAGCAGGAGTTGTTGATGGATATCAACGGGATTCGGTACGACCGACCTCAGCCCAATATCTGACGAGATCATCCCGGATTCCGCTGGTCGGCCGGTAGTTCCCAGCAGCAGCCTCCAGCCCAGGGTGGCCAGTACGACCAACAGCGTGAGCAGCACCAGCCGCAGCAGCCCCCAGTACACCAGCATCAGCATTCATTCCAGCACCAGCAGTATGTTCCTCGTCCCTATCATCAGTGACAATCTTGGAGGCGAGAGCAGCCTCATCAGCAGCAGTATCATCATCAGCAGTACCCCTCTTACCCACACCACCATCAGCAGCATCCTCACTACCAGCGAGGCTACCCGTCAGGTTCTCATGGGCTGACCTATGAGAACCCCGCTTTGGATGAGTTAGCCTGCCTCATGACCGAGCAACAGGCCACATATCGATGGGAGATGGATGAGTTCTGCCAGGAGATACGGGAGATCGTGAGAGGGAAGGCTGCCATCCCTGCCCAGATTGAGCCGAACCCCAACAACCTCAAGAGGAAGTCTGAGCAAGTAGAGTTCATAGAATCCACCACTCCTAGTGATTCACTTGGTGACATTTCTGCATATCTGTTTGATGCTGATTTTGTTACACATAGGAGCGGTAGTATTCCAGCAGGAGGAACCTCCTCTAAGCGACGACTCGATACCACTTCAGGAGCGCCAGGCGAGGAGAGGAGCGGTGCTGAGGCTTCCAGAGATGATGACGGTGATACTGATGCCACCACAGATGTTGATACAGCCGACGGTACTGTGTCCGTCGTTTCACCTGATGGAGGAGGTGGTACTGATGCCACCAGATGTGATGTCGAGCCAGAGCACGGTACTGATGCCGCGAGTCCAGATGCCAAGGGTAGTACTGAGGCCACCATTTCCAGTTCTTCTTGTCCTATTGTTTTTTCTTCAGTACATGTATCTCAGGACATTTCTGTGAATAAAGGAAAGGGTTTATTTTATTCTGATCCACCTGTGGTGATTGATGATGTATGCGTGGATTCTGTCGTGCTTGAGCAGCCTAGACTCTCTCCTAGTCCTTCATCTTAGAAGGACCCACCAGTCCCCTTTCCCCAAGCACTCCGCTTGGCTAAGGGGCAGAAAAAGGAAAATCCAAAAAAGATCTAGCAGATAGAGTTCAGCCAGCAGATGATAGATCGATTCCACATACAACTGACTCTACAGGAGGCCTTGGAGCACATTCCTCTACTCCAGAGATCACTCAGAGACAGGACCACAGTTCGGAGGAAGAGGAGGAACCACAAGTCAGAGATCCATGTGCTCACTCGCGCCACGTGTTTTGCGATTCAGAACCGTCTGCCAGCCAAGCGGCCAGATGCAGGAGCCTCGTATGTCAGATGCCATATTCAAGAGCAGAGGTTTGATCGTACTCTATTAGACAGCGGGTCTTCGATCAACCTACTTCCGGCAGCCCTACTCAACCGCTTCGAGTTGGGCCCTCTACGACAGAGCAGAACGGTCCTTTAGTTTACTGATCAATCTGTCAAGAGGCCGAAGGGGTTGCTGAAGGACGTTGTTGTCACGATTTAGGGCCTGAAATTCCCCGTGGACTTCTTTGTGTTGGACATGGAGATCCCTGAGTCCGCGATCGATACCCCCATCATTTTAGGACGCTCGTTCTTGGCCACAGCCAAGACAATGTCCGACCATGATAGCGGGAAGGTATACTTTTGCGTCGAGGGTAAGAGTGTACAAATAGAGACGATCGAGGAGACTAGAGCCAAAGATTCAGCGTGCTCCGAGTAGACTTTCGATTCAGAGCAGACGAGAGATGCATGGCGAGACATCCACCAGGACTGCGACTTTGTGATCACAGATGATGAGGCAGTTTGGACAGACCCAGCAGCACAGGCCATCCTCTTACCTTCAGAGTTTTCTGATGCACAGATGACAGCAGAGGAGAGCTTGGATAGCGTACCCCTGGTCCAAGATACATCTCAGGCAGCAGAGCCGGTCCCCGATCGCGAGGCAGAGTTTGTTAGCGATTTTGATACAGATCCCTTGGAGTCAGATTTAGACTAGGCTGAGTTTGATGATTTGATACCGTGTCCGACTTCCACAGAGGTGACAGCTAGGAAGGAGGCTAATTCCACACAGAGCAGAGAGATACCAGCAGAGCAACCTTCGCTTGATTCAGACTGCAAGGGAGAGTTTCCATTCTCCCATACATATTTGGCCGCATTCACTCAGACCTTTCAGAGGCAAGATCCACCAGCACAGTGTTGTCCAGAGCTGAAGCTGCTTCCTTCATCGCTGAAGTATAGGTTCCTGATGAATCCACATTTCATCATCTTTATTCTATCATTTTGGCCTCAAAAACCCTAGCAAATGCCTGAAAATAACATTAAATAGAGTAATTTAGCATTCATGCATATGTGTGTAAAAAGTGTATAAAATACTGTTTTTAATGCCAAAATTATAGAATAAAGAAAAGGAAAGAAAAAGAATAAAATATTGTAAATATTTTATGACCCGAAACCCCGAGACCTATGCATCTTGATCAATAGGTCGACAAGGAATAAAGTAGGGGGAGATAAGGGCCAAATACCTATCTCTATTAATTCTCTCTTTATTCATTTTGGGACCTATTTCTGGTCCCACTTTTTATACATCAAATAAAGAAACTTTGTACATGAAAGTTGTAGATATTTTTATATAGAAAAATACAAAATTGATTTCATTGAAAAATAATATACAGATAAAAAGTTATTGTCTGAATAAAAATCCAGAATCCCAACTTCCCAGACCTGTATCTCTCAAATAAAAACTCCAAATGCAGAAACTCACCTTTAATTGTATATAGAATAAAATAATCTATTTAATGGTGGTGGTTTCGCATTTGGCGGAGCTACGGTTTAAAAGTTGAGTTTTGGACCCACATTGTATACCTGCACAGCTTAAAATATTCAATTTATTCTTTAATCATTATTTTTGTATTTTTTATATTTTTATAATTTTGTGAATATTATTTATAAAGCTTATGTACATTAAAACATGAAGAAAAACCCAAACAAAACTCAAAATAAAAATAAATGTAAATAAAATTCACAGGTATTATACCTATGTACATACCTATATATTACCCACTTATATTTTATTAAATATACAAAACATATCAGAAAAATAAAACAAAAATATATTTATGTGTATAAAAGCCTTTTATAATATTATATAATACTAAATAAAAATAATAAAATTAAAATACACAGAATAAAAATAAAAGATTAAAATATATAGGTATTATACCTATCAAGGGCATAAAAGGAAACTTATCAAATTATACCTCCTAAAAATAATTAAAAATCGAATAAAATACTTTATAAAATTATAAACATTTTTTATTTAATAACCAAAATTTAATTAATTTATTTGCTATTTTTTCTTTATTTTACAAGGAGTTTTTGCCACGGAATTTTCTGGTTGGTCCACGTGGACCAACCAGAGGGCTCCGCTGGTTGACCTCTCTGACCGAGGTCTGAACCTTGTCAGAAGTGGTGTTGACCCGGTTTCAACCTTTTTTCGAGGACACCTCGATCACCATTTGGTGATGGCCTCTTCATGGAATCTCTTCCTCGATCAGTGGTGAATCACGCCCAAGTGATTCCTTGGGCCGAGGACCACTGATCGAGGCGTTGGACCCTCGTCTTCCACGCCGCTCGTCAACCCTTCAAAAGACACCCCCCGACTTTGATTTGAATTTTGATCCTTCTTGCGCCATTTCCACCCTAAAACCCCTAGCCCTTCGTGTTCCTGGTGACAGCAGGCATCGAATCGAGCCTGGGTTTGAGTCGTTTGGCGTCGAATCGAAGAGATCCACCCCTCGCCGGAGCTCCGCCGCGACTTCCAGCCCGTCGTCTCTGGTGAGCTTCTTCCCCTTCTCTTTCTATTTTCTTGTAGCTTTAGCGTAGTATAGCCTAGCCTAGAAGTAATTTGGATCGCCTTCGTGTTAATCGCCGTGAATCAACGATCGAAGCCCACGGCGGAGCTGAGCTCCGCCCACTGTTTCCGGTCACTCCACGCATCCCTCCGATCACCTGTCACCTCCATCTTCTTCCCCTTCACTCCGTCACTCCGTTCCACCCTTCCAACGACCTCGATCTCGCCCAGATCGAGCTATCGAGCTCCCCTCTCCGCCGCTCGCCGGAGCTCTTCATCCCAGGCACCTTTCGCTTCCATCAAACCATCGGAGAGCCTCCAAGCATCCCCTTTTTGCCATGCTTCTAACCCTGCAGGAAAGAAGTCAAAAGGAGGCCCAATCGAGCCTCGAAGTTTCAGGGAAGCCCCTCCAGGCGACCTTCCTCGTCCGAGCACCTCTGGTCACCTCGGCCTCGGCTGAGGAGCTCCATCGACGCGGACGAGCCCCAGGACCATTTTGCCCTCGGTCAGGGGCTGGTGGAGGTCGTGTGTCAGCCGCAATCGCCAGCCAAAGCTCGCCGGGGGAGGTGTTCTTCGTGACCCTCTCCCCGCCGTTGGATTAGGAGACCGCCTCCAGGCGCACAGGAGCCGTCGGATCGCCAAGTGCCCACCACCGTTCGATCAGCCGCCCACGATTTAATCTCAGCCGTCCAGGACGAAGGGGTACGGGCCGTCCGATGCATGCCACGTGGATAAGTGAAGCTCCATTGGACGCATGATCAGAACCATGGGTATTTTGCATCTTAAACCCACGTGATTTTGTAATTTCATTTTAGCCCTAAAACGTTCCTCTGCAGTTTAAAACTTTTTGTAAAATTTGCAGTTAGGCCCCCACACTTATTTTATTTGCACTTTGGTCTGCGCCACGTCACCTCACGTGACTGGGGCGCGTGCCTTTTGGGTATTTTGCTTTTTTGGTCCCGAACTTTTATGTATTTGCAGTTATACCCCTGTGCGTAGTTAATTAAATATGTTTTTGGGATAATTGCATGTTTGCCCCGCCGGTTTTTATTATTTGCAAAAATGCCCCTGTGAATGACAGAACACATGCCTCGCGCGTGTTTTTTTGGTGAAATTTGCACCGAAGCCCCTATATGTTTCTATAATTGCATATACACCCCTGCCAGGCTTAGGATTTTTGTATGTTTGAGCTATTTATTTCACACATCATTTAAGTGCCACAAATTCTCAAAAAATAGACTTAAGCTCTTGTTCATTTGCCATTGCACGCCATATTTTTATTTTTCATTTTTGTTGCATTTTATTATTTATTAAAAATCAAAAACATGTTATTTCAGTACTGTCTATCTTTGAAAATACCAAAAAAACATAAAATACCTCTAAAAATTCCAAAAAAAATTACCTGTTATGTCTTTTGATCTATTTTAGTGTCAGTCCAAAATTCACTAAAAATCTCAAAAGAAAAACCTATAAAAATTCGAAAATACTTAAAAACTTCAAAAAAATATAAAAATTTCTAAAAAACTCCAAAAAGTGTAAACTCAAGTTCTGTAGTCTCCTGTTTTTATTATCTTTATTTGAAAATTAATTTGGAAAATTTTTGTGGCTGTTTAATATTTTTAATTCCCATTTTACCCCCAGCCAGTAGCTAAGTCATTGTTCTGCTTTATTTAAGTGTTTAAAAATATCAAAAACACTTTGAAAAATACCCAAAAATCACAAAAATAGTAGAAAATTATGAAAATCCCAAAAAGAATTTATTTCTGAATTTTTGGATGTTTTTGCATATTTTTATAAATAGTGTAGCACCTCTTTTATTCCATTGTTCATATTTTCCAATATTGAAAAAAATATAAAATATAAAATTAAAAAAATTAAAAAAAATTAAAAAGCAAAATACAAAATTAAAAATTAAATCAATAAAAAAATATAAATTAAAAACCCACAAAAAATTAGATTGGCTAAGTAGTCTAATTGACCTAGGTTTTGACTTTGTCTACTCTACACCTTTGTTTCCTATGTTCGACCCCTAATTGCTTGCCATTATACATTCTTAGTAGGGTATAATAAATTTTAATCCTTGCTATTGATTGCCTGATTGATTGTGTGGGTTAATTGTTGACGAACGGGAAGGCTTGAGTAGTTGCATCAGCGATAGTGAGTCTGATTCGTCAGACCACTAATTAGCGGCTCTCGCTTTCCTCGTTTTTCAAATGGTGGAGTTGCCGGGGAGCATCGGCTTGTAGAGTACCTTGGTGTCTTTTATTTACTTAGCCATTTTTGCTTATTTGTTTTTCGTGCATAATTTGTTTTGAACTGTCTGAAACTTCTCTTGTTTTCTTGCGAGGGACCGCTGACCGAGGAGGATCGCCTAGGGGATCCTACGCATCCTTGGGAGGAGGAGCCGGCTATTCTACCCTAGCCGGCAGGAGAGAGAGCAGGAGAGCTTGAGAGAGAGAGATAGTTAGACTTTGTTGTATTTTTGTGAGAGAGAGTCATTTTAATTGTAATAATACATGACTTGGACATTCAGACACTTCGGGCCTAATTTCCGGGTGTTTGTTCACCCGGGGGCTCACCGCGGTTTTCTCGTGTTTCTCGACTGTCATTTTCCGGTTTTGATTTCTTTTTCATTTCTTTTGTGGATTGAGCCCTTAGATTTTTAGGCTTTGCTTGATCGATTAGATTAGGTCCAAACACCTTAACAACAATTGCATGTACCTATAGCTCGTGCTTGGACTTAGTTTAATTAAACAACTAATTCACTCTTCTTTGATCCGCGCGCCGCGAGCTCTCCCTGCCAAGCACTTCTCCTAAACTCGATGTATCGAGAGAAGGAGGGTTGAGCCTAGACCGGACCTTCGGATTGGAGACTAGTGGTTAGCTTGTGGTTCTTCACGCTAGCATTTGCCTATCTTAGGACGATTTCCGCCTTACATATCGGCATATAGTTAGGTTTATAAATTCTGCTTTGCATCCCGCATGGAGAGAGCTGGGATTCGCTGTAAGCCTTCTTACTTTGCATCCATCATTTAGGCACAAAGGTGAGATTTCCACCTTGGTGTCGACTTGCATCGGCTTTTCCGACTCTATTCTCCCTCTGTTTTTGGACAAAGTAGGATCAAGAAAATACAAAATCGTTAGGAGCTTATTTCAATCCACTCAAATGAAGCGATAACACCAAAAAAATTAAAAAAGGGACTGCTAAGAAAACTTTGACCTAAATAAAATTGGTAATTGGACTCATTGATTGGGGAGAGTAACACCCTCACTTGTATTCATGTTGCATGGGAAGGTCTCCTTCCAAGTTAGGTGAGCGCTTCGTAAGGATTAGAGTCCAAAACCTAGCTTGTGGCTGCCTTGTGTATCGCCTGGATTTCCGAAGTATTGGCGCTACTATCGTACGTAGGAGAGTAGGGCTTGGTCGCCATTGGTGACTCACTATTGTGTGAGCATCGACCTTGTCCGATGTACTGAGCATAGGCCACGCCTTCACGGGTGTGTCTGTCTCACCGTCTGCGTCCGAGTAGGATCTTGCACGCTCACGGGTGATTCCGTTGCGAGCGAGATCCGAAGTATCGGTTTCGCCTATTGGCTTCCTCCCTCTTTTCTTTGGCTGAGTAGGGATCCAGGAAGGGTTACAAGGACCTCAAAAAACGCAAGCTACAGGTTACACAGGAGGAGGACAAGTACGGGAATACTTTTCCGACAGTACTCTCGCTCCTATAGGCGTAGCGCTCTAAGGACTAGTTGAAAGATAACTTCCTAAATTCAAGATAAAAATTACAAAGATAAAAGCCAAACCTTCATGGCTTCACACGTTGAGTTGGTGAATCCCCTTGTTTTGTGTTTGATTGCTAGTTACATTTAGGTCAAAGATCAAAAAATATCGCGCCTTTGCGCAAATTTTGTCTTCCCTCCAGTTGACC
This sequence comes from Ottelia alismoides, assembly GCA_037367405.1. Classification (NCBI taxonomy): domain Eukaryota; kingdom Viridiplantae; phylum Streptophyta; class Magnoliopsida; order Alismatales; family Hydrocharitaceae; genus Ottelia; species Ottelia alismoides. The sequence goes on from JAZKJV010000703.1 coordinate 518,408, forward strand.
CTTGATCATTGTGAGCCTTCTACTGTTTTACACTCCATTTGTTTCTTGTTGACCCCCGTATCTTTCATCCACATCGATCTTCCTCTTGATCTCCGAGATGGTGACGAATGGGCAGTTTAGTCGAGACTCCGTCGGCACCCACATCAGATCCATTCGCTCTCCCTCTCCAATAATTCAGTGCGATTCTTGAGAACCCGGTTCACACTCCGTGGACCGATCTCCAGACTCCCTGTCTTCTTCAATAAAACGGGATCACTCTCGTCCCAAATTCTGTCCGTTTTGGATGGCAATTGATTTCACTCCTTACACATCGCCGTCCTTAACGAAATTCCGTGTCGACCTTGACACAGAGCACATCTCTCTATCTGGTGCTGCAATTCAGACTGATCGGGGCATTCTACAATGTGCAGAATTAGAGCCCGAGCCATCAAATCAAGCAGAATCCGAGATGGCAGGAGGAAGAGGAAAAGGACCACAACCCCCACCTGTACCTGAAGTCAATCCGGGGGAAGGGAAGTACACCACACAGGGCGAGGTTAACAGTCAGCTGCTGGCTTCCATCCAAGCCATTCAGGAGCAGTTGACTAATCAGGCCCTGGCCCAGACTGCCTTCCAAGATATGCTGAACGATCCGAGGAGGAGGGCCGACGCAAGAGACGGCCGGCAGGAGGATGATCCGAACCATGAGCTGAATTTTGAAGAAGTCAGAGATGAATTCTCAGTGGGAGGACCCGAATTTGAAGCAGTAGGAGTAGATCCACCGCAGCCGAATCCTACACTGAAGGAAACATACAACCTAGGAGCGGGACGCATCACTGAGTGGATTCAGGTTCCACGCATGCACTCCCACTTCGAGCTAAAGCCGCAATTTCTGTCGCTACTTCCCACATTCCACGGGAACATCACTGAGGAACCGTCCATTTTTCTCAAGAAGTTTGGCTGCATCTGTGCCACTGCTCACTACCCTGGAATCCCTCTGGGGGTAGTCAAGATGACCGCGTTTCCCTTCAGCCTTCAAGACAAGGCCCTTTATTGGGTTGACCATCTTGGGAAGATCATCACAACCTGGGAGGAGCTGAAGTCCGCATTTCTCCACAAATTATATCCTCTCGGGCGATTGAATCAGATGCGTGCCCGGATCTCCAGTTTCTGCCAGCAGCCCCACGAGACCATCCATGAAGCGTGGGAAAGATTCAAAGATCCTCAGGAGAAGTGCCCCCACCATGACATTCCAAAGACCAGTCTCGTACAACACTTCATTGGGGGGCTGTCATTTGAGAGCCAAAAGCTTGTAGATGCAGCTTGCGGCGGTTCTCATTTCAACAAGGACGAGGACGTGGTATGGAACGTCTTCGAAGAAATGGCTGAAGGAGAAGCAACCCAATCCTCGTCCAGAGTATACATGAAGCCACCAACCGCCATCAGCAAGCCAGCGAACATGGCTTCTCATACCGAAGACAAGGATGAGAGCTCCAACCTGAGCATCATTGGGAGCCACTTGTCCAAGGTGGATATCATCGAGAAGAGGTCACAGGACCTTGAAAAATTGGCAGTCATTGAGAAGAGGACCCAGGGTCTGGAAAAGCTCGACCAGATCTACAAACAGTTGGAGCAGCTCGTTCGAGCACTGAATGCAAACATGTGCAACACTGTGTCTTCCTCTGCAGAGCCGAATGCTGAGAAGAAGGAGCCTACAATGCAGGAAAACCCTCAGCCGACTACACCGCAGCCCCAACCAGTCCAGTACCTGTACTACGTGCAGGTCCCGGAGCAGCCGCCACAACCCCAGACACAGATGGTTGTATATCAACCGAAGCCCCAGCCAGCATACTCCGAGCAGTTCTCTCCACCCCCGCCACTGATTCAGGAGATCAATGGCATATGGAACAACGAAGAGCAGCTGACCCGTCCTCAGGGACATTCTCAGGGTCAGAACATGGGCAACAAGCCCTATCACCAGCAGCAGCAGGGTGGGAGACCTTTCCAACCCTCCTACCAATACCAGCCTCCTTCTCACTGAAACAACTGGAGGCAGAATTCTCAGTATGGTCCTCAGCAGTCCAGATATCGAGGACAGGGATATCAGGAGCAACCGACTGCTCAATACAGTCAGAAGAATGCACAATATTCCTCCAACCATCCTCCTCACCAATTTTCACAAGGTTATCAGTCGCAATCTAAGCCGCCCTATCAGCATTCTAGACCCCAGCAAGGGGACTCCTCTGAGATTGTGCCGGTCAATCCGTCCCTGGCTTGTTTAGAGCAGTTAATGAAGAATATGGCTGAGATGAACCAGAAGATCAACGACCTGATGGCAGCCAAGACTGTCATACCAGCCCAGGTCAAAGCCAACCCGAACAACTTCCGACGCAAGGAGCAGGTAGCCAGCAGTGTTGATGAATCTCGTATTCATCACTCTAAATCTCATTTATTAAGCTCAAATCCCAAAAAATCAACAGCATTCTTGCATCTATTTGTCATAATTAGCATTCATGCATGTTTCCATAAGAATGTCATTTTAGCACAAAAATCTGCATAAAATAAGAAGCCAAAAATCCATGCCAAAAATGACATGTAAATAGCCTAACTTCCCGGATTTTTAACCCATTCATGCTAACTCTGAATGACTCAAAACCACTTCCACTGTGTACATATCACTAACAAAAATAAATGAAAAATACAAAAAAATAACTAACCCAAATAAGTGGACCAAAAACCCAAACCCTAATTTCAGGATTTTCGGACTTAAAGCCCCATATCTCCCTCATCCAATGTCCGTTTTAATCCTACTCACTTTTGAACTAATGTACATTCAATTACCTTCAAAACAATACCAAGTTCAAGTGAATCGGAGCTCATATGTGAAAGTTGGGTTTTGGGCCTCTTTTGTATATTGTATATTTTAGCTATTTTTGACCTAATATTTTATGTACATATTTTATCTATTAATAAAAATCCAAAAAAAATAGATTAAGGTGTCTTTATTTATCTTTGATTGTACCGTAATTTTTCCGGATTTTTATCTGATCTTAAAAATGACATAAAAATTACAAAACCCCAAAATTAAGGTATTCTATGTACATAGATTACCCCAAAAATTCACTTTGTGCAAATGATCGATTTTGGTTTTGATGGCTTCATGAAAGTTGTAGATCTCATCGAGACGAGCAATTTTCGTGAAGAAAGTTTTTTGATCCGAGGTCATTTACTATTTATTTTCGATTTTACAAGATATTTATCTTTCGAATTTTCTGGTGCTGACACGTGGCAGCACCTGGTGCCACCACGTGTCAGCCATTATTTTAACATTATTAATATATTCGTTTTATAAAAAAAATAAAAAAAATAATAAATTAAAACCTCTCACGTCCAGCGCACGTGCCGCATCCGCACGCGCACTACACGTGCGCTCACCCGGCCCCTTTCCTTCGGCCACGTGGCACACGCGTGGAGCAGCCGCCCCTCGCCCTCTATCCGCCGATAGCAAGCAACCGAGGAGGGCGGTGACAACACCCCCCTCGTTCATCGGCGAGGTCCGGTCGCCCTCACGACCGTCGCAACGCCGCGCTCACCGCATGGTTGCTCTGCTCCGGGACACCGTCGAGCCTACGATATCTTCACCAACGCCGCCCTCCACCGCCAGGAGCTCTGCTCCTTCAACGATCGTCTTCTCCGGTCAACATCGACTCCGCCACACGTGTCTACTCCGGCCGTCTATGACCTTCGTCTTCGACCTCGAGTTCCTCCACTTCGCCGCTCTCTTGGCCGTGTGTCAGCCAGAGGGAGGCCTCCGCGACTCCGCCTTGGCATCAAGCCATCGTCAACATCGTCATCGACGCCCAGCCACCTACTCCGACTTCATCAAGCTTCACCGCCACATCCGCCTCGCGCCAGGTACTCCTTCATCTCGGCCGTGTGTCGGCCACGGACGCCGCCTCTCCACGCCGTACACGACGTCGGCGTAGCTCCAGTGCTCCTCCGCCGAGCATCGGCCCTCGACCATCTCGCCACTGCTGTTGAAGCTCCTCCTCCAGCTACGAGGTTGCCTCCTACGTCACCCCTCCACCGGCCAGGTCCGACCCGAGACCCTTCGCACGTATGAGGCACGTGCGTGGGGGGATGGAATCTATTCATCCCACGGGTCACATGCCTGGCACGTGACCGCGTGGGTCATTTACACAAACCCCCGGTTCTTCTCTATATTTGCGCAGCAGTCCACTCAAGCCAAGGGCACATGCACATCACGTGCCCCTTGGACATTTTGCACAAGCACCCCCCAATTTCTTGGTATTTACATTTCAATCCTCTGCAGTCTTATTTTATTTATATTTATTGCATCTATATCCCTGTGTTCCCCTGTCATTTTGGACCTCTTTATTGCAGCATTTTATTAATCTAAAAATAACATGATGTTTATTGACTAATTCTCTACATTTTGACATGTTGTGGATTTTTTTATGATTGATGGTTGATTAATAAATAATTGTTTGGTGAAAAGTTGTATAGTTTGCCCATATTGCGCTCTTAAATTCATATTTGATTAACCGTTGCTCTGAAAATTCCTGAAAAATCAATATTGTAGAGTTAATTGTTCTTAACATTGTGCCCAAAAATATTTGCATTTGCATGCATCCTTTGCCCTGTAAAAATCATTTTGCATATTTTAGTATTTAATTTTTAATAGGTATTAAACCCCACATTTTCGAGGTTTAGGATTATTTCTAAAATCCGTCACCTAGTGATAGATGTTAGATAATTTTACTTCTTGAAAATAAATAGGTTTAATATTTATTATAATTAAATATTGAAAATCATTTTGTTTGCATTTAAAAATCCATAAAAAATTCATATTGCATCCAAAAATTCCAAAAAAATTACAGTGCACTCATTTCATCATATTTTACATTCATATTTTTCGGACATAGTTTGATCGAAATTTATATTTTAGTCCCTAAAATATGCCAAATTTGCATTTAACACCCCTTATTTGCATTAAAAATTCCAAAAAAAAAGACCGCCTTGAAAACCGAACATAAACTTTGATAGACATCACTCTAGGTTGTTCCTTTGCCTCCTTGTGATCGACCTTGGGACTTGCTCAAGTAAAATAAACAAAAAACCACGAGATTAAAAATTGAATAAATTATTTGTGGTATTTTCTTGACCGATTCCGTTTACCGCCTACAACGCACGACACATAATTTTTACGCACTTTACGATAAAAACAACTTTTTAAAAGTGACATTTTCGGATTCGTCAGATGGCGCCGTTGCCGGGGAGGCAAACGGCTTAGATTTTTGTCTGAAAATTTTTGTTCGGTTTTCTGCATTCGGGTAGTCTGACCCCCAAATTTCGCATTGTAAATTCCATTTTTTTTCCTGCAATTTATTTTCAGCACTTATTTTTCATATTATTTTGAGTCACTCTTTTACATTTTCTTTCTTATTTTTTCTTGCGAGGTACATTGTACGGGGAGCAATTTTTCAAAAACCGACGCAACTTCACCGACTTTTGCAAAAACCGCAATTAATTTAAGATCGAGTCGAGTCGTGAGAGAGTGTAGAGTCTAGGTTTTTAATTCCTGCAATTTCTAAATTTTTTGTAATTAATTGCTTATTTACAGCGGTGTCCATTTGGACTCTCGCGTGTGTAGAAAGACCTCTGACTTTATTCTGTGGTGTGTCGTGGCCTGTTTCACTCTCTGGTGAGGGTGGGGCCTGACTTGAGTGGCGATTAGGATAGACCTGCATATACGACTCTCAGAGCATTTATATTTTTGCTTGTGCTCGTAGGATCTTAGGCCACACTGCACTTTAAGTGAGACGCACATAGATTGTTCAACTTAGCCAAATTTAAATCAATTCTTCCCGCTAATAGAACTTTCTACTTAGGTGCGTTTTTTTCGGCTTGCATATCATTTAGAATAATTTTTAAATTCTGTCTAGCATCCCACATGGAGATTGCGCGGAGGCACTGTAAGTCTTCTAACTGAGCATTCATCATAGTTTTCCGCATGCATCGGCTTTTCCCGAATTTCCCCCTCCTGTTTTACCACATAATTCTAAAGGAAATTGGGACTGGATGGTAGACGTGTATTTGTGCTCAGTTAAATTCTTCAGTGACCACCTAATAAAAATTGGGACTGCTAAATATAGCCGATTTCAAAATAACCCATAAAATTAAGAATTTCTGCGGGAGAGCAATCCTGACCTTGGATGTTTTTATTTTTCTGAGTAAGAAAGAAAGGACACCTAAGGCTAGAGCCCAAATCCGAAATTTCAGCTCACTAATTTTCTGCCAAGATTGATTTATCACCAACTAAAATTGAAAAAATAATAGCCGAACTCTTACGGCTTCATTGTGTGCGTTGGTGAACTCAGGATTTGATTTGTGTTTGTATTGGTGTGCATGAACCGATATCAAAGATCAATAGCTGCACATTTGATAAAATTTCTATCCCATACAATCATCTCTCTCATCTCTTGATTTTAATCTCATCATGGAAATCTTTCCAAATTTCAGATCCAACCCATCATTTCTCTCAACTCCTTCAAAAATGACCGAACATCACTATGAAAACAAATCTGTCTCGGTTTGGCTCAAATCAACTACATCCTCTTCTTTCAATAATCCTTTAACATTTACGGGAAACTTTCACCCGCAGATGACTTCGACCCCCTCATTGAATCCTTACTCAAGTTACCCAACAGCACATGACCACCTACCATCTTGGACTGAGCCACCTTATTCTCAGTTTCTCGCCAATGAAACTTTTCAAGATCAAAATCCCTTCAAGTCTCATGACCGGCAGAGAAATCAAACCCAGATGGAAGGACATGCATTTAATGATCATCAGTGTTGGATTGACCACAACAGACCCCTCGTCAGTCATGATACTCATACAGAGGACTGGACTGAACTCCTAGACACTTATAAACCCTGTAGGCTGACTCCACAATATCAAGGTCTGACTAATCATGATCAAAGGATTGAACTCTATTCAGATCAAATACACATACCTGAACCATATGAGCAGCTTCCTTCCATAATTATTGAGGAGATATTTTCTAAAAATAGTGATCATATAAACTCTCCTTGCCGCACATACAGGAAAATGGAAGAAGAAATCATTGAATAAAAACCGAATGACCCCATGATTGATCATGAACAGAATTTTGAAGATAATGTTTCAAGGATGAAAACAAGATTCGAATTGATGGAGGATAGATTTCAAAAATTTGTCGACCGAGTAATATCATTCTATGGTGGCTCGGATATAAGAATGAATGAGGAAAGGATTGGATCCCTTGAAGAAAATTTTGAGGATATTCAAAGACTTAGGGATGATTCAAACATCAATACTTCTTCTCATTATTGTCCTAAAAATGATTATGCCCCTACCCTTTACTCTGAATATCAAAACCTCTGCTCATCTGAGGAACACACCACATCCCCACACCACACAGAAAATACCAAAAAATGAGAATATTCAAAAATACCAAAAAAATCGAAAATCCAGAAAATCTCATAAAAGTTAAATCTGAAGAAGACCTGAGGAATTTGGATCCTGCATTACGGGAAGCACTGGAAAAGCATTTGATTTTTGAACTTCCCATTATAAAGGCCATTGAACACTTCCCCGACCTTGAGAAATTTTTAACGGACAGATTAATTGTCAAAAAGTCGGGATAGATTAGAACAAAAACCGAAAGACATATCTTGTCAATGGCCTCCTCCTTGGTGTTGAGGAGAAAAACCAAGAGCCGCATAGTGAAGCAATTGCCCAGATTTGATTGTAGAATAAAAGACACAATTTTACCCATGCCTGAATTGATGATGATTCACCGATTAATATCCTCCCGACCTCTGTATTCCACGAACTCAAACTCGGACCGATCAGGAAAATACGAGAGATTATTCAATTAGCGGACCGATCAATAAAGCGGCCGGGAATAATCATTTCTGTCATCATGATATTCCAAGGTGCTCCGCTCAAAATGGAATTCACGATCATTGATATTGAGCATTAAGGAGAGTTCACCCAGTCTCCAATTATTCTTGGGAAACCATTCTTAGCATTGTCTAAGGCAATTATTGATTGTGAGACTCGGCAAATAAATTTCACGGCATTGGAAGCACTTCGAGTTGACACAGTCTTTGAGGAAACACGATTTTCTAAGGCAACTCATAAAGTCCCCAACAACCGCAAACCTAAAGAGGTAGAAGAGCCCTACCCTGCTACGACACCTGAGATAGCGGTTGTTGTTGAGACCATTGGTTTAGAGAATCTCCCCCCTACTCCATTCCCAGCCGCACTCTCCATAGAAAATCGAGCATATGAATCTTATGATCCGGAGACTTATGCATGGTCTCACCCTGGGTCAACCTATGCTGACTACATAGATTACATCAACTTGACACAGGAATGCTCCAATGACAAATCAATTGAGAATGAACATGCAGAGACTCTCCCCAGTATTTCAATTCCCCTGGATCTCAAAATAGACAAATCCTTCCACTACAATCCTGAGACATATGAATGATCGCACCCTGGAGCGACATACTCTGATTATCTTGACCAAATCCTCCCAAATCGAGAGTGCACCAACATCCAGGAGACTAAGAACAAATTTGCAGCTCAAACACCGACCAAGGAGAAGAACAGTAAAGGCTACTCATCTGGATACTCAAGTGAACTGACAGCTTCACGAAACAAGAAAAAGAGAGTTAGATTTGACCTTTCGGAAGAGAAATCAGTTGATGATCCCTCATCAGGTCCGGAAAAAGTAGTCTACATGAGTGAAGTCTGTTCAGCAGCCCTAAAGCCATGTCTGCGCAAGGATCCAAAATTCGATTCTTGTTGGACAACTCCCGTTCCTAATTATTACTCAGCCAAAGCTGATGCTCCTACCTTCCACAAATACACTGGAATTATATCTTATGAGCTGACTGAGACCGGAGCATCTGAAGATTCATTTGAGGACAAACCGATTGATCTTAAAAAGGAACGAATTTTGAGGAAACAATTGAAGGAACAAAAAGACATGAAGATCTGGAGTATGTCCACTTTCAAATATTATTCCTCTGAGGATAACTTTGATGATGCCTATCTTTCATCTGACTCAAATATTTCATCTACTACCCATCATGATTTTTCTGAGGATGACACTGATAATGGTGGGGAATCATATGCTTCATCTCCGTCTCATCATTACGATCTCCCACCACAGGCTCACAAGAAGATCAGCCGTAAACCGCCTTAATCATCGGCTACCCACCCTCCCTCCCGATCACATCGGTCTCCTTGTACAGCTTATTCCTCTACTTAGGCCAAGGCCTAAGTATAGGGGGGACCGATGCCATCTGTATATTCCATTTCCCTCATCACACTCCTCCAGATCGTCTCGCCTCCACCCTTCTTCTATACTTAGGCTGACCAGAGCCTAAGTATAGGGGGAACCGACGCCCACCTGTATATACTCTCCTCATTCACATACCCTGACCGCTTCATTTTTTTCTCTTATCTTTTCTGCTCTTCTTCTATACTTAGACTATTCACAGTCTAAGTATAGGGGGGTGATTCTGTAAATCTTGTTCTTTTTCCTTTTTTCACTCTCTTAAGCTTAGCCCGAGCTATGTCTTCTTTACTCTTCCTGTGCTCTGAGGACACAACACTCGCTAAGTATAGGGGGGTCTATATATATACTGTGTATATATTTTATCCATATCTCGTACTTGCGCCTAAGTCTATATGTATTTACAGGGTGGGTATTTTTTTAAAAAAAAACGTTTTGCCACTAACACTGACTTACCCAAAATTTTTGAAAAAATGGCTTCTTATTCATTTTTTGCATTAAAAAAAACAAAAAACACACAAAAAATCCTTTGCATAAAAAAAAGAATATCTGCATTCAACACACCTGCATTTCATCAAGCATTGCATATGTGAAAAGTCTTTGGGTTCTGAACCGAGTTATGAGCTGGAACCGAGAGTGGTCTGGACTTGACCTTAATCCATATAATTTTCAGAGGAACTTCACCGAGAAATAGGATTTTAGAGTCTTCATGTCTTTGGCTTAATTCTTTGAGTTCCACATGACAATGTACAGCGTTTGACTCTTAGTGTCTAACCTGGTCTCTTCATTCTGGGTACAACTCTGGAATAAGGAATTAATTTGTACTCTCGCACTATGCACATAGCTCAAATCAGACGGGATGTTGGAAGACTGTGTGAGTTTCTTTTCTGGTAGCGTGGAAATCTGAAGACCGGAGTACGGGTTGAAATAAAGCTTCGGAAAAGGGATGGAAGGCTGGGCATAATTTTTTCTAAGACCCCAACAAATGTACGGAAATAAAAGATTCTATAACCGTAGGGGCAAAACAAGATCCAAGCAGAACCACCAAAAATTCCAAATACAAAGAAGCAACTACCAAATAAAATCTGACCAAAAAGGTCCAAGCTTCAAGAAACCTGCAGATCTTGGTGGAGACTCGGCTACACTGGCCATCTTCACAAGGAGAGGTGACTACACTGGCCACCCTCCAGTTCTTTTCTCATTCTTCTAACTTCTCCCCCAATTCGATTGTGAACACAGCACGACAAACCTTAGAAGGAAATACCTGACTCCTCGAGGACGAGTTACTGGAGAGGAGGTTCGTGCGATAGTCCGGCATTCTGGATGGGAAGAGCTAAAACCTTTCACCCACATGAGTCGGTTATTCAATGTTCATAGTGTATACTTTGGGAAGATGATTGATCTAAGATGACTTCTGAGCCGAAACTGTAGCAATGATGTGTAGAACTTGAGGGCTGTTGATTTTAAAATTCTAAGTCTCACAGAAGTTCCGACACAAAAATAATCCAAAGGTTGAGTTTAGGTTCACTCTCACCTTCAGCTCATGGTCTTGGTATGGAACCCAATCTCATTTCACCTCATGGCATTTCTTTTTGATGCTCAGGGACGAGCATGGTTTAAGTATAGGGGGATGATGAATCTCGTATTCATCACTCTAAATCTCATTTATTAAGCTCAAATCCCTAAAAATCAACAGCATTCTTGCATCTATTTGGCATAATTAGCATTCATGCATGTTTCCATAAGAATGGCATTTTAGCACAAAAATCTGCATAAAATAAGAAGCCAAAAATCCATGCCAAAAATGACCTGTAAATAGACTAACTTCCCGGATTTTTAACCCATTCATGGTAACTCCGAATGACTCAAAACCACTTCCACTGTGTACATATCACTAACAAAAATAAATGAAAAATACAAAAAAATAACTAACCCAAATAAGTGGACCAAAAACCCAAATCCTAATTTCAGGATTTTCGGACTTAAAGCCCCATATCTCCCTCATCCAATGTCCATTTTAATTCTACTCACTTCTGAACTAATGTACATTCAATTACCTTCAAAACAAGACCAAGTTCAAGTGAATCGGAGCTCATATGTGAAAGTTGGATTTTGGGACTCTTTTGTATATTGTATATTTTAGCTATTTTTGACCTAATATTTTATGTACATATTTTATCTATTAATAAAAATCCAAAAAAATTAGATTAAGGTGTCTTTATTTATCTTAGATTTTACCGTAATTTTTCCGGATTTTTATCTGATCTTAACAATGACATAAAAATTACAAAACCCCAAAATTAAGGTATTCTATGTACATAGGATACCCCAAAAATTCACTTGTGCAAATGATCGATTTTGGTTTTGATGTCTTCATGAAAGTTGTAGATCTCATCGAGATGAGCAATTTTTGTGAAGAAAGTTTTTCGATCCGAGGTCATTTACTATTTATTTACGATTTTACAAGATATTTATCTTTCGAATTTTTTGGTGCTGACACATGGCCGCACCTGGTTCCGGCACGTGTCAGCCATTTTTTGGCATTATTAATATATTCCTTTTAAAAAAATTAAAAAAAATAATAAATTAAAACCTCTCACGTGGAGCGCACGTGCCGAATTCGCACGCGCACTGCACATGCGCTCACCCGGCCCCTTTCCTTCGGCCACGTGGCACACGCGCGGCCGTCCGATCTCGGCCGATCAGACGGCCACTGTGCGTCTTCCTCCTCCGACCTTCTTTCCCAAATCCAGCGCCACCCGTGATTCCGCCGCGAATATCGCCGCCGCATCCACCTCCGATCTCCTCTGTGATCCCCCGTATCTCGCCATCCGATCACGATCTCCTCCATCCCCTTAATATCGCCGTTCCCGATCCTCCGTCCATGTCCGACCACCCCTCTAAGCCCTATAAAACGAACAACAGCCGCCCCTCGCCCTCTATCCACCGATAGCAAGCAACCGAGGAGGGCGATGACAACACCCCCCTCGTTCATCGGCGAGGTCCGGTCGCCCTCACGACCGTCGCAACACCGCGCTCGCCGCACGGTTGCTCTGCTCCGGGACACCGTCGAGCCTACGATATCTTCACCAACGCCGCCCTCCACCGCCAGGAGCTCTGCTCCTTCAACGATCGTCTTCGCCGGTCAACATCGACTCCGCCGCACGCGTCTACTCCGGCCGTCTACGACCTTCGTCTTCGACCTCGAGCTCCTCCACTTCGCCGCTCTCTTGGCCGTGTGTCGGCCAGAGGGAGGCCTCCGCGACACCGCCTTGGCGTCAAGCCATCGTCAACATCGTCATCGATGCCCAGCCTCCTACTCCGACTTCATCAAGCTTCACCGCCGCATCCGCCTCGTGCCAGGTACTCCTTCATCTCGGCCGTGTGTCGGCCACCGACGCCGTCTCTCCACGCCGCACACGACGTCGACGTAGCTCCGGTGCTCCTCCGCCGAGCATCGGCCCTCGACCATCTCGCCACCACCGCTGAAGCTCCTCCTCCAGCCACGAGGCCGCCTCCTACGTCACCCCTCCGCCGGCCGGGTCTGACCCGAGACCCTCCGCACGTGCATGGCATGTGCGTGGGGGGATGCCATCTATTCATCCCCACGGGTCACGTGCCTGGCACGTTACCGCGTGGGTCATTTACACAAACCCCTGGTTCTTCTCTATATTTGCGCAGCAGTCCACTCAAGCCAAGGGCACGTGCACAGCACGTGCACAGCACGTGCCCCTTGGACATTTTGCACAAGCACCCCCCAATTTCTCGGTATTTACATTTTAGTCCTCTGCAGTCTTATTTTATTTATATTTATTGCTCTATATCCCTGCGTTCCCCTATCATTTTAACCTCTTTATTGCAGCATTTTATTAATCTAAAAATAGCATGATATTTATTGACAAATTCTCTACATTTTGACGTATTGTGGATTTTTTTATGATTGATGGTTGATTAATAAATAATTGTTTGGTGAAAAGTTGTATATTTTGCCCATATTGTGCTCTTAAATTTATATTTGATTAACCGTTGCTATAAAAATTCCTGAAAAATCACATATTGTAGAGTTAATTGTTCTTAACATTGTACCCAAAAAGATTTGCATTTGCATGCATCCTTTGCCCTGTAAAAATCATTTTCCATATTTTAGTATTTAATTTTTAATAGGTATTAAACCCCACATTTTCGAGGTTTAGGATTTTTCTAAAATCCGTCACCTAGTGATAGATCTTAGACAATTTTACTTCTTGAAAATAAGGAGGTTTAATATTTATTATAATTAAATATTGAAAATCATTTTTTTGCATTTAAAAATCAATAAAAAATTCATATTGCATACAAAAATTCCAAATAAATTATAGTGCACTCATTTCATCATATTTTACATTGTGGCCAAATTTCATATTTTTCGGACATAGTTTGATCTAAATTTATATTTTAGTCCCTAAAATAGGCCAAATTTGCATTTAACACCCCTTATTTGCATTAAAAATTCCAAAAAAAAGACCGCCTCAATAACCGAACACAAAATTTGATAGACATCACTCTAGGTTGTTCCTTTGCCTCCTTGTGATCGACGTTGGGACTTGCCCAAGTAAAATAAACAAAAAACCACGAGATTAAAAATTGAATAAATTATTTGTGGTATTTTCTTGACCGATTCCGTTTGCCGCCTACAACGCACGACACATAATTTTTACGCACTTATGGATAAAAACAACTTTTTTAAAAGAGACATTTTCGGATTCGTCAGATGAAAAATTACGTATTCATCAAGTGTCCAACCCGAATCGGGTGAATTAAATTGTTTTTTATCTAATGTTGTTACTCTCAGGAGCGGTAGGACACTCCAGCCATCGGCGACGGTGAAGGGAAAGCATCTTGCATCTGACGGGGAATCGTCAGTCCAGCCAACACCAGGGCCAAGTAACATTTTGGGAGCAGCACCAGCAATCAGAATAACACAAAAAAATGAAGAAAATGACAAAACACAAAAAAGATAGCAGCAATCTCGGTGGAGATCAGCCAGCATTGAAGACACCTGTACCTGCCTCACAGCCAGTTCCTGACAGGAGGAGCACTACACCTGCAGCGAGTCCAACGCCGGCACCAGAAGCCGAGCCTATCATTTTTGGTCCACAAATTGTAGATGAATCCATTCCTTTTTTCCATCTACCTGTACACAACAATATGGACACTATTTTGAATGAAATCGGTGAAGATTTTGTAAATATTCCTTTTCCTGAGGCAATGAAAAAATACAAAAAAATGAAAAATTTGAAAAATGCTTTGTCTGATCCTGCCATCAAAGAAATCATCCAGAATTTGGTGTTGAATATGCCATTGATGAAAGCTCTTGAGTACATGCCAGCCGTGAAGAAAGGATTAAAAGAGGCATGCACGACCAAGCGCAGGCCGCACCCCCACAATTCCAGAAGCAAGGGTGGCAAGTCCGAAAAGCATATCCTCATAATGGCCACCGTTAATGCCATCAGCAACCTTCCAGATAGAAAGCCAGATATGGGAGCACCTCTTGTACGTTGCCAGATGTTCAATCAGGAGTTTGAGCGAACACTTCTCGACAGCGGATCTTCTGTCAATTTGATGCCAGCCTCGCTACTCACGGAGTTCAGGCTAGGACCGCTCAAGCCTACAAAGATGATTCTGTAGTTTGCAGACAAGTCAGTCAAGCGGCCTAGGGGCCTGTTGGAAGACGTGATTGTTACGGTTCAGGGAAAGTCATTCCCGGCCGATTTTGTGGTCTTAGATATGGACGTCCCCTCTCCATTGCTCCTTACCCCAATCATACTCAGAAGATCATTTCTGCGGACATCAAATGCAGTAGTGAATTATGGGACAGGAGAAATCACTTTTGGCGCTGGTAATGAAATAATCAGAGTAGAGACCCTGTCTGAGGGAACACATGCCGAGCAGACATCTACATCATGTGCAAGGGTGATTGAGTACGCTGACGACTGCGACTTTCTAGCAGAGATTCAAGATACCAATTTATTTCTGGATGACAATGAGATCCATGAACTCCTCTGCCCCGAGGAGGAAGTGGAGACCACGGTCGAATTTCCCCTTATCAATCAGGATGAGGAGTTTGCTGATGTGTTGCAAGAGACTGCCGTGGGGGTGATGTGTCTTCCAAACCAAGAGCAGAAATTTGAAGAATCTTTTGATGAAGAAGACATCATTGAGGAATTCTGTTAGGATTTGAGAGAAGAAGCAAATCAGAATATGGTGGACACCGAACAGTTGAATGATTCACCACCTGTGCTAATAGCTGAGGTCACCGCTGAAGCAGCTTAGACTCCGCCAGAGCTAAAACCCTTGCCCTGCAACATGAAGTATGCCTTCCTTGCAGGAGAACCACATATGTACCCGGTCATCATCAATGCCCATCTGACCGAAGATCAAGAAGCTCGTCTGATGGAGGTTCTTGAACGCAACCGCAAGGCGATAGGCTGGCGAACATCCGATCTCCATGGGATCAATCCGTCATTGTGCTCGCACCGCATCTTTCTGGAAGAAGATTGCAGGCCCTCTCGAGAACTGCAGAGAAGATTAAATCCGAATCTGTGGGAGGTTGTTATGAAAGAGATCCAGAAATGGTGTGATGCGGGATTTATCTACCCCATCTCCGACAGCAAATGGGTGAGCCCTCTGCATGTTGTGCCCCAGAAATCCGGGATCACCATTGTGAAGAATGACAAAGGAGAGTAGATCGCAACCAGAGTACCCACTTCTTGGTGAGTGTGCATGGACTACAGAAGACTTAATCTCTCTACCAAGACTTTCTGTTACCCTTCATCGACCAGATCCTGGAGAGATTGGCTGCGAAGGAATATTTCTGCTTCTTGGATGGCTACTCGGGGTATAATCAAGTTGCTATAGCTCCTGAAGATCAAGAGAAGACCATGTTCACCTGTCCTTTTGGCACATATGCCTTCAGAGGGATGCCGTTCGGGCTTTGCAACGCCCCGACTACGTTTCAGAGGTGTATGCTTGCAGTTTTTGCTGATATGGTGGGCAACTTTCTCGAGGTCTTTATGGACGATTTTTCAGTCTACGGGGACTCATTTGACCAATGCCTGGATTACTTAGATCGAGTCCTACGGAGGTGCTGCGAAGTTCATCTTGTGCTCTCGTGGGAGAAGAGCAACTTCATGGTGACCGAAGGGATTGTGCTGGGTCACGTTGTTTCTAAACGTGGTATGGAGGTTGCCCCAGCCAAGGTAGACGTGATTTCCAAACTTGAGCCACCCACAAACATCAAGCAAGTCCGGTCATTCTTGGGCCATGTCGGTTTTTACCGACGATTCATCAAAGATTTCAGTAAACTGGCCAGACCGTTGACTGAGTTGCTCGGCAAGGACAATGAATTCATTGTAGATGACCGTGTGCTCCTTGCCTTTAATCAGTTGAAAGAGCTCATCACGCAGGCCCCTGTCTTACAGCCACCGATTTGGACTCAGCCTTTTGAGATCATGACCGACGCATCAGATTATGCCATCGGAGCTGTGCTGGGACAGAGGAAAGATAATGTACCATTTGCGATTCACTACGCTAGCCGAACGCTCAATGAAGCCCAGAGAAACAACACTGTCACTGAAAAGGAGCTGCTAGCGGTAGTCTTTGCCTTAGAAAAGTTCAGATCATACCTCCTTGGGTCCAAAGTAATCATTTACACTGATCATTCGGCCATTCGGTATTTACAGTAGAAGAAGGACACCAAACCACGTCTCATTTGGTGGATCCTTCTCCTCCAGGAATTTGACTTGGAAATCAAAGATAAACCTGGGGTAAAGAATGTAGTGGCCGATCATCTGTCAAGACTTCCTGAACCAGAGTCTCCTGAGCTGAACCTGCAGCCGATCACTGAGACCTTTCCAGATGAGGCAATTGTGTCTGTCGCCTCACTTCCTTGGTATGCAGACATAGTGAACTACCTGGTTGCCAAGAAAATTCCATAGGACTTGCCTAAATTGAAAATAGACAGGTTCTTGTCTAAAATCCATTTCTACCAGTGGGAAGATCCGTATTTGTTTCGTGAGGGAGCAGATTGTATCTGGAGAAGGTGCATTCTGCAGGATGAAGTTCCAAGTGTCCTCGCTTTATGTCATGATCAAGATTCTGGAGGACATCATTCAGGCAAACGGACGACAGCAAAAGTTCTTCGAAGTGGCCTCTGGTGGCCTTCAATATTTAAAGATGCAGATGAGTATGTCAAATGCTGCACTGACTGCTAGAAGATGGGCGGAACCATAGGAATGAGAGACACGATGCCTCTGAAATACATTCAGATCTCAGACGTCTTTGACGCATGGGGCATCGACTTTATGGGCCCGTTTCCCAACAGTCAGGGTTATGAATATATTCTGCTTGCTGTCGATTATGTAAGTCGATGGGTGGAGGCTATTCCCGCCCGAGCCGCCGAGAGTAGGACTGTCTGTCGATTCTTGAGAGATCACATCATAGCACGGTTCGGGATTCCCAAGATTCTCATATCTGACGGAGGTAGTCATTTCATAAACAGAGAGGTGAAGAAGCTGACTCAAGAATTCTGCATTGAACATCGTGTTGCTTCACCCTACCACCCGCAGTCCAATGGCTTAGCCGAATGTTCAAACAAGGAGATCAAGACAATCTTACAGAAGCTTGTGCGTCCGGATCGCAAGAACTGGTCTCAGCTGCTTGATTCTGTTCGTTGGGCTTATAGAACAACGTAAAAGTCACCCTTGGGAATGTCTCCCTACCTCCTTGTGTATGGCAAGCCATGTCATTTGCCCGTTGAACTAATTCACAAATCCTTATGGGCCATTAACATATGTAATTTGGACTCCAAGCAAGTAGGAAAGAACAGAAAACTGGATCTGAATAGATTACAAGAATTCAGAGATTATGCATATGACAACAGCCAGATGTACAAGGAGAAGGTCAAAACATGGCATGACAAGCATATCCATCGCAAGTCCTTTGATCCAGGTCAGAAGGTGTGGTTGTTCGATGCGAAATTGAAGATCTTTCCAGGCAAATTGAAGAGTAAATGGACTGGGCCATTTATAGTTAGGCAGGTGCGTGACAACGGAAGTGTATTGATATCCAATCTGTCAGCTGACGCACAGCCATTTGTAGTCCATGGGCAGCTTCTGAAGCTATACCTTGAACATGATACATTCATGGCTGTCGTTGACTCGGTTCAAGTAATCTACGAGGATGAGCTGAATATCACCAAAGAGACAGAGGAATGCGAAGCACAGAAAAATATTTTTGAATGATTTTTCTTCTTTTCTTCTTTTTCTTCTTTTCTTCTTTTCAATTTCTTTTATCCTCTTCTACCGACATGATGCCATCCCTTTCATCATTGCTACACTTAGGATGTACTTTATCCTAAGTATAGGGGGGATGCGTATCCCGAGTTGTTCATATCCACTTTCATCCCTTTTCTTCTTTTCTTCTTTTCTTCTTTTCCTTTTTAATCTTCTTTATCTATCCAAAAGGTGTCGCCCCTTGTAGACAGTTTTCTATACTTAGGACGTACTTTGTCCTAAGTATAGGGGGGGTGTGTGCACCCCGAGTATTTCCATTCTTTGATCCTCTCCATTGTCTCCTCTTCTTGTCTATACTTAGGGATATCTTACACTAAGTATACGGGGAGACAACCCGAGTACGATCTGTTCATTCCCACCCTTGACCCTCCCTGCTTTGTGTACAGTCTGTTATACTTAGGATTATTTGATCCTAAGTATAGGGGGGACGGTCAACTTCTTATTGGTTCATTCATTAGTTATTTATTCTTTAGGTTTGCCTATACTTAGTACGAGTTATGTCATCTCTTTTCTCTCCGATCTATGAGGACATAGCTCCAGCTAAGTATAGGGGGGTCGTATATACTATGTATATATTTTCGCCATAACTCGTACTTTCATATCTTCCTAGTAATAGAGATACTCATTCATTAAAATTCATTAAAAAATCTTTAATAAAAAGGTGTTCTGTTCCTCAAATTCTTTTGTGTACCTACTGATTAATAAATCAGGTGAAAATATTTTTTGCAAAATATTTGAAAAATAGTTTGAAAATACTTGTGAACATTTATTGAAAACTATTTTGAAAATATTTTGTTACATGTTTTCAACCTTTGTAAAAATGTGTGGTTTGTAAAATTTATTTTCTTTGTGTGAAATAAAAATATTTGAAAAATGATTTGCAAATGGTTTGAAAAATGGTTGCAAAAATATTTGAAAAATCTATATATACTCTTTTGAAAACCTTTGCAAAATGATTTTCAAATGTGTGTACATGTTTGTAAAATGTTTGTAAAAATTATTTTGGACTATAGTTCTCAAAAATTGTGTGAAAAGCTTGTGTCAAATATGTTTGAGGAATACTGACATCTCACCACAATCCACTATATATATGTATAAAACTGACCACTTACCCTTGTAAATTCTTAAAATCCACTTCTTGTAAATATAAGAAGCACTCCCGTGTACATATTTTTAACCTAGTTTTCAGCCAAAACCTTTCTGTTTTCAAAAGCCCAAAAACATTTGCAAAATTAAAATCCAAAAACTTTTGAAAAATTTCTTTGAAAAATACAAAAAAAATGCATCTGCATATGCATCATCATCATCATCTTTTCAAAAATCCATAAAAAGTTCAAAATCATTGAAAAGTGCATCACAAAAATATTTTCTGCATTCTGCATATCATTTGCATAGCATGAGAATTTTTCGGATTGAGTTTTATAGTTGAATGAGTCTAAGTAAAATCCGGTGATTGGAGCTTGATTGGACCTTATAATCTACCTAATAACAGGAACCTTATAGGAATTGGGTTTGAGGTACTTCAGGTCTAGTTGACTTAATTCTTTGAGGATCACGGGACTTGGTTCAATGGATTCTTGACTGCCTAAGTAGAGTATTTCGGAGCACACACACGACTCTTGTTGATAATGACCTAACTTGGACACATGCACCTTTCACATGGCTCAACTAAGTTGGAGTGGTGAGGGGATTGGATTTGCCGGTATGAGACGCACACAAGTGGAAACATTTGTCCTCCTCTAGGGAGGGAAGTGCACCCCAACCCGTCCAGTAATAAGGAAGTCTAAAGACAGGAGGCTGTGGGTTGCGATGAAGCTTCAAAAGAGGGATAGTCTACTGGCTCAAGAGGAAAAACTCCTTATGTAAATGCTGTTGTATATAGTATTCAAAAAAATTGTTCAGGCATCTACTAGACACCATCACTGCACCCCCGGCCTCGCATTCCACTCTCGACCACTCCACGAACACATAGCACGTCTCGGCTATACCGCCAACCACTGCAGGTACTCTCTCCTTGATTGGCCAGAAGCTTCACCGACGCATCTTTGAGCTTCATCGCCATTGGCCTCCGGGCCACCCCAGCCTCAGCCAACATCGATGGACGTTCCGCCGCGCCTCCACGACTCTTCTGAGCTACACCAGACCCTCCAGCACCCTTCACCGACGACAAAAAGAGGAGGCGGAGCTAGGTCCGGTTCGTCGGAGCACAACCTTCTCCGCCGAAGGAGGTGGAGGACCATTGAGGATGAAAGCCAACAGTCGTGCGATCCCCTTGATCGAACAGTCAGGAGCCATCCACGTCGCCAACATCTCGCAGCCGTAGGATCAGGCGGATCCTACGCAACCAGATCGCGCCACGTCATCGCTTCATCGCGCTCCATGTGACGTTGGATCAATCTAGATCCAACAGTCACTGATCACCCACACCATCAACTTAGGAGCGACCCATCACCGTTGGATCGATCATGATCTAACGGATTCAGATACGCCTCGCACCAGCAGCTCATCATCGTTGGATCGTCACTTAATCCACGGTCCAGATCAGGCCACGTCGCCCGATCCGAGCCTCTTCCCCGACCACTAGACTCGGATCCCTGAAGCTACTCCGAGCCAGATCGGAACGTCCAGAGCTGCCTGAGCCTCGCTCCGAGCCTCCGAAGACCACCGAGCCTGGGACCTCCACGTGATCTGCACGTGCGTCCTGGGTTATTTGCATCGAGGCCCCTGGAGGTTTCCAGATTTGCATTTCAATCCCTACCAGGAGACCCCACTTGAGGAGCATGTGTCCTGTGGAAAATTTGCATCCACCCCCTCAACATTATAGGTAATTGCATATTGGTCCCTATAAGAATTGTTTAGTTTTATGAATTTTAATTAATGTAATTGCATTTATACCCTTATCTTTGCACGCATATTTAGGCACTCATTTTAATTCATTTTTCAATTTGGAAAATTGCATTGTGTAGCTTATGTTGTCCTCTTTCAATGTGACACTTGGCACATTTTTGTAATATCAGTGGATTTTTCTATTAATTAATTGGTTGAATTTTGCTATACTTTGCCCATTTATACCTTTTAATTCATAGTAATTTCTCTGTGACTCCAAAAATCCCCAAAAAATCATATTAGATCTAGGATAATTAGTTTACATTGCGTAAAAATTTCATCTCATTTGTGCGCATCTCGAGGCCTGAATAAATCATTTAGTGATTTCCTTAATTAATTTTTAATAGGTCCATTTCACATAGAAATTTAGATTTAATAATTTTCCTGAATTCCTCACCTTCAGATCTATTAGGATAATTTTTATTTTTAAATATATTGTGATTTGATATTTATTAAAATTAATTTAGTCAAAATCACTCTGCATTCATTTTTAATTCACACTAAATTTATTTAGTGTCAGAAAAATTTAAAAAAATTAGTGTAGCTTATATTCATCCCATTTCATCATCTGACCAAGTTTCATAATTTTTGGACTTGATTTGATCACTTATTTGAATTGACTTGGAAACTGGATGGATTGTGCATGTGTCTTGCATAAAAAAAACCCAAAAAAGACCAAAAAATTCTCCACTAAAAATCAAACCTTGAAACTTGTTTAAAATCTACCTAAGGAGACAGCAGCCTCCCTGAGTTCGACCTCGGGCTTGCCAAAGTAAAATAAATTTGCAACGTGTGATTAACTTGACATTAATTAAAAGAGATTTTTGATCTTCTCTCAATATCCGACTGCGATGAATGACAACGATTAATTTGACCATTAATTTGATTGAATTAACAAGGGTAGTGAGACGCATTTCAATCGGTCCCCCTGCCATGTTGTCTCTCAAAACAGATTGCAAACTCAATGAACTTGTTGTAGTTTTCCCATGTCATGTACGAATACATGGCCTTGTAATCCATGACATATTGCATATACTTATGGACATTGATCCCTATGAGTATCCCAAGATAAGGATAAGCAGCACTAGATCCGGTATCACGAGGTGCACGACGAGGTTGCGAAGAACTGGCTTGAGATCCTTGGGATGACGATGACGGAGTAGGAGATCTCTGTGAAGGAGGACCTGGAGGAAGAGGCACAAGCACGTACTCAGGGAAGAAATCAAAACTGTCACCACCAAAGAAGCTACCCTGGCTCAGCTCGGATTGGTTACCTTGGTAGTTCTCACTGTTGTAACTGATATATCCTTCATACCCACTGTAGACATATCCATATGATGGAGTATACGCCTGAGGAGGAGGTCCAGGAGGAGAAGCATACACCTGAGAGTGAGGAGGAGGTCCATGAGGAGCATGAAAATATTCAAGGAATATGCCAAATGATCTCTCATCTTGTGAAGATCCATATCTACCCAAGGGACTTGGTGTTCCTTCATGGTATGGGTTGTCAATGTCCATGCAGCTCAACGAACCTAGAGATAATATCAAATCGTCCATGTAGTTATCCGTAGGACGATGGCCACGTCGTCCATATTCATCGTAATACATAGGTCCTGGATTCGGACTTAGGACAAACTGCCCATGTGTGTCTTGTTAAGATTCTTATGTTTTGTTATCTTTATTTATATTGTTTATTTCTCTTGTCCTGTTTATGTAATTTTCACTTTGAGCTTTTCTCCTATATGAGAGAGCTTTAGGGTTAGATGGAATAAAAAAATTTACTCGTTTCTTTCACATGGTATCAAAGCGACGGTCCTAAAGCAGAGCCTATGCCCTAGAACCCTACCATTATCGAAAAACATCTACCGCGCATGCGCTTGTCCTCGCGCGTGCCTGCGCATAGGTCCTGCACCTATTGTCGCCCATCGTTGTAGGTCGCCTGCGTATCACGCGCCCCTGCCTTCACACCATCACACGTGTTCCTGCTGGGTGCTTAGGGTGTGACGTGAATATCTAAAAATACCCTAGGTACCCAAAGGAATATCTAGAAGAATGGAAGGGGTGTGGTATGAGTCTACACCCCCAACCATCTTCCTGTATGTCGGTGTAGACATCGGCATTTCTTGTTACTGACCCAGTCATGGAGATAGTTGTCATTATGTCCGACAACAAAGCAGATGTTCCATCCCTGGGTGCCTTCAAAGGTCGAGCACTCATTGTCAAAATGGATGGAACCAATTATGAACTGTGAGCCATGCAATTCATGAGTTTAATGCAATGTAATGGCAAGAAGCACATCCTCACAACAGAGGAGCCACGTGACAAGACTAGGACAAATGCCTCATGGGAGGCGGATGTTGCGTATGCATGCGTGTGGCTCTCAGGGACTGTATCCATGGAGATAGCTAATGATATCATTATTCAGTCGATTGCATAGGCTATGTGGGACATTCTTGCTGCTACATACTCTCCAGCAAAGTATGAATCGAAGATGTTATAGCTCCAGCACGATATCTTTACATTGAAGTAGAATATTCGCCCTCTTCACACCCTTGATACCTGTTTGAGGGGTATGTTTGAGAAGTTACATGGCTACATTCCCTTGATTGCCACACCAGAGCAGCTAAAGGCATACATAGATTCTGTGATGACTGGAGTCTTTCTAGCAGCTCTCGATCTTGAGTATGATGCAACTCGTACTAAGATCCTCACTGATGCTACCATACCTTCGATGAAGGAGGCATATCGCAGATTAAGTAGACTATCTATATCATCTGGTAGCAATTTACAGTCTCAAACATCATCAGCTATGGCTGTATCACGTGGTAGAGGAAGCCCTACACCATATCATGGTAGGGGAAGCCCCAGCCGGGGCAGAGGAGGGGGTGGTCGACCCCGTCAACAGTGCACCTATTGTCACATGTCTGGCCACTCAGAGGAAACCTGCTATTCTAAGCATGGGTTTCCTGCTTCAGCCAGGGTTACAGAGCAGATACAACAGGATGGGAGTCCATCACCTACATCTGACCAAAGATTTGATGATCTTGTGGCACGACTGAGAGAGATTATGCATGTTACCTATAGATCAACAATCTCTCCTTCAGGGTCCTCAGAGGTAGCTGCTTCATCATCAGCATCCACATCAGGTATAGAATATGCCTTTACGAGTTGTTACAGGGCAAACTTGTCAGAATGGATCATGGACTCAGGTGCTTCTCATTATTTTTGAGGTGACAGAGGCCAGTGTAGTGTGTTTCATCCGACTCAATCTGGACGATCTGTTGTGATAGCAGATGGGACAGACTCCTCCATTACTGGTCAGGGGGAGGTGCAGTTGACTTCCGCACTGAGGCTTCAAAATGTTCTTTATGCTCCTGAATTTTCTATGAATTTATTATCAATTAGTCAAATCACTAGAGACTTACATTGTCGTGCCATATTTGATCCATCTACTCTTATGTTTCAGGATATACTAATGGGCAGAGTGATTGGAACTGGCCGTGAGCAAGAGGGCCTCTACAGATTAGTGTAGTCTCCATATGCCGGTGCCTCTTCTCTTTGCACTGAATCTATTTCTCCATATATGTGGCATCTTCGATTTGGTCATCTTCCTCTGCAAAAGCTGAGCCACGCTCTTCCTCAGATTTCTCCTCACTCTACTTTTCAGTGTGAGGCATGCCAGCTTGGGAAGCATCATCGGTCCACATTCCAGAGTCGTCAGGGTAGAAGTAGTCACAATCTATTTGAGTTGCTCCATTTTGATATTTGGAGTCCCAGTCGTGTCCCAGATCATTAGGGACACGGGTTTTATCTTGTTGTTGTTGATGAGTTTTCAAGATTGTCTTGGGTATTTCTTCTTAAGAACAAGTCTGATGCAGGTCATGTTATCCAGTCCTTTATTAATGAAATAAGGAATATTATTTCTGCAAAAATCAAGTTTATTCATTCTGATAATGCATTAGAATTTTGCAATATGCAGCTTTCTCAATTCCTTACGTCTCTTGGCATTATGCATCAGACATCTTGTGCATATACTTCTCAATAGAATGGGGTGTCAGAACGAAAACACCGCCATCTGTTAGACGTTACCAGAACTCTTTTGATTCAGAGTCGTGCTCTTCATTCATTCAAGGGATATGCGGTTCTTACTACATGTTATCTGGTAAATCGTATGCCCTCTTTGGTGCTGGGAGAGGAGATTACATTCTTGATTGTGTTTCCCGAGATGGATCTTTTCTCGCCAACGCCTCGTGTTTTTGGTTCTGTAGCTTTTATTCATCAAATGTCTCCTGATCTTGACAATCTCTCTCCCAGAGGTGTCAAATGTGTGTTTATTGGGTATTCCAAGACCCAAAAAGGATATCGTTGCTTTGATCACGTTCGTCGAAGATACTATGTTAGTGATGATGTCACCGTTTTCGAGTCCATTATGTATTTTTCTCCCACAAGTGACAGGCTTACTCCTTTAGAGGATAGAGAAGAGGTTCATATGCCTCTTCCTCCGTCAGTATCACCTACGACATCACATCCTCCACCAGCTCCTCCTCCACCACCTCCACCATCACCACCTCCTCCACTGCCACCTCCACCACCTCCTACTTTCTTTCCACCGGTTTACCAGTGAAGGCCACATGCTCATGTGCCTACTCCGTCATCCAGCACGTCCAAGGTATGTACTGAACATTTGAGTTCCTCTGATGGCACTGGTGATTTGCATGTACAGACTGAGGTACAGGATGTTGATATTATGTTTTCTACAAATGTTGAGGATCTGGATATGCCTATTGCACTACGACGGCAGAAACAGGCATGTACTATGCATCCTATTTGTTCTCATGTTTCCTTGGGGCATCTTTCCAAGGAATTTCAGTGATTTGTAGTGGGATTGACTGTCGTGGAGATACCACGAACTTATGAGGAGGCATTACAGAGTAGTTAATGGTGTCTACCTATGGAAGAGGAGGTGGCAGGTTTACATTCACGAGGAACGTGGAGTGTTGTCCATGCTCCACCAGGTGTGTCTGTTGTTGGAAGCAAGTGGGTATTTACTGTGAAGCATAGGGCTAATGGTATAGTAGACAAATACAAGGCCAGATTAGCTGCTCGTGGTTTCACCCAAACCTATGGGGTTGACTATCATGACACTTTTTCTCTTGTTGCATGTCACTCTACATTGAGGATTCTTGTTGTTGTTGTTGTGGTTCGTGATTGGCAATTTTTTGAATTAGATGTCAAGAATGCTTTCTTGTATGGAGATCTGCAGGAGGAAATTTACATGCAGCATCCCCATGGGTTTGCTACTGAGGGGGTGTCCAGTATGGTGTGCCGCCTTCATAAGGCTATATATGGCCTTAAGCAGAGTCCGAAGGCTTGGTTTCAGAAGCTCTCAGAGTTGATTGAACAGAAGGGATTTGCAAGATCCACTACAAATCAGATTCTTTTTTCTAAGAGAAATCTAAGAGGTATTGTAGTTGTTTTGATTTATGTTGATGACATTGTTATCACTGGCAGCGATGAACAGGGCATTCAAGCAGCTAAGGATTTCCTTGGACAATAGTTTGTTACCAAGGACCTTGACACGCTTCGTTACTTCTCTGGCTTGGAGTTTGCACGAAGTCAGCAGGGTATGGTTATGACGCAAAGGAAGTATGTTACTGATCTATTATCTGAGACATGCATGACAGGATGTAGACCAGCTAGTACCCCAATGGATCCTAATGCCAGGCTCTATGATGATGACTCTGAGGAGGTGGACAAGCGACGATACAGAGAGCTGGTAGGGAAATTATTATATATTACTATTAGCATGCCTATTATATCTTTTGTTGTGAACAGAGTGAGCCAGTTCATGGAGCAATCCTGGCAGGCACACATGGATGCAGTGTGCATGATCTTGAGATATCTGAAGTCATCTCCAGGTGTAGGTCTTCTTTTTAGAAGAGATACATCTCTCCCCATTATTGGGTGTGCAGATGCAGACTATGCTGGGTGCCCTAAGGACAGGAAGTCCACTTCAGGCTTCATTGTGCTTGTAGGTAGCTCATTGGTCTCATGGAAGAGTAAGAAACAAGTTGTTGTTGCTCAGTCTAGTGTTGAATCAGAATATAGGGCCATGGCCCTAGGGAGTACAGAAATGATGTGGGTCAAGTCTGTTCTGACTGATCTAATGATTGAGGTGTCTACTCCTATGCATCTCAAATATGATAATCACGCAGCTTTGTTCATAGATAATAATCCAGAATTTTCACAAGAGAACAAAGCACATTGAGGTAGACTATCACTACGCTCGTGATTTGATCCAAAAGGAACTTATTTCAACATCTTGTGTTGCTTCAGGTGATCAAATTGCAGACATGTTTACCAAAGCTCTTGCAAGAGGTCCTTTTCATCACTGTTGTTTAAAGTTGAGCATGATAGATATATATGCTCCAACTGAAGGGGGAGTGTTAAGATTCCTATGTTTTGTTATCTTTATTTATATTGTTTATTTCTCTTGTCATGTTTATGTAATTTACCCTTTGAGCTTTTCTCATGTATAAGAGAGCTCTAGGGTTAGATGGAATAAAAAAATTTACTCGCTTCTTTCACATGTTTAAATGTCGCTCCATGTATTCTCGCCCTGCCTCGAATCTTGTATAATCATGTAGTCCACGACCACTCCCTGCTGACCCTGACCCCCCTGAATATGTCTCCCCATCACCTGATCCACCATGACTGCCAACAGCATCAACATCACTTCCACTATCATCCTTTGATTTGGATTTGGATTTTGACCTAGTGGAGAGAATGTCACCCACAATTGCATCAAGCTACCCCTCCAAAAGGGTTTGTGATTTGCTCGGATCTGACCATATAGTCACCAACATCTACTCACATTTGTTGGCTTATATTCTGATTCAGCCTGACTCCCGGTTGATCAAGAAGTGGAGCACCATTAGAATCCAACCACCTTTGCAGAACATCTTCGTCTGCATCGTCATCGTGCATCTTGAAAATGTATGCAAGATCGATGGGATCTATGTAGTCCTTGTCCTACCCCTCCCTTACATATTTCATCTTCAACCTCAAGTTGTAGTGCACAAAGACAAAATCATGGAGCCTATGTTCTCCCAACTTGTTCCGTCTCTTCGAATGTGTTGAGATATTAGTTATCATTATTATTACTTTACTTATTTTCTATTTCTTTTGTTTTCTTCTTATAATTTGCCCAATAGGTTCCTAACCTATATAAGAGAAACCTAGGGCCTCTCATTTAATCAATTGATTTATTTTCCTGTAACATGGTATCAGAGCGACGGTCCTAGACCGGAGTTCCCATATCCCCACCCTAACCCTACCGTACATGCACCCTCCCCCCTCTCCGCACCGCCCCTCTTCTCTGCGTCGACCCTCCTCTCCGCATCGCACCTTCTCTTCGTGTCGCCTAAGTTGCTACCTAGCATCTCGATGCAGGGATCCAACCCTCTTCTTCATTGATAACACAGACCATAGCCTAGGCATCGCCAGCCCAGGCTGTCGCAGGGCTCCTTCAACCCACCTCTTCGGTGGTAATCAAGGCTGTCGAGGGCTCCTCCAACCCTCCACGACGCCGCCCAAGCCATAGCCTAGGCATCGCCAGCCCAAGCGGATCGATATGTAGGTCGATTAGACCGTAGCCTGGCTGCCACCAGACCTTACCACGCCCTCCCAGGCCAACGCCGAGTGCAGCACAGGCCCTCCTTGGCACTCCCGACCCTCCCGTGCACCATCAAGAACCTATAAGGTTCGACGTGTGTTTTGATTTTGACCAGAGGACGTAATTTCAACCACATAAATTGTGTTTTCCGACCCTAGCAAGTGCGAAGGTTGATGAGGAGGGTTGTATGAGTCTACACGTCAACCAATCCTCTGAATGTTCATGTCGACTTGTTTACATCGGTCTAATCCCCAGTCGAGTTCTATCTTTGGCTGTCTTATCATCATTTCAGAGAACAAGGATGACATTTTCTCGTCCGGAGCCTTCAAGGGCCTGGCTCCCTTCGCTAAGATGGATTGGACCAACTACGAGTTGTGGTCCATGTAGTTTCTCACCCTCATGCAATGCAACAATAAGGAGCACATCCTGACAGATCCAGAGCCAACGGATAAGACTGGGTCAAATGCTTCGTGGAAGCAAGATGACGCGTATGTGAATGTTTGGTTATGTGGGACCCTCACCACAGAGATAGCCAATGATATCCTGGACCAACCCACCGCCAAGGCGAAGTGGGACACTTTGGCTTCCACCTATGTTCAGGCGAAGAATGAGGCCAAGATTCTTCAGCTACAGTTTGATATCTACAATGCCAAGCAGAATGGTCGTCCTCGCACGAATACTACTCTTCACTCTATGGCATGTTCGAGAAGCTTCATAGCTATATGCCTATTACGAATCTCTATAGCAGCAGAAGTCTTATAGAAACTCCACAATGGTTGGAGTTTTTATGGCAAGCCTTGATAAAGAATATGATGTAGCATACACATAGCTTCTCATTGGGGCTACCATACCTCCCATGGAGGAGGCCTATAGCCATCCCAGTCGGATTATCATGCCTTCTACTACCACTCCTCCGCCTTCTTCTACTATAGCTGTTTTTCTTGGACAAGGAGGGCCAGACCAGGCTAGAGGGTGCACCCCTTGTGATAGAGGTGGTGGGCGTCTGCGTGGTCCTTGCACCTTCTATCGTCGGTCGGGACATGCAGAGGATACATATTACTTGAAGCATGGATATCCTATTTCGGGTCGTGTAGAAGAAGTCTTCTGAGACTCCAGCTTCCCAGACCGATCCTCGTCTGTATGATATTGGTCCCTCATACTCGAGAGATCATGACTCCTACTGCTGGCACCACCATTATAGACAACGCACTCGAAGCCAGAGCCTCTTCGAGCTCCTCAGGTATTGCCTATGCTTTTACTGGTAGTACTGGTGCATACATGACAGAGTGGATTATGGTCTCTGGTGCTTCACACCACCTGTGTGGGGACAGAGCGTAGCTGAGTTCCAACAGGACTATACAATCTGGCAGATGGGTTGCCATTGCTAATGGTGACCACTTACCCGTTACAGAACAAGGGGAGGTGCACTTGATGCTGTTAATGCGTCTTTAGAATGTTTTATATGCTCCTGACTTTCAGATAAATTTACTTTCCATTAGTCAGATTACTAAAGATCTGCATTGTCATGCCATTTTTTACCCTTCGTTTCTTGTGTTTCAGAAAATACTCAGGGGATTGGATGTGGCCGTGAGCAGCGGGGGCTCTACAGACTGGTCCAACCTCCTCATGCTGGCGCTTCTACTAGACCTACTAGACATGTCTCTCCAT
Source organism: Ottelia alismoides (assembly GCA_037367405.1). NCBI lineage: Eukaryota > Viridiplantae > Streptophyta > Magnoliopsida > Alismatales > Hydrocharitaceae > Ottelia > Ottelia alismoides. The sequence continues at coordinate 549,325 of JAZKJV010000703.1, forward strand.
ATCTGTGACACCTTCGTTTTGGCCAACTTCCTCTGCAAAAGTTGTGTCATGTCCTCCCTTAGATTTCTATGAGATACTCCTTTCAGTGCGAGGCATGCCAGCTTGGGAAACATCACCGTTCCTCCTTTCCATCCCATCCGAGTCGGAGCAACTCTTAGTTATTTGAGCTCCTACATTTAGACATTTAGATCCAAGTCATGTTCCTAATTGCCAGGGACACTGTTTTTATCTTGTTGCTATCGATGATTTTTCTAGACTGTCCTGGGTCTTTTTTATTGAAGAATAAGTCTGAGGCTGGATATGTGATCAAGCATTTTGTCAATGAGATAATGACATTTTCTCTGCCAAAGTCAAATATCTTCGTTCTGACAATACTCTAGAGTTCTGCACATTGCAGCTTTCTGAATTCCTTAGATCTATGGGCATTGTTCATCAAACCTCGTGTGCATATACTTCCCAGCAGAACGGTGTTTCTAAACGTAAACGCCGTCACTTACTTGATGTGACGAGAACCTTGCTGATACAGAGTCGTGCTCCTCATGCTTAAAGGGGGATGCTGTCCTCACTGCATGCTATCTAGTTAACTGCATGCCCTCATCTGTGTTTGGAGAGAAGATTCCTTTCTCGATTGTGTTTCCCGAGAAGGTTCTTTTCTCTCTTACTCCTCGACATATCCTTTCACGATTGTTACTATATGTGACTATTACCAGGCTCGACATATCCTTTGTTGTGAGCAAAGTGAGTCAGTTTATGGAGCAGCCCAAACATGCACATATGGATGCAGTCCATATGATTCTGAGATATATGAAGACTTCACCTGGTATGGGACTTCTTTTCAGTAGAGGCACATCTCTTTCAGTTACCGCATATGTAGATGCAAATTATGCTAGGTGTCCAAAGGATAGGAAGTCTACATCTGGCTTTGCTGTGTTCATAGGAAATTCCCTTGCTTCATGGAAGAGCAAGAAGCAGACAGTGGTTGCCAGATCGAGGGCTGAATCAGAATACAGGTCCATGGCACATGCTAGCACAGTGATGATATGGGTCAGATCTATTCTTACTGACCTAACTGTAGAGGTGTCTTTTCCCATGCACCTTCAATGTGACAATCAAGATGATCTTTTTATTACCAACAACCCAGCCTTTCATGAGAGGATGAACCACATAGAGGAGGACTGTCACTATACTCGTAACATGATACAGAAGGGTCTTATCGCCACTACGCATGTCAGATCTGGAGACCAGACAACAGATATTCTTACTAAGGCTCTAGCCAAAGATTCTTATCAGAGATGTTGTTCCAAGCTGAGTCTGATCGATATCTATGCTCCAGCTTGAGGGGGAGTGTTGAGATATTAGTTAACATTATTATTATTATTATTTTACTTATTTTCTATTTCTTTTGCCTTCTTCTTGTAATTTGTCCAATAGGTTCCTCCCTATATAAGAGAATCCTAGGGCCTCTCATTTAATCAATTGATTTCTTTTCCTTCAACAGAATGGATCAAGTTGAATGTGTTTGATGACTGATCAGGCAACTCGGGTTAAGTAAACAAATAATCAAGGGTCGTTGCGACCTGAATCACCGAGTTAGGCCAATGAAGAAGAAGAAAACCACTCAATCAAATCAGACAATCAAGCACACAAAATGTAAGCGGCTTAGCTATTTATTTTTACCTAGTATAGCAACCAGGGTCGAACATAAGGAGCATGAGTAAACCTACGACGTAGTCAAATCTTTGAAAAGGAAAACATATTTTTGGTGGTTTTTAATTTTAAAAAAAGAAATTTTAATTTTTAATAAAGGAACAAAATCGAGCAAATAAGAAAACAAGGCACACAACAATCTTTTTGTATTTTTAATTAAGGTTAAAAATATTCAGAAAATTACAATAAAAATATTTTTTGGGTTTTTAATGTTTTAAAATATTTTTGATTATTTTCTGGTGTTTTGCAGATGTTTTTAGAATTTTTTAAAAATCAAACAGTGAATAAAACTACAAACAGTGCACAGCCAGGTTGAAATTGCATATTTAAATTACTTAATATAATCTAAAGTACTATTGGACAATTTTATGACAAAATAGAACCAAAGACCAACAAACAAGAACTGAAATGAGAATTTTTGGATTTTTCTTGAATTTTTTTTTATTTTTATAAGTTTATATGTCTTTTGCAATTTTTAGGGTTTTTATAAGAATTTTTAAACAAAATTGCTACAGAAGTTAAAACACGAAAAAACACAACAATAAGATTTTTTGAGAATTTTCAAGGCAATTTTCAAATTATTTATAGATTTTAAAAAATAGATTAAACACTTTTTAAGGGTTTTTTATTTTTCAAAAATAATATATGTGAGGAAATAAATCCACAAAAATTACCATAAATACTACATGTCAACAGGAGCAAACAGTAATTTTTAGGAAATTTTTGGGATTAATTTGTTATTTATTAAATTAAATAAGAGACAGGGAGTTTACAGGGACCTACGTGCAATTAAAACAAAGTTTTGGGCCAAACAATAACACGGATGGAAACCACAGGGCCTCAAGTGCAAAAAATCCAAGCAGCCATGCACACAAAACGTAAACCAGGCTCACAGGGGTATAAACTCAAATATCACAATCTTTCATTCATTCCAAAACAACATAGAAGTTTAGACTACTATTTGCAAATAACCTAAATAATATGTGTCTGAGCATGTGAGTTCACACAGATTGGACTGAAATGCAAATCTCAAAAACTACGAGGTCTAAACTGCAAATTGTTTGTACTACAATCTTTATTTACTAAACTAAATAGCAAAGCATACAAGTGCAAGGGTAGAAGAGAAATATACCCTTCAGGCACGTGCGGAACACGTGGGGACTCGGGTGGCTCTGGTTGTCCCCTGAAAAGGATCTTACGGTTCTGACATGGTGGGGGACGTACGACGCAAATCAACCCGTTGGTGCAGATCTTACGGTCAGAGAATGTTGTCTACGTACGTGTCCGATGCACTAGAGGGTCTGATCTAATGGCGGGAAGGCTGCAGCTGTCGGATAGACGTGATGGAATCTGGCAGGGGGAGCAGGCATCCAATGGCTTAAGGAGGGTCTGGACGAACACCCCCCTGGGTGAACTTCAATCGGCCAATGGAGTGTTCCACTGCTCCGGGGAGGCCACCAAAGGGTCATGCAGTGTCGCTGAGGTGCTCCGCGTCCTGTTGAGGGGTCCATTGGTGATGGCGACGGTCAGATGAACCTGACGGTGTACGATGACCTGGAGCAGCTCAACTTGAGTGATAGGGGTTCGAAAGGAGCTTCTCCACGCATACTAGCACCTGCAAACGGAAGGGTTGCTCGGAGGCGAAGCTCCGGTGGTGTTAATTGAGCGCAAAATAGAGGAAGCGAGGATGGATAGAACTTGACCTCTGACGATAGTGATAGAGAGAGGTCTCGACCTTAATCCTACTCGAACGAGTAGGTCTAAGGGTGATCAGGATGCAGAAAGAGATGTAGCGTGAATCGAGGAGTCGATATGAATGGAGGGGGATGAGTAACTGGGCTCCAACTGGGTAGTCGGAGCAACGAAACCATGGCGGAGGCAGAATGGACAGATGTGAGTGAATAGGGCAAACGCGAGGATAAAAGTGGTACCTGAAGATTGGAACGTATTCCTGAGCTTCAGGCGAAAATGGTCGTCGAGGTAATGGCCTCGACAATGTTGCGGCGGACGAGGACATTGTTCACGACGGCGTTTCGGCCACGAAGGTCGAGCTGCGTCGTCGTTGCACCAAAACGAGCTCCGAAGGACGCTCCAAGCAGTTGTCACTCAGCTGGAGGTGGCTAAGGATCGAGATGGGGGCGAGGAACGAGCTGCGGTGCTAGGAAGCGGAAGAAAAGATTTTATAGGCAGCTCGGGGGTCCAGAAAGATCAGCATAGAGCGCGGAACCCTAAGGAGATCCGGATCATCCTAGCGACCCGCGAGGATCGCGGAGGTCCGAGGAATCACGGGTCCAAGAATCGAGGCGATTGGCGATCGGAGTCGGGCTCGGTAGTTGGGAGAAAAGGCTCCGATGAAGAGGTTTCGACCTCAACCGAGCTAGGAGGGGGCGTTGACTGGAGTCAACAAACCTTCCTACACCAATCAGAAAATTCGAATTTATAAATAATAGAAAATTCAATAAAAAATAGCAGACGAATTTAAAATAAAAAGTGTATAAAATAAAAAATGTTTTTATATTTCAAACTATTTTCAATGATTTTTAATTATTTTTATGAAAAATACATTAATGTATATATAATATATATTGTTATGTACAAGTATAATATACCTATGTGTTATAAGTATTTTTATTTTATTATTTTTAAAGAAATACCCTTATTTTATATTTTATTTATTTACAACATCTTTTTAGGAGTATAAGTTAATTTTTTATTTTACTTTTACAAATTATTTACGTATATAAAATAAATAGGGAATGTGACATATTAAGGTGTGTTTTTCACAATAAATGGAGGACTTTTTTTCTTATTTTTTTTTATTTTTAAGAATATATACAGAGGTTGTAAAATAATGAATTAATTTTATTTTGTCGAAAATAGGTATGTACAAATATAGGTAAAATATATACAATACAAAGTGAGCGCTATCTCTCTCGACTTATTTTATTTTGCGATTAGGTCAAGGCTTGACCTTCTCTTGGGTTTTGGGTCACTCTATATTTATTCTAAATACGTCATTCTTTTTCTTTTCCTTTATTCTTTTATTTTTTGCACAAAGATGCATGCTAAATATGCAACATTAAAACAGACATGCAATTTGCTAAGTTATTCTATTTACAGATATTTACATGATGTTTTTCCAAGAAAAAGAGCTAAAATAAAAGAATAAAGAGTGAGAATCAGGGATTCATCATTGCTCTAGTTCCTCTCACAACCATTGGCTGATGCGGTTTGGGACAATACTTTCACTTCCACTTTCTGTAGGCTGGGAGCTTCCATCCCGTACAGTAACCACCATTCGACTGCGGAAAATCCAAAAGATAAATTAATAGTAAATTAGTTATACTTCAGAACCAATGGACTTCTTTGTCTTAGTCCTTACCAGGAACAATAATACCTCGTCAATTGATTTCTTTTCCTTCAACAGAATGTATCAAGTGGAATGTGCTCCAGTTCCTCTCACAACCATCGGCATATGCGATTTAGGACAATACTTTCACTGCCACTTTCCGTAGGTTGGGAGCTTCCATCTCGTAAAATGACCACCATTCGACTGTAGAAAATCCAAAAGGAGATGAATTAATAGTAAATTAGTTATACATCACAACCAATTAAATTAGTTATACATCACGGCCAATAGACTTCTTTGTCTTAGTCGTTACCAGGAACAGTAATGCCTTGTCTATTAACTGTGGTAATTCTGCAGAAAGAACCCAAGGCATCCCTAAAGTACTTGACATACGCATTGTTTAAAGTAGGAAAATATTACATATTGTTCTTAGTGAATATTTTATTATTCATGTACGAATCAAAATTACCTCATTCATGCACGAGGTATGTGTATGCTCATCCTTGACGAGCTTCTCCACAACAACTTGTACAATTGCTCGAAGGTCAGTATATTTTCCAAGACCGTTCTAGTACTCGTACTTGGGATTGAAGTAATAAGCTGGACACAATCACACAAACATGGATAATTCTCATATTTTACTCCATCTAAAGTGCTATCGAAAATGAAAAAAAAAGATTTATTAGATAATACATATCAGCCTTGCGAAGAGGATGTGAGAGCATCTTGGACCACCCTTCATCCATGATGTCCAACCATGCTTTGAATCCTCTCCCAACTGCATCTCTGACCTTCTCTCTCATGCAGCGCATTGCCTCGTAGATCACTCCCATGGTGGGCTTCTTGCCACTGTCTACAATCTGCAATGCAGAAACAACCGGACCCATTATCTTCGAGACCCGAGCCACGTCATCCCAGAAGTAGAGATCGTCGATGATTGACTCCACTTTTTGTCCTCCTTCAGTCCGAGCTTCAGGTATCTCGAACCATTCACCTTGGCAACACATGATCTTCAACCTTGTCTTGTGTTATTTGAGGCTTTGCAACGCTGTAAAATTGGTTGCAAAGCGTGTGATGCTAGGCCTCACCAGCTCACCAATGCACGTTCGCCTCATAATATCCAGCATGTTGGAATGGTTGTAAATGAAGGTGGCGATCGTCTGTGCTTGCTCCACCACCTTTGAATCGAGCTTCCTCTTGTTGAAGTCCTTTAGAATTAAATACATATAATATGCAGCACACGATGTCCAAAAAATGTCGTAGTTGCTAAACTTCATTATTGTTTCACCTGCTTTCTTGAACTTGTTGCCATTGTTTGTGACAATCTGGACAATGTTCTCTTTCCCGACATCCTTGATGGCGTCCCTCGTCAACTTCAGTGGGTAATTAAGGTCCTTCACGTATTCAAATGCATTGACAGATTTCAAAAAATGTCCGTTCCAACACAGTAAACGAGGAAGTTGATGATCTGCTTCCTCGTGTAGCTCGTCAGTCATCGCCCATCGTCACGTTGTACTGTGGCCATCTCCTACTCTGCTCAGAGATGTACTCATTCATCTCCTCCTCCTACCAAAGATATTTGTTCATTATCTCCTTAGATGTGGGAGCCTTCACTCTTATTCCCATTGTGGTGATCTCAACAATGGCGTGCTGCAAAAAAGGTCCACTAGCGACGCATGCATGAATGCTCTCCCCAAAGAATAGCTTGATGATGCCCTTACCTACTCTTTCACATGCATTGGTAAACATCCTTTTCACCGTCTTCCACCTCAGATCCTTTCTTGACATGTGCTGCATATACCCACTCTGCATCAAGAAGGGTTCCGATCCCTTCGCTTTGTATTTTTTGGTGGGTGGTGGTACTGGTGTGCCTCCAGAACCACTCCTACTGCCACCAGCACCATAGAAGCTGACATGTGCACCACCGCATTCCCTCCTCTCGAACTCACTCCTCATAGACTCTTTTGTGGCTCTCTTGTATACCCACCACTCTGTTGCGGTCTGAATGTCAACGGGGTAGACAAAGTCATCGTCATCTGAATCTGAGAGAACATTAAACTCCTTCTCGAACATGAATTCTTTGAATTGTTCATCCCTTTTGGACCTCTCTACATGATTGTCCTTATTCCCCTCCAAGTTGGCCTTCACCAACTCCCTCACATCTCTTGGACAACAAGTATACTTGATAACATTTTTGTTGTTGCCAACAAGATAGTGCTTTAGTCTCGTAATGCCCCCTCCTCCCAAATTCTTCCCATAGAAGTTGCACGGTGGTTTCTATTTGTTGTCGTCTGGAGCGGTGGTATAGCTCCAATCAATCTCTCTACTGTCCAACAGATCACCAGAACCATCAGATTGTGAACTAGAGTGTGCCAAGATGTTGATTTACTGAAGTCTAAAATCTGCAAAAAAAATACACAACAAATGTTCATGAGACATATGAGGAGAATAATCAATTATTTGTTGATATTTTTTACTTTTAATTCATGAATTTAATTAATTAATACTTTGTTGTTAACAAAAATCACCATAAAACCATGTTTCCTATGCCTGAAACAAGAGATCAAATATTCATCTATAACTTAACTTAATATTGCAACATAATTCAAAATCCCCGAAATTAGTTCACCAAAAATCTCACTAAATTTTATATCTAGTTTTTAATTCACAGATTTGATTAACTACTACTTTTTTGTTAACATAAATCACCATAAAATCTTGTTTTCTATGTGTAAAATAAGAGATCCAACTTCATTCACCCATGACTTAACTTAAACTCACAACATAATTGTAGATCTAATTTTTAATTCATGGATTTAATTGATTACTATTTTTTGCTGACGAAAATAACCACAAAATCTTGATTTCTATGTCTAAAACAAGAGCTTCAACTTCATTCATCCATAACTTAACTTAATCTCTCAATATAACTCCAAAACCCCAAAGTAGTTCACCAAATATCTCACTAATTAATTCAAATCTTACCAAAAAAACAAGAATATGCATCACCTAACAACTATTAACAAAAACCGTAAAAAATTCACAATTTCACACAAGAAATCGAAGTAGATCTGGAATTCTACAGGTTACCTCAAAGGAAGGAAGCCAAGCACTTGGAGAAGACCTTGCAGGCTTGCAACAGGCGAAATTGGCGATATCGACAGATACATGCTGAAATGGGACCGATTTGTATGCTTTTACACGCTGGAAGATTCCTTATGTCGGTGGTATATCGCCGACACCCGATATACGCCGACATATCGATACAATATCGTCGATACCCTGTAAAGGGATATACACCCTAATATTGATACCCACAATCTCTCAATACCGATATTTTAACGATATATCGTGAAATGACCTTCCATGGTATGAACATGGCTGACATTGGTGTGGACTGCCTCTGCTACGTATGCCTCATCCTCTGAATGGAGATGAACCACCACTGTCACGGGAAGCTCCCATAGCCATCGATGTCTGAGTAGATGTGGCAGAGGGCATACTCAATCGACTTAGCCTGTGGTACACCTCTGCCATAAGAGGTATGGTAGCATCGGTGACAAGGTGAGAGCGAGCCGAATCATATTCTAGGATAAGGGCAGCCAGAAAAACCCTGTCATAACATAATCTCTATATGCCTTATGTTGGTGAGGCCGTCAGGGGTGTGTAACTACGGAGTCTCTCGAACATACCCCTCAGAGATGTATACATAACATGAAGAGAACGATCACCTTGTTTGGTCATGAAGATATCATGATGAAGTTGCAATATCTTCGACTCATTCCTCGCTTGAGAGTATGTTCCTGCGAGGATATCCTACAATGCCTTTTGTTGTGGGTTGACTCAAGATATCATTGGCTATCAAACAGAGACAATACTATATAGCCACACATTAGCATATGCATCATCTGCCTCCCATGAGGCATTTGTCACAGTCTTATCTATCGGCTTATCTTGTGTCAGAATATGCTTGTTACCATGGCTTTGCAGTAGATTCATGAACTGTATCGCCCAAAGCTCATAGTTTGATCCATCCATCTTGACAATAGGTGTTGGACCCTTGAAAGCACCTGTAGATGGCATATCACGCTTATATAGAAGAGAGAAACCCTAATGGGTAAATTTCAAAATAAGAATACAGAAATAAATTGTTGAGAACAATGAAAGAATGAAAGAGCTTGTTTTATTCAAGAGGTCTAGGGGTCCTTATATAGGACAAAACCCTAGAGAGCTCAAAGGATAAAGTACATAAATACCCTTTACGGGTTTACAAGAATATACATAGAATATTCTCCTAACAAGAATATACTCATAGAATATTCTCCAGCACATAGAATATTCTCCTAACACACCCCCTCAAGTTGGAGCATATTTATCAATCATGCCCAACATGGAAACAATCCAGGAGAGTCGCTTCTTGGGTAGTGTCTTCGTAAATATATCTTCAAGCTGGATCTCAATGTTGATGTGAGGAGTAATGATTCTTCCAATTTTGATAGCATCACAAACGAAATGACAGTCAACTTCTATATGCTTGGTTCGCTCATGAAACACAGGATTCGTGGCAATATAAGTGGCAGATTTGTTGTAGCAGTATAGTGGAATTGGAATATCGACAACAATACCAAGTTCTAGTAGAAACATTAATAGCCACGTGATCTCACAAGTAGCTTGAGCCATCACCCTGCATTCTGCTTCACCACTGGATCTAGATGCAACTGTCTGCTTCTTGCTTCTCCAAGTAACAAGATTTCCTCCAACCATCATGGCATAACCTATTGCGAAGCGTCGATCCTCTGGTGAGATTGCATAATCATCATCGGCATATGAAATAACATCGGTGTACCCATTTGCCCTATAGAAGAGGACACATCCTGGTGATTCTTTTAAATATCGTAGAATCTAAAGAACATCCTGCTAGTGACTGTAACAAGGTTGTTCCATGTGTTGGCTGGCTCTGCTTACTGCATTAGCGATATCTGGTCTGGTGACAGTAGGGTAGATACGTTTACCAACCAGGCTTTTGTATCTAGTAACATCTTCGAAGATAGGATCAGAGGATGTGATGTGTTTCTTAGGATCTGCAGGAATACCAGCGGGCTTGCATCCAAGTAATCCGGCTTCAGTAAGAATGTCCAGATAGTATTTCCTTTGTAAGAGATGAAGACCCTCCATAGTGCATAGTACTTCTATGCCCAGAAAGTAACGAAGTGGACCAAGGTCCTTGGTAACAAATACTTTCTGGAGGAAGACCATGGTCTCTAGTATTCATGTTTCATCATTACATGTGATAACCATATCATCCACATAGACTGCAAGTATAACAGTACCAGTTGCTCGTCTTCTGACAAACACAGAGTAGTCAGACGTTGTTCTTTGAAAGCCAAGGGTGTTGATTTCTGTAGTAAGTCTGTCAAACCATGCCCTTGGAATCTGCTTTAGGCCATATATGGCCTTGCGAAGTCGGCATACACACTCCCCCTCGACTTCATAACCTAGAGGCTGCATCATGTACACTTCCTCATCAAGATCGCCAGATAGGAACGCATTTTTCACATCCAACTGAAAGATAGGCCATGCCTTATTAGCTACCACAGAGAGTATAGTCCTTATTGACCCCATGCGTGCAACCGGTGAGAATGTCTCAAAATAATCCATTCCATATGTCTGTGTAAAGCCCTTTGCTATAAGACGAGCTTTCAGTCTGTAAATCGACCCATCAGGTGACCACTTAGTCGTGAAGACCCATTTGCACGCCACTGATATGGCCCCTTTAGGAGATTGCACTAGATCCCATGTACCCCTGGAAAGAAGAGCATCCATCTCTTCGTCCATGGCCTTTCGCCATCCTGAATCTTGCAAAGCACTGTGTTGATCTCTCGGAATAGAGATAGACATGCGAGCATCTGTATAACTTCTGTTAGCGCAAGATAAACCAGCAATAGAAGTGAAATGAGACATTGGATGAGAAGTACATTGCCTCTTAGTTCTGCAAAGAGCAATTGGTAAATCTTGTGGAGCATCCGGGACAGTATTGGAGGGGACACTTGTAGAAGGCATATCATCCTACAATAAAAAAACAGGTAAAGGGACATCTGGTGGTGAAGATCTATGTTTGAAGACAATTGTTGGAGGTGGGAGATCCAGAGGGATATCTGTAACTGGTGGAGTGAAGAAACTGCTCTGTTCAAAAAAGGTTACATCTGTACAGATATAATAGCGATGTCCTTTAGGATCATAACATCTGTAGCCTTTTTGCGTACGAGAATAACCGAGGAAGATGCACTGGATTGCATGAGGAGAAAGTTTGTCTGTAGTGTGAAAGTTATGAACAAAAGACACACATCCAAAGATCCGTAGGGGAAGAGGGAAGGGAGACTCAATTGGGTAAAGTAGAGAGAAGGGGGTTAGCCATTGAGGTTTGGAGATGGAATTCTATTAATAAGATGAACGGCAGTCAGTATGGCATCACCCTAGTAGGTTTTGGGAACCTTAATCTGCGTAAGGAGGGAACGGGCAATACTTAGGAGATGTCTGAATTTTTTTCCTGCTATCCCATTTTGTTGGGATGTATATGGACAAGAAATTTGATGTATGGTTCCTTGGGAGGCAAAGAAATCCGTTAGGTCATGTTGGGTAAACTCCAGTGCATTATCAGAGCGAAAGTGATGTATACCATGGGAGAATATATTCTTGACATATTGAAAGAAATTTTTGACAATTTTATTAATCTCTAAACGCTCTTTTAGAATATAGACCCATGATGACCTACTATAATCATCAACGAAGACAGCAAAATACTTGTGGACTTGTGTCCACACAGAGTACGGACTGGATAGGGTCCCCAAATATCACAATGGACTAGGGAGAAAGGAACTTCACGACGAGGTTCATTTCGAGCAAGAAAAGAAGCACGATGATGTTTCCTGAACTGACATGCTTCGCATTCAAATGGCTTCAGTGAAAAGTTCAGGGAACATCAGAGAGAGAGAGAGCTTTGATAGACGGATGACAGAGACATAGATGCCAAAGAAGGGGATCAGTGGAGATTGACGAAGCTCCAGCAAAACTAGAGTCAAACGGGATATCAACATAATAAAGACCATTCTTCTCATGCTCCCACCAAAATTCTGCCTCGTCCGGATGTCCTGAAAATAACAACAGAATTCATCAAATATAACTCGATAGTTAAGCTCAGTGCACAGCTTGTGAACAGATAATAAGCTGAGAGGGAAGTCAGGAGCACAGTGAACAACAATAAGTCGGAGTTTGAAGGAAAACTCCATGGTACCAACACTTGCAACATTTGCATCTCGAACAGTCTTCACAATGGAAGATGGCCGTGGGAAGGTGAGAAGACTATCTTCTCCCGTGAGATACGTAGATGCTCCTGAGTCAATGATCCATGCAGGAGCAGATGTAGAGGCAGAGTTGGCAATATTACCTGATGTAGTGGCCAAACTAGCAATGGAGGCAGAAGTAGGAGTATCAGTAGCTGAGTTCTGTAATAGTTTCCAAAGGCGAGCATACTCAAATGCAGTAAAGGAAGGCTGACAGTCACTGGAAGGCTGACCAAGAGAGGTGTCTACTGTATCATAGGTATCATCATTGGAGACAGTCTCGTAGGCGTCGTTAGCATTGGTGGGCATTCCAAACTTCGCCCAGCAGCGTTTTGATGGATGATTAAGGCGTCCACAATGTGTGCATGGAGGATATCAAGCAGTAGTAGTATCACGCCCACGGCCATGACCAGAGTCACACCCCCGTCCAAACTCATGGCCTCTGCCACGGCCGAAATCACATCCACATCCCCCTTGGTAAGTCAGGCATCCTCTAGCGAAATGTGTTGTAGTCTCAGCAGATAGAGGAGGTGAAGGAGACTCAAGTTCCTGTAGACGTCCGAAAATAGTCTCAAGAGAGGGTAGAGCTGCAACAGTCAGAATTGATCCTTGACCGACTTGTACCGTCGATGTAGTCCTGATAAAAAACGGTACACTTGCCATTCCACCCGTTCACCTATCTGTTTGTCACAACTGGCAGTTTGAAAAATGAGAAGCTCTTCATACAGGCTTGTGAGGAGTCGGTAGTACTCGATCAAGGTTGTATCTCCTTGATTTGCAAACCAGATCCATGTATATATGTCCAAGAGTCTGGACTTTGTTGTCTTCCATGAGTATGTGTTCTCAAACTCTCCCACATTGCCTTTGTTGTTTCCTTGTAGAGAAGACTGGAGGCTATATTTGGTTCGACACTGTTGGTTATCCAAGTAATCACCTGGTAGTTGTCTACATACCAGGTATCGTAGTCCTTTTCCATCTCCTTGGGCGGATCTTTTGTAAGAACATAATTCTTTCGTTGACCACCAAAAAAATTTGAAAGATCGAGACCACAGTACATAGTTCTCTTAACCCTTGAGCTTGATAGAAGTGCCATGAATCATCATAGAAGAAGTCAGATACAGGGGCTTTGATTCTGCAGATGTCATGGTGGTCGTAAAGGTCAAGAAAAAGTAACCTATATAGTCCACGTAGTGTTAGGAATCATATAGACCTAGCACAACATTGAACAGAGGCGTGGTGCGTGGGACCGCAGGAGGGTCGTAGTTAGCGGTGTGTGCGGCGAGAGGCCGTTGGTGTACAGCGAGAGGCCGCAGGGGGCAACGGCGGGCTACAGGGCCACAGGAAGTGGCCTGAGGGGGGGTGGGGGGCAGGCCGCAAGAAGCGGCTGGGACGTGTCGATAGGGGGCGGGGGAAGCCCGCAGGGAAGGTCGTCGCAGGGAGGGGGGGTCGGGAGGCCGCACGGAGGGCCGCAGATGGGTGGGAGGTGGCATAGAGGGTCGCAGGGGGGCGGCGGCCCGCAGGAGGCGGCGGGAAGCCGTAGGGGAAGGCGAGAGTGCCGTGGGAGGGAGGGAAGAAGGGGAAGGGGGACTGGCGGTGGGGTTGGGTTAGAACACCAGTCTAGGACCGTCGCTCTGATACCTTGTTGTGAACAACGAAAGAATGAAAGAGCTTGTTTTATTCAAGAGGTCTAGGGGTCCTTATATAGGACAAAACCCAAGAGAGCTCAAAGGATAAAGTACATAAATACCCCTTACGGGTTTACAAGAATATACATAGAATATTCTCCTAACAAGAATATAGTCATAGAATATTCTCCAGCACAGAATATTCTCCTAACACAAATAAACTGTGAAATAGTAACGTAACATAAAACTCTCAATAATGTGAAGAATGCATATACGGTAATCTGTAGGAGGAAGACTGCATGCAACAGCAACCTAGGTTTATTGATGAGGGGGAATGTCAGAAGGTTTGCAGACTTCATAAAGCAATTTATGGCCTTAAGCAAAGTCCTATAACATGGTTCCAGAACATCTCGAACTTGATAAAGCAGCAGGGCTTCACAAGATCATCTGCAAATCATTCATTATTCGCTCAGAGGACTCATAGTGGTATCCTTGTTATACCGATCTATGTAGATGATATCATTGTTACATGAGATGAATGGCGAGGTATTAGTGCGGTGAAGAAGTTCCTTGGACAATACTTTGTCACCAAGGACCTTGACAATTTATGATACTTCCTAGGCCTTGAGTTTGCCATGAACCAGCGGGATCTTGTGATGACCCAAAGGAAGCATGTTACTGATCTCCTCTCAAAGACAGGCATGGCAGATTGCAGACCCACCACTACTCCCATGGATCCTAGCAAGAAGCTATATGATGATGATACAAAGGAGGTGGACAAGAGGAGATACAGGGAGCTCATAGGGAAAATCCTCTATGTGCCAATTATCGGGCCAGACAACTCCTTTGTTGTGAGCAAAGTGAGCCAGTTTATGGAGCGGCCACGTCAGGCACATATAGATGTGGTTTACATGATTCTGAGATATATGAATACATCTTAAGATACAAGATTGCTCTGTAGCATTTGGACATCCCTCACCATTAAAACATGTGCAGATGCAGATAATGCGGGATGCATCAAGTATAAAAAATCTACCTCAGGCTTTGTGGTGTTCATAGGACTTCGGTGTCATGGAAGAGCAAGAAGCTGACTGTGGTTGTCAGATCTAGTGTAGAGTCAGAGTACAAAGCCATGGCACAGGGAAACACTGAGATGATGTGGGTCAAATCCCTTTTTACTAACTTAGCTATTGATGTGCCTCTTCACATGCATCAACAATGTAACAACCAAGCGGCTCTTTTCATTGTCAACAATCATGCATTCCATGAGAGGATTGTTGGTGGAAATGAGTGAATTGATATTCATAGAACCCTAGACTCTCTTATATAGAGAGAGACCCCATGGGTAAAATACAAAAGAGTCCAGAAAATAAATTGAAAATAAGAACCGGTACATAATATTATAACATAAGTCTCTACACTCCCCCTCAAGATGGAGCATAGATTTCTATCATGCTCAGCTTGGAAGAACATCTCTGAAAGGGTCCTCTGAGCAGTGGCTTGGTAAATATGTCGGCAGTGTGATCCTCTAAGCTAACGTGAGACGAAGATATCAAGCCTCTCTAGATCATATCTCTAGTGTAGTGGTAGTCTCCTTCGATATGCTTTGTTCTTTCATGAAATGATGGATTGTTGGCAATAAACAATGCTGCCTGATTGTCACACTGAAGATGCATGGGTAAAGGTACAACTATATGTAGATCTTCTAGCACAGCTCGAACCCGCATCATCTCTGTGCTCGCTTGCGCCATGGCCCTATATTCAGACTCAGCGCTAGACCTTACCGCAACAGTTTGTTTCTTGCTTTTCCAAGAAACCAGAGAGCTCTCAACAAAAACGGCGAATCCTGAAGTAGACTTTCGATTCTTAGGACACCCTGCATAATCTGCGTCTGCACATGCTGAAATAGATAAATATGTGCTCTTTCAAAATAGCAACCCTGAGCCTGAAGAAGACTTTAGATACCTCAGTATCATGTATATGGCATCCATATGAACTTATCTTGGTTGCTCCATAAATTGACTCACCCGGCTTACTGCAAAAGCAATATCGGGTCGAGTTATGGTGATATAAATGAGCTTACCCACCATCTCTCTATATCTTCTCTTGTCCACTTCTTCAGTATCATTGTCATACAGTTTCATGCTCGGATCCATAGGAGTACTCTATGGTCTACATCCAACCATGCATGTTTCAATCAGAAAATCTGTAATATATTTCCTTTGGGTCATCAGCAGATCCTATGCATTCCTGGCAAATTCCAACCCCAGAAAGTATCTTAGGGTACCAAGATCCTTCGTGACAAACTGACGGCCCAAGAATGCTTTTTCCCTCTCTACTCCCTGAACGCCATCTCCTATAACCAGAATATCATCAACATAGACCATGATGGCAACCGTACCTGTAGAGGTCTTCTAAATGAACAATGAGTGATCTGCATTTGATCTTTTGAATCCTTGTCGTTCAATTAGGTGGGAAAGCTTCTGGAACCATGCCCTTGGACTCTGTTTAAGGCCATAAATCGCCTTGTGAAGTCTACACACCATATGATTATCCCCCTCAGTAGTGAACCCTGGTGGTTGCTGCATGTAGACTTCCTCCTCCAGATCTCCATACAAGAAGGCATTCTTGACATCAAATTGAGATATAGACCAGTCACGTACCACGGCAACCGATAGAAGAATGCGAAGAGTAGAGTGACGAGCCACTGGAGAAAAGGTATCCAGATAGTCCACGCCATAGGTTTGTGTGAAAACCTCTCGCAACAAGTCGTGCCTTGTACCGATCGAGATTGTCATCTGCATGGTATTTAACTGTGAATACACACTTGCAGCTAACAATGGATGTCCCAGATGGAGCATTAACCAAGGTCCATATACCACGAGACTGTAAAGCACGCATCTCTTCTTCCATAGCCAGTTGCCAACAATCAATCTTCATAGCTTCTTGATAGGTTTGTGGTATATCCACGGAAGACAAAGCCGTAGCAAACCTCTGAAAGTCACCTGTAAGGAAGTGAAAGGACACCTGGGAAGAAGAAGGATAAGATGCGTAAGTCTGTTTCTACTTTCGAATAGCAATGGGAACATCAAGATCGTCATCCGTTGTACTGGATGGTGCAGCATCCTCCTGCAATGAAGAATTCTGCACATGTACCATATCTGAATCATCATTAGTAATGCCATCTGAACATACCTGAGGAGTGATGGATGCCTGACGTGTAGTATGAGCAGGACCTGACCGACGAGTATAGAATTTAGGTAATGGTGGGATAGGTGGTTGTGGAGGTGGCAGTGGTGGTGGTGGCGTAGTAACAAGACCTTGATTGGACTCAGGTGGACTCAGACTAGGAGGAGGAGGAACACAGACATCATCATTGGAAGTGGATGAGATCAACCTGTCACCTGCAGGGGAGAAGTACATAACGGACTCAAAAAATGTAACATCAGCACTGACAAAATATTTCTTGTTTATGGGGTCATAACAACGATAACCCTTCTGAGTCCGAGAGTAACCTACAAAGACACACTTGACATCTCTAGGAGAGAGTGTGTCAAGTCCAGGAGATAGGTGATAAACAAATGCAACAATACCAAAGAGACGAGGAGTAAGTGAGAATAATTCCTTATCAGGGAAAATAATGGAAAGAGGAATTTTCTCACCAAGAACAGATGATGGCATGCGATTGACTAGGTAGCAAGCTGTAAGGACAGCATCCCCCCAGAAAGCTATAGACGCACAACTATGGATAAGTAGGGTTCAATTGATGTAAAGAATGTGATGATGCTTTCTCTCTGCCACGCCATTCTGTTGAGATGTGTAAGTACAGGTGGTTTGGTGGATAATACCCTTAGACGAAAGAAACTGAGAGAGAGAGCAGGTATAGAACTCCAATGCATTATCTGTACGGACATATTTGATAGTAGAAGAGAAAACATTCTGCACTTCATTAATCAGATTTTTAATAACGCCCTTGCTTCAAATTTATTCTTTAAAAGAAAAACCCAAGATACACGAGAAAAGTCATCAACCACAACTAGATAAAACATGTATCCCTAATGATTAGGTACACGACTCGGACCCCAAATATCAATATGAAACAACTCAAATGAGGAGCTACTGCTCCGAATCTGATGACTAGGAAAGCTAGACCGATGATGCTTTCCCAACTGACACGCTTCACAATGAAATGACGAACTGGGAGGGATCTGAGGCAAGAGATGTCACATTTTCTGGAGCGGGAGATGGCCAAAGTGAAGATGCCAGGTGTACGGAGAGACTGATCCGTCTGAATGTGAAGAGGCTCTAGCATAAGAATTCTGGACCAGACGATAGAGACCATTCTGCTCAGAGCCACAGCCAATCACCCTGCCCGTTAGTATGTCCTGAAAAATGAGAGATGATGGGTTAAATATAGCACGACAGTGCAAATCCTTCGTAATTTGACTAATAAATAACAAATTCATGGAGAACTCAGAAGCATGTAGAACATTCTGTAGATGCATAGAAGTAGATAAGGTGATCTCTCCCTGTCCAACGATGGGGGAATGAGTCACATCTGCTATCAGCACTAAGCGTCCAGGTGGGATGTCCCTGTATGACTCAAGTCTCTCTCTGTCATGGCAGAGATGATGGGTGGCGCCAGAATCTAATCCAATCGGAGAGATCATGACAAGATGTAAAGGCAGTAGCACTACCTGAGGTATTGGCAATGGCAGACGAACTAGCAGAAGTTGTAGCAGCAACGTCTGAAGATCCACCTGGAGAATCAATAGACGATTAAGGCGTGATATCTCGTAGACGTGCCACAAGCTCTTCGAACCGGTTATCTGTAGTAGATGCCGACTGAGGCATGACATGATCGGCTACACGTTCCGATGCTGGGAACCCATGCTTAGAGTAGCATGTACCTCTGAGTGGCATGTGCGATGACAGAATGAACACGGCTGGCGAAAGCGACCTCCTCGGCCCCGAGGTCCACGTCCACGACCAGAAGACTGACCAACTCTCCCACGCGATACCGCCATCGTCGATGAAGGTGGAGTACATGTGCTGGAAGAAACAGATATGCGACTGAGCCTCCGGTAAACGTCCTCCATAGGAGGAATAACGACATCAGCCAGTATCTGAGAGCAGGTTGCCTCATACTCAGGATCGAGCGTTGCAAGTAGTACGCCCACCATGGTAGCATTCTGAAAGGTCTTATGCTACTCTGGAGTCGCCGTGAGTGGTATACTGCTATATAGTTTCTCGAACATCCCCCTCAGGGACGTGTACAACGAGTGAAGCGGCCGTCCATTCTGCTTCATCGTGAATATATCATGCTGGAGTTGTAACATCTTCGTCTCGTTCCGCACTTGGGAATATATAACAACCAGAATATCCCACAATGCCTTGGCAGTGGGCTGATGGAGGACATCATTGGCAATCTCCATCGACAGTGTGCCAGATAACCAAACCTTGGCATAAGAATCATCGACCTCCCAAGAGGCATAGATCCCAGTCTTCTCTACCGGCTCATCCTCGGTAAGTATATGCTTCTTACCGTTTGACTTCATGAGACTCATGAACTGCATCGCCCAGAGCTCATAGTTCATCACATCCATCTTGACTATTGGCGCAGGATCTTTGAAGGCGTCGATGGAGGGCATATCGACTTTACTTTCTGACATTTAGCCGGAGATGAAAACTAGGGTTTGTAGACAAGAGACGGTGTCTACATCAACCGGATAGGATTTGAGTGCATATGCAGACTTTATGCACTCAAATCCATGTCACGATATTGGCCGACGAGTGTTGAAGCAGCTGGCAGGGACTCGGCGGCCGACGGGGCTGGAGGAGGTGGTCCGGCGGTGGCCTGGCGGAGGGCTGGGGTGTGCCCGGCGGGGCCCGACGGGACCTAGCGAGTCCTGGCGAGACCTGACAGGGCCTGGCGGTGTCCGGCAAAGGCCGGGCGGAGGGCTGCGGGGCCTAGAAGGGCTTGGCAAGGCCTGACGGAGGGCTGTAGGTAGTCGGCGGAAGGATGGCGGAGGGCTGTGAAGCCTAGCAGAGGACCAGCGAGGGTCCGGTGGAGGTGGGCGGCACCGCCGAGAGGAGAGAGGAGAGAGATGGTGGGAGGCGGGCTTAAGAGCCTAGGGTTAGGGTTTTGGCTCTGATACCATGTTGGTGGAAATGAGTGAATTGGTATTCCATAGAACCCTAGGCTCTCTTATATAGAGAGAGACCCCATGGGTAAAATATATAAGAGTCCAAAAAATAAATAGAAAATAAGAACCGGTACATAATATTATAACATAAATCTCTACAAGGACCAAGCACATCGAGGTAGATTGTCACTACAAACGTGACATTATTCAGAAGGGCTTTATCTCTACTTCTCGTGTCAGCTCAAGGGAACAGACAGTAGATGTTTTCACCAAGACTAGTCAGAAGGCCATTTCAAAAATATTTTTCCAAACTGAGCACGATTGGTATCTATGCGCCATCTTGAGGGAGAGTGTTGAGAGTTCTTTTATTTTTTTCATATCTTTATGTATTCCTCTTTTCTTTTATCTTTATTATGTAATTTACCCAACATGGTTTATCCTCTCTATATAAGAGAATCATAAGGCCTATTGAATAATCAATTAAGCATTCTCTTTCCTCAACTTATGCAGCATGAATATGCCCATGCAGTGTATATGGTCCTGATTCAAGATTGTGGTTTCGTCAAATGTCCTAGTCATGTGCAATAGAAGAGGTCGTAATATCGCATATTGGTTACTTTCTCCGTTCAATAAGTATCACTAACTAATATTAAATAACTTTGTAAGTCAAGTAATAACTTCTTCCTCAACATCTATAGACAACTGAGAATATCATACGATTCAAATGTTTTCTCGAACCTCATCATTTCAAAGAATTTTGCACCTCACTCCTTTGAATCCGTCGATAAGAACAATTCAGATGGGATCTAGAATCGACTAACTCCCCAAAGTTGATGTTGATAGCACCCCTCTCATTTAAAAGCCTAAAGAAATAATTCTTCCACATGGACCATATAATCACTAGCCATTAGTATCATTTTCACCATTATATGTACCTAACTTACGTAAGATCCTTAGTCCTCTCCCTAGACATAGCTAGCTTGAAAAAAATTCTTACACCTTCCTTCGAGTCAAGTTTTACTTCATCTTGACTTTGTTAATTACCTTCTATGCTTCTTTCTTTTCCTTCATATACTTCGCAAAGTTTTCAAGTCTTCTACTTAGGGAGAACTTTAAAACTCTCTTTTCATTTTAAGTTTCTATTATACTAATTCTCTCTGCCATACACTTCCTTTCGTGATGATGCACCCCCCGTATCGATGTATCCCGATTAGACAAATTCAAACCTCATTTGCAACTTTTTTAATACAGCTTCCCATTTAATGCCACATTTAACTACGGTTTACAATCAAATCTCATATAGCCTCTTGTACCATCTTCTCCTTGAAACTTTCTTTTCCTTATTAAGATTCCACAATTTGCACCCACTCGTGTCTACTACCCAAAAGACCAAGGTTCAAATCCCCTTTGTGGGGGTTGCGTTAGGTAGTTGACAACCATCGTAAAAAATAGTCGGATCTTTCAACATCGATTTGAGCAAGAATCCATGTACCTGACCCTACTTAAAGTGGGAGAAGGCTTCGCCATGTTATTAAGATCCCACAATTTACTTCTCGACTCTCTTGACAATAATGTTTGTTTCTTTTGTTGCTTCCTTGTCTTTACATCCAAAATGAGGTAACATGGATTTTGAACGAATCAATAAGACTCTTCTTTTTTTGCTTCCTACGAAGGAGACGGTATCTAGGGTGGAGGACTTCAGACCCATAGCGCTATCGAACGGAATATTTCTCATTACAACCAAAGTTATTGCAAACCAACTACGGGATATAATGGGAGACATTATTTCATTAGAGCAGACCGGTTTCATCCCGGGTAGGCATTTGGCTGATGGATGGTTTCTTGCGTCAGAAATAATTCATGATTGGAAGAGAATACAAAAAAAGGTCTATTGTGGAACATTGATTTCTCCAAATCTTATGACTCAATGTACTGGTGCTTCATCTAGACCTCTCTGTGGCGTAGAGGATTTCTCGAGTTGTGGATAGCCTAGATCAAGAGATGTATCACAACGGCATCTTATGCGGTGCTTGTTAATGCCCACCCTAAGTGTGGTTTCTTCCAGCCTTAGTGTGGTGTTAGACAGGGATGTCCCCTAGCTCCTCTTATGTTTGTGATCGTTGCGGATACCCTCTCGGTTATGATGAAACTTGCTCAGGATGGTGGGTTGTACACAGGATATTGTAGGGATGACGTTGCAATCCCCGCCCCTCAATATGCAGATGACACGGTCGTTTTTTTGAAGAATGGGGCAGATCAGGCTAGTAACCGGACGTCGTCGATACTGGACATCTTTCGCTACATCTTAGGACTACGAATTAACAGAGACAAATCCACCTTTATCTCATTTGACCTTTCAGTGTCGGAAATTCAACAAGCGGGCACGGCTTTGGGATGTGCAAAGAGGACCCTCCCCGTGATGTATCTGGTGCTCCCCTGGTGGTGGTTCAGTTGTGTGCGTGTGACTCGAGACAATCTTGGATAAGATGAAAATAAACTTGTCGGTTGGAAGGCGTGGATCCTATCAAATGGAGGGAAATATGTGTTGCTAAATAGGTCTTGCATGCTATCCCTATCTTCTTTTGCTCAAATAGGCTACTTCTGAAAGGAGTACGTGTGAAGATTGAATGCATTATAAGGTGTTTTTTCTGGGCTGACAATGGGCAAGTTAGGGGAGGTTTTTACCACATAAATTGGGATAAAGTTACTCGAGCATAGAAAAATGGTGGATGGGAGATCTTGAGATTAGAACATGTGAATAAGGTCCTGCTAAACAATGTGGATTCTTAGATGGGGGGACTCTGAAGATCTTGTATGCCACCTAGTGAGAAGAAATTACGACATCCAAGGCTCGTTAAGTGGAAAGGCTATACGATATATGCCATCGCTTTGGCAAGGTATATGTCAAATGATCCCGAAAATGGGAGAACTCATGTAGCATGTTTTGGAAATGGTGAAACTTTCATATTCTCGAAAGACAACTAGTAAGGTACTAGTTCTTTGGATGCATGGTACCCTCGTCTCTTTGCCCTTGTTGTCGACAACAATCTTCCAATGCATCATGCTTGGTCAGAAGACTCGTGGACTCCTTTTATGTCTGCCTTCTCGGACCAACGACTGAATGAATTTTTGGCTCTCTTAAAAGATCTTACGATTGTTATAGGGCTTGCTGGGGGAAAGACCATTTACTTGGTCAAATGGACATTTCATGGTCAAAAAAGCATACCAAATGTTTGCTAAAGATACTAGTCCATCCCAAGAATATCTAAACCAGGACTGTTGCATTAACAGTAAGATCCCACGTGAAGGTTTTTCTGTGGCTAGCCCGTTATGGCCACTTGAAGAGCAAGGTCTGAAGAAACAAGCTTTTCTCTACGGATGATGTTCTTTGTCCGAGATGTATGGAGGAAAATGAAGATAAGGATCATATCTTTTTTTGTTGTAGCTCCTCGCGCCAGCTCTGGTTGTAGATGAACATTTTTGGATTAGAACCAATGACTTCCTATCTTTCTGTGGTGCAATGCGGACGGCGGGGGGCAACTTTCACGATGATGTTGTACCGTCTTATGCCTCAATTTGGGTTATATGGAGTGCTAGAAATGAGTGCATTTTCCATGATCAACATTTCTGTGTAGCAAATGTACTGGGTCGACATAGGGCCACAGTGTCATACTGGTCATGCATCTAATTTTCATAATGTTGCTTTATAATTAATACAATTTCGTGTTGTGGGTTCCATCTCGGAGCTCCACCCTTTTCTTTATCAAAAAATTTACATTTTCCTTGCAATTTTTATAGCACAATCGATATCTTCTCTTCCAAAAAAAAATTGTCATTATGAGCCATTTTTAAAAGTACCAAGTGTTTGTCACTTATATTGAGTAAAATATTCAATAAAACATTATCATACACGAAGCTCGTGATAAGGAGAGGGACAAGACCCTGCTTTAGGTTGTAGAGATATATTTATGTTACGTTGTTTATTTCATGTTTCTTATATTGTTTCTTAATTCCCTTTACTTATGAATGTCTTACGTAATTTACCCATAGGCTACTCTCCTATATAAGAGAGCCTAGGTTTCATGGAATAAACGACTTTATGTTTTTTCCCAACATGGTATCAGAGTGGCGATCCCAGACTGGAGCTTCGAAACCCTAACCCTAATCCCACCCTACCCCGTCTCCTCCCCTTCGATCCACGCAGGGCACCACTGCCCCACGTCGCTGCCTGGGCCCCGCACCGTCGATGCCTGGGCCCCGCACCGACGCCCGAGCCTTCCGCGTGGGCTCTTCCAACCTTGCGCAACTGACTGGACCTCCCACGCAGGCCCCACCGCCACCTGGGGCACTCGCTGCCCCTACTTGGGGACCTACAGGCCCGTCTGGGCCCCTCGCCAATCCGGCCTAGGCCTCTGCATGGTTTCTACCACTACCTAGGCAACCTGCAGCCGCAGGGCACCAATACTTAGGTTCTTGCAACCTTCACTTTCACCCGGGTTGAACCCCTTCTCATAGAGTAGTCATCGTGGGGTCCTTTGTCGTTAATGAGATTGATTGCATGATTCTACACATGCAATCATATCTCTTTATGTCAGTGTAGACAAATCTGTATCAAGTCTTTATCCCTAGTATTCTCGAGCCATCATGTCAGAAAGCAAGGTCGAGGTTCCCTCCATAGGCGCCTTCAGAGGTCCTGCGCCTATAGTAAAAATGGATGGGTCAAACTATGAACTGTGGGCTATGCAATTCATGAGTATGATGAAGTCTACAGGTAAGAAACACATACTTACCGAGGAAGAACCGGCCGAGAAGACTGGTGATAACGCCTCATGGGAGGCGGATGATGCTTATGCCAAGGTTTGGCTCTCAGGTACATTGGCATTAGAGATTGCCAATGATATACTTCATCAACCCACAACCAAGGCGATGTAGGATATTCTTGCTACCACTTATTCACAGGTAAAGAATGAGATGAAGATTCTACAGCTCCAACATGATATTTTTACTATCAAGCAGAATGGTCGTCCTCTCCACTCTTTGTATACATCCTTGCGTATAATGTTTGTGAATCTCTATAGCTTCATGCCTCTAACATCCACCCCTGAGTAGTAGAAAACTTATCGGAATGCCACCATGGTTGGTGTGTTTCTGGCAGCCCCTGATCCTAATTAGTTGTAGGGTCGGACAGGGTTGGGTTGGCCCAACCCGGGGAACCCCTCCTTCCAACCCTCCCAATCTTCCACACAGTTTACTATTCACAGGGTACCCCAACCCAACCCAACCCTACCCAACCCTACAACCAAACGAACCCTAAGTATGAGGCGGGTCGTTCTCATATTCTAGCAGACTCTATTGTTCCTCCCATGGAGGAAACCTTCCGCAGACTCAGTCGGACCACTGTTCCATCTTCTACTGCCAGTCAGACGTCCTCAGTGATGGCGGCTTCCCGAGGTTGAGGAGGATCTTCTCAGTTTTGTGGTCGCGGACCTAGGGGCAGAGGAGATCGTGTTTGTCAGCCATGTACTTTCTGCCATCGTCCTGGACACACAGAGAATACATGCTACTCCAAGCATGGGATCCCCTGCCTCTGCTCGAGTGGCTGAATAGATTGAGCCCCCAGCTGCTTCCTCGTTGGATCAACATTTTTAGGATCTTGTAGCATGATTGAGGGGTATTATACCTCCTCCTTCCGGTTCTGTGACGTCTTCGTCGGCCCCCGAGAGTCATTCAGATGTAGCTGCTTCAGCCTCCTCCAGTACCTCAAGTAATACTTATGCACTCACTAGCAGTAGTGGACCTGATGCTATAGAATGGATTATAGACTCAGGTGCCACACATCACTTGTTTGGAGACAAGGGTCAACTTAAAGACTACAGACATGTTCCTCTAGGACGAACTACGGTTATTGCAGATGGGACCCATTCTCCAATTACTGGACGGGGGGAGATTAGCTTGACACCCTCTATGCATCTACAGAACGTGTTGCATGCACCTGATTTTTCAATGAATTTGTTGTCTATTAGCCAGATTACGAAAGATTTATATTGTCGAACCATTTTTTACCCATCCTCTCTTGTTTTCCAGTACATCCCTACGGGCAAAGTGATTGGGTGTGGCCGTGAGCAGGGCGGTCTCTATCGCCTAGTTCAAACTTCATATGCCAGTATCTCCTCCCTATCTGCTGGATCTGTCTCAGCATTCATGTGGCATGTGCGCTTTGGTCATCTCCCACTCTAGAAATTATGTCGTGTTCTGGCTCAGATATCGCCTCACATGTCTTTTCAATGTGAGGCATGTCAGTTGGGAAAGCACCATCACTCTACCTTTCCCAATCATCAGAGTCGGAGCAATAGCTCCATTTTTCAGTTGTTGCATATAGATATTTGGGGTCCAATCGTATTCCTGGTCAAACAGAGACACATGTTTTATCTAGTTGTTGTTGATGATTTCTTTTGTTTTTAAACAACCACAGGTATACTCCCAAGATGGGAGCTACCGCCGGAAAAAAACAATTGTTGTTGATGATTTCTCTCGTCTGTCTTGGGTCTTTTTGTTAAAGGATAAATATGAAGCTAGAGATGTTATCAAAAATTTCTTAATCGAAGTACAGAATGTCTTTTTTGCTTCTGTGAAAATTGTGATAACTGAAAATGCCTTGGAATTTTGTACTAATACTCTCTCCAATTATTTTTCAACCATGAGAATTATTCATCAAACATCATGTGCCTATATTTCCCAACAAAATGTTGTTGCAGAAAGAAAACATCGTCATTTGCTTGATGTTACTAGGACGCTTCTCATTCAGAGTCATGCTCCTCATTCTTTTTGGGGCGATGTTGTTCTAACGGCATATTATCTTATTAATCGCATGCCCTCGTCAGTCTTGGGTGGGAATATTCCTTTCTCTCTTGCCTTTCTTGAAAAGGAATTGTCCTCACTCACTCCTCGTGTGTTTGGCTCAGTCACATTCGTCCACCAATTGTCTCCAGGCATTGACAAGCTCTCTCCTAGAGCTGTCAAGTGTGTCTTTGTTGGGTACTCCAGGACATAGAAAGGATACAGGTGTTATGATCCAATGCGCAGGAAGTATTACATTAATGCTGATGTCACCTTTTCGAGTCCATGATGTACTTTTCTCCTACAGGTGATCGGTTGACGTCTTCAGATACTGATGATGGCATATACATGCCGCCACCACCATTAATACCTCCCACACCTCCTTTACCACCACCATCACCACTATCTACGTCACCTCCACTTACTATAATGGTCCCAGTTCCACCATTGCCACACCTCTATACCCGTCAGCCTGCCTCTGCTCATGGTCATCGCTCATCATGTAGAACGCATGAGGTATGTTCTAATAACACAATTTCTAATGATGGGTTTAATGGTCTACCTAAGCAGGATTCTTTACAAGGAACAGATGTAGAGGCTACAGATTTGGACCTACATATTGCACTTCGGAAGCAGAAGCGTAGTTGTACGTCATATCCTATAGCATCCATGGTCTCATTTGATCGCTTGACTAGCGATTTCAAGAATTTTGCAGTTGCATTATCAGACGTGACCATTCCATGGAACTATCAAGAGGATCTGAAGGACAGTCGATGGCGTTTGGCTATAGAAGAAGAGATGGCTGCTCTTCAGTCGAGAGGCACTTGGAGCCTCGTCCCAGTTCCTACTGAGGTGTCTACAGTAAGTTGTAAATGGGTGTTTATAGTTAAGAAAAATGCAGATGGTAGCATCGACAGATACAAGGCATGCCTGGTTGCATGAGGGTTTACTCAGACATATAGGGTGGATTATCTTGACATATTCTCACTAGTTGCTCTTCATTCCACCTTACGGATTCTTCTCTGTTGAAGTGATTCGAGATTGGTCGTTGTTTCAGTTAGATGTCAAGAATGCATTTTTGTATGGTGATCTTTAAGAGGAAGTCAACATGCATCAGCCACCTGGATTTGCTGTTGTGTAGACTTCATAAGGCGATCTATGGCCCTAAGTAGAGACCTAGAGCTTGGTTCCAAAAGCATTCAGACTTGTTTGAGAAACAGGGGTGCAAACGTTTGAATGCAGATCATTCCATTTTTATACAAAAAACATCCAGAAGTATGATTGCTATTATGATTTATGCTGATGATATTCTTATTACAGGAGATGGCATACAAGGAATGAAGAGGGCAAAAGAACTTCTAGGTCGTGAATTTGTCACCAAGGATCTTGGAGCCCTTATATACTTTCTAGGACTGGAGTTTGCCAGAAATCAACAAGGGCTTGTGATGACCTAGAGGAAATACGTCACTGATTTGCTAAGTGACACGATAATGCTTGGATGTCGACTTGCCACCACACCCATGGATCCAAGAATGAAACTATATGATGATGATACTGATGAGGTTGATAGGAGGAGATACAGAGAGCTGGTAGGAAAGCTCCTTTTTGTTACCATTACCAGACCCAATATTGCTTTTGATGTTAGTCGGGTGAGCCAGTTCATGGAGCAATCACATCAGGCCCATATGGATGCTATACATATGATACTCAGATATCTAAAATCATATCCACGTGCAGGTCTACTATTTAGTAAAGGCAAAGAGGTCACCATCTCAGCATGCATAAATACAGATTATGCAGGGTGTCCAAAGGATAGGAAGTTCACCACTGGATTTGTTGTATACGTTGGAGATTCTCTTGTCTCATGGAGGAGCAAGAAGCAAACTGTTGTAGCCAGAACTAGTGTTGAGTCTGAATATAGGGCTATGGCCCAGGTTAGTACAGAAATGATGTGGGTTCGAACTGTTCTTACAGATCTATATATAGTGGTTCCCCTTCCTATAGTACTAGAATATGACAATCATGCTACTACATTTATTGCAAATAATCCAGCATTTCATGAACGCACCAAGCACATCAAGGTTGATTGCCACTATATACGAGATATGATTCAGAAGGGTTTTATTTCCACATCTCATGTCAGCTCAGGGGACCAGACTGCAAATATCTTCACCAAGGCCTTACTCTGAGGACCTTTTCAGAAGTGCCCGTCCAAGCTGAGCATGATCGACATCTATGCTTCATCTTGAAGGGGAGTGTAGAGATATATTTATGTTACGTTATTTATTTCTTGTCTCATGTGTTGTTTCTTAATTCCCTTTACTTATGAATGTCTTATGTAATTTACCCATAGGATACTCTCCTATATAAGAGAGCCTAGGGTTCATGGAATAAACGTCTTTACGTTTTTTCCCAACATAGGTCACGGATGAGCATGAGCCACAGACAATGCATTGGTTGTGAAACCATGTGAGAGGTGGTAGCATGATCACAGTGATGCCAGAGGTGCTGGGCATGGAGAGTTGCATTAGATGCTAGGGGAGGAGGGATGCTTGGAAGAATCATGTAAATGACACTAGCATTCCAGTACTCCTTTAAGAGGCTATTGGAATGATAGTGACGGACATATATTTACCTTAGTATCGCCAATTTAAAATGTGTGATAGATATCATCTTTTAAGCATGCGATAATCCTCATGTAGCTTGTCTATTTTTAGTGTTGTATTGATCAAATTGGACACTCCATGCTCCAGTTTGACGGGGAGTGTTGAGTTATTTATGTAATTTGACCTTTATGAGTAGGATTTGTTTAGTCCAACGTGGTTGAGTGGTTGAACTTGTTGAGTTGGTAGGGATATAAATAGAGCTCAACATTCCCTATACTCATTGAGAAACGTAATAGAGTATCCAACCCTTTGTGGCTTTCTCGTATGGTCTTACCTTCTCCTTAAGAGGTAGGGTTCTACGAATCAAAGTTTTCATTTTGTTCTTGATTCCATAATTTGTCTTTTATATATTCATACTCCTAGAAAATTAGTAAGTGTAGCCCCATCTACACACTAAAGTCTTATAATAGACGATATGGAACAAAATATAAGAGCAGCGTAATTGGATCCTGGAGGACATGTACCCGTTTAAATACAATTCTCCCTCATGCTGGAGCATGCAATGCTCAGCTTGGACAGACTGGTTAACTCTCACTCACACACTGAATAAATGACAGTATAGACAACCTTGACTAAATATATACTATGATGGTTGTTGATGATGATGCTTCAGGTCATGATCTTCCAATTTGTTGATTACATTTTGTAAATAATTAACCCTAATAACTAATCATGTTGATTTAGGGTAAATGATTAACCTTAATAACTAATCATGTTGGTAATCATTCATAAGATAAACAATCCATAAGATAAATAAAAAGCTTATTCTGTGGAGATGGGTATGGGTATGTGAAACAAGATAAATTGACCCTAAACCCATAAGAAAAAAATTTATTATGTTAAGAAAAAAACAAAAAAATCTAAAAAAACAAGCAAAAACCTGGGTAAGTGGGATAGTGGGAGACGGTGGCACCTCTTGCTTAAAGGCAGCAGGCGGAAGAGATGGTCAAATGGGTGCTCAACGGCAGCAGGCAGTGGCAGCGGCGATTCACAATAGGTGGAGGTGGTGGCGAGGAGTCCCTTCACAGTGGTGGTGACGGCGATCAGCAGCAGGCGGAGGTGGTGCGCCTCAGCCTCGCATCAATCGCCTCGTGCCTCGAGCGCCTCAGGCATATGCAAGGCATACGCACCAGCAATGAAGACTCGAGACGTGTGCCTCGAGGCGTTTTTGGCTCGCCTCACCTCGAGGCATACGCCTCAGAGCCTTGAGGCACCGTATTTTAAAACCATGTTAAAGGCGCTTCAATGAGTCTCCCTCGTGAGCACTTTGGGTAGGAGATAAGATATTGTAAAATCAAAAAAATATTTTTCTCTTCATTTTAATTAATATATGAGAGAAATTCAAAACATCTTTTCCCGCGTGTGTATTTGAGTATCCACCCAAAGAAATCATTTCTCTTTGTAGGGTTCTTTGAGAAATCATAGATCCAAATCCCCTAAAAACACTATTTTTATTCTTTCACCTAGGCTAACTTTAGGTGTAAGTCGGTCCAACTGTAAAATACAAGGGACTGACTGAATAATCAATAGTTAGACCGGCAATTTGGCTGACTAATGGCTGATAAAAAATCTTTTTAATTTTTTATGTTGAGTTATCCCATTATCACCAAAAATTATGAAACTCTATCTCAGTTTCCACACAGTACTTGTTTCTTTTTCTAAAAATGGCATCAACTGTCATGATTAAATAGAAGTTATGATGCACTACTTCTTTTTGGAATTAAAACATCCAATATGTGCATCTTGAATTTGTTTATATGATACTCGAAATATTGATCAAATATGAGTCATATAAAACTTGTGTACCATTCGTCACCTTACTCAATTAGGATCAAAATTAATATAGAAGGAAATGGTTTTCTCACTTCAATATTTTATGTTCCCTGATTCTCTTCATTAAGTTCACTATTCCATCAAAGTCCTTACACAATTCTGTATACTTATACTATATAAGATGTGTAATATTTGATTGAAATTCGTTTGGTACTTCTATCTCGTTAACTGATAGCTAAGTATAAATATAAAATCATATATGTATTTGATATAGTTTTTTTGCATTTAAAAGAATAAAAAATACATACCAAATAATTCTAAGTAATTTTTAATTTATCGGGCCTAGACCTGAGCCATATCAAGGATAACTTGCACCAAAGAACTTGTGAGCTTGGGCCTAACAGGACCCTTTGCCTACATCTTGAAATTATTAATCCCAAGTTGTTTAGGAATGTCTCTACTATTTACAACTCACTCTCAGACTTTGTAATTACTAGATTTTTGACTATATTTGGGGTGCTACAATTTCCCCCACTTATATGTGAAATGTCCTCGTTGTGATAAGGCTCGTTATTTATTCCTAATAATGGTTGCACATTCTTCGTAGCCCTTTCCTCATAGCTCTTTGGTAGGGGTGACTTCACATCATGGATATTCTTTCCACTATTACAGGGGACCTGGTCATACCATTTGTAACATCTCAAACCTTGACCTAAGCAGTATAACTTGTCCAAACAATTTATTGGGCTTGGGCGCAACTAGATCCCTTGACCACGGCCCAAAATGATTAAGCCCAACTTGTTTAGTAATAGTCCCCACTACATATAACCAACTCGCACACCTTGTGATTACTAGATATGGAACTATGCTTGGGGTACTGCAAACATTGTTTATACTTTAAGCAGTGATGCGTCCGGCTAAAACCCAAGCACGGGCTTTTTGCAACAATGTACATAAATGGCATTTAGGATCCCTATCTCAAAATCACTTTAATAGCCATAATTCAATCTCCAAACCACATTACTTCTACTACACTCTACTTTAAGTTTTTACCCACACAATAATGTCAACCACATTCAGATCTTTACGTTAACCAAATCATTGTAGCTTATAATCAGTTCTTTCAATATAGGATTTTCTGTCTCTCCATTCTGTCTCCTACAATCATAAATATTTATCTTCCTCTTAATTAGTGTATTAACTACCTCCATTATCTACTACCACATCCTTGTCACCATCACCTTATCACATCCATTATAATACCCTTGCAAACCATCTACATCATTCATGGCACCAGAGTGATGTTGAGGACTCTACCTCTGGGATACTTATGGCAATGATGTGTTTTTTTTAGCAATGAGTAGGTGAACCCCCATCGTGGGGGTCACCGCCAATGGCAATGATGTGTTGTCTATAGAATTCTTGACTCTTGTGTAATGTGAAGATGATGTATTGTATATTGCTACTCCAAAATACAATACAAATACATTATTTAATACATACAACAACCACCCAATTCACTAACACAACTAGCACTTGATACAACAATAAAACAATCAATCTTCTCTCTTGTTCATTTGTTTGGTGGCTCTCTTCACTTTATCTCTCACTTGATTTGCATGCTTCCCTACTTTGACGCCACCACAAAATGGCTCTCAAAATCTATTTATTCTCATGCTCCAATGGCATTGAGAAGTATGGAATTCTCTAAAATATTTGAGTTGAATGCATCCAAAAATATTATAGAGAATTAGAGTTATCTTAAGAAACCACTAGATAAATAGAGTACATCTCCTCGAGATATTTTGAGTTATAATTACTCATGAACTTTCTAGAATTTAGAGAAGTTAGTGATGTACCTTTTATTTAAACACTCCCCCTCAACACCAACTTCTCTTATGATAGGTCAAATCTAGAGCTTGCTTAAACCATATTGTTAGAGATGGATTTATTTTATTATATTTAGTTGTAACCCCTCGGGGTCCTTCTATGTAATTTCCCATTTATGGATTCTCTAGGGTTTTGATCTATATAAGAACCCCTAGACATCTTGAATAAGACAACTCATTACGTTCTCTCATCTTTCTCCACATGGTATCAGAGCAATGATCCTAGACCGGTGTTCTGATATAAATCTCGTCGCCGCCACCAACCCGCATCTCTCTTCCTCTCTGCAGCCCTTGTACGGGCCCCTACCAACGACTAAGGCCATGCACAAGGTCTCCTAGGTTTCTCCCTCGATCAGCCAGGGCCTCTAATACCCTTGGCAGGGACGTCGAGGCTCTAAAAGCCTACTAAGCTATTACACCACAGCTGAGATCACCGTCACCTCCGCAAAGCATCGATCCTAGATCGTTTACCTCTGCAAGGCCTCTGTCTGAGACATTTGCCTTTGTTGGGGCTTCAAGACCTCTGCCAGGCTTCCAATAGCACCGCCAGGCCTTCGCCAGCTTTCCAGCAGCACCTCTAGGCCCCTGTCGGGGCCCCATTAGGGATCTGTTGGGGCTTCAAGGCCTTTGTCAAGCCTCCCAAAGGCTCCGCTAGGCTCCTTAGCCCTGCCAGCACTTTTTGGCTGCACCACAGGGCCCCTAGGCTACTTAGCACTTGCCAACATCATTGGGCTGAACCACAGCCTCTGCCAAGTCTAATTTGTGGCGTCACATGCACAATTTGCTGCTTCAAAAGCCCAAAAGGGGGTTGAACCGGTGATTTAGGCCACTCATATGCTTGTTTGAAACAACATCTTCATCAAAGTCACTTTTTCATGACCTTTGTGACAATGATGACATCTTCTAAGACCAAGCCCTACTCAACTTCTTCTGTGATGGTATAGGGCACCTCTAATTGAAAGGCACTGAAAAACTATGTACTCTGGTCTCGATCATTCAAGGTATTCATCGATAGCGAGCGTAGGAATCATATCCTCATCAAGGATCCGCCCACGGAGACGGACAAGGAGTATGACACCTGATATGCAGACAATCACCAGGTTATCACTTGGATGACCAATAGCATTGATTGAAATATTGCAACGAATCTTCTCTGCAAAAGATTCTGCAAAAGTGATGTGAGAGACTCTGAAACGAACTTACTCCCAGAAGACAACCAAGACTCAACTCTCAAACATTTATATGCGGATCTAGTCTACTACTTAGGGGAATTCTAGTCTTGTCGAGTACTACATGTTTCTAACTGGACTTTTTTAGGAGCTTCTGATTTTTTAGCCAGCCTGTTATGATAAACAAGCGGGAAAGAGATTAGATTGGTAGGTCTACCAATTCCTTTCTGGACTACATCCACGATACAAAAGCTGTGAAGGGCTGATTTCTGATGGTTGATATTGTGCCATCAATTGAGACCATCTTTGACCGTCTGAGGTTCTCGAGACATATGTTGAACGTGCTTCTACTCTACCATCTGCAAAGAATTTTGCTCATTATGCATCACTCGGGAACAGAGGACGACAGAGCTTCCAAGAAGGTTGAGGCCATGACTTTGGTCTTCGTCATGGACATGACTTTGGCTGTGGTCGTCGTCGTGGCTGTGATTTTATTTCTCCTCAGTATCCAGTGTGCATCCATTATGGGTGTTGAGAGTGTTGCTAGAAAAGTTTGGCATCCAACCCATCCAACAGTTCCTATGAGAAATCATCTTGTGATACATCTTATAATACTGCAAAGGACTCGCCTGATCAATATTCTGATTGAAGGCCAGCACCTTTTAGTTGTTCAGAATACTCCCTCCTGAGACAGCTTCTACAGAACTCCAGTAGCTCCGCTAGTGATAATGGTTGTACATCTCTGGATTGCTAATGGTGCTCATTCCCCCATCACTGTTGTTGGAACTGTAGAGTTCTCCTCCAAGCTCTGACTGACCAGAGTCCATTGTGCCCATGTTTTTCCCCTTAGCTTATTATATGTTCAGAAGCTATGTGCTGAGCTTCATTGTCGGGTTATTTTTTACGAGTTCTATTTTTATTTTCTGGACAACTGGACAAAGCAGATTTTTGGTGGGGGCATGAGAAGAATGTCATTTACTATCTTGGTATTCCTTTTGGTTCTAGTTTTGTTAGCACAGTATATATCTCCGGCGATCCTTTACTTTGTTGCATTGCATTGGACATCCTTCTGTCAAGGTCATCTCCATGATGCCCCGTGAACTTTCTACGTTGAAGCCCTTTGAGTGCGAAGCATGTCAGTTCAGAAAATATCATCAAGAATCCTTTACTACACGAGTTGAGCCCCATTATGATGTTCCTTTTTATCCTATCCATTGTGATATATAGGGATCTTGTTCGGTTCGCACTCTGAGTGGACACACATATTTTGTTGTTTTTGTTGATTATTATAGTCGATCATCTTGAGTCTATCTAATAAAGGAACGTTCGGAGATCAACGAAATTCAAGAATTTCGTTCAATACTTCAAAACATTTTTATCTACCTCTGTTCAAATTTTTCGTACAGATAATGCTTTGGAATTCACCCAACATGACTTGATGATTTTCTTTGTTTCCCAGGGACTGTACACTAAACTTCATGTCTGTATACAGCAAAATGGGGTAGCAGAGAGAAAATCTAGACATCTTCATGACATTGGTAGGTCCCTTCTCAGTCAGATGAAGGCTTTAAAGACCTACTTGGGTGGTGTCATTCTTATAGTTGTCCATCTTATCAATAGGGTCACATCTTCGATCCTAAAAGAGTCACTCCATTCCCATTACTCTACCCCAATGAGCCATCCTTCCCAATACCTCTGATAATTTTTGGGTGTATTGTCTTTGTTCACAATTTGCATATTGTTTATAAGTTGTCACCTAGGTCGATCAAGTGTGTTTTTCTTAGATATGCTTGTGCTATGATCCTTCTGGGCATCGATACTATATTTCTGCAGATGTTACTTTCTTTGAACAGACTAGTTTCTTTAGACAGCCTGTCATGGGTATACCATTGGATCTTCCTCTGCCACCAATTGTTTATAAGCGCAATCATACATATGTGCCTTCTCATGTGCCTTTTCTTGTTCCTTTTCTGGAGGATGAGATGCCATCTTCAAGTGCTCCGACCATTGTTGCCTCAGATGCTCCTCAAGAGTCTCTCATAGCTCTACGCAGTACAAAATGGTAATGTACTTTCCACCCTATGTCCAATTTTACTTCTACTAGCTTATCATGCTCAGATAAGAGATATGCATATGGTCTCATGCTTATTTATGTTCCCAGAAATCATCACAGTGTTTTACAGAATCATAGATGGAGACATGCAATGGATGAGGAAAATAATGCTCTTACATTCAGGGGGACATGGGACCTTGTACAGTATCCCATGGGAATTCGACCAGTGGCTTGCAGATGGGTCTTCGCGACTAAACAGTCGCCTGATGGGTCCTTTGACAGATTGAAAGCATGGCTAGTTGCCGTAGGTTTTACATAGACTTATGGGGTTGACTACTTCGAGACCTCCCCAGTGGCAAGGATGGGCTCTATTCGTACTACTCTTTCAATGGCTGCCAATAAGGGATGGCCTATATTACAGCTTGATGTGAAGAATGCCTTTCTCTATGGAGATCTTGAGGAGGAGGTTTACATGATGCAGCCTCCAGGTTATGAAGTCAAGGAAGAGTGTGTGTACTGACTTCGTAAGGACAACTATTACCTAAAGTAGAGCCTTCGGACATGGTATGATAGACTCACTAGTGAGATCAACATGCTTGGCTTCCAGAGAACAACATCTGATTACTCTGATTTTGTCAGACGATGGTCCACTTATACTGGCATACTTGCAGTTTACGTTGATGATATGGTCGTCACCGTTGATGATGATGAAGGAATATTATAAACCAAGGCTTTCCTTCAGAGGTCTTCATCACAAAGGACCTTGACCAACTCCGATATTTCCTTGGTATAGAAGTGATACATGCTACAAAGGGACTTCACCTCTCACAAATGAAGTCTTGCTTGGACATTCTAACTAAGGTTGTAATACTTTGATGCAAGCCTTCCGGCATCCCTACATGCCCGAGAAAGCACTCTACTTCAGTTGATCCTGCATTTGAAGATACTACACGATACATAAGCCCTAGTTGGTAAACTACTTTACCTTACTGTCATTAAGCCATATATATCTTATAATGTGTGCAGAGCTAGCCAACACATGGAGACACCACTTTACAGTCATTGACAGGATGTTCTTTTGATCCTACGCTACTTGAAGGAATCACCAGTGCGAGGCCTCTTCTATGGTGTCAATGGCAACACAAATGCTTCTGCTTATGCTGATGCAAATTATGCTAGTTCACATGAGCATCATTGCTCCACTTCAAGATATGCTATGATGGTTGGTAGAAACCTTGTCACTTAGCAAAGCAAGAAGCAGATCGTAGTCTCGTAATCGAGTGCATAGGCAGAATACAAGATGATGGCTCAGGTTACCTGTGAGATTACTTGGTTACTCTCATTCTTACAGGAACTTGGTATTGTTGCCACTACTGAAGTTTCTTTGTATTGTGAAAATAAGTCCGCTACACATATTGTTGCGAATCATGTTTTCCATGAGCGAACCAGGCATATTGAGATCGATTGCCATTTTGTTTGTGATGTTGTACAAGGAGGGAAGATCACTACTCCACACATCTCCACTGATTTTCAGTTTACACGTATTCACGCACTACTAAAGAAACGCCTATCGTAGATAATTTCCAAGTTGGCATAATTGACGGATATGCTCCAACTTGAGGGGAGTGTTAGAGATGGCTTTATTTTATTCTATTTAGTTTTAAGCGCTCGGGATCCTCTTATGTAATTTACTGTTTATGAGTGCTCTAGGGTTTTGGTCCATATAAGAACCCCTAGACCCCTTGAATAAGACAACTCATTGTGTTCTCTTATCTTTCTCTACACGTATAATGTGCTATTTAATTGAGAGACATTTTCTTGGTTTTTCTTATGTTCAAACCTTCTAAGTTGCTCCGTATAACGATCAAGTTCTTTGAGAAGAAAGGCATTCTTCACATCTATTTGCTATAAATTCCAAGTTTTATTAGCTACTAAAGCTAGCAGTGTCTTAGTCTAGTCATCTTCGCAACTGGACTAAATGTTTCATCATAGTCCACACCATTTTGTTGGGAGAATAGTGGAGCAATCAACCAAACTTTATTCCTTCCTATAGATCCATTTGGACTTGTCTTCAACTCATAAATCTTCTCACAAGATATTGGATTTACATCTCATGACTTAGGAATAGAATCCCATGTTTGATTCTCTCGCAATGCCTTGGTTTCTTCTTCTATAGCATTTCTTGGATTTTGGGCGCATCTTCGTATGTAGTGGGTTCTTGCAACCCTTAATTTTTAGCAACCGCATCATTAACATACCTGAGGGTTAGGCTTGTATAGTTTGATATATCCTCAAAGTGGTACACTTGAATTTTCATCGATCTCATGCTGAGCATGATGAAATTCCGCTGGAGTTTTCTTTATGAACTCCACTTTCAATGAATTGAATGTTTTCTCTACAACTTTAGATACCACCTTCTCTTTATCTCCAAGTGGAGCTTCTTTATGAACTCCACTTTCCATGAACTGAATGTTTTCTCTACAACTTTAGATATCACCTTCTCTTTATCTCCAAAGCTACTTTCTATTTGATGAAGCTTCCCCTCATTTGCTTCACACATATCTTCCAAAACCTTTTCATCAAGTAATGAAACCTCATGTGATAACCACCATGATGATGCCGCATTGAAGACAACATTCCTTGATGTATAACATTTACCTATGATTGTATCACAACATCTCCAACATTTTCTCTCATTGGCAGATCTAATAAAGATGCATCAGATTGCCTTCTTGTCAACCTTGCTACGAAGAAGGTCAGGTGCGAACACATAGCAAACCGACCGAAATGTTCAAAAACAACTTACTGTTGGTTTCATCTTCCATAGTTTCTGTAAAGGAGACACGAAGCCCAACTCCGCTTAATATAAGTGATTGATTATGTCCGCCAGTCTTCATGCATTCTACCTAAAATCTCAGTGGAACATGTTTTGCATGCAACAAACTTCGAGAAACCTTTGCAAAATGTCGATTCTTCCTTTCGGCAACTCCATTTTGTTGTAGCGTACTTAGACATGTTAGTTGCCTCTGAATTCCAGCTTCTATGTGATAAGTGGAGAAATATATAGATGTATATTCCCCATCATTACTTGTTAGTAGGCATCGGATTTTCTCTCATTCATTCTCAACCTTTTGTCGAAATGCTTTTAACTTGGAGAGAACCTCAAATTTTTCCTTCTGGAAGAATAACCAAACATATCTTAAAATCATCTCTGAAGGTTAACATGTACCTCATTCCGCTTAAAGAAGGCTAATTGACTGGTCCAAATACGTCTGAGTGAATCAGCAGTAATGGCTCCTTTGCATGAAATCCAGACTCCCTATAAGGCAATTGATGTGCCTTACAATGCTAACATCTAGATGAAATAGTTTCTTCTCGAACATGTAATTATGGAAGACCTTTGAGTATTGAGCAGTCCATCATTATCTTTAGCTTGTGATAGCCCACATATCCCAACCTCGCACACCAGAGATCAGGTATCTCATTCTTCTTTGTTTTATCTATGTATACAAATTGTGCTGACATAACATAGATAGATTTGACTCGTCTTCCTTTCATTATAGCAAATATCTGGAAGCTTTAAATTTCGATATACCCAAAAATCTTCGGGGTCAAATACAACATATTGTCCTGTAGTTGTTAGTCTAGATATAAAAAGAGGATTTTTGTCATGCCGAGCACATGATAGATATGATTAAGGTTCAACTTCTTTGAATTATATCACTAAGTAATTGTTGTGGTGCCTATAAATGTGATTGGTAACTTCGAGTTGTTGTTGGTTACAACAATTCAATTGCCTTTGTATGTATACTATTATTATAGATTCTTCTTATCTCCTGGCATGTGGTTTGAGAAACATGACATCCAATTGTTGTTATAATCGACTTTTGAACGAATCTTTATTGCTAAAGCCAAGTCGCCTTTGACAATTTCCATAGAAGCCTCCTCGTCTGAATTTTCTTTTGTTAAATTCTCATATTGACAGTTTGATGTTATTGTATTACTTTCAAGGGGCTTGTTCTTGATACTGCACTCATGTGCATTGTTAGAAAATAGAGAATGCGGAAGCGTATCAGAGAATAAAGAATAAAAATATGAAGAACACACAAGATTTAATGCAGAACTCTACTCCCTATGAAGCGGGATGAAACCACGGGAGAAGGCCTCAAAGGGCCATATGTGTCTATTGATTTTCTCATTGGATACAAAAGGGTGAGGGGCTTCTTATATAGCCCTCACCAAGTCTCCACGTCCCATAAGTGGTAGATGTGGGACTAAACAACTGGATGGTGTAAATGGATCCTGGAGTGATCCATTTACCCATCTACAACTCAAGTGACGCATAACTCAAATACTCCAACACTCCCCCTCAAGCCGGAGCATGCAATGCTCAGCTTAGACAAACAGAAAGAAATCTCAACTCAAAATACAGGACACTACATACAATATCAACTCAACGCACACAACTGTCAGCTGTTGTCGAGGATGTTGCTTCTCAAGCCGTGCAGGTGAGGAAGACGAACGGGCTGAAGTGTGAGTCAAACTAAATCTCCTCGTCGGAGAGCATGTGCGATGTACTGCACCTGTCAGAGTCACCGCAACCGAAATAAATCTCCTCGTCAAAGAACTCTGGCCCGCCACAACAATGTGTGCAACTGCTCCATCTATGAAAGGGCCGAACTGAAAAGAGCAGTGGAGTGCAATCCTCGTCGGAGTCCACGGTCACTGGAGAATGGAGTCTGAAAGTCTCCTCGTCAGAGATATGAGTCTCTCCCTTATGGCTCAGAGAATGGTACTCTATTCTGGAGTCCCTATGAAACCACATGAAAACCCAAGCCCACATGGCATAGGGAATGGGATCTCTACTCTGGAGTCCCTATAGATCACATGAAAACCCTGGCCAACAAAACAATAATGATGGGGGCCACAAACAATGATGACAAACGTGTGCATATTTGAAAAAGATCGCATACATGTGCGTGTCTGAAACTGAGGACTCGGAAACATCTGACGTCGAGTCTGAATCAACTGTAGAATCTGAAATCTGAATGGCCTAGAATCTGGAATCTGGATCTGGAACGGACCTGTGACTCTACATAATACTCCCCCTTTCTCCCATACTTGTTGGAATGACAAACATCGATCAAATTGGGAGAAGACAACAAAGATGGGAAGAAAATAAAATTAAATAAGTCATCACATTTTTCTCGGCTTTTCTCAATCAAAATTTTCCTTTTTCTAGATCAGTTTTTTTCTCAGCTATTTCATTCCCTCCTTTTTTAAATAGTTGTCACTCTTTAAAAAAATAAGCCCTTCACATTTTTTATGGCTTTTCCTTTGCAATTTTTCTATGTACGGCTTTGTTTTTTTTGGAACAAGGCCCAAATAGGATCCACAAAGGCAACTCTTCCTCGGACGTTTTCTTTTTCACGTTGGGCCTTTCTCCTTTTTTTGGTTGCAGCGTAACATGAGCCCCTTTTTAAAAAAAAAATAAATGTGGCCCCCTTTGGGGCTAACCCTACTTCGGGTTCCCCGATTAGGAACCATGCATTGTTGCTGCTCTTGTAATGGCGATAGAGAGCATCGCCTGGAGAAGCACCCTCGTGCGTCGATCAAAGGTGTCCCCTGGAGTAGGACATCGCCGCGAGGTATTGGAGCTTTGCCTGGTGATTGCGATGAGGTGTGTCGCTGGAGCTGATGCATGGTGATGCAAAGATGTGCCGCATGTGTGCATGGAGCATGCCTGTTGGAGAACGAGTGTTGCCTGGAGATGTTGGCCCATGCGAGAAGTGTGGACGGCCTGCCTCCTTGCTCGAAACCATGGATTGCTACGAGGAGTTGCCACTGTCGGTGCTTGCGTACTTGCCGGGTCGAGAAGGAGATCTTCAGTGGGAAATGCGAGGAGGGAAGTGACGACACAATGACCGATGCGACTGAGGTAAAGGTATAAAATGAGGTCGTTGCGACCTCAGTCACTCGAATGCGTCAATCAAGAAAAATCAATCACTCAAATAAGATAAAAACAAGCAAGCACACAATAGAGCGATCTAGCTATAGGATTAACCTGGTATAGCTCCCAGGGTCGAACACAAGGAGCACAGATTGGCCTTGCGGCCTACGATGTAGTCAGGAATCCAAGTGAATCTTTTTTATGGTTTTTATTTGTTTTTATAAATTTTTTTTTAGATTTTTGAAAAGATGAGAAAATGAGAGAAGACAAATACAAGGGAACTTCAACAATTTATTAAACACATCAAAAGTGGTGCAAAAATTCCAGAAAATTGGTTTTTAGGTTTTTTAAGTTTTTTACTGTTTTTGGTGAATTTTTGGAATTTTTCTAATGGGTAAATTATTTATTAAAAATCAAACAATGCGAAAAACAAAGGGTACTGTCCAGCAAGGCTTAAGACCTAAAAATAAAATACTCTTGGATCTCAAAAAGCCCTAAAGGTAATTTTCCTATAATCTATGAAGAATAAGGAAAATTTAGGCACCCTAATTATTATTTTTGGATTTTTAATTTTTTAATTATAATTTTTATGGGTTTTTAGGGGTTTTTCAATTTTTAAGGTTTTTAAGTGATGAAAAGTAGCCAAAATTGGCTAGAAAATCAATCAACAAGCAATAAACAGTATCTAATTTTTTTGGAATTTTTGGTGGAGTTTTTATATTTTTTTTGGTATTTTTAAAGTCAAACAGTAGCAAAAATAGGGGTTTTTGAATTTTTAAAAATAATAAATGCAATCAAAAATGTCCCCAAAAATCATAGAAATTCCTACACCATGGCAGGAGCCATGTGTCAAAATTTCATTGGATTTGGAGGTCGTTTGATATTTTATTCAAAAATAAAGGTGGGGCACTGTGCACAGGGACCTAAGTGCAAATACCCAAAAGTTCTGGGGTCCTGGTGCAAAATACCCAAGAAGTCACGTGCCAAGCACGTGTCTGGGGCACACAGGGACCAAATGGTAATAAAAATAAGTTCCGAGGGCTTATTGGTAACAAGTACCAAAAGTCCAGGGACTTATATGCAAATAACCCAAAATAATTCGCACATGTGCAAATAAAGTGTTCACAGGGGTATATATGCAAATAAACAAAACATTTTATTCAATGAATAACATCCAGAACTACAAGGGGTTCTATGCAAATATCCCAACAAAACACGTGACGAAGCACGTGGGTCTCTACTGGCGGGGGTATAAATGCAAATAAAATAAAGCGCGAGGTCCAGAATGCAAATAACCCAGAAAATAAACAACTTGAATTAAAAATTACAGGACTTAAACGAAAACAACAAACTACGAGGGGGGCCTACGATATTTACCCCTTTATTAACCGACGGTCGGATGTGCGCCACGTGGGTGATCTGACGGCTGGGATGTGCGGCGCTTTACTTCTTCGGCTCTTGGTCTCGATCGACGGCGGAGGGAGGTCCACGTGGCTGATCTAACGGTGCTGGGCTCCTGCGCCTCTCTCCTCGGCTGCAACGGTCCAGATGAGATCCTCAGATGGATCGACGGCTGCTGCTCCTCTACAGATCGACGGCTGGGATTAGAACTGGAGCGAGGTCTTCATCGGACGGCTCTGGAAGGTGGAGGAAGAACTGATGGCCGGCGAACTTCGCCGGCCTCCTGCGTGCGCTCCGGTCCTCCTCAGCTGCTGCACATGATCGGAGAAGGTTCCTGGTGACTGCCCGCAGCTGATGGTGATGGCCAAGGGCCCAACCGAGCCCTGGAGGGGCTCCGGCGAGGCCTAGTGGCTCGAAGCTCCTGGCTGAACTGTGAAGGAGGCTCAGACACCCCCTTTGGACCTGCAAAGTGGTCAAGAAGCTTCGCGGGTCGAGGGCAAAGTGCCTCGACCCGGTTAGGTGGCGTGAAGGTGAACGGTGCGGTGGGGCGGAAGAGCTCCGGCGAGGCGGAGACGGTGGAGCTCGACTCCCAGATCCTGTGCGATCTGGGTTGAGTGAAAGTGCGTAGAAGGTGCGTGAGGGTACGGCGGAGATGA
This sequence comes from Ottelia alismoides, assembly GCA_037367405.1. Classification (NCBI taxonomy): domain Eukaryota; kingdom Viridiplantae; phylum Streptophyta; class Magnoliopsida; order Alismatales; family Hydrocharitaceae; genus Ottelia; species Ottelia alismoides. The sequence goes on from JAZKJV010000703.1 coordinate 593,886, forward strand.
TGGTAGGGTCGGATGGTCGAGATGTTGCGTGAGATGGTCGGGATCGGAGATGTACGTCGGAGCTATGATTTGGGCGAAATCAAAAATTACGCTAAATGGAAGGTCGAATCGGCTACCTGGTGGCTGCAGTAGACTGTGCTGGAGCGTGGCTAACTCCGGGTCGTAGCTTCGAAGGGCGTCAAGGCCTGAAGCTCGATGCTCAACGCCGGCGGCGGAGCAAGGACGGCGAAGTACGCCGGATCAAAGGATACGCCTCCTCACCTCACTGCAACAAAGGCAAAGGCTTGCTGTCACTCTTGCGATGCCGATGGAGGTCACTGGGAAGAAGGAGAGGGTCCAAAGATGCGGCGCGGAGGCGGCGGAGGTCGGGAATATATAGAGTGACCGGGGCGTTTAGGGTTGAGGTTCGACAGCTATAGAAGGCGTGGATTTGATGGCGGAAGATCCGGCGAGGGAGAGGGATGAACGGCGAAGAATCCGGGCACGGGGGTTGAGTGGGTGACAGCCTGGAGTCGCGTGGGAAAATCGGAGAAGGCGGGGTGGCGCGCGAGGTCCAGAATAGGAAGGAGGTCGCGGGGGAGTTGACCGGAGTCAACAGTCCCCCGTGGACCAATCAGGAGCGGCCACGTGTGCCCGAATTTTGTTTATTTATTTTAGGGTAGAAATAGGCCGAATTAGAGAAAACTCAAAACATGAAATATTTTTCTTTTATTTTTTTCTATTTTTTTGGTGATTTTTAATTAATTTTTGGAAATAAAAATAGGGTAGCTATATATATAGGTATATGTACACTATATGGATTTTTATTTTTGATTTTTTATTTGTTGTTTTTATGTATTTTTATGCTCATTTTGTATTTTATTTATTTACAAGATGAAATATAGAATAAAAGAATATTTTTATTTTATTTTTATCACTTATATACAAGGGTGAAATAAATGGTTGAATACATTTATATACATGGTATTTATACAATGTATTTTTGTATTTTCAATTTTGTAATTTTTATTTGATTTTTATTTTGTTTCTTGTTATTTATTTTATTTACAAAATATGCCATAGAATATTTACAAAAAGTTTAGAAAATAATTGAATTTATTTACAAGGTTAAATAAATACAAGATGATGGTTTGTACACATGGTGAAAGAAGGGTGTTTTTGAATTTTTGGATTTTTATCTTTTTATCTTGTTTTTAATAGTCTCTAAATATACACAATATGGACAAACATATTTTTTTGGGTGAGGAAAATATAATTTTATTTATTTACAGAAGTATATACACATGTGAGCCCCTATCTCCCTCTACTTTGGCTTTTATGCGGTCAGGCCCATGCTGAGCCCTCCCTTGGGTTAGGTTGCTCAATATTTATTCTAAATATTTCCCTCTTTTTCTTTTTGCTCTTTATTCTTTTATTTTGTGCACAAAAACATGCTAATTATAGGTTTTTACACAATGCATGCTTTTGGTATTTATTTGTATTTACACATATCTACATGTATTTGCAAAAGGTTTTTGTAGCTAAAATAGAAGAATAAAGAGTGATGAATGGGTATTCATCACCCCCCTATGCTTAACTTTGCTAGTCCCTTAGCAAACACTTATTTGAAAAAGAAGTGAAAAAGAAAGAAGAAAAAGAAAAAGAAAAAGAGGATGTACATGGATCAAGGTTGACTTATTAAATTTTCCTTCATTAAATTGAAATATGGAGCTCGATCAGATCTTTGGATTATTAATGTGTCGGAACCTTATTTGGACTTAAGCCTAAAACTCAACAGTCTCCAAGTTCCACCAATCTATGGGCAAGACTCCTCAATAAACCAGATCAGAACAAGTCTACATACACAAACTCTAATGACCATGAATCTTTTCCTTGCGGTGTAAGTGATATGTGGCTCCCCACCTCAGAAGTAACAAAGAAACAACCTCCCTCAACCTGGTAACTCTAATGCCTCAGTCTAGCAACTCTTTCCTCGAGAAGCGGGGTATTCCCTTCTAAGTTCAAGTGCAACCGGCTCAAGAAGAGGGGGTAGAAGTATAGAGTTTTGGAAGCTTAGCCAGTGTAGCTAAGTCTCCCGCTGCAAGCTTCATGAGATGTAACATGGATACCATAAGCTTTTGCTTTATACTCCGGTGGGGTTATTAAATTTTCAATCCGACCCACCACTTTTTTGGAGTTCTTTTTGCATTTTTGCATTTTTTTTTTTTCAACTTCTGTACAACATATCTACATGGTGCAGCATATATAAGAAATTTCCCCTTGAGCCAGTAGACTATCCCTCTTTTGAAGCTTTATTGCAACCCACAGCTTCTGTCTTTAGCTTTCAACACCACTAGACCAAGTTGAGGTGCACTTCCTTCACTATAAGAAGAAGAGAGGTTCCGCCTAGAAGTACTACCCTCATATGCTACCCCAAGCCAAAGGAAACTGCCTCCTCACCACCTCATCCATGGAGAGCCATGTGTAAAGTGCAGGTGCAAGTGAAGCCATTGTCTCTGAGAGTCATGCGTGTGTTGTTAAGTGCTCTACTTAGGCTCATCAAGATGACATATGCTCATAGCCTAGTGGACTCAAAGAATTAAGTCCTTATGGACCTGAACAGCCTTAACCCTAAGTCCTACAAGGTTCCTCTTGAAGTTAAGTGAATTAAGATCTTATTCAAGCTCCATTTCTCAATTTAATTCCAGGCTTATTTTAAATGTCAACTCTCATCCAGGAAAAACTATATACATATATGTACACAAGATGCTATTTACAAATATTTTACAATCATGCAAAAATTTTGAAAAATGTTTTGAAATCATGAATGAATGATGCATGAAGTGCAAGTTTTGCAAAATGATATTTACAAACATTTACACAAGATTTTTGCAAACTTTTGATTTTCAAAACATTTTGGAAAAAATTTTGTACTATATACATAATTTTGATACGAAAATATTTTACACAAGCTTTACACAAAAGTTTTTTTGAAATCATTTTTACAAAAATACTTTATACACTAGCTATGTCTGTGCAAGAATAAGAAATGTTTATGTACATGAAAAATTTTTAATTTTTGTGATTTTTAGCCATTTTATTTATTAACACACTCACACAAAGTACGAGTTATGGCTAAAGTATATATGAAATATATACACACCCCCCCTATACTTAGCTCGAACGATGTCCTCAGAGTGATCAAGAGTGATGAAGAAGACATGACTCGTGCTTAGTAAAAGGGAAGTGAAAAGGAATGGCTAAGTACAGGAACGAATAAATGAATAGAATGAGAGGAACTCGGTGGTTTCCCCCTATACTTAGGATTAACTAATCCTAAGTATAGAAAGCTGTACATGAAGGGAAAGCCGAGTGAAGAATTATACAGAATCTGCCCCCCCTATACTTAGGGTAAAATATCCCTAAGTATAGGCAGCAAAAAACAAGAGCAGAAAGAATGAAAAGAATACTCGCAGGTCCGACATCCCCCCTATACTTAGGATAAAGTACACCCTAAGTATAGCATAATCATAAGATGAGAGATGGGATGTGGGACTAAAGAATAGAATGATATAGACAACTGGATCTATACGGGCGGAGGAACAGTGAAAATCAGGCGTGAGATGCAAAAGATGTGAGTCAAAAGACCACATCTCACGCAAAATGAATAGCAGCAATAATAACGTCCCGCGGCTCATGATCTAGAAATGGTTTGAGTCGCTGGCCGTTCACTCGGAAGGTACTCTCAGAAGATAACTCAGATATATCAATGCTACCGTTATCGTGTACCTTTCTGACCAAATAGGGTCCTTTCCATTTGCCCTGTAGCTTCCCTGGAAATAATCTAAGCCTTGCATCAAACAGCCATACTTTCTGTCCAATCTCAAAATGCTTGTGGCTGATATGAGAATCATGCCACTCTTTGACTTTCTCCTTATAATGTAGGCTGTTTGAGAATGCTGCATCTCTAAGCTCTTCCAAGGCGGCTAACTCTGCCCTCCTCTGGTCTCCTATACCATTTGGATCCATCAATATGTCAGTAACTGCCCAGAGTGACTTGTGCCTCAGCTCAACTGGTAGGTGACAGGGCTTGCCATACACGAGGCGAAAGGGAGATGTACCTAATGGAGTCTTGAAAGACGTCCGATATGCCCACAAGACCGAGTCCAAAAGCTGTGACCAATTCTTTCGGTCAGGGCGGACGACTTTCTGCAAAATATTCTTGATCTCCCTATTCGACACTTCGGCTAGACCATTCGTCTGTGGATGGTATGGTGTGGCAACACGATGGTCTATGCCGAACTCTCTAGTAAGTGCCTTCACCTGGTCGTTGATGAAATGAGACCCCCCATCAGAAATCAGAACTCGTGGAACCCCGAACCGCATGATTATGTTCTTCCTCAAAAATCGGCAAACTGTCTTTGCATCTGCGGCTCGGGCGGGGATAGCCTCAACCCAACGACTAACATAATCTACGGCTAACAGAATGTACTCAAATCCCTGACTCTTAGGGAATGGACCCATGAAATCGATGCCCCATGCGTCAAAAACCTCACAGAAGTGAATGGGCTGCATCGGCATCATATCACGTTGTCCACAAGTGCCCATCCTCTGACAGTCAGTACACCTCTTCACGAACTCATCAGAGTCCTTGAAGAGTGTAGGCCACCACAAGCCGGATTGGAGCACTTTCTGTGCTGTTCTCCTCCCAGAATGATGTCCTCCTTCCTCAAGCTTGTGGCAGTAAGTGAGGACACTATGATGCTCCTCCTGAGGAATACACCGACGCCAGATGCTATCCCCTCCTTCGTGGTAAAGGATGGGATCCTCCCAGTGGTAGGACTTGGCCTTCGCAAGGAAGGTCTCAATCTTCTGCTTGGGCCAATCTTGTGGGACTTTCCCAGCAACGAGAAAGTTCACAATATCGGCATACCACGGGAGTGAGGCGATAGCAAGGATCGCCTCATCTGGGAAGGTATCACAAATGGGATCAATCTGCTCTGTCTCCTCAGGCTGCTCTAATCGGGATAAATGGTCCGCCACCACATTCTTGACTCCAGGCTTATCCTTGATCTCAATGTCGAACTCCTGGAGTAGAAGGATCCATCTAGTAAGTCTGGCCTTGGCATCCTTCTTTGACATGAGGTACCTGATGGCGGTGTGATCTGTGTACAAGGTCACTCTAGATCCAATGATATATGATCTGAATTTATCTAGGGCAAACACTACTGCTAGCATTTCCTTCTCTGTGACCGTATAATTCCGCTGGGCGGAATCCAATGTGCGGCTAGCATAGTGTATCGCAAATGGTACTCCATCCCTCCTCTGTCCTAGCACGGCCCCTACGGCAAAATCAGAGGCGTCCGTCATGATCTCGAATGGGAGAGACCAATCAGGCGGCTGAAGGACAGGAGCCTCAATTACACACTGCTGGAGAGTCTCAAACGACGAAAGACACTTGTCATCGACAAGGAACTCGGTGTCTTTCGTTAAGAGGTCAGTCAACGGTCGGGCAATCTTGCTGAAATCATGAATGAATCTCCTATAAAAACCAACGTGCCCCAGAAATGACCGTAACTGCTTCAGATTGGACGGCGGTGTGAGTTTCCTAATGACATCGACCTTGGCCGGATCAACCTCCATGCCTCTGTTGGAGATGATGTGGCCAAGCACCGTCCCTTGAGTCACCATGAAGTGACTCTTCTCCCAAGACAGCACCAAGCGGGTAGCAATACATCGCTGGAGCACTCGGTCTAGGCAGTCAAGACAGGAATCGAATCCGTCGCCGTAAACCGAGAAGTCGTCCATGAAGACCTCCAGACACTCCCCTACCATGTCCGAAAATATCGACAGCATGCATCTCTGAAAAGTCGCAGGGGCGTTACATAGCCCGAATGGCATGCGTCGAAAGGCGTAAGTACCGAAGGGACAGGTAAAGGTGGTCTTCTCCTGATCCTCAGGAGCGATGGCCACCTGGTTGTAGCCCGAGTACCCATCCAGGAAGCAATAATGGCTCTTCCCTGCCAGTCTCTCTATGATCTGGTCAATAAAAGGCAGGGGGAAATGGTCCTTCTTGGTGGCCTGGTTGAGTTTCCTGTAGTCAACACAGACCCTCCAAGAGGTGGGTACTCGTGTAGCAATCTCCTCTCCCGACTCACTGATCACAGTCGTGATGCCCGTCTTCTTGGGCACCACATGCAAGGGGCTAACCCACTTGGAGTCGGAAATGGGATAAATAAAATCTGCACTCCACCATTTTGATATTTCCTTCATAACAACCTCTCGTAGGTTGGGGTTCAGTCGCCGCTGGAACTCACGCGACGGCTTTGCACCTTCCTCGAGATAGATATGGTGGGAGCACAACGAGGGACTAATCCCATGGAGATCTGCTACGCTCCATCCGATTGCCTTGCGGTTCTTTTCAAGAACCTCCATCAGACGGGATTCTTGTTCTCCAGTCAGATCGGCAGAGATGATGACTGGGTACATCTCAGACTCTCCCGCAAGGAATCGATACTTCAGCGAAGTAGGGAGCGGCTTTAGCTCTGGACAGCTGGGTGCTGGCAAATCTGGCTTCTGAAGGAGATGTGTGTATGCTGATAATTCTGCCAAATTTGCCTGGGAAAATGATAACGAACTCTCACAAACTGGATCTGGAGAAGGCGGGTCCTCTACATTGTCTCTGTTCTGCTCTGCCTCTACCTCCTCCTTATCTATAGGCTCAGGTGGATCCAGATCTGGCATCTGATCATCACAATCTGCCCAATCAGATTCTGAATCCGAGGGATCTATATCAGACTCGGTGGCATCAGTACCACCGGAGAACAAGGTGGCATCAGCACCACCATAGAGCAGGGTGGCCTCAGTACCACCATCACTAGAAATCGTGTCGCGATCAAGGTCCGACTCTGCTGACTCACTAGTATCCTGTACCAGGTCTGTGCTCTCCAGACTCTCCTCTACTATCATCTCTGCATCAGCTGTGTCTGAAAGTGAGAGGGTAGTCTGTGACTCAAGGTCTGCCCATGCTGCCTCATCATCTGTGATCACAAAATCACAGTCCTGGTGGATGTCTGGCTCTGCGTCTGTCAGCTGCTCTGAATCTGTACTGCCATGTGAGCGGGATCTATCTCTGGCTCTGTGGTCCTTAACCGTCTCTATTTGTATACTCTCGCCCTGGACGCGAAAGTACACCTTCCCGCTGTCATGGTCAGTCACTGCCTTGGCTGTGGCCAAGAACGGGCGACCGAGGATGATGGGGGAATCGGTCAACGAGTCAGGGGTCTCCATGTCCAGTACGACAAAGTCCACGGGGAATTGCAAACCCTGAATCGTGACGACAACGTCTCGCAACAACCCCTTTGGCCTCTTGACAGACCGATCAGCAAACTGAAGGTATGTCCTGCTCTGTCTAAGAGTGCCCAACTCTAAGTGGTCGAGAAGGGCTGCCGGAAGAAGGTTGATCGACGATCCGCTATCTAATAGAGTGCGGTTGAACCTCTGCTCACTAATCTGACATCTGACATACGGGGCCCCTAGATCTGGCCTCTTAGTCGGCAGATGGTTCTGGATCGCGTAACACGTGGCTTTTGTTAGCACATGAATTTCTGCGGTCTTGCTCCTCTTCTTCCTCCTGACTGTGGTCCTATCTCTTAGGGATCGCTGAAGAAGAGGGATGTGCTGCAAAGCCTCATTGAGGGTCAGCTGGATGTGAAATCGGTCTATCATGCCTCGGCTGAACTCCTCCTGCTCTCTCTTTTTTGGGTCTTTTTCTTTTTTCTTCCCCTTCCCCAACTCAAGGGCTCTAGGAAAGGGGATCACAGGGTCCTTCTCAGATGAAGGACTAGGAATAGGTCTAGACGATTCGATGACTGGATCCTCACAAACATCATTCACCACAGTGGGATCAGAAGAAACTAAACCTTTTCCTTTATTCAAATCAGAGTTCCGAGATACATTCATGCGAGGAAAGACAACATTTCTATCAGAATAAATGTTGGTGGCCTCAGTACCACCTCTAGCTGGCTCTACAACTAGACGTCTTGCGGCCTCAGTACAGCGGGCTGGCTCGGCTCTGCTGGTGGCGTCAGTACCACCTCCTCGATCTGGTGAAATGGCGGCCTCAGTACCGCCTGTGGAATCAGCATCTCGGGTGGCATCAGTACCACCGTCATTATGATGTGCGGCTTCAGTACCGCTCTCCTCTTCCTCATCTGGCGCTCTAGATGATTCCTCATGTTGTCGCTCAGATGAGGCGCCGCCTGCTGGTCTTCTACCGCTCCTAAGTGTGACAAAATCAGCATCAAATAAATCCGACGAGATAACATCAAACGAGTCACTAGAAGTGGTAGGCTCAGTGTGAACTACCTGCTCAGATTTCCTCTTCAAGTTATTCGGATTAGGCTCGATCTGTGCAGGGATGGCGGCCTTCCCTCTCATCAGGTCCCGCATCTCCTGGCGGAACTCGTCCATCTCCCGTCTAAATGTAGCCTGCTGCTCTGTGAAGAGGCGGGCTAGATCATCCATGGCGGGGCTCTCATGGGAGCCCGACGGGTTGCCTCTCTGGTAATGAGGCTGCTGGACCTGGTGCTGCTGTGGCTGAGAGGGGTAAGAGGATGGATGCTGCTGCTGGTGAGCCTGCTGCTCACGTCTCCAATTCTGTCCCTGCTGCTGATAGGGACGAGATACGAAGGATGATGGCTGGTGTGGCTGGTATGCTGGGAGCTGCTGGTGATCTCTCTGCTGGGAGTACTGCCCTCCCTGACCGGCTGGTTGCTGTTGGGACTGGTTACCCCCATTCCCCCACCTGAATCCGGGATGGTCTCGTCGGATTCCAGGCTGAGGACGGTCATACCAAATCCCGTTGACATCCATCAACGGTTCCGCATCGTAAGGGGCTGGTGGGAGTACATCCAGAGGCTGATCCGGCTGATATACCACCATCTGTAAGTCTGGAGATGGTGGTGCCTGGTAAGAGGGCTGCTGCTGCTGGTACGGCTCCGCCTGTACAAGGTGAACTTGTCTAGGCTGCTGTAAGGAGCTGGAGCGCTGGGACGAGCTGCGGCTGCCGCCGGAATCGCCTCGCGACAGAAGACGGGGCTGAGGAGCCGTCTGTGCCTCCTGAAGACACAAGAGCTGGGTCTTCATGTCGCTCAGAGTTTGTGCCATTTCCTCCATCTGAGTTATGCCCTGGCACTGCTTCTTCTCTATGATTTCCATGCGGTCCAACTTCTCGCTGATAATCCCCATGTCCGCAGCGGCCGACTCTGCCTGTGCGGCTGCAACTGTGGACGAACTGGATGGACCTGCATCAACCCGTGCTATCCGCTGATACTGCACGGGTCCTGGCGGCTGCTGAGATCTCTGTGTGTACAACCGAGTCTGGGACATCACCATGTAATTTTCTGCCATCTCTTCGTAGATGGCCCAGACTTGGTTGTGGTCCTTGGCAAAGTAGGACCCGCCGCAAGAAGCATTCACCAGACCCTGAAGCTCTGGCGTCATCCCACTGAAGAAGCTCTGAACTAGGTTCGGCTTGGAGATATCATGGTGTGGGCATCTATCCAGAAGCTCTCTGAACCTCTCCCATGCCTCGTGAAATTGCTCGTTAGGGAGCATGGAGAAGTTATTGATCAGGGCCCTCGCTGCATTCGTCCGCCCGAGTGGATAGTACTTGTTCAAGTACTCGGTGCGGAGTTGCTCCCAGGTGTAAACGAACTTCCCTAGATGTTTCAGCCAGGCGGCTGCTCTATCTGCCAGTGAAAAAGGGAAGGCCATCATCCGAATCGTATCTTGGTCCACACGACGGTCGTGGACAGTGCTACAGATCATCAAAAACTCCTGGAGATGGAGGTGGGGTTCCTCAGTGGCGAGTCCGTGAAAATGAGGAAGCATCTGCAGGGTGTTCGGAGGGAACTTGAAATCCCCCACGATAGCAGGTATCACCACCCACTGGTGCATCAATGTAGATCCGGGGTTGTGTAGCTCCCGCATCGGTCTTGCTGCGGCGGCGGCTGCCTCTGCTGCGGCAGCTGCTGCTGCGGCTGCTGCCTCTGCATCAGCGTCAGGAATGTCCTCCGGCTCGCTCGGCTCTTCTCGCTCTCTTCGGAGTCTCTCCAACTCCCTCCTCATCTCTATCATGAATGTCCCCTGATCGTGTAGCTGCTGCTGAACTGTCTCTAATGACGCGATCAGGGTGGAGTTAATCGCCCCCTGGTCTAAGACAAAATGTTCGGGCTGGCGATCGTCTGAACTGCCGGCTCCGGCCATAGGGACGTCTGCAAAATCAGATGAGCCTAACTCAGGTTCTGTCAAATTAATTCGTCTTTCCTCGGGCTCATGTCTCTCAGTAGCAGAAGAAAGGGGATCGAGGGGGAACAGGGTGGAATCGAACTCGGGCCCGGAGAGCTGGTCTCGACTCTCACGGGCCAACCTAGATGATGGAGAAGACGCGCCTGAAAGCGGTGCAGCCAGAGGCTGCCTAAGAGATCGTCTACCCATCATCTTGATCTTGGCGAGTTGGGCGGATGGGATCTGGAGAAAATATGATAGCAAAGCAAACCCCCGGTTCACCAACGCAACACAATCTGAAGACCGTGAAAGATCGGTCAATTTATCTTGTCAATTTTATTTGGTGAACATTCAAGATATCAGAGCGCTTACGTGACCTGTTAGGATACCCGATGCTACTCCAACCAACTGGCCCGCACGGAAGAGTCGGTAGTCAGCTAGAAATAACACCGGAGGGTTCTACCTAGGGTGCGGGTCACTCTCTCGCTCATACAAACCATACAATGAGGGGGTTGCTCTCCCCAAGACAAATTTTTAATGTGAGTGTCTTTTAGGGTCAATAATGTTATCCAGTCCCAATTTTTTTGTTTTTCTTTTTAATTTTTTTCAAAATAAATACAAGCGGCCTAACGGTTTTTCCGATTCTCCTGATGATTAAGCCAAAAACAGATGGAGAAGACGAAAAAGCCGATGCGCGAAGAAATCAATGATGCATGCAGAGAAAGAAATGCATACCTTGTCTCCAGCACTCTACATGCAAGTGATCCGCGCAGAATTTAAAGACAGAATAAAACTACCTAAATGGTGCAGCGGGAAAAACCGACCTTAGACAAGCAACTTCTATTGATCGTGAAGAACAATAGTTAGCTAACCGAATCGAGTCCGGAGTCCGATCTTGGGAGTCACTCGGTGCCCGCCACAACGGGTCCTGCCAGCGCTGTATGTGACTCCTCACGGCACGTGGTCTCAAATCCAATTAAACTAACTTTTTCAGTGAATTTTATTAAGGTCCAATTACGTTCTATAGGAACAGATATTCTATTAGGGATTGGGCCTTAAAATTTACGTCACAATCAATCAAAATTCCTATGTCTAGGGGCTAAAACCGCGAGAAACACCGGAAAAGGCAGCTAGCTATAAAAACCACGATAAAAAGCCGCGAAAATCCAAATGGGTCCCCCGAGCACACCGGTGCTCGGCGAAACAGACCCGCTAAGTTACAAATGTCCACAAATGTCCAAAGTCCAAGTCCTAAATTATTACAAAAATAATGTTCTCTCTCTCTCTCTATGAAATAAAAATTTCTTCTCCTCTCTGCTCTTCTTCCCGTGCGGGTCCTCAAAAAGTGTACTCCAAGTCGTCCAAGCAGTACCTCGCACAAAAATCCAAGAGAGAATGTCAGAAAACAATTATAATATAGAGAGACAAAAATTGAAGAATGAAAACTGACTACAAAGCCGTGCTCCCCGGCAACGGCGCCATTCTGACAACACAATGACCGATGCGACTGAGGTAAAGGTATAAAATGAGGTCGTTGCGACCTCAGTCACTCGAATGCGTCAATCAAGAAAAATCAATCACTCAAATAAGATAAAAACAAGCAAGCACACAATAGAGCGATCTAGCTATAGGTTTAACCTGGTATAGCTCCCAGGGTCGAACACAAGGAGCACAGATTGGCCTTGCGGCCTACGATGTAGTCAGGAATCCAAGTGAATCTTTTTTATGGTTTTTATTTGTTTTTATAAATTTTTTTTTAGATTTTTGAAAAGATGAGAAAATGAGAGAAGACAAATACAAGGGAACTTCAACAATTTATTAAACACATCAAAAGTGGTGCAAAAATTCCAGAAAATTGGTTTTTAGGTTTTTTAAGTTTTTTACTGTTTTTGGTGAATTTTTGGAATTTTTCTAATGGGTAAATTATTTATTAAAAATCAAACAATGCGAAAAACAAAGGGTACTGTCCAGCAAGGCTTAAGACCCAAAAATAAAATACTCTTGGATCTCAAAAAGCCCTAAAGGTAATTTTCCTATAATCTATGAAGAATAAGGAAAATTTAGGCACCCTAATTATTATTTTTGGATTTTTAATTTTTTAATTATAATTTTTATGGGTTTTTAGGGGTTTTTCAATTTTTAAGGTTTTTAAGTGATGAAAAGTAGCCAAAATTGGCTAGAAAATCAATCAACAAGCAATAAACAGTATCTAATTTTTTTGGAATTTTTGGTGGAGTTTTTATATTTTTTTTGGTATTTTTAAAGTCAAACAGTAGCAAAAATAGGGGTTTTTGAATTTTTAAAAATAATAAATGCAATCAAAAATGTCCCCAAAAATCATAGGAATTCCTACACCATGGCAGGAGCCATGTGTCAAAATTTCATTGGATTTGGAGGTCGTTTGATATTTTATTCAAAAATAAAGGTGGGGCACTGTGCACAGGGACCTAAGTGCAAATACCCAAAAGTTCTGGGGTCCTGGTGCAAAATACCCAAGAAGTCACGTGCCAAGCACGTGTCTGGGGCACACAGGGACCAAATGGTAATAAAAATAAGTTCCGAGGGCTTATTGGTAACAAGTACCAAAAGTCCAGGGACTTATATGCAAATAACCCAAAATAATTCGCACATGTGCAAATAAAGTGTTCACAGGGGTATATATGCAAATAAACAAAACATTTTATTCAATGAATAACATCCAGAACTACAAGGGGTTCTATGCAAATATCCCAACAAAACACGTGACGAAGCACGTGGGTCTCTACTGGCGGGGGTATAAATGCAAATAAAATAAAGCGCGAGGTCCAGAATGCAAATAACCCAGAAAATAAACAACTTGAATTAAAAATTACAGGACTTAAACGAAAACAACAAACTACGAGGGGGGCCTACGATATTTACCCCTTTATTAACCGACGGTCGGATGTGCGCCACGTGGGTGATCTGACGGCTGGGATGTGCGGCGCTTTACTTCTTCGGCTCTTGGTCTCGATCGACGGCGGAGGGAGGTCCACGTGGCTGATCTAACGGTGCTGGGCTCCTGCGCCTCTCTCCTCGGCTGCAACGGTCCAGATGAGATCCTCAGATGGATCGACGGCTGCTGCTCCTCTACAGATCGACGGCTGGGATTAGAACTGGAGCGAGGTCTTCATCGGACGGCTCTGGAAGGTGGAGGAAGAACTGATGGCCGGCGAACTTCGCCGGCCTCCTGCGTGCGCTCCGGTCCTCCTCAGCTGCTGCACATGATCGGAGAAGGTTCCTGGTGACTGCCCGCAGCTGATGGTGATGGCCAAGGGCCCAACCGAGCCCTGGAGGGGCTCCGGCGAGGCCTAGTGGCTCGAAGCTCCTGGCTGAACTGTGAAGGAGGCTCAGACACCCCCTTTGGACCTGCAAAGTGGTCAAGAAGCTTCGCGGGTCGAGGGCAAAGTGCCTCGACCCGGTTAGGTGGCGTGAAGGTGAACGGTGCGGTGGGGCGGAAGAGCTCCGGCGAGGCGGAGACGGTGGAGCTCGACTCCCAGATCCTGTGCGATCTGGGTTGAGTGAAAGTGCGTAGAAGGTGCGTGAGGGTACGGCGGAGATGATGGTAGGGTCGGATGGTCGAGATGTTGCGTGAGATGGTCGGGATCGGAGATGTACGTCGGAGCTATGATTTGGGCGAAATCAAAAATTACGCTAAATGGAAGGTCGAATCGGCTACCTGGTGGCTGCAGTAGACTGTGCTGGAGCGTGGCTAACTCCGGGTCGTAGCTTCGAAGGGCGTCAAGGCCTGAAGCTCGATGCTCAACGCCGGCGGCGGAGCAAGGACGGCGAAGTACGCCGGATCAAAGGATACGCCTCCTCACCTCACTGCAACAAAGGCAAAGGCTTGCTGTCACTCTTGCGATGCCGATGGAGGTCACTGGGAAGAAGGAGAGGGTCCAAAGATGCGGCGCGGAGGCGGCGGAGGTCGGGAATATATAGAGTGACCGGGGCGTTTAGGGTTGAGGTTCGACAGCTATAGAAGGCGTGGATTTGATGGCGAAAGATCCGGCGAGGGAGAGGGATGAACGGCGAAGAATCCGGGCACGGGGGTTGAGTGGGTGACAGCCTGGAGTCGCGTGGGAAAATCGGAGAAGGCGGGGTGGCGCGCGAGGTCCAGAATAGGAAGGAGGTCGCGGGGGAGTTGACCGGAGTCAACAGTCCCCCGTGGACCAATCAGGAGCGGCCACGTGTGCCCGAATTTTGTTTATTTATTTTAGGGTAGAAATAGGCCGAATTAGAGAAAACTCAAAACATGAAATATTTTTCTTTTATTTTTTTCTATTTTTTTGGTGATTTTTAATTAATTTTTGGAAATAAAAATAGGGTAGCTATATATATAGGTATATGTACACTATATGGATTTTTATTTTTGATTTTTTATTTGTTGTTTTTATGTATTTTTATGCTCATTTTGTATTTTATTTATTTACAAGATGAAATATAGAATAAAAGAATATTTTTATTTTATTTTTATCACTTATATACAAGGGTGAAATAAATGGTTGAATACATTTATATACATGGTATTTATACAATGTATTTTTGTATTTTCAATTTTGTAATTTTTATTTGATTTTTATTTTGTTTCTTGTTATTTATTTTATTTACAAAATATGCCATAGAATATTTACAAAAAATTTAGAAAATAATTGAATTTATTTACAAGGTTAAATAAATACAAGATGATGGTTTGTACACATGGTGAAAGAAGGGTGTTTTTGAATTTTTGGATTTTTATCTTTTTATCTTGTTTTTAATAGTCTCTAAATATACACAATATGGACAAACATATTTTTTTGGGTGAGGAAAATATAATTTTATTTATTTACAGAAGTATATACACATGTGAGCCCCTATCTCCCTCTACTTTGGCTTTTATGCGGTCAGGCCCATGCTGAGCCCTCCCTTGGGTTAGGTTGCTCAATATTTATTCTAAATATTTCCCTCTTTTTCTTTTTGCTCTTTATTCTTTTATTTTGTGCACAAAAACATGCTAATTATAGGTTTTTACACAATGCATGCTTTTGGTATTTATTTGTATTTACACATATCTACATGTATTTGCAAAAGGTTTTTGTAGCTAAAATAGAAGAATAAAGAGTGATGAATGGGTATTCATCAGGAAGAGGCTCGGTTGCAGAGCCCTGCCACTGAGAGGGATGCTCTGCATGGGCTTAATGTTGCAGGCTTCTACTACAAATAGAATGGATCTGGAGTCAACGCCTGTGGGGGATCCTGCTGCTAGGAGAGGAGGTGCGACGAGACTCCTCGATTGCGAGATGCTTGAAAATCTGGAAAAGGAGGGAGGTGCCTTGCTAGGGTTTTGCTAGAGAACTAGGGTTTCAGAATGAAACCCTAGATTTGAAACTTGAATATTCTCGAAAATATAAGAATCTTCATGAACATAATGGCAAAATCGAATCTCGAAAAAATGAACAAAATAAATCTTCAAGAATGTTTTCTCGAGAATCGAACCCACTCTGATACCATGTTATAAAATAGGGAATGCGGAAGCGTATCATAGAATAAAGAATAAAAATATAAAGAACGCACGGGATTTAACGTGGAACCCTACTCCCTAAGGAATAGGATGAAACCACGGGAGAAGGCCTCAAAGGGTCATATGTGCCTATGATTTTCTCATTAGATACAAAGGGTGAGGGGCTTCTGATGAATCCACGATTCATCGCCTTTATTCTTTTATTTTAGCTTCAATTTCTTAGTCAAACACCTGTAAATACCCATTAATTTCATAATCTTACCATTTTGCATGCATTTGTTAAAATTGCATTTTTAACACTTTTTGTACATAAATAAAAGAATAAAGAAGAAAAGAAAAAGAAAAGAAAAATAAAGGATGTAGTTATGCAATAAATACAGACTGACCCAAACCCCGAGAGAAGGTCAAGACTTGACCTGATCGACCAGGAATAAAGTAGGGGGAGATAGGGTCGTTTGTCAGAAAAATCAAAAATATCTTGTAAATACTTTTCATGTATATTTGTACAAAACTTACATTATTTTATTTGTACATAATTTGACCTCAAACTAATTATTTTTGTAAATAAAAGTTGTGAATAAAATTGTGTTGTAAATAATAAAAATATTTGTAAAATAAAATATTGTATATATTGCAAATAATTACACCCAGAAAAAGCCACAAAGTGATAATTGAAACATCAATTCCGGCTCCACACAAGCTCAAATTGAACCAAACTCACTTCCATCATACTATAAATTAAATTATCTTTCAAATGGCTGTGGTTTCATTATTTTTGGAGTTACGGTTAAAAAGTCGGTTTTCTGGGGTGTTTTGTGCAGTTTTCCTATATATTTGATGAACATATTTATTTTTATACATAATATATATTGTAAATATTGTTTTCATTAAAAAAAAATTTATTAAAAAAAAATTAAAAAAAAATCCTTTATAAAAATTATTTCCTTATTTGCACATATGTATATTGTATTATATGTGTATAATATATGTATACAATTAATTTCCCTAAATAAAAATGACCAAAAAAATTAATTGTCTCACATTAATTAATTTAATTTATTTAATTACGAAAATCATATGTAATTATTTAATTTATTTGATTTATTTGAATTTATTTGGTTTAATAACTTGCCTTGTATATATGATTTTATTCCACACCATATATGGCCACCATTAAGGTGGCTAATTAATTTTGAATTAATTTATTAATTTATTTAATTTATTTATTACGAAATTCGTTTTTAATTAATTAATTATTTTATTTATTTAATTATTTTATTAATCCATCCAATAAACACATTCCTTTTTTGTAAATATTTTCCTTTTTTGATTTTTTGCCTCTTTTTAATGGGCTCCTCCTCCCTCATTCACATTTGATCGATCTTTGGCGGAGAGGAGCCCGTTTTCCGAGAGGTTTCTTGTTGAAGAGGGTCCTAGCCTCCGATCCAGTCGGTGACAGCGGCTTGAGCTTCGTCGAGGCTATCATGGCTCGTCTCCTTCCCAGTGAACTCCAGAGGCATCGCGAGAGTGACAGCAAGCGATCGCCCTTGTTGCAGTGAGGCGAGGAGGTGTGTCCGATCCCCGAGGTGAGATCCACTTTTACTTGTCTTTTTCTCTAGGTAATCATAGATTTAGATCTTAGCGTAAGAGTAGGTGTAATTTTTAGATTAAAAATCACAAAAATTTCACCACATGATTCTCGTCCGACTACGAATTTTTCACCTCACATCTTGATCCCTCCATATTCACGTTCTACCTTACACGACCTGTCACCTCCGACCACGCACGGTGGTCGGAGTCCACGGATCTCTCTTCCATTTCGCGGATCCGAATCCATTCACTTATCCTATTTCTGTGTATAAATAAACAACATAAAAATTATTTTTCCTGTTTGTCTCACATCTGTTTTTGCAGGAAAATACAAAAAAAAAATTCTTTTTGTTATCTCTAACATTTATTTTTGCAGGTATAATAAAAAGAAAATAAAAAAAAATTTGCTTTTGTATCTAACATTTTGTTTTGCAGGAAAATATAAAAAAAATATTAAAAAAAAATTTTTCCTTTCTGATTACAGATCCATGTTAACAGTAATAAAAAAATAAAAAAAAACAAAAAAAAATAAATAAAAATAAAAACGCAGGTCACGGCCTGCAACCGCTCGCCCCAGGTCGTCGGCACAGCCACCTCCGCCCGCGCGCCGGCCGCCCGCGCCTTCGTCACCCCATCACAGCCGCGCGGCCAAGCGCCGCTCCCCCCATGTTCGCCTGCTGATCTGTCCCCCTGCGACGCCATTGCGACCTTCTCTCGGCGACCTCCCGCGCCCGGCCTCCTGCAACCTCCAGCAGCCGCCCTCCGCACTTCCCTTCCAGTCCGCGGCCCCCCCTCTGGCACCCCGCGCCACCGCCGACCTCCAGATCTGAAGGGGGCGGCGGCGGCTGTGCCTCCTGTCTCGCGGTAGATCTGCCGCCACCCAGCCTCCTGCCGCGCGACGGCGGCGCACAACCGCCTTCTCCCAGATCTCCACCGCCTTCCAGTCCCTGCACGTGGCCCTCCGCCCATCTGACTCACCCAGCCGCCTTGCTTGCTCGACCCTCCTCCGCGCGCCAGCGCGGTGTCCCCGTTGACGCCGTCCCCGCTCTTCCGCGCTCCACAGTCGCGCAAGGCCGTGGCTCGCGCCTCGCCGTTCTCCGCTCCAACCGCAGCAGCGCTGCCCGAGTACACGCCTCCCCGCGCGCGAACTCCGCCGTGGCCCCCATCGCGCGTCTGCGCGTGCGCCACCAGGCCCGTCCTGCCGTGCGCGTGCACCGCCCAGCAGAGCTCCTCCCCGCGCCCACGCGCCCAGTCCGCCGGCCCCGCCATCTCCAGGTCCGCGCACCCCCGCGCGCATCTCTCCTCCCAGCAGTGGGCGGCGGCAGCCAGACCTCTCCCCTTTGCTGTGTGAAACGAAAGAAAACCCTAGTGGCATTAAAAAAAGAAGATTGGGAACTTTACACTTGTGCTCCTAAAAATTTTGAATGTTGCAAGAAGGACCACGCTCCAGAACATCATGTGCGTATCACACGTTTTATGGGTAAATTGCAATCTCTTTTCTTTTAGTTAATACTTGTTATATCTCAGTGCAAAAACTTCAACTAATTGCAATTTAGTCCTTGCATTTTCAGAACCATTATTTGCTTGATCTTTCTAAGGGAATAAATGTTTGTATTATTCGGAAAATTCTGAGAAAATTCCTGTTTGTTCCTGCTGTAGCTTCTAACCTTGTAAAAAATTTCCATCAATTTTTATTGTCGTTTAAAATCTTTAAAAAATAAAAAAGTGTCTTTTTACTTGCTCGAAATTGAAAAATACAAAAAGAGTGTGGGTTGTTTGTTTTATCACTTTTCTTCATTTGTGTTTGTTTTAAAAAAAAAATTAAAAAAATAAAAACCACTAAAAATTTGCTCTGAAATTTGACTACTTAGTTTTTAAATCGTGCTCCTTGTGTTCGACCCTGGTCGCTATACCAGGTAAAAAGAATAGCGAAGACCGCTTACATTTGTTTTCTTGATTTATATCTTATCTGAAGTGGTTTACAAATTTTTCTCGTTGACCGAATCCTGCGGTTGAGAACAACGACAACATTGTGACATTATTTATCCTCTCTTCACCGTAACGGATTGCGTGTCATCAGAATGGCGCCGTTGCCGGGGAGCACGGCTTTGTAGTCATTTTTCTATCTTATCTCTCTATATTATAATTGTTTTCTGACCTTTTTCTCTCTAATTTTTTGTGCGAGGTACTGCGTGGACAACTTGGAGTTTACTTTTTGAGGACCCGCACGGGAAGAAGAAGCAGGGAGAAGAAGAAGAATTTTACTTTTGAGAGAGAACATTTTTTTTGTAATAATTTAGGATTTTGAACTGTGGACTTGGACATTTTTCGGGGTCTGTTTCGCCAAGTGCCGGTGCACTTGGGGGACCTCACCGCTGTTTTCCGTGTTTTTGATTTCACGTCATAGCTTGCTATCTTGATTCGTGCGGATTTGGCCCCTAGACGTAGGAATTTTTGTTGATTGTGACGTAAATTTCTAAGGCCCAACACCTAATAGAATATCTGTTCCTATAGAACGTAATTGGACCTTAATAAAATTCACTGAAAAAGTTAGTTTAATTGGATTTGAGACCACGTGCCGTGAGGAGTTACATACAGCGCTGGCAGGACCCGTTGTGGCGGGCACCGAGTGACTCCCAAGATCGGACTCCGGACTCGATTCGGTTAGCTAACTATTGTTCTTCACGATCAATAGAAGTTGCTTGTCTAAGGCCGATTTCTTCGTGCATCATATAGTTAGTTTATATACTGTCTTTAATTTTATGCGCGGATCATATTGCATGTAGAGTGCTGGAGTAAGGTACGCATTTTCTATCTCTGCATGCATCATTGTGTTTGACCGTGCATTGGCTTTTTCGACTTCCTCCCCCTGTTTTTGGACTCAAATCAATCAAAGAGGAAATCAAAAAGCTCGTTAGGCGTTATTTTCTGAAAAAAAAAATCCCAAAAAAATAGAAAATCAAAAATTAAAAATGGGACTGCTAATTGAACTTGACCTCTAAAATTAAACGTAACCAATTCCTCATTGTATTGGGAGAGCAACCCCCTCATTGTCTGCGTTTTTAATTGCTCGCGTACACACTAAGGAGTAGTGCCCAAATCCTATTCAAGCCTCTTAAGTGTGTGTACAACTTTCATTGATCACCTTAACTCTAAAATTGAAAAGATAAAGGACCGAATCTCATGGTCTTCACTTTGTGTTGAGTTGGTGAACTGGGGGTTTGCTTTGTGTTTTGTATGTCTTTGGTGTGAGTCGGTTACAATCATCTTCCTTTATCATTAGCAGTCACCTTCTGTCTCTAAACCACCCTCCCTCCCTTCTATCTCTCTCTTCGTTCCTGCCTTTTCTTTCTTTCAGTCCCTTCCATTCCCCCCTTCAGTTTCCTCTGATTACGATGGGCCACTTTCCATTCCAGCCGAATTTTGCGGCTTCTTCATTTCACGCCCATCACTCACGTTCATTCTCTCGAGAGGTCGGAACCCCATCCGACTTCTCATCTTCTCCCTACCCACCCTCCCATTTGGGACGTGCTGTGCGTGACACCCACAGAGACCAGATTGACCAAATACGAGATCCGGGTGTTCACCTTACTGAGATGAGAGTGCATCCCATAGGCGATCGAATGAGGCAGTTGCGAGCTGTAGACAACTTCTGTCCTAGGATGATGGATGAAAACCATGATCAAGAAGCACACTCCGCTTCTACTTTGAGACCCTTTGTTCTGGATTTAGAGTTAATTGATCTACTGCCTAAGTTTTTTGGGGAAATGCACGAGGAACCTTATTTGCATATTGATGAATTTGAGGATTTTTGTGTATCACGATCATATTTGGATATCACTTCTGAGGATATGATGCTGATTACCTTCCCATTCACACTTCAGAGTAGAGCCAAGACTTGGCACAGACGATTGGGAAGGAAGATTGCTACGTGGGGAGATTTACGATCATTGTTTTTGCAAAAATTTTACCCCCGACTTAGAGCCGAGATGATGCGGTCTTTTATTCGTGATTTTTCAGTTAACCCCCAGAAGCCATTAATAGATACATGGTTGCAGTTACGAGAACTTTTGAGGCGATTTCCAGATCATGGATTTTCGATGACTGACCTTATCCATATCGCCATGAGGGGGAGGACCGCAGAGCAAATATCATATGTCATTACCTCGTGTAGTGGTTCACACCATTGTCCCGACTTGGATTTTGTTGAGACCATCTTGGATACACTTTCTGATCTTGCATATACACCAGATGATTTATTTAGGACAACACATGACGGAGAGATGACAACTGTTGAGTGTGTGACACACCATGCTGATCTTGACATCACACACCGATCAGAGGATATGAATGCTGATTCTTCTCATTTGATGGATGTGTTGCCTATTGTTGTGAGTTCTCAGAGCCGGATATTGGTTGAGGACCAAATGAATTTACAGTCAGATTTTGAGCCAGTCCCGCTTTTTCACATAGAAGATTCTTCGATTCTAGATCTGCTAGGATCCCAAGAGATACATGAGGAGCCCACATTTCAGCCATCCTTAGAGTCTTTCCAGTATCCATACGTAGTTGATACAGTGTCTTGTCTTCAGGAGATCTTCTCAGATTCGGGGATATACTTGGATCCATCTCAGCAAAGCAAGCTTGATGAGGGACCGATTTTTCATTCGACAGACCTTGATAGTCCCGTATTTGAGCCTTGTGTCCTCCCATTTGATGAGGTCGATACATTTCTAGAGGACATGACATTTGACAGCATTGATCCCAACTTCCCTTATGATTCGGCATTACTCCCCGAGGGTTATCTGCGGGAGGATGCCATGGACCATATAAACTCGGTTTCACTTTCTGGGAGTGCATCCGATCTGTCGGATCACGAGACCGAGTATTTTGATATTTCTGATAATGAGTTTGATGATTCTCTCCTCGACGACCCTCGCGAGGATGACCCGATCTTTGAGGTATTCGATGATTTCACTGATTTGTCTACATTATATGCATCGGATATCAGCCTTTCTAGTGAGTCTCCTGATCATGATCTTCCATACTTATTCGAGACGGTGATTGACGTGGAGGATTCTCTGACCGATCCTTCCTTCTCCACGTTTGATTACTTCGGCTCCATCCTTTCACTCCATATAGACCTTGAGCCGATGATTTCTTTTGTGCTACCGGAGCCCGACTTCATCTGCTCATATCTTGATTCGGTAGTAAACACCCGCCTGACTGATTATCTGGGTGTTATCATTTACTCTGTTGAACTCGTCGTTATTCTCCCGCCGAGACTGCGACGACAGTACGGTATTCGTCTGACAGATGCCGTCCTGAACCTTGACACGGCGTTATCCTAACATTTGCGCCCAGCTAGGGGCGTAAACTCTAGCGCTCGTTGAGAGGCACCTCAACAATGATCACATCTGTATAGATCCATCTGTCCATATCATTCATCCATTCTTTCTCACACCCCTTATTCATCTCCTGATCAACCCATAATTAGGGTGCACTTTACCCTAAGTATAGGGGGGTGTCCGACTCGTGATTATTCTTTTGATTCTTTTTACCTCTGTTTTGCTGCCTATACTTAGGGATATTTTACCCTAAATATAGGGGGGGTAAACCCAGTACATTCTACCCCTCGGTTTTCCCCTTTGTGTACAGTCTGCTATACTTAGGATTACTTGATCCTAAGTATAGGGGGATCACCGACTTCTATTGTATTCTTTTATTCGTCGTTGTAGTATACTATTCTTCTCACTTTTCTATACAAAGCACGAGTTATGTCTTTATTTCCAGCTCTTTGATCACTATGAGGACATAGTTCGAGCAAAGTATAGGGGGGTGTCGTATATATTGTATATATACTTTAGCCATAACTCGTACTTTCATATTTTTAATATGGCTAAAATACTGTGTAAATAAAAAAAAAAGAGATGCATAAATTTCCTCAAAATTTTTCCTTGTACATACTGGCTAATAAGTCAGGTTAAAATATTTTGAAAAATATTTTGAAAGTAGTTTGAAAATCTATTTGAAAAATCTTTTGAAAACTATTTGAAAAATGTTTGAAAACTATTTTCAACCTTTGTAAAAATATTGTGGATTGTAAAAAAAATTTTTCTCTTTGTGTGAAATAAAAAGATTTTGTAAAACTATTTGCAAATGTTTGGAAAAATGGTTGAAAAATTATTTTCAAAAAAATCTATATATACTGTTTGAAAAATGTTTGCAAAATATTTTCAAATGATTGTAAATGATTGTAAAATTGTGTGAAAAAAATATTTTGGACTATAGTTTTCAAAATTATTTGTAAAATTATTTTCAAATAAATTTGAGGAATATATGCATCACAAAAAAATAAAATAATAAAAAATAATAATAATAAAAAATGAATAAAATAAAAATTAAAAAAATCCAACTGTGTATATACTTGTATAAATTACTCAAGATGTAAATTCTTGCATCCTATTCTTGTAAAATAATCAACTCACTCTTGTGTAAATATGAATCTTATTCAAAAAAAAAAAAATCTCTTGTATATATTTGTATATATTTCTAACTATTTGAAAAAAAAAAAAAAACTTTTGCATGTGCATTTTTTTTCAAAAATCCATAAAAATTTCAAAAATTTGAAAATTGTTTCACAAAAAGATTTTTGTTTTCTCTATGCATTGTACATATTTTCTTGCATTGGCATGTGCATTTTTCAGGATAGTCTTGACGATTAAACTATGTCTGGAATAAATTTGAAGAATGGAGCTTAGTTGGACCTTAATCCACTTAATTTCAGAGGAATCTTATAAGATGTGGAGTTAAGACTTTTCAGGTCCTAGTGACTTAATTCTTTGGGTCCACACGACTATGAGCATATGTCATCTTGATGAGCCTAAGTAGAGCACTTAACAACACACGCATGACTCTTAGAGACAATGGCTTAACTTGCACCAGCACTTTACACATGGCTCTCCACGGATGAGGTGGTGAGGAGGCAGTTTCCTTTGGCTTGGGGTAGCATATGAGGGTAGTACTTCTAGGCGGAACCTCTCTTCTTCTTCTAGTGAAGGAAGTGCGTCTCAACTTGGTCTAGTGGTGATGAAGGCTAAAGACAGAAGCCGTGGGTTGCAATAAAGCTTCAAAAGAGGGATAGTCTACTGGCTCAAGAGGAAAATTTCTTGTATATATGCTGCACCATGTAGATATGTTGTACAAAAAAAAAAAAGAAAAGAAAAAAATTGCAAAAATGCAAAAAGAACTCCAAAAAAGTGGTGGGTCGGATTGAAAATTTAATAACCCCACCGGAGTGTATATAGTGAAATAAAGCAAAAGCTTATGACATCCATGTTACATCTCATGAAGCTTGCAGCGGGAGACTTAGCTACACTGGCTGAGCTTCCAAAAGTCTATACTTCTTCCCCCTCTTCTTGAGCCGGTTGCACTTGAACTTAGAAGGGAATACCCCGCTTCTCGAGGAAAGAGTTGCTAGACCGAGGCATTAGAGTTACCAGGTTGGGGGAGGTTGTTTCTTTGTTACTTCTGAGGTGGGGAGCTACATATCACTTACACTGCATGGAAAGATTCATGGTCATTAGAGTTTGTGTATGTAGACTTGTTCTGATCTGGTTTATTGAGGAGTCTTGTCCATAGATTGGTGGAACTAAGAGGCTGTTAGGTTTTAAATCCACATCCCATTAAGGTTCCGACACACTAATAATCCAAAGGTCCGACAGAGCTCCAGACTACATTTTTATGAAGATAAGCCTAAAAGTCAACATTATTCTAACTTCTTTCCTTTTTCTTTTCTTTATTTTTGTTTTCACTTATTTTTCAAATAAGTGTTTGCTAAGGGACTAGCAAAGGTAAAGTATAGGGGAATGATGAATCCACGATTCATCGCCTTTATTCTTTTATTTTAGCTTCAATTTCTTAGTCAAACACCTGTAAATACCCATTAATTTCATAATCTTACCATTTTGCATGCATTTGTTAAAATTGCATTTTTAACACTTTTTGTACATAAATAAAAGAATAAAGAAGAAAAGAAAAAGAAAAGAAAAATAAAGGATGTAGTTATGCAATAAATACAGACTGACCCAAACCCCGAGAGAAGGTCAAGACTTGACCTGATCGACCAGGAATAAAGTAGGGGGAGATAGGGTCGTTTGTCAGAAAAATCAAAAATATCTTGTAAATACTTTTCATGTATATTTGTACAAAACTTACATTATTTTATTTGTACATAATTTGACCTCAAACTAATTATTTTTGTAAATAAAAGTTGTGAATAAAATTGTGTTGTAAATAATAAAAATATTTGTAAAATAAAATATTGTATATATTGCAAATAATTACACCCAGAAAAAGCCACAAAGTGATAATTGAAACATCAATTCCGGCTCCACACAAGCTCAAATTGAACCAAACTCACTTCCATCATACTATAAATTAAATTATCTTTCAAATGGCTGTGGTTTCATTATTTTTGGAGTTACGGTTAAAAAGTCGGTTTTCTGGGGTGTTTTGTGCAGTTTTCCTATATATTTGATGAACATATTTATTTTTATACATAATATATATTGTAAATATTGTTTTCATTAAAAAAAAATTTATTAAAAAAAAAATTAAAAAAAAAATCCTTTATAAAAATTATTTCCTTATTTGCACATATGTATATTGTATTATATGTGTATAATATATGTATACAATTAATTTCCCTAAATAAAAATGACCAAAAAAATTAATTGTCTCACATTAATTAATTTAATTTATTTAATTACGAAAATCATATGTAATTATTTAATTTATTTGATTTATTTGAATTTATTTGGTTTAATAACTTGCCTTGTATATATGATTTTATTCCACACCATATATGGCCACCATTAAGGTGGCTAATTAATTTTGAATTAATTTATTAATTTATTTAATTTATTTATTACGAAATTCGTTTTTAATTAATTAATTATTTTATTTATTTAATTATTTTATTAATCCATCCAATAAACACATTCCTTTTTTGTAAATATTTTCCTTTTTTGATTTTTTGCCTCTTTTTAATGGGCTCCTCCTCCCTCATTCACATTTGATCGATCTTTGGCGGAGAGGAGCCCGTTTTCCGAGAGGTTTCTTGTTGAAGAGGGTCCTAGCCTCCGATCCAGTCGGTGACAGCGGCTTGAGCTTCGTCGAGGCTATCATGGCTCGTCTCCTTCCCAGTGAACTCCAGAGGCATCGCGAGAGTGACAGCAAGCGATCGCCCTTGTTGCAGTGAGGCGAGGAGGTGTGTCCGATCCCCGAGGTGAGATCCACTTTTACTTGTCTTTTTCTCTAGGTAATCATAGATTTAGATCTTAGCGTAAGAGTAGGTGTAATTTTTAGATTAAAAATCACAAAAATTTCACCACATGATTCTCGTCCGACTACGAATTTTTCACCTCACATCTTGATCCCTCCATATTCACGTTCTACCTTACACGACCTGTCACCTCCGACCACGCACGGTGGTCGGAGTCCACGGATCTCTCTTCCATTTCGCGGATCCGAATCCATTCACTTATCCTATTTCTGTGTATAAATAAACAACATAAAAATTATTTTTCCTGTTTGTCTCACATCTGTTTTTGCAGGAAAATACAAAAAAAAATTCTTTTTGTTATCTCTAACATTTATTTTTGCAGGTATAATAAAAAGAAAATAAAAAAAAAATTTGCTTTTGTATCTAACATTTTGTTTTGCAGGAAAATATAAAAAAAATATTAAAAAAAATTTTTTCCTTTCTGATTACAGATCCATGTTAACAGTAATAAAAAAATAAAAAAAAACAAATAAAAATAAATAAAAATAAAAACGCAGGTCACGGCCTGCAACCGCTCGCCCCAGGTCGTCGGCACAGCCACCTCCGCCCGCGCGCCGGCCGCCCGCGCCTTCGTCACCCCATCACAGCCGCGCGGCCAAGCGCCGCTCCCCCCATGTTCGCCTGCTGATCTGTCCCCCTGCGACGCCATCGCGACCTTCTCTCGGCGACCTCCCGCGCCCGGCCTCCTGCAACCTCCAGCAGCCGCCCTCCGCACTTCCCTTCCAGTCCGCGGCCCCCCCTCTGGCACCCCGCGCCACCGCCGACCTCCAGATCTGAAGGGGGCGGCGGCGGCTGTGCCTCCTGTCTCGCGGTAGATCTGCCGCCACCCAGCCTCCTGCCGAGCGACGGCGGCGCACAACCGCCTTCTCCCAGATCTCCACCGCCTTCCAGTCCCTGCACGTGGCCCTCCGCCCATCTGACTCACCCAGCCGCCTTGCTTGCTCGACCCTCCTCCGCGCGCCAGCGCGGTGTCCCCGTTGACGCCGTCCCCGCTCTTCCGCGCTCCACAGTCGCGCAAGGCCGTGGCTCGCGCCTCGCCGTTCTCCGCTCCAACCGCAGCAGCGCTGCCCGAGTACACGCCTCCCCGCGCGCGAACTCCGCCGTGGCCCCCATCGCGCGTCTGCGCGTGCGCCACCAGGCCCGTCCTGCCGTGCGCGTGCACCGCCCAACAGAGCTCCTCCCCGCGCCCACGCGCCCAGTCCGCCGGCCCCGCCATCTCCAGGTCCGCGCACCCCCGCGCGCATCTCTCCTCCCAGCAGTGGGCGGCGGCAGCCAGACCTCTCCCCTTTGCTGTGTGAAACGAAAGAAAACCCTAGTGGCATTAAAAAAAGAAGATTGGGAACTTTACACTTGTGCTCCTAAAAATTTTGAATGTTGCAAGAAGGACCACGCTCCAGAACATCATGTGCGTATCACACGTTTTATGGGTAAATTGCAATCTCTTTTCTTTTAGTTAATACTTGTTATATCTCAGTGCAAAAACTTCAACTAATTGCAATTTAGTCCTTGCATTTTCAGAACCATTATTTGCTTGATCTTTCTAAGGGAATAAATGTTTGTATTATTCGGAAAATTCTGAGAAAATTCCTGTTTGTTCCTGCTGTAGCTTCTAACCTTGTAAAAAATTTCCATCAATTTTTATTGTCGTTTAAAATCTTTAAAAAATAAAAAAGTGTCTTTTTACTTGCTCGAAATTGAAAAATACAAAAAGAGTGTGGGTTGTTTGTTTTATCACTTTTCTTCATTTGTGTTTGTTTTAAAAAAAAAATTAAAAAAATAAAAACCACTAAAAATTTGCTCTGAAATTTGACTACTTAGTTTTTAAATCGTGCTCCTTGTGTTCGACCCTGGTCGCTATACCAGGTAAAAAGAATAGCGAAGACCGCTTACATTTGTTTTCTTGATTTATATCTTATCTGAAGTGGTTTACAAATTTTTCTCGTTGACCGAATCCTGCGGTTGAGAACAACGACAACATTGTGACATTATTTATCCTCTCTTCACCGTAACGGATTGCGTGTCATCAGCTTCTTATATAGCCCTCACCAAGTCTCCACATCCCACAAGTGGTAGATGTGGGACTAAACAACTAGATGGTGTAAATGGATCTTGGAGTGATCCATTTGCCCATCTACAACTCAAGTGACACATAACTCAAATACTCCAACATGCATAATGTCTCTTCTTCCAAATGAAGCATCCCTCATTCTTTTTCTACAAAGAATCATTCGGCCTTTGTGATCGTCCATATGGAGACCCCCCTAGCTTGAAGCTCCTTAGAGGGTGTTGCTTCTACTAAGGAGTTGAATCTTATAGATGTGAATCTTGTAGCTTCCCTCATATTTATACACTAAATGGTTCTTACTCACCACCTTCTAGTGATAAGTCATTGGCTTGGGCTAAACTCTCTTGATTGCTAAGTTGAACTGAATGGGCAATCCAGAGACAATAGTGACAACAACGCTCTATCCTGACCTTAGGTCATAAAAATAAGTCTATGCATCAGTGGATCCCTAATTTCCGACTCTCGAATCTAATTGAAAGATATACCTACAGAATGAGTGCATCTTTGCAATGTATTGAGTGATTGTCATATCCCCTTGTTTAAGCATCGTCAACTCCTTATACAGTAACCGTTGGAGTATATGTGTTATGCGTCACTTATGGTGTAGATGGGTAAATGGATAACTCTAGGATCCATTTACAACATCCAGTTGTTTAGTCCCGCATCTACCAGTTGTGGAATGTGGAGACTTGGTGAGGGTTGTTAAGAAGCCCCATGCCCTCTATATCCAGTGAGAAAGTGCCATGCATAAATCAGACCTTTGAGGTGTTCTCCTGTGGTTTCATTCCGCTCCTTAGGGTGTAGGGATTCACGTTAAAATCCCACTTTCTTCATTTTCTTTATCATTTTATCATTGATACCCTTCCGCATTCTATTTTCTAACATGGTATCAGAGCGGGTTCGAATCTCGAGGATTTTACATTCGTTATTTTTATTCGAGATTCGATTCTAGGGTTTTTTTGTTGAAAAAATCCTAATTCAAGATTTGGTTCCATGTATTCTATTCTAGGGTTTCTGGAGAACCCTAATTTTGAGAAGCCTGCAAAGAATCACTTGCAGATCTGAAGATCCGGGTTCCTTGTTCTCGCGTAATGATGTGCATCATCCAACCACGATGCATCTCGCAGCCTCTTCTTGCGATGTTTTATCTCCCAGCCTCTTCTTGCGGTATTCAATACCCCAGAGCACCTTCATGCAGCGTTGCTTCATATTTGCAGCCAATATCTTCTGGCCGCACCTCCAAGTATGCTCGAGGCGGTGCTCGATGCCACATCTCTCCCAAGCAACACCTTCAGGTGGTGCTGAACCTCCCCAGGCAACGCTCCCATCTCCAACAAATACCCGCGGCCCTCTCAGTAGTGGGTTTAACTGAAGGGAACCCTAGTCCGCACCTCCATACGGAGCTCCATGGTGGAGCTCCATGACGGAGCCATCCTCTTTTTGCCCGAGGAGAAGAAGCATCATTGGACCTCCAAGGCAGAGGTCGCATGACCTCCCAACAGACAGCAAGCGTCGGAGCGCCACCCCCAGTGACGTCGAACCCCTTCAGATCACGAGCTCCAGCGGAGCCCTCTCAGTTCCAGGCCTCAGGTGAAGCTCATATGGTAGAGCTCGAATCGCTACGCATGCCCTCCTCTCCAGATCTCCACGCAACTCCCCATTGGTGGCGATGATCGCAAGTCTGCCATCTCGCACAATGTCATTGTTTTCCAACAAGTATGGGAGAAAGGGAGAGTATTGTGTAGAGTCACATGTTTGTTCCAGATTCAGACGTCAGATTCCAGACCAGCCAGTTGTTCAAACTCTACAGAAGTTCCTGACTCGACGATCAGATTCTGAGTCTGCAGTTTAATGTGCACATGTGTGCCATCAGTTGTAAGGTCCCCATCTTTTCTGGTCGGTTCAGAGTTTTCATGTGTTCCATAGGGACTACAGAGTAGAGATCACATTCCCTATGCTATGTGGGCCAGGGTTTTCATGTGCTTTCATAGGGACTCCAGAGTGGAGATCCCATTCTCTGAGTTAGTATGGAAGAGACCCAGTTGTCTAATGAGGAGAATCTTTAGACTCCATTCTCCAACGATCGTGGACTCCGACGAGGATGTTTTCCACGGCTTTTCCAGTTCGGCCCTTCAGAGATGGAGCAGTTGTCCACATGATCCAGTCTTCTACATGTGGCAAGCCAGAGTTCTCCAGTTGAAGACACATCCAGTTTCTGTGGCTCTAACAGGAACAATTCAGAGCACACCCAATTTGACTCACACTCCAGCCCAGTGTTCCTCCTCACCTGCACGGCATGAGAAGCAATGTCTCAACAGCAACCAACAGTTGTGCGTGTTGAGTCGATATTGTCTTGTAGCGTGAGTTTGAGATTTCTTTCAGTTTGTCCAAGTTGAGCATTGCATGCTCCAGCTTGAGGGGGAGTGTTGGAGTATATGTGCTATGTATCACTTATGGTGTAGATGGGTAAATTGATCATACCAGGATCCATTTACTACATCCAGTTGTTTAGTCCTACATTTACCAGTTATGGGATGTGGAGATTCGGTGAGGGCTATATATGAAGCCCCACACCCTCTGTATCTAGTGAGAAAGTGCAATGCATAAATCAACCCTTTGAGGCATTCTCTCGTGGTTCATCCCACTCCTTAGGGAGTAGGGTTCCACGTTAAAATTCGGCATTCTTCATTTTCTTTAGCATTCATTCTATTTTCTAACAGTAATTGTAATCATGCATCATTTTTGAATGAGAATAGTGTGGCAAGTGTTTCCTGCACTTCTTTTGCAGTGGTGGATTCTTGAATATGCTCGATCAAATCCTCCTTGATCATTGTCTTAAGTAAGAACATTACCTTCCCAGTCATGATATTTCATTTCCTCAGTGCATCCACAAGTTCTGTTGATAGCACCATCACATCGTCGCTAGAGGTGCCTGCCAAATGTCTTGTCCTTGATGATAGAATTCCAAGCACGTCTGCCAATGAATGTAGTTATGCTCGTTCATCTACTTGATGAGGTTGGTCGCACCAACAACGTCTGCCATACTAGTCAAAAAGATCTGCCCTAACTTGTCAATGATAATTGGTCCCTGACCAAATCGATTTCATAGTCTCAAACTATGTATGGTAGAACCTCCACTTAAAAGATCTCAAAGAACAAGTCAAAATTCGGACAAAAACTCCTCTTACTAACTTCGAAACAAACTCGGCTATACTTTTATACAAGACAGACTGGATTATTGTATCTAGTTGATGGATAAAATATTCCTAACAAGACTTATCCTTATAACTTAGAAGAAGGACAAGTCTCTGATATCACTTGTAACATTCGTGAGTCAAATAAAGATGATGTGGTGTGTATTGCTACTCCAAAATACAATATAAATACATTACATTTAATACAACTATGACTTCACTCTCTAACAAGACTAGCACTTAACACAACAACAAACCACTTAATCCTTTCTTGCTCACATGCCTGGTAGCTCATCACTTTATCTCTCATTTGATCTTTTTGCTTCCTTACATTGATGCCGCCAGACAATGGCTCTCAAAATCTATCTATACTCATGTTTCAATGGCCTTGAAGAGTATGGAATTCTCTATAATATTGGATTTGAATGTATCCAATAATATTCTTGAGAATTAGACTTAACTCATCTTAAGAAATCTCTAGATAACGGTAGCCCATCTCCTCAAGATGTTTCTAGAGTTATAAGTTATAATTACTCGTGAATTTCCAGAATGTTTAAAAGTTGGTGATGCGTTTTTTATTCACTTTGTCAACTGTTGCCAAATTCATTTTCCAACCAACGGTGGAGTCATTGGGATGGCATGGAAGAAGAAAATTTATGCAGAAGCAAGAGGGGGATGGGTTTTCGAGAAGGACGTGAATGAGATAGCAGGAGGAGGGGGCGAAGGAGGATGAAGCAACAAGAGGGGGATGAAGGAAGTTAGGTCGGAGTAACCAAGCAAGTAATATGGGAAACACGAGAAAAAAAGGTCGAGATTGCAACTGTTTATACATCTTTAATTAAAATTTGTTGAAATTCAAACCATCAACTGATGGAGACTCAGTTGAGAGTACTTAAGTAAACAGATCAATTTCAAAAAAGGTAGTGTGTATTATAAAGAATATAAGCATGTATGAGCAAATTAGAAAGAGATCATGGCATTTATGTCAAACTCCGAAAAATTCCAACATGCATCAACCTTCCAAAGAAAATCATTACGACAGAACAATAACAGCTGCCGACCAACAATTAAAATTACACATTTTACCATGGATGGATGCATGATTTCCAGTACTGAAGCAGACCATAATGGCAGGATTTTAAAAATATAGAAAGAGAAAATCAAAAGATAACGGGACGGAGTTTCTGCATACTCTGTTGATGTGCGAAGCAATTCATACACCATATCAGTCTGTATCATTGAAAAGATAATTCAGAGGCAGTGAATTGAGGAAGGACTTTGGGTGTGATAAATGCATGGCTAAATTTTAATAAACACCTGGGGGAACATTTGGCAGGTTTAGTCGCTGAGCAAGTTGAGTGGCAATAGTGGATTTTCCTGCACATGCTGTTCCGCATACAAGAATCACTAGTGGCACCCTTTGGTGATGAAATCTAAACAACGAGAACCAATCATTAGATCCAGAATTTGTTCAAACTATGCAAGATATAAAATAATTTCTTTACCATATAGATGTTATTAGGACTTTAAATGTTAGATGTATTAACCTAAAACGGTTTACCAGGTAACAATTTTCAATGGCTAAGGATGCATCATAGAATGTCCATCTTCTTTCTCTCATGATATCAAAAGATGTTTAAGATTGGTTGCTTTCAGTGTACCTTACTTAACTGATGAACTCCAAAAAAAATCACGGTGGTCACTATATGTCTATGATCATCCAAAATGCTAGTTATAATCAGAAATATGCTACTCCTCCCATTAAAGGTGCCTACTCACAAACTCAGGAAAGGCCAGAGCACATCAGAGCACACTTGTGACAAACCATATGTATTGAATGACCCTAAATCCCGAGACCTAGGCATCATGATGACTGGATCGACAAGGAATAAAGTAGGGGAGATAAGGGTCAAAACTAACTCAAAACCCTAATTTATAAGTCATTCATAAATAGAGTTTAGACCCATTTTATTCTTTATTATTTGTAGTTCAAATTAATAAACTTTGTATATAAAAGCTGTAGATAAAAACATAAAGAAAATACAAATTTATTTCATCCGAAAATAATGCAGAGTGTGCCCTAGACACTCAGAATAAAAAGTCTAAATAAAAACTTCCAATGTTGTAAAAGTTACCCGACTAGTCTAGTCAGTGGGGTGGCTGACCGAGTATCGACTAGGTCCACTAGTCAACCATTTTTTGATAGGAGATACCGTATTTTTTTACCTTTTTATAAGCAAACCTATTCTAATACGCTTAATGATTTATTTAAGTTCAATTACTTCTTTTGATTCATTATGATAGTAATATATATATATATAAAAATCTATGTAGCTATATAACAATATATGTATAAAATTATTTATATATTTAAAAAAATCAAAGCCGATTAAAGCCCGACTAAATCTAATTAATCGTCCGACTGTCGATTAATCCTTAGTCAGTGACCTGACTGACCGAGTACCGACTACCGACTTTTGCAACCTTGAAAACTTCCCATACATGTATCTTCTCCATATGAACTTAAAATTCACCAAACTCGTCTTTATTATTTCTAAAATTAAATTATATATTTAATGAAGGTGATTTCATTCAATTTGGAATTAAGATGTAAAAGTTAGATTTTGCGCCCCTATTGTGCAATTTACCTGAATAAAATAATCAAGTTGTTTATGCTTTATATTATTCATTTTTTATATTTTTATAATTTTACAAATAGTATTTATAATACATGTATATAACTAAAAAATAAAATAATTAAAATGCATTAAAATAAATAAGTATATTATCACATATAGATGAATTATACTTACATATACTTATACAATAAATATACATGTTTATTAAAGTGTACAAAAGACATTGAAAAATACAATAAAAAAATATTTAGGTGTATTTAAATAAGTTATAAATATATAAATTATGTATATAAAATAATAAAATCAAAAATAGAAAACAAAAATAAAATACATACTATATAGGTTACTAGGTAAAAATACATATACTTATACATGTAAAAAGTAACATACAATAAATTAACTTGTAAAAATAAATAAAAATCACCATAAAATACTACATAAAATAATAAATATTTTTCATGTTTTGACTAAAAATTAATAAAATCATTTATTATTTTAAATCGAATTAATAACGGCTTTATTTTCTATTTTGTCTTCTTCGGTCCTACGTGGGTCAGAGTAGACCTCGGTCAACTCCCCGCCCTTCATAGGTATGCGTCTGTCAGGCCTATATCCTCTTCTTCCACGATTTATTCCCAACGATTCTTTCATTTTTCTAGATTGATTCCTTCATGACTTTCATTCATCAATCATATATCTTTCACACACACACCTTACCTCGATCTGAGGATCATTGGACTGAGTTGTTACCTCAATCAAACCCGGGCATGCACATATACCCTTGCCAGACTCCAATTCCATTTTGATCCCTCTTCGTGTGTTTCCACCTTCAGATCCATAGCCCAGCGTGTTGAGCAAGGTGACAGCAGCCTCTACGCCGATTTGCAGTGCATGGGAGCGTAGGAAGAGCATCGATCGATCCCCATCGTCGGCGAAGCTCCGCCCGGTGGTCCACCCAGCTCCTGCTTCGGCTGGTCAGGCCATAGTGTAAGCATAGATTTAGGTAGTTGGTAAACTTAATGTTCATTTCATAATTTTATTTTGTGTTTTAACTAACTTCATTAGCCTACATTTTTAGATTTGACGTTCACTGCAGCTCTGCTCCAGCCAGTGAGTCTGTCGTCTTCAGTCGTGCGCCGCCCCATCTTTCGTCGCCATTTCATTCCCCTTCACTTCCTCTACGCCTCGCACCATTTCATTCAACCTGGTCCTCGTTGGATCAGGATTTTTTATACAAGATTTTTATACAAGATTTTTTATTTTAATTTTTTTTAATTTTTATTTTTATTGAAAACAATATTTATAATATATACATTAAGTAAAAATAAATATTAATAATTATATACACAAATATATGGGTAAACTGCACAATACACCCCAGAAAACCGACTTTTTAACCGTAACTCCAAAAAATACAAAACCACAGCCATTTGAAAGATAATTTAATTTATAGTATTATGGAAGTGAGTTTGGTTCGATTTGAGCTCGTATGGAGCCGGAATTGATGTTTCAATTATCGCATTACGGCTTTCTCTGGGTGTAATTATTTACAATATATACATTTTTTTTTATTTTATAAATATTTTTATTATTTACAACACAATTTTATTGACAACTTTTATTTACAAAAGTAAGTGGTTTGAGGTCAAATTATATACAAATAAAATAATACAAGTTTTATACAAATATACATGAAAAATATGTACAAGATATTTTTGGATTTTCTGACAGACAACCTTATCCCCCCCTACTTTATTCCTGGTCGATCAGGTCAAGTCTTGACCTTCTCTCGGGGTTTGGGTCAGTCTGTATTTATTGCATAAATACTTCCTTTTCTTTTTCTTTTCTTCTTTATTCTTTTATTTATTTACAAAAAGTGTTAAAAATGCATAATTAACAAATGCATGCGAAATGGTAATTTTATGAAATTAGTGGTTATTTACAGGTATTTGACTAAGGAAACGATGCTAAAATAAAAGAATAAAGGCGATGAATCGTGGATTCATCAATAGTCTACCTCGATATTATTGGTTCTCTCATGGAAGGCTGGATTGTTGGCAATGAACAGTGCAGCCTGGTTGTCGAATTAAAGGTGCATAGGAAGAGGCACCTCTATCTCTAGGTCAGTCAGAACAGATATGAACCACATCATCTTTGCACTTCCTTGTGCCATAGCTCTGTTTTCTGAATCAGTACTTCATCGAGCAACAAGTGTTTGTTTCTTGCTCTTTCATGATACCAATGAATATCCTACAAACACTGCGAACCCGGAAGTCAACTTCCAGTCCTTTGGGCATGCATAGTTTGCATCTGCACAAGTTGTAACAGCAAGGGATGTGCCTCTTCCAAACAAAAGACCCGTGCCTGGTGAGGTCTTCAAATGCCTCAAAATCATATGGATTGCATCCATATGTGCTTGTCCTGGCTGCTCCATAAGCTGGGTCACTTTGCTTACTGCAAGTGATATGTCTGGCATGATGATGGTTACATATAGCAGCTATCGATGGTGCGATGCATAAGTTGATGGTGGGATCTTAGAGGGTCCCTCCAATAGTTCCTAGTCATGCAAATGTAAAGGCGGGGCCGACCGCGGTAGGGTAAATAAGCTTGCGCAAGGAGGGGGGGTTTCCTGGAGCAGGGCGAGAATCAAGATAGCAGCTGAGATGCTTTGCAAGGAAGCGTCGACGGGGACGCCTTCGACTAGGAAGCCGGGAGATTGGACTACGTATGAGAAGAGGACAGCTATCCAAAAGATGAAGCAGATGTTCACGTGGTCGATGAAGTGAGGACTTACGACAAGGGAAAAGTTGATACATGGGAAGAGAAGATGGGGGAGTTAGGTGAGGTCGCCCAAACCATGGCAATCTGGTACAGCAGATCCGTCATGGGTCTGAATGGATTGGTAGCTGATGAATACCCATTCATCACTCTTTATTCTTCTATTTTAGCTACAAAAACCCTTTGCAAATACATGTAGATATGTGTAAATACAAATAGTTACCAAAAGCATGCATTGTGTAAAAAACCTATAATTAGCATGTTTTTGTGCACAAAATAAAAGAATAAAGAGCAAAAAGAAAAAGAGGGAAATATTTAGAATAAATATTGAGCAACCTAACCCAAGGGAGGGCTCAGCATGGGCCTGACCGCATAAAAGCCAAAGTAGAGGGAGATAGGGGCTCACACATGTATATATTTGTAAATAAAACTATATATTTTCCTCACCCAAAAATATACTTGTACATATTGTGTGTATATTCTATTAAAAACAAAATAAAAAGATTAAAATCAAAAATTCAAAAATACCTTTCACCATGTGCATAGACCATCACCCTTGTAATTATTTAACCCTATAAATAAATGAATTTATTTTCCAAACTTTTTGTAAATATTCTATGTCACATTTTGTAAATAAAATAAATAAAAAGAAACAAAACAAAAATCAAATAAAAATCACAAAATTGAAAATACAAAAATACAGTGTATATATACCTATGTATATAGCTAACCTATTTTTATTTCCAAAAAATTAACTAAAAATCACCAAAAAATAGAAAAAAATAAAAGAAAAATATTTCATGTTTTAAGTTTTCCCTAATTCGACCTATTTCTACCCTAAAAAAATAAAACAAAAAATGCACACACGTGGCAGACGCTGGTTGGTCCACGGGGGAATGTTGACCCCGGTCAACTCCCCCGCGACTCTTTCCTTTTCTGGCCGTCGCGCGCCGCGCCTCCTTCCCCGATTTTTCCCACGCGCTCCAGGCTGTCTTCCACTCAACCCCCGCGCCCGGACTCTTCGCCATTCATCCCTCTCCCTCGCCGGATCCTTCGCCATCAAAATCACGCCTTCCTTTGCTGTCCTCACGCAACCCTAATCGCCCGGTCACATTATAAAACCACCATCTCCGCCGCCCTCGCGCCGCATCTTTGGCCCTTCTCTTCCTTCCCCGTGACCTCCATTGGCTCCGCCTGAGTGACAGCGAGCGTCAGCCCTTGTTGCAGTGAGGCGAGGAAGCGTACCCATCGATCCGGCGTAACCTCGCCGTTCTTGCTCCGCCGCCGGCGTCGAGCATCGAGCTTCAGGCCTTGACGCCCTTCGAAGCTACGACCCGGAGATAGCCAATCTCCAGCACAGTCTCCAGCATCCACCAGGTACCCGATTCGACCTTCCATTTAGCTTAATTTCCGATTACGCCCAAATCCGCCCTCCGACGTACATCTTCGATTCCGGCCACCTCGCTTATCATCTCGATCATCCGACCATCTCATCACCTCCGCCGTACCCTCACGCACCTTCTTCACCCCTCCACACAACCCAGATCGCACAGGATCTGGGAACCGAGCTTCTTCGCCGACCACCCTCGCCGGAGCTCGCCATCCCGACGCACAGACCACCTTCACGCCGCCTAACCGGGTCGAGGCACTTTGCCCTCGACCCGCGAGTCTTCTGGTATCCTTTGCAGGTCCAAACGAGGGCGTCTGAGGCCCTTCACAGTTCAGCCAGGAGACCCAGCTTCGCCGGCCTTGCTCGAGCTCCTCGGAGCTTGGTTTGACCGTTGGAGACCACCGGCAGACGCGGGAGCCTCCCGCAATCCTTCCCCGACCTTCAGGAGGCTCACCGGAGGTCCCTAGCGCACGCACGAGCCCGGCGAGTCTCGCCGGGGAACAGTTCTTCGAGGACCCTCCATCGCCGTCCGATCATCCTCCTCGCTCCAGTTCAGATCTCGGCCGTCCATCCTTGGAGCTGCTTCCACCGTCCGATCAGAGGAGACGCCATCTGGAGCGCCCACCAGCCGCAACCGTTCGATCTACACGTGGCGCGCATCCAACGCTTCATTAATAAAGGGGTAAATATCATAGGGCCCCCTCGTAGTTTGTTTATTTCAGTTTAGTCCTGTAACTTTTAATTCACGTTGTTTATTTTCTGGGATATTTGCATAGAGACCCTCGCGCTTTATTTTAATTGCACTTATACCCCCGCCAGTAGAGACCCACGTGCGTCGTCACGTGTTTTGTTGGGTTATTTGCAATATATGCCCTGTATGTTCTGGTTGTTAATGAATGCATGAAATGTTTTGTGAAATTGCAATTATACCCCTGTGAAGGCTGAATTGGCGCATGTGCGTTTTATTTCTTGGACTTTTTGCAACCTTGCCCCTGGGGTTTTGATACGTGTTATCAATAACCCCTAGGACTTGGTTTTTCTTGCAATATGGTCCCTGTGTGCCCCAGCCACGCGCGAAGCGCGTGACTTGTTGGGTATTTTGCACCAGGACCCCAGAACTTTTGGGTATTTGCACTTAGGTCCCTGTGCACAGTGCCCCACCTTTATTTTTGAATAAAATATCAAACGACCTCCAAATCCAATGAAATTTTGACACATGGCTCCTGCCATGGTGTAGGAATTTCTATGATTTTTGGGGACATTTCTGATTTCATTTATTATTTTTAAAAATTCAAAAACACATATTTTTGCCACTGTTTGACTTTAAAAATACCAAAAAAATATAAAAACTCCACCAAAAATTCCAAAAAAATTAGGTATTGTTGTTTACTGTTTGTTTGATTTTCTAGCCAAGTTTGGCTACTTTTCATCATTTAAAAACCCTAAAAATTGAAAAACCCCTAAAAACTCATAAAAATTGTAGTAAATAAATTAAAATTCCAAAAACAATAATTAGGGTGCCTAAATTTTCCTTATTCTTCATAGATTTTAGGAAAATTACCTTCAGGGCTTTTTGAGATCCAAAATTATTTTATTTTGGGGTCTTAAGCCTTGCTGGACAGTACCCTCTGTTTTTCGCATTGTTTGATTTTTAATAATTATTTTACCCATTAGAAAAATTTCAAAAATTCACCAAAAACAGTAAAAAACTTGAAAAACATAAAAACCAATTTTCTGGAATTTTTGCATCATTTTTGTGTGTTGTATAAATTGTTGAAGTTGCATTGCATTCTTTGTATCTCATTTTCTCATTAATTAAAAATTCTAAAAAAATATAAAAACAAATAAAAACCATAAAAAAAAAGATTCTTTTGGATTAGTGACTACATCGTAGGCCGCAAGGCCAATCTGTGCTCCTTGAGTTCGACCCTGGGAGCTATACCAGGTTAAACCTATAGCAGGACCACTTCTACTTTGTGTATTGATTAATTTATCTGCATGTGTGGTTCATTTTCTTGATTGACGCATTCGAGTGACTGAGGTCGCAACGACCTTATTTTATACCTTTACCTCAGTCGCATCGGTTTTCGTGCCGTCAGAATGGCGCCGTTGCCGGGGAGCACGGCTTTGTAGTCAGTTTTCCATTTTACTTCTCTATATTATTGTTGTTTTCTGACCATTCTCTCTCTTTGATTTTTGTGCGAGGTACTACGTGGAGATCTTGGAATACACTTTTTGAGGACCCGCACGGGAAGAAGAGCAGGAAGAGAGAGAGAGGAGAAGAGATTTTATTTCAGAGAGAGAGAGAGAACATTATTCGTGTTGTAATAATTTAGGACTTGAACTTTGGACTTTTCTGGACATTTGTAACTTAGCGGGTCTGTTTCGCTGAGCACCGGTGGGCTCGGGGGACCCATTTGGATTTTCGCGGCTTTATCGTGGTTTTATAGCTAGCTGCCTTTTCCGGTGTTTACGCGGTTTTCCTCGAGCCCCTAGATTTAGGAATCTCTGTTGATTGTGACGTAGATATTTAAGGCCCAAACACCTAATAGATATCTGTTCCCATAGAACGTAATTGGACCTTAATAAAATTCATTGAAAAAGTTAGTTTAATTGGATTTGAGACCACGTGCCGTGAGGAGTCACATACAGCGCTGGCAGGACCCGTTGTGGCGGGCACCGAGTGACTCCCAAGATCGGACTCCGGACTCGATTCGGTTGGCTGACTATTGTTCTTCACGATCAATAGAAGTTGCTCATTTAGGACTCGGTTTTTCCCGTTGCATCATTTAGGTAGTTTTATTTCTGTATTTAAATTCTGCGCGGATCACTTGCATGTAGAGTGCTGGAGACAAGGTACGCATTTCTTTCTCTGCATGCATCATTGATTTCTCCGTGCATCGGCTTTTTCGTCTTCTCCCTCTGTTTTATTTAACTTAATCATCAGGAGAATCGGGAAAAACCGTTAGGCCGCTTGTACTTATTTTGAAAAATATTTA
Organism: Ottelia alismoides; assembly: GCA_037367405.1. Lineage (NCBI taxonomy): Eukaryota > Viridiplantae > Streptophyta > Magnoliopsida > Alismatales > Hydrocharitaceae > Ottelia > Ottelia alismoides. The sequence goes on from JAZKJV010000703.1 coordinate 635,677, forward strand.
AAAAGAAAAACAAAAAAAATTGGGACTGGATAACATTATTGACCCTAAAAAGACACTCACATTAAAAAATTTGTCTTGGGGAGAGCAACCCCCTCATTGTTTGGTTTGATTGTGCGAGAGAGTGACCCGAACACTAGGTAAAGCCCTCCGGTGCTCATCTCGACTGATTACCGACTCTTCTGTGCGGGACAGTCGGTTGAGAGAGTATCGGGTATCCCAGCAGGTCACGTAATCGCTCTGATATCTTGTATGTTCACCAAATAAAATTGACAAGATAAATTGACCGATCTTTCACGGTCTTCACATTGTGTTGCGTTGGTGAACCGGGGGTTTGCATTGCTATCATATTTTCTCCAGATCCCATCCGCCCAACTCGCCAAGATCAAGATGATGGGTAGACGATCTCTTAGGCAGCTCTGGCTGCACCGCTTTCAGGCGCGTCTACTCCATCATCTAGGTTGGCCCGTGAGAGTCGAGACCAGCTCTCCGGGCCCGAGTTCGATTCCATCCTGTTCCCCCTCGATCCCCTTTCTTCTACTGAGAGACATGAGCCCGAGGAGAGACGAATCCATTTGACAGAACCTGAGTTGGGCCTCTTCTGATTTTGCAGACGTCCCTATGGCTGGAGCCGGTAGTTCAGACGATCGCCAGCCCGAGCATTTTGTCTTAGACCAGGGGGCGATTAACTCCACCCTGATCGCGTCATTAGAACAGTTCAGAACCAGTTACGCGATCAGGGGGCATTCATGATAGAGATGAGGAGGAGTTGGAGAGACTCCGAAGAGAGCGAGAAGAGCCGAGCGAGCCGGAAGACATTCCTGACGCTGATGCAGAGGCAGAGGCAGCAGCCGCAGCAGCAGCCGCAGCAGCGGCAGCCGCCGCCGCAGCGAGACCGATGCGGGAACTTCACAACCCTGGATCTACACTGATGCACCAATGGGTGGTGATTCCTGCTATCGTGGGGGATTTCAAGTTCCCTCCGAACACCCTGCAGATGCTTCCTCATTTTCACGGACTCGCCACTGAGGAACCCCACCTCCATCTCCAGGAGTTTCTGATGATCTGCAGCACTGTCCACGACCGTCGTGTGGACCAAGATACGATTCGAATGATGGCCTTCCCTTTTTCACTGGCAGATAGAGCAGCCGCCTGGCTGAAACATCTAGGGAAGTTTGTTTACACCTGGGATCAGCTCCGCACCGAGTACTTGAACAAGTACTATCCACTCGGGCGGACGAATGCAGCGAGGGCCCTGATCAATAACTTCTCCATGCTCCCTAACGAGCAATTTCATGAGGCATGGGAGAGGTTCAGAGAGCTTCTGGATAGATGCCCACACCACGACATTTCGAAGCCGAACCTAGTTCAGAGCTTCTTCAGTGGGCTGACACCAGAGCTTCAGGGTCTGGTGAATGCTTCTTGCGGCGGGTCCTACTTTGCCAAGGACCACAACCAAGTCTGGGCCATCTATGAGGAGATGTCCGAAAATTACATGGTGATGTCCCAGACTCGGTTGTACACTCAGAGATCTCAGCAGCCTCCAGGACCCCGTGCAGTATCAGCGGATAGCACGGGTTGATGCAGGTCCCATCCAGTTCGTCCACAGTTGCAGCCGCACAGGCAGAGTCGGCGCTGCGGACATGGGGATTATTAGCGAGAAGTTGGGACCGCATGGAAATCATAGAGAAGAAGCAGTGCCAGGGCATAACTCAGATGGAGGAAATGGCACAGACTCTGAGCGACATGAAGACCCAGCTCTTGTGTCTTCAGGAGGCACAGACGGCTCCTCAGCCACGTCTTCTGTCGCGAGGCGATTCCGGTGGCAGCCGCAGCTCGTCCCAGCGCTCCAGCTCCTTGCAGCAGCCTAGACAAGTTCACCTTGTACAGGCGAGCCGTACCAGCAGCAGCAGCCCTCTTACCAGGCACCACCATCTCCAGACTTGCAGATGGTGGTATATCAGCCGGATCAGCCTCTGGATGTACTCCCACCAGCCCCTTACGATGCAGAGCCGTTGATGGATGTCAACGGGATTTGGTATGACCGTCCTCAACCTGGAATCCGACGAGACCATCCCGGATTCAGGTGGGGGAATGGGGGCAATCAACCCCAGCAGCAGCCAGCCGGTCAGGGAGGGCAGTACTCCCAGCAGAGAGATCACCAGCAGCACCCAGCACACCAGCCATCATCGTTCGTATCTCGTCCCTATCAGCAGCAGGGACAGAGTTGGAGACGTGAGCAGCAGGCTCACCAGCAGCAGCATCATTCCTCTTACCCCTCTCAGCCCACAGCAGCACAGGTCCAGCAGCCTCATTATCAGAGAGGCAACCCGTCGGGCTCCCATGAGAGCCCCGCCATGGATGATCTAGCCCGCCTCTTCACAGAGCAGCAGGCTACATTAGGACGGGAGATGGACGAGTTCCGCCAGGAGATGCGGGACCTGATGAAGGGAAGGCCGCCATCCCTGCACAGATCGAGCCTAATCCGAATAACTTGAAGAGGAAATCTGAGCAGGTAGTTCACACTGAGCCTACCACTTCTAGTGACTCATTTGATGTTATCCCGTCGGATTATTTGATGCTGATTTTGTCACACTTAGGAGCGGTAGCAGACCAGCAGAGGCGCCTCATCTGAGCGACAACGCGAGGATCCATCTAGAGCGCCAGATGAGGAAGAGGGGAGAGCGGTACTGAAGCCGCACATCATGATGACGGTGGTACTGATGCCACCAGAGATGCTGATTCACCCGGCGGTACTGAGGCCGCCATTTCACCACATCGAGGAGGTGGTACTGACGCCACCAGGAGAGCCGAGCCAGCCAGCGGTACCGAGGCCGCAAGACGTCTAGTGTAGAGCCAACTAGAGGTGGTACTGATGCCACCAACATTTATTCTGATAGAAATGTGTCTTTCCTCGCATGAATGTATCTCGGAACTCTGATTTGAATAAAGGAAAAGGTTTAGTTTATTCTGATCCCACTGTGATGAATGATGTTTGTGAGGATCCAGTCATCGAATCGTCTAGACCTACTCCTAGTCCTTCATCTGAGAAGGACCCTGTGATCCCCTTTCCTAGAGCCCTTGAGTTGGGGAAGGGGAAGAAAAAAGAAAAAGACCCAAAAAGAGAGAGCAGGAGGAGTTCAGCCAGAGCATGATAGACCGATTCACATCCAGCTGACCCTCAATGAGGCTTTGCAGCACATCCCTCTTCTTCAGGCGTCCTTGAGAGATAGGACCACAGTCAGAGGACGAAGAGGAACAAGACCGCAGAAATTCATGTGCTAACAAAAGCCACGTGTTACGCGATCCAGAACCATCTGCCGACTAAGAGGCCGGATTTAGGGGCCCCGTATGTCAGATGTCGGATTAGTGAGCAGAGGTTCGACCGTACTCACTTAGATAGCGGATCGTCGATCAACCTCCTTCCGGCAGCCCTTCTCCACCACTTAGAGTTGGGCACTCTTAGACAGAGCAGGACATACCTTCAGTTTGCTGATCGGTCTGTCAAGAGGCCAAAGGGGTTGTTGCGAGACGTTATCGTCACGATTCAGGGTTTGCAATTCCCCGTGGACTTTGTCGTGCTGGACATGGAGACCCCTGACTCGTTGACCGATTCCCCCATCATTCTCGGTCGCCCCGTTCTTGGCCACGCCAAAGCAGTGACTGATCATGATAGCGGGAAGGTGTACTTTCGCGTCCAGGGCGAGAGTATACAAATAGAGACGTTAAGGACCACAGAGCCAGATCCAGATCCCGCTCACATAGCAGTACAGAATTCAGAGCAGCTGACAGACACAGAACCAGACATCCACCAGGACTGTGATTTTGTGATCACAGATGATGAGGCAGCTTGGGCAGATCCTGCAGCACAGACTATCCTCTCATATTCAGATACAGCTGATGCAGAGATGATAGAAGAGGAGAGTCTGGAGAGCACGGCCCTGGTTCAGGATACTATTGAGTCAGCAGAGTCGGACCTTGATCGCGACACGATTTCCAGTGATGGTGGTACTGAGGCACCCTGCTCTATGGTGGTGCTGATGCCACCTTGTTCTCCGGTGGTACTGATGCCACCGAGTCTGATATAGATCCTCGGATTCAGAATCTGATTGGGCAGATTGTAATGATCAGATGCCAGATCTGGATCCACCTGAGCCTATAGATGAGGAGGAGGTAGAGGCAGAGCAGAGCAGAGATAATGTAGAGGACCCGCCTTCTCCAGATCCAGTTTGTGAGAGTTCGTTTTCATTCTCCCAGGCAAATTTGGCAGAATTATCCGCATACACACATCTTCTTCAGAAGCCAGATTTGCCAGCACCCAGCTGTCCAGAGCTAAAGCCGCTCCCTACTTCGCTGAAGTATCGGTTCCTTGCAGGAGAGTCTGAGATGTACCCAGTCATCATCTCTGGCAGATCTGACTGGAGAACAAGAATCCCGTCTGATGGAGGTTCTTGAAAAGAACCGCAAGGCAATTGGATGGAGCGTAGCAGATCTCCATGGGGATTAGCCCTCATTGTGTTCCCACCATACTCTATCTTGAGGAAGGGCGAAGCCGTCGCGTGAGTTCCAGCGGCGACTGAATCCCAACCTAAGAGAGGTTGTTATGAAGGAAATATCAAAATGGTGGAGTGCAGATTTTATTTATCCCATTTCCGACTCCAAGTGGGTCAGCCCCTTGCATGTGGTGCCCAAGAAGACGGGCATCACTACTGTGATCAGTGAGTCGGGAGAGGAAGATTGCTACACGAGTACCCACCTCTTGGCGGGTCTGTGTTGACTACAGGAGACTCAACCAGGCCACCAAGAAGGACCATTTCCCCCTGCCTTTTATTGATCAGATCATAGAGAGACTGGCAGGGAAGAGCCATTATGGCTTCCTAGATGGGTACTCGGGCTACAACCAGGTGGCCATCGCTCCTGAGGATCAGGAGAAGACCACCTTTACCTGTCCCTTCGGTACTTACGCTTTTCGACGCATGCCATTCGGGCTATGTAACGCCCCTGCGACTTTTCAGAGATGCATGCTGTCGATAATTTTCGGACATGGTAGGGGAGTGTTTGGAGGTCTTCATGGACGACTTCTCGGTTTTACGGCGACGGATTCGATTCCTGTCTTGACTGCCTAGACCGAGTACTCCAGCGATGTATTGATACCCGCTTGGTTCTGTCTTGGGAGAAGAGTCACTTCATGGTGACTCAAGGGACGGTGCTTGGCCACATCATCTCCAACAGAGGCATGGAGGTTGATCCGGCCAAGGTCGATGTCATTAGGAAACTCACACCGCCGTCCAATCTGAAGCAGCTACGGTCCTTTCTGGGGCACGTTGGTTTTTATAGGAGATTCATTCATGATTTCAGCAAGATTGCCCGACCGTTGACTGACCTCTTGACGAAAGACACCGAGTTCCTTGTCGATGACAAGTGTCTTTCGTCCTTTGAGACTCTCCAGCAGTGCGTTATTGAGGCTCCTGTCCTTCAGCCACCAGATTGGTCTCTCCCATTCGAGATCATGACGGACGCCTCTGATTTTGCCGTAGGGGCCGTGCTAGGACAGAGGAGGGATGGAGTACCATTCGCGATACACTATGCTAGCCGCACATTGGATCCCGCCCAGCGGAATTATACAGTCACAGAGAAGGAGATGCTAGCAGTAGTGTTTGCCCTAGATAAATTCCGATCATATATCATTGGATCCCGAGTGACCTTGTACACAGACCACACCGCCATCAGGTACCTCATGTCAAAGAAGGATGCCAAGGCCAGACTTACTAGATGGATCCTTCTACTCCAGGAGTTCGACATTGAGATCAAGGATAAGCCTGGAGTCAAGAATGTGGTGGCGGATCATTTATCCCGATTAGAGCAGCCTGAGGATTCAGAGCAGATTGATCCCATTTGTGATACCTTCCCAGATGAGGCGATCCTTGCTATCGCCTCACTCCCGTGGTATGCCGATATTGTGAACTTCCTCGTTGCTGGGAAAGTCCCACAAGATTGGCCCAAGCAGAAGATTGAGACCTTCCTTGCGAAGGCCAAGTCCTACCACTGGGAGGATCCCATCCTTACCCACGAAGGAGGGGATAGCATCTGGCGTCGGTGTATTCCTCAGGAGGAGCATCATAGTGTCCTCACTTACTGCCACAAGCTTGAGGCAGGAGGACATCATTCTGGGAGGAGAACGGCACAGAAAGTGCTCCAATCCGGCTTGTGGTGGCCTACACTCTTCAAGGACTCAGATGAGTTCGTGAAGAGATGTACTGACTGTCAGAGGATGGGCACTTGTGGACAGCGTGATATGATGCCGATGCAGCCCATTCATTTCTGTGAGGTTTTTGACGCATGGGGCATCGATTTCAGGGTCCATTCCCTAAGAGTCAGGGATTTGAGTACATTCTGTTGGCCGTAGATTATGTAGTCGTTGGGTTGAGGCTATCCCCGCCCGAGCCGCAGATGCGAAGACAGTTTGCAATTTTTGAAGAGGAACATCATCACGCGGTTCGGGGTTCCACGAGTTCTGATTTCTGATGGGGGATCTCATTTCCATCAATGACCAGGTGAAGGCACTTGCTACCGAGTTCGGCATAGACCATCGTGTTGCTACACCATACCATCCACAGACGAATGGTCTAGCCGAAGTGTCGAATAGGGAGATCAAGAATATTTTGCAGAAAGTCGTCCGCCCTGACCGAAAGAATTGGTCACAACTTTTGGACTCGGTCTTGTGGGCATATCGGACATCTTTCAAGACTCCATTGGGTACATCTCCCTTTCGCCTCGTGTATGGCAAGCCATGCCATCTACCTGTTGAGCTGAGGCACAAGTCACTCTGGGCAGTTACAGACATATTGATGGATCCAAATGGTATAGGAGACCAGAGGAGGCAGAGTTAGCCGCCTTGGAAGAGCTTAGAGATGCAGCATTCTCAAACAGCCTAACATTATAAGGAGAAAGTCAAGGAGTGGCATGATTCTCATATCAGTCACAAGCATTTTGAGATTGGACAGAAAGTATGGCTGTTTGATGCGAGGCTTAGATTATTTCCAGGGAAGCTACAGAGCAAATGGAAAGGACCCTATTTGGTCAGAAGGTACACGATAACGGTAGTATTGATATATCTGAGTTATCTTCTGAGAGTACCTTCCGAGTGAACGGCCAGCGGCTCAAACCATTCTAGATCATGAGCCGCGGGACGTTATTATTGCCGCTATTCATTTTGCGTGAGATGTGGTCTTTTGACTCACATCTTTTACATCTCACGCCTGATTTTCACTGTTACTCCGTCTGTATAGATCCAGTTGTCTATATCATTCTATTCTTTAGTTCCACATCCCATCTCTCATCTTATGATTATGCTATACTTAGGGTGTACTTTACCCTAAGTATAGGGGGATGTCGGACCTGTGAGTATTCTTTTGATTCTTTCTGCTCTTGTTTTTGCTGCCTATACTTCTGGGATATTTTACCCTAAGTATAGGGGGGGCAGATTCTGTATCTTCTTCACTCGGCTTTCCCTTCATGTACAGCTTGCTATACTTAGGATTAGTTAATCCTAAGTATAGGGGGAAACCACCGAGTTCCTCTCATTCTATTCATTCTATTCGTTCCTTTTCACTTCCCTTCTACTAAGCACGAGTTATGTCTTCTTCATCGCTCTTGATCACTCTGAGGACATCGTTCGAGCTAAGTATAGGGGGGTGTGTATATATTTCATATATACTTTAGCCATACTCGTACTTTGTGTGAGTGTGTTAATTAATAAAATGGCTAAAAATCACAAAAATTAAAAATTTTCATGTACATAAACCTCTTTATTCTTGCACATACATAGCTAGTGTACAAAGTATTTTTGTAAAAATGATTTCAAAAATCTTTGTGTAAAGCTTGTGTAAATATTTTGTATCAAAATTATATATATAGTACAAAATTTTTCCAAAATGTTTTGAAAATCAAAAGTTTGCAAAAATCTCGTGTAAATGCTTGTAAATATCTTTTTGCAAAACTTGCACTTCATGCATCATTCATTCATGATTTCAAAAACATTTTTCAAATTTTGCATGTTTGTAAAAATATTTGTAAATAGCATCTTGTGTACATATATGTATATAGTTTTTCCCTGGATGAGAGTTGACATTTAAACTGAGCCTGGAATTAAATTGAGAAATGGAGCTTGAATAAGATCTTAATTCACTTAACTTCAAGAGAACCTTGTAGGACTTAGGGTTAAGGCTTTTCAGGTCCATAAGGACTTAATTCTTTGAGTCCACTAGGCTATGAGCATATGTCATCTTGATGAGCCTAAGTAGAGCACTTAACAACACACATATGACTCTCAGAGACAATGGCTTCACTTGCACCTGCACTTTACACATGGCTCTCCATGGATGAGGTGGTGAGGATGGCAGTTTCCTTTGGCTTGGGGTAGCATATGAGGGTAGTACTTCTAGGCGGAACCTCTCTTCTTCTTATAGTGAAGGAAGTGCACCTCAACTTGGTCTAGTGGTGTTGAAAGCTAAAGACAGAAGCTGTGGGTTGCAATAAAGCTTCAAAAGAGGGATAGTCTACTGGCTCAAGGGGAAATTTCTTATATGCTGCACCATGTAGATATGTGTTACAGAAGTCTTGAAAAAAAAAAAAAAAATTTGCAAAAAATGCAAAAAGAACTCCAAAAAAGTGGTGGGTCGGATTGAAAATTTAATAACCCCACCGGAGTGTAAAGATCTCATGAAGCTTTGCAGCGGGAGACTTAGCTACACTGGCTAAGCTTCCAAAACTCTATACTTCTACCCCCTCTTCTTGAGCCGGTTGCACTTGAACTTAGAAGGGAATACCCCGCTTCTCGAGGAAAGAGTTGCTAGACTGAGGCATTAGAGTTACCAGGTTGAGGGAGGTTGTTTCTTTGTCACTTCTGAGGTGGGGAGCCACATACCACTTACACCGCAAGAAAAAGATTCATGGTCATTAGAGTTTGTGTATGTAGACTTGTTTCTGATCTGGTTTATTGAGGAGTCTTGCCCATAGATTGGTGGAACTTGGAGGCTGTTGAGTTTTAGGCTTAAGTCCAACTAAGGTTCCGACACTTAATAATCCAAAGATCTGATCGAGCTCCATATTTCAAGTTAATGAAGGCAAAATTTAATAAGTCAACCTTGATCCATGTACATCCTCTTTTTCTTTTCTTTTTCCTTTCTCACTTCTTTTTCAAATAAGTGTTTGCTAAGGGACTAGCAAAGTTAAGCATAGGGGGGTGATGAATACCCATTCATCACTCTTTATTCTTCTATTTTAGCTACAAAAACCCTTTGCAAATACATGTAGATATGTGTAAATACAAATAGTTACCAAAAGCATGCATTGTGTAAAAAACCTATAATTAGCATGTTTTTGTGCACAAAATAAAAGAATAAAGAGCAAAAAGAAAAAGAGGGAAATATTTAGAATAAATATTGAGCAACCTAACCCAAGGGAGGGCTCAGCATGGGCCTGACTGCATAAAAGCCAAAGTAGAGGGAGATAGGGGCTCACACATGTATATATTGTAAATAAAACTATATATTTTCCTCACCCCAAAATATACTTTGTACATATTGTGTGTATATTCTATTAAAAACAAAATAAAAAGATTAAAATCAAAAATTCAAAAATACCTTTCACCATGTGCATAGACCATCACCCTTGTAATTATTTAACCCTATAAATAAATGAATTTATTTTCCAAAACTTTTTGTAAATATTCTATGTCACATTTTGTAAATAAAATAAATAAAAAGAAACAAAACAAAAATCAAATAAAAATCACAAAATTGAAAATACAAAAATACAGTGTATATATACCTATGTATATAGCTAACCTATTTTTATTTCCAAAAATTAACTAAAAATCACCAAAAATAGAAAAAAATAAAAGAAAAATATTTCATGTTTTAAGTTTTCCCTAATTCGACCTATTTCTACCCTAAAAAAATAAAACAAAAAATGCACACACGTGGCAGACGCTGGTTGGTCACGGGGGAATGTTGACCCCGGTCAACTCCCCCGCGACTCTTTCCTTTCTGGCCGTCGGCGCCGCGCCTCCTTCCCCGATTTTTCCCACGCGCTCCAGGCTGTCTTCCACTCAACCCCCGCGCCCGGACTCTTCGCCATTCATCCCTCTCCCATCGCCGGATCCTTCGCCATCAAAATCACGCCTTCCTTTGCTGTCCTCACGCAACCCTAATCGCCCGGTCACATTATAAAACCACCATCTCCGCCGCCCTCGCGCCGCATCTTTGGCCCTTCTCTTCCTTCCCCGTGACCTCCATTGGCTCCGCCTGAGTGACAGCGAGCGTCAGCCCTTGTTGCAGTGAGGCGAGGAAGCGTACCCATCGATCCGGCGTAACCTCGCCGTTCTTGCTCCGCCGCCGGCGTCGAGCATCGAGCTTCAGGCCTTGACGCCCTTCGAAGCTACGACCCGGAGATAGCCAATCTCCAGCACAGTCTCCAGCATCCACCAGGTACCCGATTCGACCTTCCATTTAGCTTAATTTCCGATTACGCCCAAATCCGCCCTCCGACGTACATCTTCGATTCCGGCCACCTCGCTTATCATCTCGATCATCCGACCATCTCATCACCTCCGCCGTACCCTCACGCACCTTCTTCACCCTCACACACAACCCAGATCGCACAGGATCTGGGAACCGAGCTTCTTCGCCGACCACCCTCGCCGGAGCTCGCCATCCCGACGCACAGACCACCTTCACGCCGCCTAACCGGGTCGAGGCACTTTGCCCTCGACCCGCGAGTCTTCTGGTATCCTTTGCAGGTCCAAACGAGGGCGTCTGAGGCCCTTCACAGTTCAGCCAGGAGACCCAGCTTCGCCGGCCTTGCTCGAGCTCCTCGGAGCTTGGTTTGACCGTTGGAGACCACCGGCAGACGCGGGAGCCTCCCGCAATCCTTCCCCGACCTTCAGGAGGCTCACCGGAGGTCCCTAGCGCACGCACGAGCCCGGCGAGTCTCGCCGGGGAACAGTTCTTCGAGGACCCTCCATCGCCGTCCGATCATCCTCCTCGCTCCAGTTCAGATCTCGGCCGTCCATCCTTGGAGCTGCTTCCACCGTCCGATCAGAGGAGACGCCATCTGGAGCGCCCACCAGCCGCAACCGTTCGATCTACACGTGGGCGCGCATCCAACGCTTCATTAATAAAGGGGTAAATATCATAGGGCCCCCTCGTAGTTTGTTTATTTCAGTTTAGTCCTGTAACTTTTAATTCACGTTGTTTATTTTCTGGATATTTGCATAGAGACCCTCGCGCTTTATTTTAATTGCACTTATACCCCCGCCAGTAGAGACCCACGTGCGTCGTCACGTGTTTGTTGGGTTATTTGCAATATATGCCCTGTATGTTCTGGTTGTTAATGAATGCATGAAATGTTTTGTGAAATTGCAATTATACCCCTGTGAAGGCTGAATTGGCGCATGTGCGTTTTATTTCTTGGACTTTTTGCAACCTTGCCCCTGGGTTTTGATACGTGTTATCAATAACCCCCTAGGACTTGGTTTTTCTTGCAATATGGTCCCTGTGTGCCCCAGCCACGCGCGAAGCGCGTGACTTGTTGGGTATTTTGCACCGGACCCCAGAACTTTTGGGTATTTGCAACTTAGGTCCCTGTGCCAGTGCCCCACCTTTATTTTTGAATAAAATATCAAACGACCTCCAAATCCAATGAAATTTTGACACATGGCTCCTGCCATGGTGTAGGAATTTCTATGATTTTTGGGGACATTTCTGATTTCATTTATTATTTTTAAAAATTCAAAACACATATTTTGCCACTGTTTGACTTTAAAAATACCAAAAAAATATAAAACTCACCAAAAATTCCAAAAAAATTAGGTATTGTTGTTTACTGTTTGTTGATTTTCTAGCCAAGTTTGGCTACTTTTCATCATTTAAAAACCCTAAAAATTGAAAAAACCCCTAAAAACTCATAAAAATTGTAGTAAATAAATTAAAATTCCAAAAACAATAATTAGGGTGCCTAAATTTTCCTTATTCTTCATAGATTTTAGGAAAATTACCTTCAGGGCTTTTTGAGATCCAAAATTATTTTATTTTGGGGTCTTAAGCCTTGCTGGACAGTACCCTCTGTTTTTCGCATTGTTTGATTTTAATAATTATTTTACCCATTAGAAAAATTTCAAAATTCACCAAAAACAGTAAAAAACTTGAAAAACATAAAAACCAATTTTCTGGAATTTTTGCATCATTTTTGTGTGTTGTATTAAATTGTTGAAGTTGCATTGCATTCTTTGTATCTCATTTTCTCATTAATTAAAAATTCTAAAAAAATATAAAAACAAATAAAAACCATAAAAAAAAGATTCTTTTGGATTAGTGACTACATCGTAGGCCGCAAGGCCAATCTGTGCTCCTTGAGTTCGACCCTGGGAGCTATACCAGGTTAAACCTATAGCAGGACCACTTCTACTTTGTGTATTGATTAATTTATCTGCATGTGTGGTTCATTTTCTTGATTGACGCATTCGAGTGACTGAGGTCGCAACGACCTTATTTTATACCTTTACCTCAGTCGCATCGGTTTTCGTGCCGTCAGTAGCCAAAGAGCTCTAACCCTTTTTTTGGAGGTCTGTCATGGGCCTGAAATGATTGCATTACATCACCAACCCTTTTTTACACAGCAATTGTGGCTGCTCTCCTTTTTTCATTCCTTTTTTCTCACCACAAATCTTTTTTTGTTTCTCAGAGCCCATCTTTTACTTTCATTTTTTCTTGGTTGTAGCGTATTTATAAACACTGCCCTTGTAGGACTTACAAGATTGCCTGAAAATCACATGGGCTTTGGGTCTCAATGACAGCTCTCCCTTTCACTTTTGGCTGCAATTGTTTAAAAATGGCTGCAAGTTTTTTTTACAGGCTTCTTTTGAAGCATGTTGATGCCTTGTCCTTTTTATACTTAAATCATTAAATGACAACAGTGGCCCATCGGACCCAATAACAAATAGAAAGAATGGCCTAAAAAGTATAAAGCTACAGTGGGACGACGAGCACTGTCATCTTCTCTGCCTATAGAGTTCCCTAGCGAGAACCCGCATGCCACCGATGCACCTTCTTTCTAGTGCCTAGATCGTCGGCACCATCACGCAACATCTCACCTACATCGTATGGGAGAAAAAACCCATGGTTTCTGAAGCCTGAGAGAAGCTGATGCTGTACGAGTGATGGTCGCGAATCTATTGCCGCCTCCGTTGCTCGCAGATGGTGGGGAGATTGGAAGCTCTTCATTCTTCTTCTAGAGGCAGAGTTCTTCTAGACAAAAGAGGAGGCTACAAGAAGAGAGCGGCTTAAGGGATCCTTTGCTCGAGATCAATGACGAGCTGCATGAATAGGATTTGGGTTTGGCGAGTGCACACCAAGGGGAGGCCCCATGAGGCCTTCTATGCTGCTTCAATTTCTAGCAATCCAACTCACCTCGTTCAAACAGAGATGAGGGTTTCTCCCCATCTTTTCTTCTATTATCTGGACATGCAGGATATGGAAGCCAATCTCTGGAGTGGTTAGGGTTTTGCTAGAAACCTATTACTTCACCGCCATCCTGATTGTGATGTTACCACATTTGGAGACTCGATTGCAGCACTTAGGATTTGGGAAAACCCTAAAGAGTCATTGTTATCTGATTATTGAAACTTCACAAAACCACACGACGGACTTCAAGATCATGAACAAATCGAAGCAAAATTGAACCTCGAAGATAAACCCAAAACCTACTTGCTCTTATACCATGTTGAAAAATAAGAAATGTGGAAGCGAATCAAAAAAATAAGTAAAGAACATTAGGGTTTCAATGTGGAACTCTACTCGCTAAAGTGCAAGATAAACCACGGAAGAACACCTCACAAAGAGTACATGGGTGTGGGGCTTTTATATAGCATCACCAACATTGTAAAGTCCCATCAACAATCAATATGAGACCAAAGAGTAGTGCAATTGGATCCTAGAGATATCCAATTACAAATCTAATGCATACTCTAACAAAACTAACGAGCATCTTATGAAGCTCCCCAACTTCAAGGTCGAGAGCATAGTATTTGACACCTCAACAAACAAATTGGATCAGAACTCAGACACCTTGTCCAGAATCCACACTCCATTAGCCCGGAGCACTCAAACTAAAGAAGGATGAAGGAGGGTAACCCTCGCTAGAGTTGAGGCATAAAGGGGTATGGTCCGATCTAGACAAAGTCACGGATCGGATGATTGACAATTGAAACAGTTCCAAGGCCTCAACAGAAAGCAGGAACCTATAGTTTGAGATTAGACGATGAGTTACACTAGGTGCACTTGCTGTTAGACGCGTCTAATATCTCACGAGCTAGGTCATCCACTAGTCTTGCAAAGAAAGGAGAAGTTGGATCTAGTCCTCTTCTCTCTGGGTCTGTCTTCAGAAGCAGTGTTACAGTGAGGTACCCACAAAACAAACCAACCTTGGATCTGGTATGCACCTCCGCAGTTCATCCCATAGCGCCTCACAAGGAGAAGACCTCGGCTAGTCGTAAGCAGATGTCACAACCAAATGATTATCATTCTGAATACGACCTGGTACCCCAGAGACAGAACTGGTAGAAACGAGTTTATCCATCTATATACGCAGCTCCCCATTCCACGCTATCACAATACCACACGAACTACCAATCGTATTGACATCCCTGAACTCGATAAATCAAGAACTGGTAGAAACGAGTTTATCCATCTATATACGCAGCTCCCCATTCCACGCTATCACAATACCACACGAACTACCAATCGTATTGACATCCCTGAACTCGATAAATCAAGAGCTGGATGCGGCCTACCATTTCATTGCACCCCAAGGGGTTAATCTCAGAATCCACCAAGCAAAGGATGTCCACGTGCCATTATGCAAAAGGGAGCCAATTACCGCTCTTTTCTTTGGTTGGCCCAGACCCGTTACACTCTAGGATACGAACTTCGTTAGTTAACCAGTGGGTTGACCCCACCACCAGGATCCTAACACACCTTGCCATCTCACTCATAAGCGTAAACCATATTCTTAACTCCCTTTTACCAATGTAAGAGCGTCCTTCGTAGTTGTTTCCTCCGATATGGCTTCATTCTTAGGATGATTCGAATCAACTTGGTCTTACACGCTCCGCAAACGAGATGGTGAAACAACCACTTCACCAGAAACAAACAGATCCAAGTCCATGGACCACTTTTTCTAAGCATCTCGTTTTCCAAATTGAGCATTAAACATCCTTTTTTAGGAGAGAACCAGCAAATCTTTGTGAGAAGAGATCACTTCTTTCATCTGATCGGCAACCTTTTTCGGTTGACCTAGCAACGTTCGACCTTCGGCCACCAAACAAAACCTACGTTGGGGAAGGACCCCATGATCCATTATCAAAGCCACCGAGGAACAGTGATCATCGTAAGGACTGATAACGATATCACCTACAGATAACACATTTTTTTGTGATGAAAAGAGGGCCATAATAGGTTAAACCCAAACATATATCTGTAGGTATCGTCATACTCGGTTCCAGGTAGCCCCCTTCTTTCAACTTGAGCACATATGTCGGGACCTGTTTTTACCTGCTCATGCAGCATATAACTGGATATCAATTGTTTAAACTACCTCAATCACGTGTAAAAGCCACCCTCGCCAAGATCCATCGATGCCTCCCTCTTCTTCACCGAAGATCTCATATTGAGATTGCCATCTGAATTAAGCACCGGCATCGCCTTCTCCGCCACTACCTCAGTCGGTGTTGTCCCCAGGTTGGAGCCCCTTGCCGACGAGGGGTTTGATCCAAGAGGTGATGCTCCCCTCCCACTCTGCCTTCTCAAACGCATGGGGGAGGTGATAGTGTGACCCTCTACCATCCCTAGTTGCTCGCCTAGACACAATCCATTACTCAAAATCTTCATCGGTGATCCAATAGGTGATAGGGGCCGCCTTGACCGCCATCAGAGACAAGTTGCGCAATGGAACACCCAATAGTCGAGCCTTCTACTAGCCCAGCCTCGCTGAGGAGCAATCCATATATCTAGGGTAACACCAGCTAATGAAGGAGGGTGCCCCTTTTAACACAAAGAGATGGGGTCAAAACCATTGGACAATATCCCATGAATGCACAACAGATTATGGAAGAGCCACCGCACCAACAACGATACTGTTGGCCCTGGCCCAACTAATACTTTCCTTGAGTACAGAGGACTTCTACTTATCCCTCCCCAAGAACCATGCCATCGACCGGTGCAACCCCCTTTCCTCTCAGATCCAAAGGTGATTGAGAACCTTAATGACATCTCTGTTGCAAACATCATCCTTCCCGAGTTCATCTGATCACCACCTCCACTCATTGCATGCCAAACGTTGGTGACAATGTTGACCCGGCTTGTCGCATCGGAAACATCCACCGTAATGACAGAGCAATCCTCGATCATATGACCTGCCTCGCCAACTAGTAGTAAAAAAGAGGATGCACTACTCGTCGAGCGGCGTGCAAAGGCGACGCCACCTTGAAAGCTGCCATTCACCTTCCTCTAAAGAACTATGACTCGACACATCATTCTTCATCGAGGTGGAGTCCTCCATTGGGCATTTTCCCCCTCATCCTCACTCCTCAAGCACAATTGTCTCTGCTTTTCCTAGATCATTGCCCATTGTGAATGTCATATCCTTTCTCATGATCTAGGATGTTGAGTTCATATTCTTCTGAGAAAGAGCATTCTTATCTCCTCATGTTTTGAGTCGTGTGTGCATATCACGGCTATCCTAGGAGTCATATAATTGTCAATGTGGCTTTAGGAATTTGACAGGCATTGTATTAATATATTTCATAATTTTTTTTTTCTAAAAAAGATGGTCCAATGGCCATTCGAGATTAATTCCAACTTTTAGTTTGATTTTTATGTAATTTCCTTGGTATACGTGTGTTCCATGAGATAGCACTTATAATGGTGTTCTGATGCCTAGAAGATATTCTAGTGTACTTATTTATGGATGTTTATATGATTACGAGATATATAGAAAATTAAAAGCAAAACATGTTAAAAATCGAGCTCCTCATGAAAATTTGTATGTATAATAAAATATACCTCTATATAAGGTGCCCATGATTAATAATTAGCCAGCAGATTCCATGTAACAATACATCTCAAAGATGCATTGGCATACAAATGACAGCAATGGCCATCAGAGAGCAATATCACTTGTGTACCAATGTGCACCCTTGACATTACTAGAATACCAATGACTGGAATGATATATGCCTGTTGGAAGCTTAGATGTATACGTACAAAAAGAACATTTGCCTCTAGAGCCTGGACAATGTTCTAAAGTATGAAAATGAATCAACTAGTGCACTAGTTCAGCTTTAGCATACTTGAAATGGCATGGATATGTGTTTCAACAAGGATTTCTTACTTTTGGCATCTTACCTTTATATAATTATGATTTCTTTTAGTTTTATGGGCATCTTTCTCTATCAAGTGAAACTTAGGCATTGATTCCATAATAGAAAAATACCTTGTTTAAAACCTTGGAACATGACCCTCCCCACACCTCATTAAGTTCGAAGCAGTGCTTGATGCATGCGAGAGCGCAGCCTCCTCCGTGCCCAGAAACCGCCACCAAAAACATTATTCGTCAAGAAAGAGGGACGCCAATTTCTGGAGGCACCGCAACGAAAGCACAAAACCTCCTTCAGAAACACCTTCACCAAACGGCATTCTTCATCGCAGTGAAAATAGCAGGCGGGGTGTTGCACATGCAATCCTCTCGAGGCAACGCAAACGAGCATTGCTTGCTCCTTCTAGTCACCGCCCATGGCATGATACTAACGCTACCCTCGACTCTCATGTCCCCAAGCCGCATGCCTCTTTGATGGAGCCTACAACATTGATCGTGCACTTCTCCCAGTCAAAATCGAACCCATTAAAATCAGAATGGCACTACTTTCTAATCTATTAACTCAACCAATGGCACATTATGCAGGAAAAAGGGAAAAAACAATCCCAACATATTGATTCACCACAAAAGATCTCAACTTTCTCTAATACCAAATTGAAATGCAAAGAGCAGCTAAATTTCAATAGAATGAGGAAAGCGATATACAAAAGGTCATCTAAATTATACTTCGTAATCATGAATTGTTGCCAAAAAAGAAGAATACTGAATACAGTCACTTTAAAGAATATGCACAAAAGCACTATTATTAGCAATATAGGTGTTTGGGTATATATATTCTCGAAGAGCATGACGGTAGTACCTAGTTATATCAGCAAATGCCACTTCCCACGTGCCACTACATATAAAGTAATATGTATCAGTTCTCTCATTAATATCCACAGAAATAAGTGTAAACTTGAATAGGTATGGTCAGTCAGTGGTAGTCCCAAAAGGGGACTTTGAAGATCTAATGTAGCATTTGAACAGGCTCCACTCTGGAGACATTTCACACTCACATCAGATTGATCATCCAGAGACTATTGCAACCATACGTACTGGTATCCATATTGGCTCAGCCAAAATTTTTGATAAGACGTAACGATTGATTGATACGGGTGCCTCCACCCACCTAAGTGCGGAAAAGACTCTTATACATCATATGCTTCAAGTTCCTTCTGGATGAGTTTTCCGAGTTGCAGATGGAATATTTTCCCCCATTCATGGAAAAAGGAAGCCCGTCTCACCCCTAACATTACGTCTGGTTAGATCATTGCATAGTAACAATGTTGTATACAAGAGAATAAGCCAGGAATGCATGATTTCGTGCAGTTACACATTTTAAGTGTATAATAAATTGTATTAGTTATTAATTTAAAAAAATTAGCAGACTCGTAGAAATAATTAAAAACTTTAAGGCATTCATGCAATCTAGAGATAAATATTATACTAAAACCGGGGGGGGAACTTGTTGTTCTTTGTTGTGATGGCCTGAAATCAGGGGGAGATAAAGATGTTCTGGCAGAGATCATTGGCCCTCCGTACATGGTACCCAATGCGACGACTTTTTGGGTTGGGCGCACACGCTTTTTCTTGGGCTTTCGGGTGATCGAAGATCTACCGCAGTCTTCTTCCAGCGAGAAATCGGACGTCCCCGTGACGGAATTGGTGGCTCCGTCACGTACGGCTGCGACGGTTGAGAAGGGCAAGAATTCAACCGGCGCAGCTTTTGCGGAACTTTCAAATTCCAAGGCGAATTCAAAGGAAGTAATTGGGGATCCCACGTTTTCCTATCTTAATTCCACCCATGCAAACGACGTGAATGGTGGGATTCCCGATCAGGAGTTTATTCAAAGTTTCATTCAAAGGCTCATGATGACAATCCAATTGAACCAGTCGTGGATCACTTACCTTTTTCAAAAGGGGTGGTTTTGGAACGGCAACTCTCTCCTTGGGTTGTAAGTCAAATAGGTTTTCTGAACTCTGGGAACAGAGATTTTGGCACTCGGCTTGAAGCAGTGGGTGCCTCCGTGCAGAAAGCACCTAGTTCATCAACGTTTTTGGGCGCATCCTCGAGCTCTCAAGACATAGCAGGAGGAGGATTAAAGCTGGTGGTGGACCTCCGTCCGTCCATTGGGAGTTTGGCGGTAGACGATGGAGGAGTCGAAGGGAGGCAGTTTGTTTTTCAAAGCGGCTTAGAAGTGGGGTGCGTCCACCGTCGAAGGCATTGGAGAGGGGAAAGGAAGGGAGGTGGGAGGATGGTTGAGGAGAGGAGGAGCACCTTGTCTTCGTTGGGGAAGCCTCAAGTGGAAGACCGGGGGCTTCTTTGCAGAAAGAGGCATCGGGTTGAGTTGGGAGAGGGGCTGGAGCGAGATGGTTTCGTCTCTGAAGAAGGGGATCCAGAATGTTTGAGGTTGGATTCGAATGTGGTAGACGCGTCGGCGGTGGTATGTCAGGGGCTGCCAATATCTGGTGCGGGGATGCCCCACACCGAAGAGGATATATAGGACATGGGATCTCTAAGAGAGAGGATAGCTAGATGTGTAGGTGTGGAGTTGGCGGGGGCATCCCCCTTTGTTTCTTAATGAAGGTTGTTTCTTGGAATGTTCGGGGGCTCGGACAACCGGAGAAAAGAAGAGTTGTAGGGTCACTCCTTAGCGAATGGCATGCAGATATAGTTTTCCTGCAGGAAACAAAGATAGAGGTATGGGACACAATTATATGGAGAATGATTTATGCGGGCAGATTATCAGATTTTAGAGCGGTCCCATCAACCGGGGCCTCTGGGGGCATCTTGATAGGTGGAATGGTGACTTGTTGGAGGTGGTTGGCATGGTTGAAGCGCATTATTCGTTGTCCGTCGTGCTTCAGCGTAGGATTGGCAATGCTCAATTTTTGCTCTCAATAGTGTATGGCCCCACTGGTGCAGGTGTTGGCTCACCTCTTTGGATGGAGTTTGCTTCGACGAGGTCTTTGTACCATGAACTTCCTTGGCTCATTGGCGGTGACTTCAACGTCAGTCTTTTAGCGGCGGACAGGCCTCGTGAGAGAGGGGGTTTGGACCTGGGCTCCAGGACTTTCTTGAATTTGTGAATGGCTCTGCGTTGGAGGTTCTGGATGCGTCAAACTCTCGCTACACGTGGAGGAACACCTCTTCTCGCTCTCGTCTAGATCGCTTCCTCGGTTCGTTGGAGCTTTTGGACTTATTCCCGTTTCCTTCGGTGACCTCGTTGTCACGTTCGCATTCGGATCACACTCATATTTGCTGGAACTCTAGAGAGGCTAGTCATCCCCGTAGCATATTTTGGTTTGAGCGGGCTTGGCTTTTGGAGGATGGGTTTCGGGATCGAGTTATCGCTTGCTGGCAGGAGGTCCCGACTACTGGTTGTACATCTCGATACATGGCATCTCGCCTCAGAGCCCTGAGGAGTATGTTGATGTCTTTCCGTCTGGAGGTTCGGTTACTTCGGGAGGAGAGGAGGACCTCAGCCCAGGCGGAGGTGGTAAGATTAGATGCGCTGGAGGACTCTCGTGAATTATTGGATGAGGAGAGATGTTTAAGGGAAGTAAACCAGAAGATTCTGATAGAGGAAGATCACTTATTGGAGGTTGAATGGAGGCAGAGATCAAGGCAAACGTGGTTGAGGGAAGGAGATGCGAATACCCGCTTCTTTCATGGTGTCGCTAGTGGAAGGAGGCGGCTAACCTTATCAGAGCTCTTGAGGTGGGAGGCATTCAGGTAGAAGGGGAGCATGCCATTGGGTCTGCCGTGGTTGACCACTTTCGTGAGAGAAGTAGGAGAATTCGAAATGGTGGCATGCGATGGGTTGATAGGGATATTCCTATTCTTTTTGACGTCCAGTCTGCCAGTTTAGTTCGCACTTTTACACTTGCAGAGGTGCGAGCTGCTACTTTTGATCTTAATGCAGATGGGTTGCCAGGACCAGATGGTTTTCCAGTCTTCTTTTTCCGTGAGTTTTGGGATTGTAGGGCAGGATGTCTTGGTTGTGGTGGAGGAACTGAGGAGGGAGATCGAGGTTTTTGAGCAGTTGAATCGTTCACTTATCTTCCTGCTTCCAAAGAGGGATGTAGCTCGCTGTATAGAGGATTTTCGACCAATTGCCCTTCCAAATGCCATTTATCTCATAGTGGCTAAGGTACTCGCTAATCGGCTATGTGAGTTGCTGGATTCAGTTATTGCAGATTCCCATACTGCTTTCATTCCTGGAAGGTATATGATGGATGGGATAGTCACTGCTTCGGAGATTATTGCATATTGGAAGCGGAAGAAGAGAAAGGGGATGCTTTGGAAAGTTGACTTCTCCAAGGATTATGATTGTGTCAGTTGGAAGTTCATCTGGGCATCTCTTTCGAGGCAGAGATTCCCAGATGAATGGATTAAATGGATGAAGAGATGCGTTACTACTAGCTCTTTCTCAGTCTTGGTGAATGGGCAGCTGGAGGGTGGATTCTTCCAACCTCAAAGAGGAGTCAGACAGAGGTGTCCTCTTGCTCCCTTACTCTTTGTATTAGTGGCTGATGCACTGTCACGGATGGTGTCTAAAGCAGTGAATGGGAACTTCTGTGCAGGATATCAGTTAGATGGCCTTTCGATTCCGATCATTCAGTATGTAGACGATACAATTTTCATTGTGGAAGGGGCTGCTCGGGAGGCTAAGGGGATCGCTACTGTGTTGAATCTATTTGGAGAGATCTCAGGCCTCAAGATTAATGGTGAAAAGTCTATTTTCGTCCCTTTTAATATGGCAGAGGAGGAGGTAGTGGAGTGTGGACTTTCATTGCAATCCCAACATGGGGCACTTCCTATCAACTATCTGGGCTTATTGTTGGTGTATGGACGACTTCGGCAATCTGATTGGATGCCCTTGGTGGAGCGAATGGAACAAAAACTTGCTGGATGGCGTGCTTCTTGCCTTTCGATGGGGGGGCATCTGGTCCTTTTGAAGGCAGTCTTATCTGCCATCCCAGTCTTCTTCATGTCATCTAGACTCCTTCCGGTGGGGATTCGCAAATGTTTGGAGTCTTTGATGCGTCGCTTCTTCTGGGCTGGAACTGGAGATTCCAAGGGAGTACCCCTGGTTGCATGAAAGGCAGTGGTTCATTCAGAGGACGATGGTGGGCTAGGTGTTCTTGATCTTGAAGCGATGAACATGACTCTTCTATCAAAGTGGGTGGTCCGTATTTGGGGCAGTGACTCAGACCTCCTCTACTCTTTGTTGCGGAAAATATATGGGGTTACAGGTGCCCTCTCATGGAGAGCTAACCATGTGTCGATGCCCTCTAATTTTTGGCAGGGGATCTGCTCCATTCTTCCTCAGATTTCCTCATCGATGCGACCATGTCTAGGTAATGGCGATGCTTTTCTTTTTTGAACGGATGATTGGTCAGGCCTCGGGACTCTTTGTTATTTTTTTTCGAGGTTGTTTGGGGTGGCTCAAATTGAAGATTACGGGTGTGCGAGGCTTGGATTGGGAATACTTGGTCACCTCCTTTCCGTTCAGAATTATCAAATGAGAGTTTTTCAGATTTACAGTGTTTGAGAAAAATGCTTTCTCAGGCGAAAATTCCATCTGATGGACGTGACCATTGGACTTGGTCAGATGGTCGAGTCTTGGTTAGGAAAGCTTATAAAGTTCTATACACATCCTTTGTTTTTGATCCAGGGATTGCTATGCAAACTTTGAGACATATTTGGAGATGGAGGATCCCGCGACGAGTCAAAATCTTCATGTGGTTGATGGGCAGAGAGAGATTGCTGACTTGTGCTAGGAGAGCCAGATTGTTCCAGGATTCTGATGTACTATGCCATCGTTGTTCTGAAGCTGCGGAGGATATTGACCATCTTTTCTTTAGATGTCCAATGTCAAAAGAAGTTTGGAGGGAGTTAACTCTCAGGGGAGTCGCAATAGAGAATGCTCATTCTATCTGGACTTCAGTTGAGACGTCGGGAAATGAACAAACATCTGTAAATGTTCTGAAGGCCGCAACACTCTGGGCGATATGGCTCGCGAGGAATGGGGTATTATTTAAGAGAGAGATTTTATGTGGAGAATGTTGTACATCATGCCAAAATCCTTCGGGATTCTTGGTCTTTGTATTTATGATCTTTAACTAGTAAATATAAAGTTTTTTGGGTGCTTGCCTCTACGGCTTTGCACCCTTTTCCTTTAAAAAAATATTATACTAAAATCTTGTAACCATGATTTTTAAAGAATGTTGGCAGATGTGTTCCCAAAATGGCTACCGTGTGCTTTCATTTACTAAAATAAATATAAGTTATGGCAATAAATCTATTTTCGGATATATAATGTGAATATATAGTGGATTACGAGTGGGCGTCTTCTGATGAATTCGTGATTCATCACACTAAAAGTTGAAAATAGAGCTTCGTTCCCGAATAACTAGCTGCATTCCATCATTTATTCTGTAATTTTACCATTCATGCACTTAGAATTAACATCTGCATTTTAGCACGCATAATTGCATTCATAATCATCTTCATATTTTCACCTAACTTCATGCATTTTTAACTAAATCATGCTAACTCCAATTGACATGAAGCCAATGTTCATATTACTAACAAGATTAAAGGGAAATTACAAAAAAAATTCTAACTCAAATAATTGGCATGTGAGACAAAACCCTACTTTCAGAATAGATAGACTAAAATGTGTATATCTTCCTCATACAGTGTCCGATTTCGGTCTACTCACCTTTAAAGTAATATACATTCAAAGACCTTCATAACAAGACCAATTTCGTAAAATCAGAGCTCATTTGTAAAAGTTGGGTTTTGGGCATCTTTTGCGCATTGTGCATTTTCGTTGATTTTGACTTATCATTTCATGTGCATAATTCATCCATTCTAACTATTTTCTCTTTCATTTCTCTAATTCGTTCATTGTATTAATGAATCATATAAAAATCAAAATCCAAAAAAATCAGAAAAGCCAAAGAAAAAGACCAATTCTGACTTGACCTTATTCACCTCACCTACTAGTATATAATTAACCTCCCTAATTTATTATGACATTAACTCAACCCATAAAAATCCCAAAAAATGTCATTTGAGTCCATTGCATTATTTCATAGCATGTTTAATTTTGCATATATTTATCTATCATCAGAAAATTAAATAAAAATTTCAAAGCATAAATTTGATATTTTTTATGTCACAAAAAAATTTTTCTTGCATTCTGTATTCCATTCGCATATGAATCCTTCATGAACATTGTAGCTTGCATTTAGATCTACATTTTTCGTGTTGAGCACATTTGCATCCGAGTCCATCCTCTATTTTTAATCTATTTGATCATGCATTTTTAAGTCTGGTCAACTCTTGGTTAACGGAGTCACGTGGCGCACATTCATTGGACTTCATCCTCCGCCCTTCTCTCTCCTCACGTGCAATGCATGTGACCCTCTTCCTTCCCTCCTCATGCACATTGCGCATGTCATCACCCTTCTCCAGCCGGCTTCTCCTGGCACGCCCCCACTTTCGGACGATCGAGTCCGTTCCCTCAATCGAGATATCCGGTGAGTTCCAACGATAGACCCCCCTTCTCTCGCCCATCTACAGATGCACAACTGCACGCCTTCCCCTTATCCCTTATCCCCAGCCACTTCCTCCTTCCTCGGGCGGGCTCGCCTCCATCACGCAACTGTTGCGACCCGCCCCACCACCTGTCGCTATGCCAACTTATCCTATCGCCTTCGTCAGCCACCCAACGGCCACCGGTCGCTACCTTCCTCACTCGCACCCTTATCTCATCTCTAGCCAAACCCCCCTGTTGGTGGAAATGAGCAATCTGTTTAATCCATAGAACCTTAGGCTCTCTTATATAGAGAGGATCCATGGGTAATTACATAAGAGGTTATCGGGAAAATAAAAGTAGAGAAATGATACACCGACTACATAATATTCTCTACACTCTCCCTCAAGATGGAGCATAGATACCAATCATGTGCGCTTGGAAGAACATCTCTTGAAAGGTCTTCTGAGCAATGGCTTGGTGAAAATGTCGGCAGTCTGCTCCTCTGAACTAACATGTGAAGTAGAAATCAAGCCCTTCTGGATCATATCTCTAGTGTAGTGGCAGTCTACCTCAATATGTTTTGTTCTTTCATGGAATGCTGGATTATTGGCAATAAACAAAGCAGCTTGATTGTCACACTGTAGCTGCATGGGTAGAGGTACATCTATATGCAAGTCTTCTTCACTGCTCGAACCCACATCATCTCCGTGCTTGCTTGTACCATGGTCCTATATTCAGATTCAGCACTGGATCTCGCCACAACAATTTGTTTCTTGCTTTTCCAAGAAACCAGAGAGCTACCCACAAAAACTGCAAGACACCATGCATAGTCTGCGTCTGCACAAGCTGAAATAGATAAATCTGTGTTCTTTTTCAAACAACAATCCTTAGCCTGGAGAAGACTTTAGATACCTTAGTATCATGTATATAACATCCATATATACCTGTCTTGGCTGCTCCATAAATTGACTCACTCGACTTACTGCAAAAGCAATATCGGGTCAAGTTATAGTTATGTAAAGAAGCTTACCCACCATCTCTGTATATCTTCTCATGTCCACCTCTTCAGTATCGTTGTCATATAATATCATACTTGCATCCATAGGAGTGCTCGATGGTCTACATCCAACCATGCCCGTTTCAACCAGCAAATCTGTATTATATTTCCTTAGGGTCATCACCAGACCCTGTGCATTTCTGGCAAACTCCAGTCCTAGGAAATATCTTAGGGTACCAAGATCCTTCGTAATAAACTGACGGCCCAAAAATGCTTTTGCCATCTCTACCCCCTGAACATCATCTCATGTAACCAGAATATCATCAGCAAATACCATAATGACGACCGTACCTCTAGAAGTCTTCTGAATGAACAATGAGTGATCCGCATTTGATCTTTTGGATCCCTGTCATTCAATTAGTTGGGAAAGCTTCTGGAACCACACCCTTGGGCTCTGTTTAAGGCCATATATCTCCTTGTGAAGCCTACACACCATATGATTCTCCCCCTCAGCATCAAACCCCGGTGGTTGCTCATGTAGACTTCTTCCTGCAAATCGCCATACAAGAATGTGTTCTTGACATCAAGTTGAAATATGGACCAGTCACGTACCACAGCAACAAATAGAAGAATGCGAAGAGTAGAGTGACGAACCACTGGAGAGAATGTATCCAAATAGTCAACACCATATATTTGAGTAAAGCCTCTCACGACTAGCCGTGCCTTGTACCGGTCAAGGCTCCCATCTGCATGGTACTTCACTGTGAATACCCATTTGCAGCTAACAATAGATGCGCCAGACGGATCGGTAACCAAGCTCCATGTACCGCGGGACTGTAAAGCAGTCATTTCTTCTTCCATAGCCAACCACCAGTAGTCTATTTTCATAGCATCCGGATAATTCCGTGGTATCTCCACAGAAGACAAAACCACAGCAAATCTCAGAAAATCGCTTGTGAGACAGTGAAAGGAAACCTGGGAAGCAAAGGAATAAGACGCGCAAGTCTGTTTCTGCTTATGAATAGCAATAGGGACATCAAGATCATCGTCCACTGTACTCGATTGTGCACACTCCTCTTGCAAAGAAGAATCCTGCACAGGCACACTATCCGACCCATCGTTAGTAATAGCATCTTAACATACCTGAGGCGTGATGGATGCTTGACGTGACGCCTGAGAAGGACCTGACTGACGTGTATAGAATTTAGGTAATGTATGATAGGTGGTTGTGGTGGTGGTGGTGGTGGTGGTGATGGAGATGACGTCGATGTGACAACTGGGGCAGGAATGGACAAAGGTAGACTCAGGCTAGGAGGAGGAGGAACATAGACGTCATCATTAGATGTGGAAGAAGCCAACCTGTCACCTGCATGGGAGTACATAACAGACTCAAAAAAATGTAACATCAGCACTGACAAAATATTTCCTATTTACAGGGTCATAACAACGGTAACCCTTCTGAGTCTTAGAGTAACCCATAACGGCACACTTGACAGCTCTAGGCGAGAGTTTGTCAAGTCCAGGAGACAAGTAGTGAACAAAAGCAACATCACCAAAGACACGACGGGTAAGAGAAAATAATTCCTTCTCTGGAAAAAATAACAAAAATAGGAATTTTCTCACCGAGTACAGAGGACGACATACGATTGACAAGGTAGCAGGACGTAAGGACATCCCCCCCTAAAAAGTGATAGGCGCACAACTCTGGATAAGCAGTGTTAGTGTGATATCAAGAAGATGAAGATGTTTTCTCTCTACCACTCCATTATGTTGAGATGTATAAGCACAGGTGGTTTGATGAATAATACCTTTGGACTAAAAGAAATGGGAGAGAGAGCGAGTGCAGAATTCCAACGCATTATCCGTACGAACATATTTGACGGAAGAAGAAAAAATATTCTGCACTTCAATGATAAGATTTCTAATAATATCCCCTACTTCAGATTTATTCTTTAAAAGAAATACCCACGATACACGAGAGAAGCCATCAACTACTACAAGATAGAACATGTGTCCTTGATAATCAGGAACACGACTCGGACCCAAATATCAACATGAAATAATTCAAAAGGGCAGCTACTGCTCCGACACTGATGACTAGGGAAGCTAGCATGATGATGCTTTCCAAAATGACAGGCTTCACATCAAAATGACGAACTTGGAGAGATCTGAGGCAAGAGATGGCACATCTTTTGAAGCGGGAGGTGACCAAAGCATAGATGCCAGGTGTACAGAGAGATGAGCCGGCTGAGTAGGAAGAGTCGCCAGCATATGAATTCCGAACCAGACGATAGAGACCATTCTGCTCAGAGCCACAACCAATCACCCTGCCCGTTAGTATGTCTTGAAAAATAAGAGAAGATGGGTCAAATATAGCGCGATAGTGCAAATCCTTCATAATATGACTAATAGACAATAGATTCATGGAAAACTCAGGAGCACGTAGAACATTCTGTAAATGCATGGACGGTGACAAGGTGATCTCCCCCTGTCCAACGATTGGGGAATGAGTCCCATCGGCTATGAGCACTGAGTGTCCAGATGGAATGTCTATGTATGACTCAAGTCTATCTCTGTCACGGCAGAGATGATGGGTTGCGCCGGAGTCCATAATCCAATCTGAGAGATCATGACAGGATGTAAAAGTAGAAGCACTACCTGAGGTACCGGTAGCGGAAGAAGTACTGGCAGATGCTGAAGCAGCAATATCTGAAGATCCGCCTGGAGAATCTGTAGATGGTTGAGGAATAATATCACGCAATCGCGCCACAAGCTCCTCAAACCGGTGATCTAAACTGGATGCCATCGGAGATGTAACATGCTCAGCTACATGCGCCGATGCTGGAAACCCATGCTTAGAATAGCATGTATCCTCAGAGTGACCTGTGCGATGGCAGAAAGTGCATGGTTGGCGAAAACGACCTCCACGGCCACGAGGTCCACATCCACGAAAGGAAGACTGACCACCTCTCCCTCGCGACACAGCCATCGCCGAAGGTGGTGGAGTAGAAGTGTTGGAAGAAACAGAGATGCGGCTAAGCCTCCGGTAAACTTCCTCCATATGAAGGATGGTAGCATCGACAAGTATCTGAGATCGGGCTGCCTCATACTCAGGATCAAGTGTTGCTAGTAGTACCCCCACCATTGTAGCATTCCGGAAGGTCTTCTGCTGCTCAGGGGTAGCCGTGAGGGGTATAGTGCTATATAGTTTCTCAAACATCCCCAGCAGGGATGTATACAAAGAGTGAAGCGGCCGCCCATTCTGCTTCATCGTGAAAATGTCATGCTGGAGCTGTAACATCTTGGTCTCGTTCCGCACCTGTGAATATGTGGCGGCCAGTATATCCCACATCGCCTTAGTGGTGGGCTGATGGAGGCAATCTCCATCGAAAACGTGCCTGATAGCCAAACCTTGGCATATGAATCACCAGCCTCCCAGAAGGCATAGACCCCAGTCTTCTCTGCCGGCTCTTCCTCAGTAAGTATATGCTTCTTACTGTTCGACTTCATGAGACTCATGAACTGCATCGCCTAGAGCTCATAGTTCGTCCCATCCATCTTGACTATTGGCGTTGGACCTTTGAATGCACCTATGGAGGGCATATCAACTTTGTTTTCTGACATGTCGCCGGAGATGAAGAACTAGGGATTGTAGACAAGAAATAAGTGTCTACATAAACTTGATAGGATTTGAGTGCATATGTATACTTTACGCACTCAAATCCATGGAGAGAGAGAGGACGACAAAAGAAGAAGTGTCGGCGTTGAAGGGAAGGGGACCGACGATGGAGGTCCCCTACGTTGGAGGCTGATGGCGGTGGAGGCCGGCAACACTGGAGGCCGGCGGCGAGGAGGGGGGCGACGAGGAGGGGCCCGGCGGCTGTGGAGGGAGCTGGCGAGGAGGAGGAGGGGGCGGAGACGGTGAAGGGAGCCGACGAGGAGGGGCCAGCGATGAGAGAGGAGCTAGCGGCGGTGGTGCTCTACGAGGAGGAGCAGCGGCGAGAGATGAAGGGAGAGAGAAAGGCGGCAATGGTAGGGCTTTAGGGTTTGGGTTAGGATTTTGGCTCTGATACCATGTTGGTGGAAATGAGCAATCTGTTTATTCCATAGAACCCTAGGCTCTCTTATATAGAGAGGACCCATGGGTAAATTACATAAGAGGTTATCAGGAAAATAAAAATAGAGAAAATGATATACCGACTACATAGTATTCTCTACACCCTCTATTTAAACCCATCGCCGGCTACCCAAGCCAACCATCTGCCAATCTGGAGGAGGACCAGCAGCTCGGGCACCCATTTGCCCTCAAGCAATGATGGAGCCCCCGTCGTGGTGAGATCCAAAGCGGTGATAGAGCTCCACCGCGACTCCTCTTTGAGCAGTCACCAGCTTGACTTCGGTCGAAGTCTTTAGCAAATATCAGAGCTCCTCCCTATGCCATCCTTCATCCATAAAACCTTCTCCAGGTAACTCTCTTCTTTCTCCTCCTTTCTTCTCCTCTCTTGCTTCCGCTTCTGTCTTGCTCTACCCAAATTCACAACTGCTACCTCGTTCAAGATGACAACCAAAATCATTACCATTCACTCTACTCTTCCGTCGACCTTGGTCCATCTCTCACCCCCTTGGATTACCCGCCTACACTCCACTTCGACATCGAGATCATCATCACTTCGCAACACCCTTGTGCCCCTCCGCTCTTCGTCACCCAAGAGCAGCTCCTCTACATCACCCCTTGCTACTCTACCACCGACCGCCACAACTCCGTGTTTCGTCGCCAGTTCCTCCACTTCACACCCCGCCACCGGGGAGCGAGCTTCATCGCACGTCTTCGACATCACCAACAAGGGCCATGAGTCTTCACGTGCAACAACTGGTCGTGTGTCAATCGGTCGACTCTCCTTCGACCTCGAACAATGCGCCTAGGAGCTCCCCGACCTGTCTCAGCTAAGCTTCGCTCCACTCCGCTTCTCTCACTCTCCAGCACACCGCCACTCCAGCCGTGCTCCTTCGCGTGCTATCGCCTCACCAATAGCCCCTTGATTCCCCCCTGCACGTGCTTTGCATGTGAGGGCGGGGAAATATTGCGCATGTTCCCTGATCTTTTGGAGAAGCACACATACACCCCTTCAAGCAGGTACGTGCTTTGCACGTGCCCTGGTGGAGAAACCATGGAAGGAAATATCACGGTATATCGTCGATATATCTATATCGAGACGAGACCGATATGAGTATCGATATGGCAAAATATCCTCCTTTTCAGGCATTTCCTTCACAAAAGTGCTTCAATATGGGCGATATTCCGGCAATATATCGCTGAAATATCATCGAAATATCGTATTGATATGATATTGAAACGATATTGACATCAATATGGCCTTCCATGAGAGAAACTGTAGCACAACCCCTCGCATCTTCAGCAATTCTCAAGAGGCCCCTTCTCATCCAGAGCACGTGCCTTGCACACGCCCCTGTTGAAAGTTGCATTCAGACCTCCTGCAGATCCATCAACTCACAAAAGAACCCCTACACGTGCAAGCACGTGCTCTTGGGGACATTTGCGCCAAGGACTCTGAAACTTTCCAGGAATTGCATCCGTACCCCCCACCTTGGGTAATTTGCAGAGAAGGTCCATCAGCTTTTACATAATAGTCCTCCTTATGGGTACATTTGCAAAGATTTTATTTATTTTATTTACAATTTGGTCCCTGAACTTCGGATCTTCGTTTCTTGAGCATCATTTATCGGATTTTGACGGTCTTAGTATCGTTTTGTTCCTTATTCGATCCTCTATCATATTGAATAATGAGATTTTATTTCTAAAGCATTATTTGGTGTTGATTAATTGAGGTTCTAATTTGTTCATGTTAAGTATCTTTATTTATTTTCATTAGTTTTCTTGCTCGATAAATTGGGCATTGAATAGGGGATTTATTTCGGGAACTTAATCAAAGTTTATTTAAATTGCTTCTCGGATTTACTTGCTTCATATCCACTCACTTTGCATTATCACTATTTTGTATTTTCATACTAGATCATCTAAAAATCACAAAAAATATTGCATTTAATTATTTCTTGTGTCACCTCACATCATAGCATTATTTTTCCGCATTAAATTATTTTACAAATTCATACATAACGTTTCCTTTCTTGATTAATTACATCTTAATTCAAAATCCATAAAAAGTAAAAAAGAGAAAAATCCCATTAATATTCTTCTGAAATATTAAATTTTGAATCATCTAAGAATTGGCCTAAGCAGATAGTTGCCTCCCTGAGTTCGACCTTGGACTTACCAAGTAAAAAAAATTAAATTAACCGCTTGCTTTTAATCAACACATTAGTTAAGTGGTTTTTGATTAAACTGAAATTGCTCGACTACAACAAAAATTTAACGTTAATTCCACATAATTAACAAGGGTAATTTTGGGCTCTTCATCTTCTCAAAGTCACACCATCTTTTTCCCCAAAAAACGTTATAGGGATAAATTAACCACCATGGGTGGACTAACTAGTCGACTTTCACATGCTTAAGTTTAGTCTATGGATTTTCCTTGGCTTAATATGCCTCATTCCACTACTTTTTGGAGAAGTTTCAGAGAATGGAAGGTTTCACTTTACAAGATTATCTATAGGCGGAAATCAGATAGATAGTGAGCTTCAGCCGCCATTTGGTTTCTCGACATAAGAGAATTCTAGCGTATTCACATGTGTTTAGTGTTATCCAAGGTTCTAATAGTTAATGGTCATCTTGGGTGCATGGGGGTTGCAAGAAGCTACATCATTCTCTGCATTTCTCCGGATTGTTGTTTTTATTAATTTTATTTTTATGATTACTAACCTATAGTAGGAATCCTTTTGGCTTCTTCAAAAAATCCACTCCCTAATACTCTATCCAAGCACATCCAGTTCAACATAGACTTCAAACTCCAAAAGATTGTGCCCGCACGCCAGACATAACCCCCACGCCTAAACATTAAAAAACAATTTTTTCCCTATAAAATTACAAAGAACTATCATTTCTAATTCTCTACTCAATTAAGATTTTTAGGCCACAAAGAGAAAAACATGTTATGGTGTCTGCCCCAATACATAACTAATATATTTGTCGAGTAAATGAATAGAAATATAATCACATTCCTCAATACTCTCCCCGAGCAACTTAAGCCCAGGATACACTTTCACTACTCACTCTTCACGATCATAACCATGACGCTTTCGATAGTCACAATCTAAAAAAATCATGTAATGGAATTCTAGTTTATGACCTTAACGTAATTTATCACATAAAATTATCTTCTATTTTAATTCAAAGTAATATTATTTCATAAATTAGTTATCACTATGGTCGCATCATTTCAAATTCGCATCCCAGATCCTAAATAGTAAAAATAACTATTTTTATTCTGGTGATTAAATTAAGGGCCATCTTTCGATCCAATTACGACACCTTCCATCATAATAAACCCGAATCAGATAAAGGGATCAAACAAAAACCATGTACTAAGGCATCAATTCACCTTGGTGACCGTAAGCATGCGGCTGAGCAGAAACCTCTACAAGATGTAGTAGTGATCGGTGTTGTCCCCAAGCCACACCTTCACCTGATCGTGAGCACGCAACAGAAGCAAGAGCCTCAGATCACGCAACATCAGACCATACTAAAGGGATGATAAGCGAGAAGAGGGTGGGAAGGTGCCCTTAACGGAGTACTTGGAGGAGGCATTGCGGGCGGGGAGACGGGCAGCGGAGGATGAAGAAGAAGAGGAGGCAGCGGCGGAGGGCTCCAAGCCGTCCACGATGGCGGAGGAGGTGGCTTTGCCCACCATGTGGTGGTTTATGTTAGTTTTGTTGCAGCGGGAGGTGGCGAGATCGATGTGCGTCTCTGTGCTTTAAAGGAAACGAAGAATGATGGTGCTCGAGAGCATATTGCAAAAAAACATAGAGATATTACCACCCATAATCTTGAGTATTTTCATAATTACCTCAAGAATCTTCGATAATTGCGAATTACATACAGAACTCCGAATAATGATTAACCTTTACGTGGCATAACTCTGTGTCAAGTTCTGTCTTAATTCTCTGTTAACTCTAACGGAAAAAGTCATATGTTGACAATTTTACCCTTCAAAACACATCATATTTATAACATGATGTCATTATGCAAATCAAACAAAATGTTTCCATTCTAGAAAGGAGGGAGGATGAGGAAGCACAACGTGGTGATCGGCTTCCCTCCGTAATCCTCAGGGCTTGCACTGGAGCTCTCCCTGCACGCACCTCTGCCCACAAGCTCCAAACAGCCGATCTCCCCCCCCCCCCCCCCCCCGCTCGCCCCCGGCAAGCCCCAGGAACCCCCTCGCCTGTAAGCTCCACCCGCCCCCCCACGTGCCTCTGCCTGCAAGCCTCCAGTCGAGGCTTCCCATGCACACATCTCTGCAGGCTCCAGATCGGAAGACCACCCCCCAGCAAGCCCCATCACCCCCTCGCTCGGAAGATCCAGCACCCCCCCCAACGCGTGCCTCTACCTGCAAGCCTCTGGTCAGAGCTCCCCCTGCACGTACCTTTGCCTGCAAGATCCAGATCGGAAGACCTCCCCCGACAAGCCCCAGGCCCCCCTCCCTGCTCGCCCGCAAGCTCCAGTAGCTCCCCTCCCCCACTCCTCGCTCCCCTGCATGCAAGCTCCAGCACCCCCCCACCCCCCCCCCCCCCCCCCGCTCGCCTCCGGCAAGCCCCAGGAACCCCCTCGCCTGCAATCTCCACCCGCCCCCCACGTGACTCTGCCTGCAAGACTCCAGTCGGGGCTTCCCCTATGCGCACCTCTGCAGGATCCAGATCGGAAGACCACTCCCCGGCAAGCCCCAGCACCCCCCCAATCGCTCGCAAGATCCAACACCCCCCCAACGCGCGCCTCTGCCTGCAAGCCTCTGGTCAGAGCTCCCCCTGCATGCACCTCCGATTGCAAGCTCCAGATCGGAAGACCTCCCCCTGACAAGCACCATGCCCCCTCCCTGCTCGCCCGCAAGCTCCAGTAGCCCCCCCTCCCCCACTCCTCGCTCCCCCGCATGCAAGATCCAGCAACCCCCTCCCCCCCCCCCCCCCCCCCGGGGGGCAAGCCTCAGCCCTCTCCCGCCCCTGCTCGCCCGCAAGCTCCAGCACCCCCAACTCGAGCAAGCGCTAGGGCCCCCCTTGCTCGCCCGCAAAAGCCCCAGCCCCCACCCCCCTCACGCGCACTTCCGCCCTGCAAGACTCAGGTCGGAGCTGCCCCCCTGCATGCACCTCTGGTCGCCTACACCTGTCGCTGCTTGCCGCCCTCCGTCATCGTGAAAAACCCCACACCCTGCTGCAAGCTCCAGGATCGAACCCACCTCCTCTCCTTTCTTTCTTTTTTTATTAATCTCAATCGTTGGATCACGGATTGGTTAGACTAACTCAGCCATCTTGTTGAGTTAATCAACTAAACTAAATGAGGGTTATGGGTGTAAAACGGAGCAATTATTTAGAGTCTTGAGTGTAATTCGTGATTATCAAGAGTTTTTGGGGTATTTACGAAATTACTCAGGGTTATGGGTGTAAATATCCCTAAATATAAGTGGAGGTTAAGGTGGGATGGGGGAATTTTAACAGGCAAACATGTTCGATTGGCACAAAAGATACTGAGGGAGAACTTGTCGTAATGTATCATTGAAAGAATGGATAGTGGATAAAGTTTTAGCTATGTTCGATTTATTTCTTTGTTTTTGTAAATAAATATTTAATTATGAATGATTATTTTCAATTCAAGTAGTCATCATGAATTTGTAAAATTTTTACATTTCTTTTGGACAATGCAATTCCATAGTTTAAAAATTTTGAAACATTATATAATGGTAAATATTCGACAAAAATATCATGTCTCTGAATCAAAGATATGGATAATTAAAAAATTATTTCTCACAACATATTCAAGTTAACATATATTACATAATATCAATCTAGTGGTGTTATACTAGCGACATAAAAAGTATAGAACACATCAAGTGTTAACAGAACCATGTATACTGAAAAGAGATGAGTAATTTCAATAATATGGAGGAATGTCTAATCCTTATGCTCAAATGATTTATTCATGATTAGATTTCAATCCAACTATACGATGGAAATGATCATCCTTCGTACTTCAGCAAGCATCTCCAACTTGTATTTAGTTAACAAAGCAATAGTCAATCATCATAATATCGGTTAAACATGAGAGTTCTTGTAGGATTGGAACATTGTTGAAGGGGTAAATAATAGTAATTACTAAGTTATAGTAGTTAAAATAATTTATATAATTTAAATAAGAGTAGAAAAGGCAAAACAAAAGTTCAATACACAATGTGCATTGATGTTAACATGGAAACCTAACTGGATGAGAGAGAAGTCTAGGTTTTACTTTTTTGTGTAATATTTTTTTGTATTTCTTATAAGTTTATAGTGGACTCTATTTGGAACCTCGTGCATGTAAATATGGACATGGACATTAGCCTATTTTGCCCCATTTGGGTAGACAAGCTCAATTATTTTGTGGTGTGTGACAGAGTTCTAGGTTGCACATCAGCTACTAGAGCTTTTAGAATTTTTGTTTATGCTTGTAGGACTTAGGAACACACTACTTTACTTAATAAGATATACTCTAAATTGAGTTCTATCTAGCTCAAGTAAATTGGTTCTATCCCTCGCTATTTAAATTCCATGTTTAGCGACAAACTAATCGGCTACACGAAGAATTAGAGCATCAAATAGCAAATCTAGTGGGACAACAAGCGCATGCCAAGACCATCGGGGGGCATATAAATTGAGGGAATGAAAGACTCGCAATTGGATTTGCACTCCGGTGCTTAATGAAGCATTTGAACTCAAACCTCATTTTATTCAACAACAACAACAACAACAAAGCCTTTTCCCACAATTAAGTAGGGTCGGCTACATGGATTTTTCGCCTCCATCCAGATCTATCTTGGGTCAATCTCGGACTTATATCCAAAAAACTAAGATCCCTTTGTATAGTCTCTTTCCAACACTTCTTGGGCCGTCTCATTTTATTCAGTTGCAGCCAAAAATTTACGACAATGCAACAAAGGAGGATTTCTCCTTTCTGTAATAGTTTAAGTTAGTCTGTCATAATGTGAACCATCCACGGATCATTCAAGACTATATATTTTTTTGTGCATTTCCCTTAGCCTTTGCAGAAATTCACAATATTTCCTGATGTATCTTGGAAGGAAAATCACAACATGGGACATATGAAGGTACACATTCCATAAGAAGTTATACCCTCTGGGCTAAGCAATAAGATGAGATCACATAACTCGAGCTTTGCACAACTATCGCACAATCCGTTTCATGAGGTTTGGGAGAGGTTCAAGGACACGTTGGAGAAGTGTCCACGTCATAAGTTTTCAAAAGTGATTTTAGTCCAGACCTTCTTTGGAAGTTTAACCATTGATTTGCAAGGGTTGTAAGTATCGCTTGTGGAGGTACTTATTTGAATAAGGATGTTAGAACAGTTTGGATGGTCTTCGAGAAGATGGTCGAAAATGGTCGTACACATATGTCCTTCAAAACTTATAGGAAGCCACAACCATCACGAGCAATCTGATTTGATTAAGGATGTTATCCCAATATGGATTCTAACTGATAAAAAGCTTGATAAAGTAAAACAGATTTAGAAAAATGTTTACGAGTTGTAGAGACCTCACTTTGAATGCAGAAGATAAGGTGGCCAACATCAAGGTCATTCATGTATAGGAGGACTGGATTTTGAGCCCCAGATTGGCTGGAATGAGGACTTATCCTCCAGCTAAAAAAGTAAGATTGTTGCACCATCTTCTGAAGTCGTTGTCTAGAACTCACATGTGTATGAAGTTAGTGTGTTGTGTACAGTCAAGATCTTGTTGCATACAAGTTGGGGTTGAGGAACTATCCAGGATTCGTATATTCCTCTTCTTTCCACGAGGGAAGCTTTGTTCCTACACTAAAACATGAGACCAGACTATATGCTAAAACTATCCATGCATCCAGTCTCATCAGCCTCAACAGCATCGAGAGCAGTCACAATGGCAACAAGGTAATTGATGAATCTGCATTTCATCATCTTTATTCATTTATTTTAGCTTAAAATTCCTTATAAAACATCTGTAAATATCACTAGTTTCATTCTTCTACTAACTATAATTATTGTGTAAATATTGTATATTTATTACTATTTTAATCTAAAATAGAAATAAAGGAAAAATAAAGAAAATAAAAAGACTGTATATATGCAACAGATACATGCTGAATCAGACC
Source organism: Ottelia alismoides (assembly GCA_037367405.1). Lineage (NCBI taxonomy): Eukaryota > Viridiplantae > Streptophyta > Magnoliopsida > Alismatales > Hydrocharitaceae > Ottelia > Ottelia alismoides. The sequence continues at coordinate 674,002 of JAZKJV010000703.1, forward strand.
TGAGAGAAGGTCATGACTAGACATGATCGATAAGGAATAAAGTAGGGGGAGATAAGGCCTAAAACACAAAAAATTCTAGAAAATTCTCTTGTCACATGTATATATTCATAACATGTGCAATATTATTTATATTACGCATTCTTTCATTAATTTAGTCATTACCAAATTCTTTATAAATAAAAATGATTTCTTCATGAAATATTGTGAATAAAATTCTTTTATAAATAATTTCAATAAAAAATCTTTGAATATTGTGTAAATTACATCACTCTTAAAAAGCCACATAGCTCAACTTTCAAGATCAATATCTGCTCCACTGGACTCCAAATTCATGAAACCCACTTTCATTGCACTCCAAATTAAATTATCCTTATATGGAGGTGATTTCATAAAAATCAGAGTTAAGGTGTGAAATGTGGCCAATTGGGGTACTATTGTATATTATACCTATATATACTATGTACATTATTAATTATTAATTTTCTTGTACATATTTGTGAATATTGTATTTTTTTATTAATAATGAATATTGTATTTAACTTATATAAAATACAAATAAAAATCATAAAGTTAAAAATCAACAAAAAATAAATCATGTATATATATATTGTACTTTTACATATTTAATAACATAATAAATTAATTCTTAAAAATCAAATAAAAATACCCTTAAAATCCTTGTAAAATATTGTAAATAAATAAAATATTAAATTATGTATATATTTGTATAATTAATTAATTAAAATCAAAGTCTTGTATATATAGGTATACAAACATATAAATAATCCTCTATGATTATTTTAACCATTGTATATATATTATTTAATTAATTAAAAATTACTAAAAACTTTTAATTATTATTAATTTTTTAACTTACATTATTTTATTTTATATTTTAATTAATTTTTTTAAATAATTTATTCCTCATTTGTTCCTATTTTTCATTATCCATGTTTCGTCTTATTCTAGGTTGACCCAGGTTTGTTGACCTGGTCAATTGCTCAGCATGTGCCTAACTCCCGCTGATCTTGCGTTCTGTAGTTCCTTCGCCCCTTTTCCCCATGTGTCTAACTCATTAACTGTTTCTGTTCCCTTCTCCATTATTTTTGCTCATTCAGTCCTCTCGATCGCCAACCTAACCATTCAACCAACTGTGCCTTGATCTGCACCCATTTTGAATTCTAACCCACGCTGGACTTGAGTCTATAAATAATACCCTTCCATCTCCGGTGAGGTTTTGATCCATTTTTATCCCATTTTCTCCCCGAGTTTGAGTTTTGGTGCGTTGATCAGTGACAAAAGTCAACGTCCTTCAAGTGTGAGCATGAGTATTTGAGTGAAATTCGTGATCCAATCACCTCGTCGGAGCCTCCGCCGCACATTCTGCCACACTACCGAACCTGCAGACCGATGTGATTCCACCCTTCTCCCTTCTCTATAGGTAACACAGGTGTTTATCTTGATTTTTGTTGTTTATTATCACCTTAATTTCCATATAAACACTGAGATCAGAGTTTCATCTTCAACCCCCGATCTGCACGATCAAAGGAATTCTAGTCACAATCAACCATCCATGACTCGACCAACACGTCCACCATCTCTTTCTCCAGCTCTTCCACCCTCTACCCACCTTCAGATAATCACAGATTTGAAGATCAGCTCCCCCTCTGATCATCTCAGCCGGAGCTTCCACCCATTCACCATTTTCTCTATTTTATACCTTAATAACTCCGTCAGAGCTTCATCTCTGAGCACGGATTACATTACAGGGGCCTGGTGCGAACCTGGAGTGAGGGAATCTAAGTTGGAGGTTCACCTAAAGCCAAAACTATCCAGACCTGCTGACCTTCATCCCGTCGTAGACGTTCATCTTGAAGCACTCAAATCAAAAGAGGAGACCTGTAGGAAGTCGGAGCACCATCTAGTAGCCAATTTGGGTGAGTTATGAGCGAGATTTCCTCACTCGAAGTTCGTCGGAGTCTATCTTCTACCCAGTTCTTCTAGAGCATCCCTACACTGCTTAATTGAGGCCCTCCACTCCAGAATTGATCTCAGCCGTCCAAAAAGCCGTAATTCTGAGCCGCGAGATCCATCTTCTAGATCAGATCGAGGCACTCCAAGCACACATCAATAACGACCATCCGATCAAATCTATAGAGCATCAGAGCCACTCCTTATGCCACATCAATAAAGGGTACAATTGCATCCAGCACCCTGCCTTTATGTCATTTTTAAATAAGATCATGCGAGGACACGTGTCGTCTTGTCTTTATTTGAACATTTGCATGCGTGCCCTTTGTATTTATTTTATTTGCACTTTAGTCACTATTTGAACTGAGCTTGAGTTTTGCACACGATCTGTGAAGAATTTGCAATAAAATTATTTTATTAGTATGTTATTATTCATCCCCTGGAAATATTTTATTTGCATTGTAATCCTGTCCAGCAAGGCGCACGTGATCACGCACGAGATTTTTGGGACTTTTTGCATTATTCATCCTGCAATTTTCAAATGTGTTATCATTTAGACTAATAACATTAAATAAATTCAATTAGGTCCCTGTGAGTCTGCATTTATTTTGCATATTAAAAATCAAATAAAAAATATCAAAACCACTTTAAAATTTCCAAAAAAAATCACCTAACTTCCTGTTACATTGAATGTTCATCTCTTATTTTTATTTTTGCATTTTTATTATTTTTATTATTTATAAAAATTCAAAAACATTCCCAAAATCCCCTATTTACATCCAAACATCCATAAAAAATATAAAACTTTTTTCCAAAAATTCTAAAAAACTAGTTGCTTATCCGTATTTATTTTAATTTCTCTGCAATTTTGGCATTTTTATTCCTTACAAAAGTAATAAAAATCGTAAACCTCTTAAAAATATTAAAAATTCAGAAAAACTAATAGAAAATTCCAAAAACTCGTAAAATGACTTTCTAGAAAACATTAAAAATTCCCTTCCATTCTATATATAGGTCACCCATTTTATTTTCTTTTTATTTTATTCTATGTTTTTGATTTATTTAAAGGCTTTAAAATTTGTGAAAAATTTTGGAAGAATAACAAAAACTTTAAAAACTATCAAAAACCCACAAATAATTTTAGTTTAATTTTCTGGTTTTTTTGGTAAATTTGGAAAATACAAAACGATTGGTTGAGTGTGTATTTTAATTTTTCTTTAAATATTCATTATTCTTAAAAAATAAAAAAAATTTTGCAAAATAAAAATATCAAAATCAGAAAACTAAATAAATAATATAAAAATTAAAATTCCATAAAAAAATACAAAATTCAAAAATTAAAAAACCAAGGCTAGTGTGCATAGAGATTCCTTTATTCTTTTCATTGATTTTTCATTGCATAGAATAAACCCTCGGGATTTTTGTAGCCTCCTTGAGTTTGATCCTTTAGCTATACAAGTAAATTAAATAGTAAAGTTCTCTTGTTACATTTTCTTTTTTTTTGCTTGAGAATTAAATAAATTTTTTGTTGAGGTATTTTTAGGGTTGCAACAACATTTCACATATTTCTTAACATTTAAAACCCATAATTTTCTCGATCCAACAAATGGCGTCGTTGCTGGGGAGGCACGACGAGGGTAGTTAGCTTTTTCTTTTGACGTACTACTCTTGGTTCTTTATACTTGTTTTTCTTTCTTTTATTTTTGTCTATATTTTATTACATTCATTTCATTGTTGATACACACTGTATTTATTTCCATTCATTTTTGCTCACATTTTCACAACTATGTTTCTTACATTATCTTGTATTTATTCTATCTTGAGAGGGCCTGACAATCGAAGGAGGCACTCTTAAGAGCGCCGGCATACCCAAGAAAAGCATAGGCAACTTGATTCATCACCGAGCCGTAGGAGAGCATAGGATGAGGAGAAGAAGATTCAGAGGAGATCAGTCATTTGGAGCATTTTTCAAAGATAGTTGTTGATTTATTTTTAGCATTTTATACATTCAAAATTCTTTTAAAAGGACACTATATACCTTGTGTGCGAGGTATGTTTCACCATGTGCCAGTGCACCTGAGGGACCAAAACGGTTGTGTTTTCACCACTTTATTTTTCTTTGATTCACGCAATTTTATGTGTTTGAGCCCTTAGTAGTAGGTTTATTAACTCGCTTGAGCCAGGTAAATTAATTAGTTCCAAAACCCTAAACAAGAATTTCTACACCTATAGAGTAGAGTGTAATTTGGACTTAATCAAATTAACATGTTCTTGTCTGCTAATAGAATTTATTGCTAGGATGGTTCTCGTGCATCATATAGGTTAGTTTGTTTTCTGTATTTAAATTCTACGCGGATCACCCTGCATGTAAAGTGCTAGCGACAAGATACGCATCTCTTATCTCCTGCATACACCATTGAATTTCATCGCGCATTACCTATTCTGACTTCCTTCTTTGTTTTCACTCACATAATATTAAAAGGAAATTTGAAATCCGGTAGTCGATTCATTGAAAAAAATCCAAAAAGTGAAAACCTTGTAAAAATCGGGACTGTTAATACCACTTGACCTTAAAATCAAATGTTCATTCCTTGATTTGGGGAGAGAAACCCCTCATTGTATTCACATTTTATTTGCCATGTACACACTAAGGATTAGTGCCCCAATCCCGCGCCTTCCTACGTATTTGTACAACATTTGTGCTTGATCACCTAACTATAAAAATTGACAAGATAAAGGATCGTTCTTTAACGGTCATCACCGAGTTGAGTAGGTGAATCTAGGGTGGAATTATGTTTGTATGTTCTTAGTGTTGAGTTTGTTACATTCATCTTATTCATATCATTAGAAATCCCTTTAAAAAATCATCATCATGTTTTCCTTCCTTCCCATCCTTCACTCTGAGGGCCAAATGTTGTCCAACATTTTACAAGCTCATATCCCTTCACTCTGGTAGGTCAATGATCTCTTTGATCTTGACCTAGATCTCTTGGAGCCTTATATTTCAGATCTGTTGGATGGTTTTTCTCTAACTTTGAGAGAGAACCCGTTATTCGAGTTTGATTGTTCGTTCTCTTCCTTGAGTTATTCTGATTTTTCCCATCTCCCCGAGGGTTATCTGCGGGAGGTGTGTTCTTTGCTAGAATGTGTATCCGATTTGTTAGATCACGAGATCGAGTCTTCTGTTTCTTCTGAGTCTGAGTTGTCTCTCCTCGATGACCCTCGTAAGGATGATCCGATCTATGAGATATTCGACGATTTACCTGATTTCTCTACATTATATGCATCGGATATTAGTGAGTCTCATGATCTTAATTTTCCATATCTTTTTGAGATGATAATTAATGTGGAGGATTCCATTATTGACCCTTCTTTATCCCCGTTCTATTTCTTCAACTCCACAATTTCATTCTGTTCTGACCCTAAGCTGAAGATTTCTTTGTGCTACTGGTGCCTGAATTTATCTGCACCTCTATTTACCTGATAACAGACACCCGCCTGATTGCTTATTTAGGTATCATTGTTTACACCATTACCCACGTTGTTGTTCTCACACCGAGACGACAACGATATTACGTTATTCATATTACAGATGTTGTCATGAACCTCGATACTTTGTTGTCCTAGCGTTTGCTCCCAGATAGGGGCATAAACTCTAGCTCTTGTTGAGAGGCACCTCAACAATGTCTACTTTGTATATAGGATTTTCGTCTTGATTTGTTCTTTCGTTCTTCTGTTTTTATCGTTCACCTCTTTTCTGTGTGTGTGTTATGCTTAGGATGTACTCTATCCTAAATATAGGGGGGGGGGGGGGTGAATGATTCAAGTTGTTCATATTCATCCTCTTTCATTACTCTTGTTATTGCTTATACTTAGAGGTCCTTTACCCTAAGTATAGGGGGAGTGATGACGTTCATACCATCTCTTTTGTGTTTTATTTTTTTTTATTTTTTGATCTCTCTCTTGTCCTTCAACTTGTTGATATTCTTGTCCTATACTTAGGGATCTTTCACCCTAAGTATAGGGGATGACGAGTCGAGTCATTGAGTTTGTTCATTCTCTTCCTCGGTTTTCCCCATTTGTACATTCTTCTATACTTACGATTATTTGGTCCTAAGTATAGGGGGATCACCAAATTTTATTCTTTTCATCTATTCTTCGAGTCATTGTTGTATAGGATTCCTTTCACTTTTCTATACCTAGGACGAGTTATCTCTTCCCATGTAGCTCGTTGGTCACTATGAGGGTATAGTTCGAGCTATGTATAGGGGGGTGTCGTATATAATGTATATATACTTTAGCCATAACTCGTACTTTTATTAATAATATGGTTATTATTATTCTTAAAAAAATTCTGTTGAAAAATGATTTGCAAAAATGTTTTAAAAAATGTTTGCAAAGATTATTTGTAAAATATTTGCAAAAACCTTTTGTGAAATTGTTTGTAAAATTGTGTGCAAAAATATTTTTTTTTGTAAAATGTTTGTAAAAATTATTCTGTCACATGGGATATAAATTATGGGATGTATATATATATATATTCGTAAAATCCATGTGTGTATAAAAATCTTCATCACTTCTCCTCCTATAAATAAAATTCTTTATTGTATATAAATTTCTGTTATAAAACTTATATCTAAAACTTGTACATAAATGAAACTTCTTGTAGATTTTTGTATAAAAATTATATAATCCTTGTGCATACTTGTTTATATTCAATTTACTAACCCATTTTCTTTCTTTTAAAAATGTTCTGTATATACTTATTACATTTGCATGTGCATTTTTTAGAATTGAATTGACATTTAAACTAGCCTAGAATAAAACTAAAGAATGGAGCTTAGTTTGACCTTAATCCACTTAATTTCATAGGAACCTTATAGGAACTGAAGTTCAGACTTTTCATGTCCTAGCGACTTAATTCTTTGAGCCTACAAAACTATGTTCACATGTCATCTTGATTAGTCTAAGTATAATATTTAACAACACACACATGATTCTTCTAGACAATGGCTTAATTTGGACAAGCACTCTACCCGTATCTCTTCATGGAGGAGGTGGTGAGGGGGCAGAATCCTTTGGCTTGGGTTAGCACACGGGTGTGTAACAAATAGTGTAAACATCCGTCTTCCTCTAGGGTGGCTAGTGCATCTCAACCTGGTCTAGTAGCATTGAGGTCTAACGACAGGACGTTGTAAGGTTGCAATAATGCTTCAAAAGAGGGATAGTCTACTAGCTAAAGAAGAAAAACTCCTTATGTACATGCTGCACCCTTGTATATATTAAAAAAATGAAAAATAAAAAACTCCAAAAAGTGGACATGCCTGATTGAAAATAAAATGCATGCCAGAGTATATATATATATATATATATATATATATAGTCAATAAGCAAGGATCAGCTTCAAAGTCAGATTTTTGTGAGCTTGCAACTGGATGACTTGGATACACTGGTCATGCATCCCAGGATAGGTATCTACACTGGCCACCATCCATTCTTTTCTCCATCTCCTCTTCTTGAGCTGGTTGCATTTGAACTTAGAAGGGAATATCCCTACTCCTCGAGGAAAGAGTTGTCAGACCGGGGACTAGAGTTACCATGTTGAGGGAGGTTGTTTCTTTGCTACTTTTGAGGTGGGGATCTATATTTCACTTAACCGTATAAGTAAAGATTCACAGCAATAAGAATTTGCGTATGTAGACTTGTTCTGACCTGACTGTTGAGGCGACTTGAATAGGAGTCTTATGGAACTTGAGGACTGTTAGGTTTTAATCCATTTCCCAATAAGGTTCCACCAAACTAATAATCCAAAGGTCTGACCGAGCTCTATACTACAATTTTATGAAGATAAGTTTTATTCTCAATATTATTCAAAGTTCTTTATTTTCCTTTATTCTTTTCCTTTTCTTTTATTCACTTATTATTTCAAAATAAGTGTTTGCTAATGGACTAGCATGGGTAAAACATAGGGGATGATGAATATGCATTTCATCATCTTTATTCATTTATTTTAGCTTAAAAGCTCTTATAAAATACCTATAAATATCACTAATTTCGTTCTTCTACTAACTCTAATTATTATGTAAATATTGTATATTTATTATTATTTTTATCAAAATAAATAAATAAATAAATGAAAAATAAAGAAAATAAAAGACCGTGTATATGCAACATATTCATGCTTAATCAGACCCCGAGAGAAGGTCAAGACTTGACATGATCGACAAGGAATAAAGTAGGGAGATAAGGCTTAAAACACCAAAAATTCCAGAAATTCTCTTGTCACATGTATATATTCATAACATGTAAAATATTATCTATATTACACATTCTTTCATTAATTTATTCATTACCAAATTCTTTGTAAATAAAAATGATTTCTTCTTGAAATATTGTGAATAAAATTCTTTTGTAAATACATGCAATAAAAATCTTTGAATATTGTGTAAATTACATCACTCTCAAAAAGACACATAGCTCAACTTTCAAGATCGAGATCAAGATCAACATCACTGTATATATTTGTATAAATAATTAATGTAAAATCAAAGTCTTGTATATTTTGGTATACATATCTATAAATAACCCTCTATGATTATTTTAACCCTTGTATATATATTATTTAATTAATTTAAAATCACAAAAAATAACTCTAATTTATTATTGTCATTTTTTATTTACATTATTTTTAAAAATCCATTTTCATTTTTAAATAATTTATTCCTAATTTTCCCTATTATGTTATTATCCCTGTTTTGTCTTATTCTATGTAAATTCTGATTGGTGGACCCGGGTTTGTTGACCCGGGTCACCTGCTCAGCTTGCGCCTAACTCCCGATGATCTTGCGTTCCGCCATTTCTCCGCCCCCTTTTCCCACACGTCTTACTCACTAACTGCTCCAGCTCCCTTCTCCATTATTTTTGCTCATTCAATTCTCTCGATCTCCAACCTAACCATCCCGCCAATCATGCATTGATCTGCGCCTATTTTGAATTCCAAACCCGTGCCAGACTTGAGTCTATAAATAATACCCTTCCAACTCCGGTGAGGTTTTGATATGTTTTCTCATTTTCTCCACGAGTTTGAGTTCTGGTGCATTGATTAGTGACAGAGGTCAATGTCCTTCATGTGGGAGCATGAGTATTTGAGCGAAATTTGTGATTCAACCATGTCACCGGAGCCCTCCGTCGCACGTTCCGCCACTCTACCAAACCTGCAGATCGAGGCGATTCCACCCTTCTCCCTTCTCTGTAGGTAACATAGGTAGTTTATCTTAATTTTTCTTGTTTATTATCACCTTAATTTCCATAGAAACACCAAGATCAGAGTTTCCAGTCACGATCAACCATCCTGACTTGACCAACACGTCCATCACCTAATTTCTCCAGCTCTTCCACCCTCTGCCCACCTTCAGATAATCACATATATGAAGATCAACTCCCCATCCATTCACCTCTGTCGAAGCTTCCGCCCATTTACCATTTTCTCTATTTTATAACTTAATAACTCTGTCGGAGCTTCGCCTCTGAGAATGGATTGCATTGCAGGGGTCTGGTGTGAACCTGGAGTGAGGGAATCTGAGTTGGAGGTTTACCTGAAGCCAAAACTATCCAGTCCTGCTGACCTTCATCCCGTTGTAGCCATTCATCTTGAAGCACTCAGATCAAAAGAGGAGACCTGCAGGAAGCCGGAGTACCATCTCGTAGCCGATTTGGGCGAGGTACGAGCGAGGTTTCCTCGCTCGAAGTTTGTTGAAGACCATCTTCAGTTCTTCTAGAGCATCCCTACACCGCCCAATCGAGGCCCCTCCACTCCATAATTGATCTCGTCCGTCGAAAAAGCCCTAATTTTGATTCACGAGATCCATCTTACAGATAAGATCGAGGCCCTCCAAGCACGCTTCAATCACGACCGTCTGATCAAATCTGTAGAGCACCAGAGACGCTCCTTGTGCCACGTAAATAAAGGTATATTTGCATCCAGCACCTTGCCTTTATTTAATTTTCAAATAAGTCCTTGTGAGGACATGTGTGTCTTGTTTTTATTTGAACATTTGCATGTTTGCCCTTTGTATGTATTTTATTTGCATCCATGTTTGAACTAAGCTTGTGTTTTGCACGTGATCTGTAAAAGATATGCAATTAAAGTATTTTATTAGTGTGTTATTATTCAACCCCTGGAAATAATTTGTTTTCATTCTAATCTTGTCCAGCAAGGCGCACGTGCTCACGCACGAGATTGTTTGGACTTTTTGCATTATTCATCATGCATTTTTCACATACTTTATCATTTAGTCTCTATACTTTAAATAATTGCAATTAGGGCAAGTGAGTATGCATTTATTCTGCATAATAAAAATCAAATTAAAAAATATTAAACCCTTTTAAAATTCTACAAAAATTCATCTAGCTTCCTGTTACATTTATCATTCATCTCTTATTTTTATTTTTGCATTTTTATTATTTTTATTATTTTTATAAAAATCCAAAAAGTCCCAGAATCACTTGTTTGCACCAAAAATCCATAAAATTATAAAACTTTTCCGAAAATTCTAAAAAAATATTATTGCTTATTCTTATTTATTTTATTTTCTTTGCATTTTTTGCATTTTTATTACTTATAAAACCATAAAAATAATAAAACTCTTAAAAACATAGAAAATTTCATAAAAACTAATAGAACATTCCAAAAAATCATAAAATGGCTTTCTGGAATATATAAAAATTTCCCTTTCATTCTATTATATTTTACCCATTTTTTGACCCTATTTGTTTTATAAAAATCCAAAAACATCCACTTTATTTTCTATTTATTTTATTCTCTATTTTTATTTTTTTTCAAAGGCTTTAAAAATTGTGAAAATTCTGGAAAAATAACAAAAAACATTAAAAAACTATTAAAAATCCAAAAATAGTTTTAGTTTAATTTTCTGCCTATTTTATTTTTGATATATTTGGAAAATACAAAAAGATTGGTTGAGTGTGTACGTTTTAATTTTTCTTTAAATATTCATTGTTCTTAAAAAATAAAAAAATCTTTTGTAAAATAAAAAAATAAAAGGTATCAAAATTAGAAAACTAAATAAAAAATATATAAATTAAAATTCCACAAAAATATACAAAATTAAAAAAATTCGAACACCAAGGCTAGTATGCATAGAGATTCCTTTATTCTTTTCATTGATTTTTCATTGCATATAAGAAATCCTCGGGAATTTTGTAGCCTCCTTGAGTTTGATCCCGTTAGTGATACGAGTAAATTAAATAGCAAAGTTCTCTTGCTATATTTTCTATATTATTTTTGCTTGAGAATTGAATAAATTGTTTTGTTGAAGAATTTTTAGGATTGGAATGACACTGCACATATTTCTTAACATTTAAATCCCATAATTTTCTCGATCCAGCAGTAACCACCCCCAACAGTCGAGGCAACAACGGTGCCCCTAATAGCAGAGCGAATAGCCACAGCAACAGTGGGGGCATCTGGGCTAATCTTGTCAATTTCACCCTTCGTCTCTCCAACCTCAGCCACAGATGCAGAATCACCTTGAGGCATATACATTTGTGCCGTATGAGATCCATCTTCTCTTTAGGGAAATGTAAAATTTCAAGGTGGAGTAACAAGAGTAGAGGGAGCTTCTGAACAGACTTTCATGCTAGTAAGATGAGACATCAACTCTCAAGATCACCTTCTGTGTCATGGTTCATGTTAACCCTAACAACCTTAACAAAAGCCCCAACATGATCATGTAGATTTAGATGACAATACATCACTACCACATGAATGAAGGAAGTAATTAAAGATTCAATAGCTTCGCATCACAAAAACATCGAAAAATAGCAAACAATTTGCATAAAACGTTGTAGGTTCATCACATGAACAATAAATTTCAACATAACATTTTGCACTTTTGCAAAACCGTTAATTTAGGGAAACAATGTTCCTAACATGATTTTCTAATATTCTAATGAATATTGGGATGAGATCAGGGTTACCTCCAAAGAAAGAGACCTTGCAAATCAAGTTTGATATGCTCTTGTGTCTCTCGTGGGCATGTTGATGAGTCGCATAGCTTCCCACGAACTTTGATGTCTTTTTTTTGATCTTGTCTATGCAAGGATGATCAACCTCCTGATTTCTTCATACGAAGTCAATCCTTCTTCACGCACGAGGAGTGCAGAAAAAGAAGATGATGTTCTCCTCCATAAGACCAGGCCAGTGGAGAGAAGAGAGTCTTGTCAAGGTGGACGTCTAGTGCATGAAGAGGAGACGTGTTAAGAAATAATATCTCAAGACTCTTCTATTCTTTTGATTCTAAAGGCAATGAAAAAATTATGAAGGGATTAAGCATATAATAATTTTGTACCAAAAGAGAGAGGCATGCCCTCTCTTTTATACTTATTGTACACGTCTATGAAGAGGAAACTCTTCTATAGGACTATACAATGATGTCCCTTGGATCATGGACCAAGGGCTATAATTAATTCCTTGCTCACCAAGAAATTTTGTCTCCTCTTAAATATCAATTAAAATTAATTAATAAATTAAGCAACAACTTGACTTAGAGTACAATCCATGTATGGTGTCATGTGTCACCATACATGCCCCTTTTATTTTCATAAATAGATTGAGGTTGTTTATTATTTATTAATTTGATAATCCAATTATCAAAATTGGTAATTTTATGAGAATGACCATCATAGCTTAAGAATCTTATACATAAGTCCAACTACAATTGTAAACGTAATTTACATTCATTTTAATGTGAATCATATTCACACACGTGCCTCGAAATAACAATGTGAATCATGTTCACATAAATATTAATTATATGAATAATATTCATGTAAACATTAATTATTATGATCATTATTCATTTTAATTCTTATATTATATTTGTGAATCATATTCAAAAATTCCATCAAGAATATGACAACATCAATTATTGTCTTAATATTGACATCAAATAGTGTGAGTTCTAATCCAATTAGGACTCATGAGATACAAATGCAGATAGTTGGAGATATTGTCAGAGAGATCATACTAACCATCTATAATGACTTGAAATCTCGATATCAATTCAATTTCAGGGTTTATACCATTTTAGCTTGAGATTTATACATTCTTATCGTTTATACCTTTTTAGATTGAAATACATTCTTATCAATTAAGCTTGAGTGGAACACTTCACACTCTAAGTGGGTGATGAATCCATGATTTACATCCTTTATTCTCTTATTTTAGCCAAATTCCCTATGCAAAATATCTGTAAATATGTATCAAATACAATAAATTAGCATTGTGCATTTATTTATTAATAGTGTGTAATTAACATTCTTTTTGACCAAAATAAAAGAATAAAGAAGAAATGAAAAAGAAAGATAAATAAATAAGGATGTATTTTGCAATAAATGTAGTCTGACCCGAACCTGAGAGAAGGCCAAATATTGGCCTGATTGACAAGGAATTAAGTAGGGAAAGATAGGGTCTTCATCCACTGTATATATATATATATATTCATCTCTACTCATCCTGTATATATCATTCACATTTATTTTCTAAATAAATTAATAATTCAATTTCCTGAAAAAAAATTTTAAATAAAAGTGTAAAAAAACAGCAAAAATAATTACAAAATAAGATTGTAAACAAGTGTACAATGTCTAGACCTATATTTATTTATTTATTTTATAAATAATTTATATATAATTTGTTTTTTTGACACACGTATATATTTTCTCGTAATTATATAAAACTTAAATAAAACTTATAGAACATAAATTAAATTAAAACTAAAATCATCTTCTCATTGTACAAATTGCCAAGCATGTATATATTGTATATAATACCTATTTGTTTAATACCTGCAATTAATTTGTAAAAATCATTAAAAATGCTTTTATATTCCTTACATTATTTTGTAAATAAATAAAATATAAAATATAATGAATCTTTATAAAAATAATAAAATGAAAATACATGTAGATAATATATAGGTACATTATACTTGTAGATAATACCATATACCGTAAATAAAATATATATTTATTATTAAAAATAATTTAAAATCACATAGAAATAGTTTATAAAATAACTAGCATTTTTTATGTTTATAACTTTTTATTTAAATTCAACTACTATTTTTTATTTAATTTTCTTTTATTTTGTAAATTCTTGAATTCTGATGGGTCAACCCGAGTCCGTTGATACGTGTCAACCTCTCCGCCAACCAGGTCCGACCTGGGCAAGCTTCGTCAAACACAATCTCTCGCCTTTTTCCTGCCTGGCTCCGACCACTTCTCCCTTCGGTTCACGCGCCCAATTCTTCACCTAGGATCTGCGATTTTCACGGATCCCTAGGTAGTGCCAGATCCTCCTAGGGTTTTGCACATTCTTCTAATCTTTCTAGATCCTCTAGGACCCTATCAAACATCTTCTTTGGCCTCCATTGCTGCTCAGCTCGTCCCTATCGCCTCCTCTCCTCCATTTGTGTCCTTAGGATAGTGACAACATTCCATAGCTCGCTTCTAGGGCTTGGATTGGTGCCGAGTTACACGTAGCTCGCACGTGGTCGGAGAAGCTCCCTTGCGTTCAGCCTCCTCCGCCTTTCGCATTAGGGTCGAGGCCACAGCCTTGCTTTCACTTCGCCTTGCTTTGCCAATCATCCCTATTGCCTCAGGTATCGCTCTCTCCTTTCAATTTTGTCATTTCACCTCGATTTCACCCATCAGTCGTCGACCATGATCTTGGCTCTGCCCTTCACGTCGGAGCCCCATCTCATCCATCTAGCCACTTTGATAGACACCTCATCTTGCTTCCATCCTTCGCATGCATCCTGATCATCTTGAACCTCGCTCATCGGAGTGAGGTCAAGCCCCGACATCCATCCATCACCTTCATAGAACGTTAATCTTCATCCCACTACGCTTCTTGTGTTTTTAGCTGCAAATAACAATTGTCGAGGCTTCACCCTCGAGCTGCGATATCCCGTGCAGGTTCTGGATGCATGAGAGGTTTGAATCAAGCCTCGGCTTAAGTAGCTGAGCACCTCCAGGTGCTCTGCTCTCTAGCACCACATCTAGCCATTCGCCGGGTCACCTATGATCTCCACTCGATGCGGAGCACCTTCAGGTTGGTGCTGCATCTTGCAGCGAGCCGATCAACACCATGGATTGCCAGATTTTTGTAATCGAAGCTCACACAACACCACGTTCTTCTAGTTTTGCCATCATGCCTCCATGTCATTGGATGAGGAGTTTCACCCAGTTTTAATTGAGGCCATCCGTTCATGCCCAAAAGTTGACCCTCCGATCAGAACTTCGAAAATTCTGCACTGCACGATCATGCTTTAGCTAGAGACATCAGATCTTGCCAACCCATCATCTGACCGCACGTCTGCAACATTCCCTGGGCCATCATATTTGCAGCTAACGATCATATGGATCGTACGCCAGAAGCGTCCACACGTATGCCACATGTCCTACAAGGGTATATTTCCTTTTTACCCTTGTACTTTACGCTATTTCCATTTAGTCTAGTAAATGTAATATGTAGTTGAAACCATTTTACAGTTAGGCCTCCACAATTTATTTATTTGCATTTTAGTCTCTTTCAGTCAAAGTCACGTATGGCTTCACGTGTTTCTCTGGTATTTTTGCAAACATTACCCTAAGATCTTACATGTAATGAAATAGAGAAATATTTTTTGAATTTGCAATTATGCCCCTGTGAATGCTATATAACGTGTAGCATGTGTTGTATCCGGACTGATTGCACCAGGGCCCCTGTATTTTTATTGTATGTTCATTTGGTCCCAAAACATAAAATAATTACATCTTGGTCCTCTACATTGAACATTTTGTTCTTGTCTTTTATTTGTTGTAATAAATATTAAATTGGCCCTAAAAAATCTACAAAAATACCTTTTAGCTCATGCTAACATGTTGTTTGCGTGGTAATTTTAGTTTGCCAATTTTATTTCATTTGCTATTATAAAAAATAAAAACCCATCAGAAAGTCCCTGTTTGCCATAGAATAATCATAAAAATTTGAAAAATGTTTTAAAAATCCCAAAAAAAATTGTAGCTAATTTTTCTCCTATATTATATACTGTATAAATTTGGCTTGAAAATATTTAGTAAAACCCTAAAAATTTGCAAAACATAAAAATCTTATAAAAATCATATAAAATCCATTAAAAATCCAAAAATTGCGATTTTCGTTCTTTTTTGTAGTTATTTTCCTCTAGTTTTTATTAAAATTAACATCCAGAAGTTTTGAGTTGAATTGATATTTTTTATATTTGCAAAATACTCCTTGTTGTTCACTGTTTGTTGGTTTTCCTAGTTTTTGATTTTTAGAAAATTCCAGAAAACATTTGAAAATTCTCTAAAAATCCACAAAAATAATATAAAACATATAAAACTTAAAAATATTTTACTTGAATTTTTTTGTATATTTTTGGCTTATTCAAAAAAAAATACAAAAAAGAGTGTTTGTTCTTTATTTTACTCCTTGCCTTTATTTTCGAAAAATAAAAATTTGCACAATTAAAACCACTAAAAAGAAAATAAAATAACAATCCTTCGTTTCTTTGAGTCACCTACCTAGTTTAAAGTACTCCTTGTGTTCGACTCTGATCGCTATAGTTGGTTAATAATAATAATAATTATACCACTTGCTTGATTTACTTGATTTCTTTAGTGGTTAAATAATTTTGTCGATTTTTGACTCAGTTGATATGGGTGATAACGACACAATGATTAATCAACTTAACCTGAGTTAGCCAAGTCGCTCATCAGTGAGCTCACCGAAATGCAAGCCACTCTATGTGTGCTCGAGAAAGTATCAGTGAGTTGAATCCAGCTTCCTTGACCATTTATAATCATGGTCCAAACCATTTGGAGCTTAGAAATAAGTTTCGGAGCTTATATATTTCCATTTCCACGACCATTTCTATTTCCATCATTTGGATATTGAAATTTGATTCAAATGAATTGTAATTTATACAATTAAATCTCAAATCATCTAGCTAAATGGAGCCACTAAAATCCATCCTATCACATTACTCCCTCGGAAATGGAAGTGTCATGGTAGATGATCTATTAAGATAGATTTAACCCTAAGTATTCCCAATACTCATTCATCCTTCACACTACAAGATTTTGATAAATCCAAAAGTTCAAACCCTGGTTTGATTGTCTTCTTCAAAATAAATCATTAGGTTTCCCATTTGATTATCGGGCGACACTATTAATCATATATTTTCCAAAAGCATATATTAAAATCCTGAGTTCATGTCTTATTTCACAAATAAGACGACAATGCATGGAATTCAATATGACCCCATATTATCTCATGAGTCAGCTCTATCTCCGGCTCATCAAATATGAACCTGTATGATTCCTTTGAAAGATCATACTTCTCATATGTCTTAATATGCAGACATAATCCCCGATATGTGGACCTTGGTTAGGTCACCAACCTATTGGTCTCTCAAATGTGCATACTCAGGCATATAGATGCATATCTGTCTTAGGTCAAATGATGTGTGCCTGATCGTGACAATTACTATTCAGGTTTATCTCGACCACATCAAGTCAACTCTTTGACTTGATTATTCCAACACTTATGAATATCCTTTCATATGTAGAGGATATGGATCAAGAAGTCGGTTGGAAATCAATCTTTAGAGAAAGATTGTCATCTCTTTCTCAGACTGTAGATCTTTATTGAATATCACATATTTGAAGTCAGTCGTGTCCTCCCAGTTGCATGGTATTCAATATGGCCATGGTGCAT
Organism: Ottelia alismoides; assembly: GCA_037367405.1. Taxonomy (NCBI): domain Eukaryota; kingdom Viridiplantae; phylum Streptophyta; class Magnoliopsida; order Alismatales; family Hydrocharitaceae; genus Ottelia; species Ottelia alismoides. The sequence continues at coordinate 691,775 of JAZKJV010000703.1, forward strand.
AACCCTATTGTATAAATGGACCTTAGTAGTAAAGTGTATCCACATACATTCTATCATTTCATTTCATATGGACATAACAAAACAATAATTTTTATTGCACTAATCGGTCGCCAAGAGCTTAAATGTCCAACAGTCTCCCAGTATCCCTTAGAGCCATTCATGTACAACTCTTAACCCCATATTCATTACATGATGGTCGAATACCTTTTGAGTTGACGATTTAGTTAACAGATTAATAATGTTATCGACAAAAGGCAACCCCGGTGATCATGATATCACCATGCTTTTGGATCTCTTGGATGATGCGATATTTCCTCTTCGTATGTTTGCTTCTTTGATGCCACCGGGGTTCCTTCGCTTGAGCTATGGCACCCATGTTATCACATAGCAACGAGATGGGAGATTCTGAAAAGGAAACTGATGAATAGCCATTCATATAACTTTATTCTTCCTATTTATATTTAAATCCCTATCAAAACACTTGTAAATAATGCTAACTTGTATAAATTAACATTCAATATTTATCTGTAAATAATATTTAAATATTTATGTTTAAATATAAAATAAAAAAATAAAAAAAACAAAAGGAAAATAAATGAAGTATCAAGGATACTGAATGACCCTAAACCCGAGACCAAGTCAATATTAACTATGTCATACGGAATAAAGTAGGAGGATATAGGGAAAATTCTATACAAAAATATAGTAAAACCCCTAACTAATTATATTGTAAATAGCTCATTATTCTTCTATTATATTACGCATTTTACACACTCCAAATAATAAAGTTTTCAACTTGAAACTTATAGGTATTAATATATATATATAAGTTATAAAAATAATAGACTTTAACAATAATGCACAATGCAACCGGGACACACAAATGAAAAAGCCACAAGCTAAAATTCACATACCAATACCTTCTCTATCTGGTCTCAAATTGAACCAAACTCACCTACATTGTATTTTAAATTAAATTATCTATCTATTAAAAGTGGTTTCATTAAAAATGGAGTTAAGATACAAAAGCTGGGTTTCTGCAGCATCATTGTATCCTGTATCTGTATATAAATATTCATATATTTTATTATTGCTCTCCCTGTATTTTAAAATAAATGTATACATTACTTAAAATATATTAAAAATATAAACATAAATAAACCATTAAAATACACTTGAAATAAAATAACACATTTAAATATATAGGTACACTATATCTATAATGTATATTCATACAATTATTTATGTATGTAAATAAAATTAGAAAAAAACACAAAAATATGTAAATATGATTTAATTATATTCTAAATATATAATATTTAAATTTGATATCAAGTATTAAAACTACAAAATAAAAATAAAATAAATAGGATATAGGTATTTATCCCTATAAATATACGTGCAAAAATTAACATCCAATAAATTAAGTTGTGAAAATAAATAAAAATATGATAAAATAGTTTGAAAAGTAAGAAACGTTATTCATGTTTTTAGTTTTAATTAATAAAATTATTTCTTATTTATTATTGAATTAATAAGGAATTTAATTCCTATTTTGTCCTAACTTGGTCCACATGGACCAATCAAGAGACTGGGAAAGTTAACCTGCGGGTCAACTATCCTGCCCTCACCTCTGACCCTTATCAGAACTCACAATCACCCTTCTTCTACCATTTTATATTCTTTATCCATGCCTCCTTCCACCTCGATCACCTCACCTTCTTGTTCATCCCTCAACCCTCTTCCACGCCCACTCCATATCCTCCACTTACCATTTCTTCTCCACACACCATCCTCCTCAAAAGACCACCTCGTCTCTATGTATATATCCTTGTATCTCTGCCATTTTTGTTTTTTGATCCCTCCTTGAGTCTTGTAACCCCTATCATGGTCTCTGTTGAGCACCTTGGTGATAACAGCTTGCTCCGACAAGTGTTGGCATGGACAAAGGCAAAGGAGAGGCGATCCACTGTCGTCGAGCAGCCAACCTCGGTGAAGTGTTCTACTCCTTTGTTCTAGACAAGTCGAGATGATAAGTTAGTGTATTTAGTTAGTATTATCATTCATTAGTGTAATCTTGCCTTTAATTGCATTCCATTTAGTTTAGATTTAGCTTAAATCTTAGGATCGAAGTTCGTTGGAGCTTTCAGCTCTGGCCACTATTCCATCATGCTTGAGCCCCTATTTCGACCCCCATACCACTCCGCGTCGATCCCTATCACTTCTCCATCCTCCAGATATCCCCATTCAACTTTGAACTTGCACAGATCAAGGATTCCAATCTCCTATGCCACACCAGTCGTCGAAGATTACTCCACGTCAATCCTTATCACTTCTTCATCCTTCAGATCACCCCATTCTATCCCAACACCCAAGTTTTACACATGAACTATGATTCTTTTGAATTCGATCTTATTTTGTAGATGATTGAGTGTACATTAATTCAAAAGTGAGTAGAGTGAAGTTAGACATTGTATTTGAGAGATATCAGCACTGACAACTTTTTAGTCAAACTTGGATTTTGATTTATTTAACATATATAGAAGTTAGTATTTTTTAGGTTTTTTTCATTAATTAATTTTAGTGATATGCACATAGTGGAGATGGTTTGATGTCAATTGGATTTAGTATGAATTAACTCAAAATGGGTGAATAGGTTTATATATAAAAGTGAATATGATTGCAACAAGAAATGCTAATTTATGTAAATTATTTACAAGTTCATGGATGCCAATTATGAGTTATAAACACATGAATGCATCTAATTACTCAGGACAGAGCTCTATCTTTAGCTAATTTGATGAATGAATCACATATTGATCAACCCCTATACTTAAACCATTGCTTGTCCCCAAGAAACTAAAGAATGAAGCAATGAAATGAGATTTGGTTACGTACCAAGGTCATGAAGAAAAGGTGAAAATAGAGCTCGAACCGACCTCTGGATTAATACATTGGTGGAGCTCCTGTGACTTTAATTTCTATAAGTCACCGTACATGTTTCGCTCAGAAGTCATCTTAGATCTGTTAGCCATGTGAGCCCAAGGTGAACCATTCCACCAATACTTGTTATTGTAATGTTTGATTTATCAATAAAAGGTACTGATTCTTTTTCATCCCCTTTCTGAGATTAAGCGAATGAATGCATTATAAGTTCCCTCTGTACAATTAGGGTTATGTACCATGGACATCTTAATAATCACACAGCTGTTGATTCAGTAATAGAATCATAGAGACTGGTGTTTGGATGAATATCTAAGGAGTTAGATTGGGGACTCATCAAGCACCATCAAATGATTATTAAGAGATGATCTCCAACTTGAGTAGGAGATGACAATCCATTCTCATATAGGTTGATATCTTACCGACCTCTTGATGCAGGTCCTCTACATGGGAATAGAGATTCGGAGGTGTCAGAATAGTTAGGTCAAAGTGTTAACTTAATGAGATTGAGATAACCAAAGTGCTATATCGTATACTGTCACAATATAGGCACACATCCTCTGACCAGAGACAGATGTGTTGCTATATGTCTGAGTATGTACATTTGGCAGAACAATAGGTTGATGACCTAACCAACATCTATACACCGGCGAGCTGGTGTGCATGTAAGGGCATATGAATAACATGATCTCTGAAAAGGGTCATACAAGTTCACTTCTGAACAGGAAGACATGAGCTCACTCATGAGGTATTAGGACGGATCAAATTCCATGCATGGTCGTCGTGCATTAGAAGCATGACAGGAATTTGAAGGTATGATATATGCTTTTGGAAAGCATATGATCGATACCAAATCGCAATGACCAAGATTGAGAAACTTGATGATGAAACCCTGAAGATGACAGTGTAAATTGATCTATATCTTCGGGTTCATCATAGGTCTTCCAGTATGCAGGATATACATGTATTAGGAATACCTGTGGGTGATGTGATCATAAACGATTGTATAACCATGACGCTTCCATTCCGAGGGAGTGACGAAACAAGTCTGGATTTTAGTGACTCCTCTCAATAGAGAAGTAATCTGATCTTGGTCCAAGTGTTGGACATTGATCTGAATGAGATTCAAATGCAATGAGAAGATTAGATTTGTTGCCTCGATTAAATCAAGCATCTATGAGAGGTATGTGAGATCTGGATTTGAGATGTGATCTCAATATCCAAGTCACTATATATGGAACAATACAATCGCCCTATCCTTATCTCCAAGTATCTGCGGAGAAAGCGCATTATTCTTGAAAGAGTTCAAGAATAATTTCAAATGTTGAATTATATCTAAGCATTGAGAAATGGATAATTAAATGTGATTTAAATATCATGAATAATGTGAATTTGATTCACATTATCTGAATGCATGAGAATATTATCCAATGTAATTAAATGTGATTTAATTATTATGGATATGGATAATGTGGATATCACTATCCAATTAATCCATTTTAATTATAAATGTGATTTATAATATATGAGAGAGAATGTTTTGTGATTTATATTTGTTGATTAATTATTAATATGAATTAGATTCACATTGAATGATTAATCGAAATTATAATTACATTTAGTTTTCGGTTGTGAATGGGATTCACATAATTTCAATGGCTTGATTGAAATTTTTCACAAGATAATTGTGAATTATTTTTGGTGAAAAAAATTTACAACAAGAGTTGTTGTAAATTAAGGAGATATCATGAGATAATGAGATCTCATGATAATTAGAGTAGATAGACTCATTCCACTCAAGAGGAGTGGACAATTACAACTCTCCATGTGGAGAAGAGTAGCCGTCCCCCCTCTTTTAGGGAAAGAGGTTAGTCTCCTCATTATCTCATCTCTAGTCAAAAGTGATTTGAATTTAAATTAATTTGGTTGATTTATCAATGTAAATTTATTTAAATTAAATCATTGATGTTGTGTTTTTTTTACAACGACATCTTAGCCATTGATATAACACAAATAAATCTCATCCGTTGATTGTGTGATGTCCATGGATTGGGATCTATGGACTCCCACAACCATATGTAAGAAGAGGCACCCTTTGCTCTTCAAGTTACGCAATCAAGACTCTCTCTCTCTCTCTTACTTTCTCATGTCAACCCCCTTCCTCCTCTCCTTGAGTAGCCGTCCACTCTCATAGAGAGAAGAACACCTTCGTCGTCGTGCCTGCTTCCACGACTCTTGGATCTTCATCTTACTGGTGTGTGGCACTCGTGAAGAAGGCATTCAATCTCGTGAGATGAGATCAGGAGATCCATCTCTTGGATCAACGGCTTGGATTGCGAGAAGTACGCGACTCATCCCCGCACTCGGAAGCGTCTCCTTCGACAGATCAGACTTGAGATAGGAGGTCTCTTCGATTAGAGTATTGATCACAACCATGCTCCAAGAGGTATTCCTATATATCTTATGTGGTTAGATGAAACGATCCAAGAAATATTCTTGGATCATGTGGTTTTATCATTTATTTTTTTAAATTCCGCTGTACCGAGCAACTAGTGCGACTAGTTTCTCTTGATCGTATACTATACGATCAACACGCTTCCGTTATGCGCTTGAGGACCATCTCATATCCTTAAAGTGGTATCAGATTCAGGTTGGAGGTTTTGGATACGATCCATAAATCTAGGAAGATTTGGGCTCGTTAGGGTTCATGAAAATTTTATCGCATTTCACTTTTCGCAACCCTATTTTGTGATTAATTTCGTCCCTGTTTAAAATGTTTAAACATGAATCTATCACAAGGATAATGTTTCCCATTAAATAAGGAGACCATGAAATTTGAGTTTTCATAATTTGGATTCCGTTTGCTCAAGTTATGATCTTTCTAATGACCATATGTCCACTGTTTCAAGGATGGCGAATAATGACGTAATTAATGGGTTAATTACTATTTTGAAACACCTGGAAATACATGATAATCATATGGTTTCTATTTTAAATCAAATTATAAAACTCTAGAAATTGATTTTGATTAATTTAGATTTAAAATGAAAAAGATATGTCAATTTTAGTTAGTGAGGGTCACTGCTAGAAATTGCATGTTTTATCAAAAACCTTGTGAATGTCATTTAAGAATCTTGTGAAATTAATGATTAATTTCCTGAATAATTATGGATATATTTAGGAAATATTTGATGATAGTTTTTTCCTTAAATGACATTGCTTCAACTAATAAATGATTATATTCGATCTAGATCACCAATTGGTTACTTGATACACTTTCAACAAACAAGTTACTTGAATAGGTTTGGGAATTTGTCTAGCAAATTTCATTATAATCAAAATTATTTTGTTTATTACTATATGGTATAATTTCGGTTGAAAAACTGATGAACATCTCTAGTACAAAATGATCGATTTGGCATTATCCTTTCCCGAGGTGGATATGGTGTCTATTCGGGGAGCGTTGGGGTAGCAGGTTGCACCGTGTGCGGTCTATCCCACTCCCGACGGTACTGTCCATGACAACGGGTAGGGACTCGATAATGCTAGAGAAATCATGGTGTATTTTTAATTATTAAAATTCGATTTAATACGTACTTTGAGATAATACCATATTTTTCAAGTAACAATCAAGTTTATTGATTGAATTGGAATGATAATTGATTTAATGTGATTAAATTAATTATATCCAATTAAAAACACTCTATTATGAATAGATGTGTATTTCCCTTGGAAGAATTAATTATATAAGTATGATTCATGATACTTAATTGAAATTTGAATAAGAGGTGGATGATCACATAAGTGACATCCATGGTCTCCCGTCAAGGAGAAGGGTTCCATCACTAGATATTGTATGTAGGAGATGCCTGTCCGAAGTGTCAGCTTCTACATACAATCCATTTGGATCAGGCTCTTTGCTTCTCGAAAGAGTAAGGACGTATGCGTAGTGACATCAATATGGAGTCCTCATATTATTGGGGTCATATTGAATCGCGCATAGCGAGTTGTATTCCTATTGACGGTTGGTTCAATTAACAACGGGTCGACATCACCTTAGGGGTGGAGGACCCGGGTGTTAAAGACCGAATTGGGAAATGCAAGTTGGACTTGCAAGGCGGAATGTGTTCCCACTTCTTTTTATCTGAGTTGCAAGTTCTCATATTATTGAGATGTGACAAAGATAAAGAGGAGATCCCAGATCTTGCTAGAGATAGAGCGGTAAGTATATCTCTTGCTATTAAAGTAATTAGGGGAATTAACTTTCAAAGTTGAAAAAGCAAGACTAATTTGATTAAAAATTCCTTAATCAAAGATTTGTAATTGAATATATAATTATGTTCTAATGTAGTACATTCTTAATTTCAGATAATAAAATCCATGAACCCACTTAGCAAGCTCTTGTAGGTCAATCAGTTGATTGTACCAAATTATTTGGATTGGATCCAAAATTTGGATCTTGTCCTTTCTGCTGAGCGCATCTCCTATGTGCTATCAAAGGACAAGTACGTAGACCCAAAGACTCCATAAGAAATCTCTTTTAATGATAAATATGATGAAGATCATAATCTGGCAAGATGTTATATTCGGAGTTCATTGTCCAATGCACATCAGAAGCAACATGTGGAAATGAACACTTGCCATGAGATCATGCTGAATCTGAAGGAAATGTTCGATGATGTAAACCGCACACAGCGTTAAAATATAATGAAATAACTTATTCGCTGTAAGATACAGGAAGGGACCTCTGTCAGGGAACTTGTACTCAAAATGTTTGGGTACCACTTTGAGTTGGAAACCTTTGGAGCTGACATGGATGCAGACATGCAAGTTGTCCTCATTCTGTTGTCGCTCCCTAAGTCTTTCAACAACTTTGTAGTTACATATCACGTGAGCAAAGCTGATTTTAGTAACACTTGTCTATTGGCTGCATTAAAGTCTGCTGAAGATGTAATGAAGAAGGATAGCCCCTCTGGCAGTGCACTGGTTGCACAGATCAAAGGAAAGCGTGGTTGGAAGCATGGTTCTCGGAAGGGCCCGACCCAGAAGAGTCAAGGAGTTGTCTCATCTACCAATGCATCCACTCTGATAGCATCTAAGAAAAACGATGTCTGTCATCACTACAAGAAGCCGAGGCACTAGAAGCGCAATTGTTCTGATTACCTGAAGTCGGTCGACAAAGGTAAAGCCCAGCATGTATGAAATCTACTTTCATCATTGAAACTAGTTTTCTCGTTGGACGAGAAGGAAGTTGGATTATAGATTCTGGTGCTTCTGTTCATGTATGCATTATGTTGCATTTGTTTCAGGAAACTATGAGTCTTGATAAAGGGGAGATAGTCATCAAAATGGGATCTGATGCAAGTGTTGCAGTAGTCGCTATCGGGACCTGCCGACTATCGTTATCTAGTGGAAGAGTCCTAGTACTTAAAGAGTGTCTTTATGTACCTGAAGTCAGAAGGAATTTAATATCTGTATCGAAGATTGTTAGAAGAGGATATTCATTCCTCTTCTGCAATAAAGTAGTCATAAGACATTATGATAAATTTATTGCGGGTGGTGTTTTGACTTCTGGTAGACTTTATGAGCTGTGCATTGATGAACGCGTCATGAATGTTACTACCACTAAGAAAACCTAAAAGGTCCAAGGAGAATGGAAATCATTCAAACATGATCTGGCATAAAAGTCTTGGTCATTTATCTGTTGATATGATCAATAGATTGATAAAGGATGGACCCTTAGATTTTCTAAAGGTTCAACCTTTGCCTATCTGCGAACATTGTATTCGAGGAAAAATGATTAGGATGCCTTTTAGTAACAAGGTTACAAGATGCGAAGGTATTCTTGACCTTATACATACTGATGTATGTGGTCCCTTTAGTACCATGACCCGAAATGGATATCGATATTACTTGATGTTTATTGATGACCATTCACGATACAGGTTTATCTTCCTATTACATCATAAATCTGAAACCTTTGAAAAGTTCAAAGAGTTCAAGGCTTTGGTTGAGAACTAAACTGATAGGAAGATTAAATGGATTCGATCTGACCGAGGTAGCGAGTACCTCTGAGATGAATTCAAGGAATACCTTTAAGAGAATGGAATTGTCTCCAATCTCACTCCTCCTGGAACCCCCGAACTTAATGGTGTTGCTGAAAGACGCAACATGACCATCATGGATATGGTCCGTTCAATGATGAGCAAAGTACATTTGCCACTTGGTTTCTGGGGATATGCAGTAGAGAATGCAATATATATCATAAACAAGATTCCTAACAAATCTGTGCCTAAGACTCCTCATAATCTCTGGTATGGAACCAAACCAAGTGGTAAACACTTGAGGGTTTAGGGTTTCCTGGTCCATGTGGAGAACATGGATGCAAGTAAGCTAGAATCTTGCACTAGAGAGTGCTACTTCATTGGATATGTTAAATTTGGTATTGGATATCAGCTTTATGACCCGGAGACCCAAAAGGTTTTCGTGTTTAGAGATGTTAGATTTCTGGAGGATGACCTTCTTAAGGGTCAAGACAAAAATGAAGTAGAGGAACTCATTGAATTCCCAGATGATTATGAGCTTCCTGAACCAGAAACTGAAGAAATAAATAAAGATGAAACACCCATACTCTTCGAAGGAGTTAGAGGGTGGTTGCACCACCTGAAAGGTATGGATTCCATGTGTCAGGAGAGACTGACAATGATCCTAATTCATTTTATGAAGCAATCACGGATCATGACAGGGATAGATGGATGTTAGCAATGAAGTCAGAGATTGACTGCGCGCATAAGAATGGTGTACGGACCCTAGAGGATTCACCTGAAGGGGTAAAACATATAGGGTGTAAATGGATCTTCATGAGGAAAAGGAGACCTGATGAGAAAGTAGAGACTTTCAAGGCACAACTCGTGGCCAAAGGCTACACATAGAGAGAAGGCATCGACTACAATGAGACATTCTCTCCTGTAGCTATACTTAATCCATCAGGACACTGCTAGCTATAGCTACATCTCTTGACTATGACATCTGGAAGATGGACGTCAAGACTGCTTTTCTCAATGTATACCTCGAGGAGGATATCTATATGGAGCAGCCCCAGGGCTTCATAATCGAGGAAGGTAAAATATGCAAGTTGAAGAAATCCATCTATGGGCTCAAACAAGCTTCTCGTAGATAGAACATCAGATTTGACGAAACCATAAAGAGTTATGATTTTGTGCAGAATCCTGTTGACCCTTGTGTATACAAGAAGCTTAGTAGGAGCGCCATTGTGTTCATTGTGCTTTACATAGATGACATCCTTATCATTGGTAATGATATAGGGATGATGACCAGTGTTAAGATTTGGCTATCTCATACTTTCGAGATGAAAGATCTTGGAGAAGCCTCTTACATCTTAGGTCTGAAGCTGTTCAGAAACGAGAAAAGAGGATGTTGGGAATTATCACAACATGGGTACATTAAGAAGATTCTTGAACGTTTCTGTATGGATAGTTTTAAGAAAGGTTTCCTCCCCTTAAGTCATGGTATACAACTGTCTAAAGGGATGTCTCCTCAAACTGTCGAGGAAAAGAAAGCCATGCTGGATGCCCTTATGCATCGGCTGTAGGAAGCTTAATGTATGCTGATTAACACAGATGTATCAGGGTCTAAATGCGTCTCACACAGGGTGGAGACACAGTCGCTGTGGCGACTTTCGATAAACCATGTATCAAGTCAACAATTAACCCACAATAGATAAATCAAGCAATTAAAGTAAATGTGTGGAGTTAAAATTTATTATAACTCTACAATGAATGTATATAGTGTGCAAGCAAGTAGAGTGTCGAACATAGGGAACAAGCATGATAGATCGAGCAATCAATGCACAAGAATGACAGCGATCAAATGCCTATGCAATGCCATTTTTGTGGGTTTTTAATTTTGTATATTTTTTTAAAATTTTTGATTTTATATTTTTATATTTTGATTTTCAATTTTCTGATTTTTTATTTTTCTTTTTATATTTTATATTTTTTATATATTTTATTTTTCTTTTAATTTATAAAATAGAATATGTATACAATATAAGAAAATTAAGAGATAATGTATTTTAAAAAGAGGTAAAAATAGTCAAAATTCAGGAAATGAAATCTTTTTAGGATTTTTATATTTTTCTAATGTTTTTGTGATTTTTCTATATTTTTCCTATTTTTTGGTATTTTTAAAGTTCAAAATACTAAAAATAGTGAATAAAATAAAGAGATGAAACTAAAATGAGGATGAAAAATTTCAAATAGAAACAAAAATTCCTCAAATTAATTTTATAATAGAGACAATAAAATGGAGAAAATTCAGGAACTGAAATTGTAATTTTAGGATTTTTCTGGAATTTTTAATATTTTTATGAAGTTTTTAGGGGTTTTGGTATTTTTAGGGGTTTTCTTTTGTATTTTTTTATGATTTTGTATTGAAGTTGAAACAAACTAAAATACGCAAAATGTATTTTTTTGGGAATTTTTCGAAGGGGTTTTATAGTTTTTTAGGTATTTTCTAATGCAAACAGTAAAGAAAATGCATGTTTTTAAATTTTATAAATATTAAAATGCAATAAAAATATGGCATGAAAGAGCAACAAAATAGGAAGCCATGCTAATTTTTTGAGAATTTTTTTAGGATTTTTATAGATACACGAAATAAATAAAGGAAATAAAAAGAAAAATCATTATTGGAAGGGGTATTTTTGTAAAGTCCATGGGGCACTTGCAATTTTCACAAAAATAAAACACAATATAAAATTCTCGGGACCAAATACAAATTTCAAGACAATCAGGGGTATAAGTGCAAAATTCCAAAGTCACGTACGCAAGGCACGTAACTGGCAAGAATGCTGTCTGTAAATATTTAAAAAGCTGAGGGCCAAAATGCAAGTTGGCGAAAATAATATACTGAATTGAAAAGTTCCTAGACTAAACATAAATACACAAAGTCGCAAGGGTCCCCCGTGCAAAATCCCCACACCCCCACGTTTGTTGTCACGTGGCGTGACGTGGATAGGGACCAAAGTGTAAATATAAAAACTTTAGGGGTGTTTTTTGCAAAACTTCCAAACAATTGAACTACAGATTAATGATTATGTATTACTTACTAAATACAAAAATGTGTGGGGGGTAAAGGGCAAATACCCAGGAGGGCGAGATTTGATGGCGTACGTCCTTCCACTTGACACGCGGTGGCATGGGGATGCACGATGCCCGCTTCGGCTACAACGGTGGTGATTAGATTGCCGACGCCTGATAGAAGGGTAGGGGGCGCACGATGATCTGACGGTGGCTATGCGATCTGGATCCCAGACCCGATCCAATGGCTGGCGACGCGAGAGGAAGAACAAGGACGAGCTCCTGACTAGGCGAAGTTCTCCGAGCTTCCCCTTCGGGCTCCGACGGAGTTGAAGCTCGCAAAAAGGTCGGGGAGGATCCTACAGGTGTCGGCTGTCGACTGGAGGCGTCAAAGGGTGGCGGTGTCCACCGGAGCGCGTCGGCGGAGGTGGAGGTGTAGAGCATCCCAAATGCCTCCGGTGAGGTCCCATAATTTCCCTAAGCGTGCGATGGGCTCCACGATCTGCACAAAATGGTGACACCATCGAGGGCAAAATGCCTCGCATTTGCGAAGAAAAATGGTGCGGTTGGCGCGTGGCAAAGAAGTTGGCCGGAGCCAACTCAGCGAAGGGTTGATTGGGTGATCTGATGGGTGAAACCCTAACTAACCATATGGATAGATTCCTAGGATGATGGTAA